>CM073577.1:112508430-113147332 GCA_037074715.1 Magnolia kwangsiensis | reverse complement strand
ACCGGTTCGGTAAGGGCTCGCCGATTATCGGGCTTGGCCGGGCCGCAGTTCATCAGCTGGCCCGTTTTAGGCCACATTTTCTGTAATTTTTATTCAACTTTGAAACATTATATCTCCCTCGTTAGAATCTGATTTAGGTGATTCAAAAGCCAGATTGAATCTAAATGAATCTAATTTTATATAAAAATAAGTAAAAAATATAATAAAATATTTAGTATAGTTAAAAATGGGTCGTTGTGACAACTGTCTAGAAAGCATAGTTTTGGACAGCTGCTGCTTCTAGAATTTTTAGAATTTTTCTACAACATGAAATATCATGAAATTTGGTGAGGATGAATTAGACTTGATGATAAACTACTAAAAAAATAATTAAAATAATAAACTAATTAAAAATGTCAGGAAAGGGCGTAGAACTTACTAGGGACTTATTCTGTCATAATTAGGTCAGAATTTGGTTAAGTACCGAACTAAACAATCAGTAGAATTAGCTCGAACCACTTTAAATACTATCTGTAAGACCCAAAACCTATAGAATCATTGACGCTACGTTACCCTAAAACTTAGGATCAAACTCTAAATCCATTTGCTCTCAGGAACCCTATGAAACTTTGTATTGGATCTAGACCGTGCGTCGAAAGTCCGATATCTACAATCTCAGATCATTATAACCGCTTAGTTGGACTTGACAATCATTTCAAAAATCAAGTCCATACGATGTCCTGAGACCATTTCCTTGCGTCCGGAGTGAAGAGTGTGAGAAAAGTGAATTTATTTAGAAATTAAATACAATTTAAATAAATCTGGCACATGTCGCTTGCGCGACATTTTTTAAGCGTTCTGACCATCAGAATCTGACCCAAATACACTCTCATATCAGGGAACATTTCTCACTCAGGTCAGTGTACTTAGAATCCTCGATCGAGTCTCAGTGACCGCTGAACTGAAACTGGTCTGCCACGTGCGATCTGGGAACACTGTCGGACTGAAAACTTAATGTGATCATGATCCAATATCCATGAGCTTAAGTCCGACCGCATTCAGTCAGGGGACCTCCAGAAATGCTCCGTTGGATCAGAACAAGCCCGCTTTGATTATAAAATAAGTATACCTTCGCCCTAAGCCTATTTTCGACAATTCTGGGCCTATATAAGGAGCTTAAACCCTTAGCCTTCTAACACATACGAATTTGGAGAAAACCCTAGGAGAGAGGAGAGAAAAGAGAGAGAAAGTGAGGGAGAAGTTGGCTTTCTCCTGGGATATTTCCCTGCTGCTCCACGTGCCAAATCCTTCCACCTGCATCGCTATTCTGGCGATTCCAAAGCCGTTTTAGGTAAGAAAATCCTAACCTTAAGCTGTTTTAGGGATTTCATCGATACAATTAGTAAAGTATCTAATTTATCTTGAGGTTTAGGTCGTTATACAGGTGTTGACGAAGCGTAGACTTTCTATTCGAATCGATACACTTCTACGGTGAAAGGTGCAGATTTTAGATGCTTAGATTACCTGTTTTCAAAGCTTTCAATGTTGTTTAATGGTAGATTACTAATAAAGAAGTTGTTTGACATGTAAAACATGTTGTCTGTTTTTCATTTCAAATACGTACGAAGAATATGAGATTTAGGGTATTTTGGGTATTTGTAGAAAATACTGTATACGTACGTATTTTGCCGATATGATTGTCATGAGTATTTGTCATGTACCTATGTTAGTTATGCGTGTATGATCTGTTCAGCGAAGAGATTCGCCCTTATGCACATTATTGGCCGACATTCGCTATGTAGGCTAATGTGTGTAGATTAACTGTTTGTATAAAGTTTGGTATAAGTAAGTATTGAGTAAATGTTGCTGTAGTTTAGCGTTGAGATTGGATTCTCAACTAATATGACGATGTACATGATTTCCTTCATGTTTGTTATATTGAATTGATTTCCTTATATATATGAAATGCTTGTGTTTGGTTGAATTGCTTATGTTATATGTTATAACATGTTGTTAACATACTTGGACTGATTGTGTTTCATTTCTGTCACTCACACATGATCATTGATTTAGATTACAAGTGCTTGGGGCTATACTCTAGTCCAGGCAGTCGGTAACAGTTTAGAATTCGTGGTTGAATCCTATTTGCCATGAAGGATGTGTATGACGAACCCGAGTCGTACTAGAGTCGTCGGCAGTGGTTAGGCCACACGAAGTGCTTGTGCACTTCATGTCGGTCGATTCAACGTGCGCTCGTGCTAGTCGGACTAATCAAGTAACCCGACTGACCATTGTATGTTCACCTTGTATTGGTCATAACTGCTTAAACCTAGGGTACTGAACTTACCAGTGTTAACCCTGATAACCGTGGTACCTTGATCCACTAAGACTCATGAGCCGGGCATGGTAGTATGGGACACTGTGGTTGAGCTGTTGGCCTACATTGATAAGGTGATGGGGGAGTGGAGCAACGAGTGTGAGAAACAGCCCTGACAACCCTTTGTAGTGACCTCGAGTTTATCTTGACACGACATGCGGGCGACGAGTTCTGATACACTCTTAAAGATATAAACTAGGCCTGTATTGATAAGGTGATAGGGGAGTGGAGCAACGAGTGCGTGCAACAGCCCTGGCAGCCCTTACAATGACCTAGAAATATATCATCGTATGAGATTACTAAGAGTGACGACCCTAGACAGGATCCTTGTTGGGAATGATATAAGGGAAGTACCTTAGTTTCCCAATCTTGCTGTATGAAAAGGACTTATAATAACTCGGTAATCATATTCATATCGTACTGCATATGCCTGGAAGATGTGAAGCACTGAGGGAAGAAAGCATGCCGCGGACGTAAGATGGTGTCGCATGAGGGAGTATGTCGGTGAGGGCATCCATCATGTCATTTCATGCTTGCATTAATCACAGTATTTAAGAATATTTTATTTGCTTGCTTTATCATTATCGCTTGATTGATTTGATAACATGTTAACCTTTACTCTATGATTCCACTGAGTTAGCTACTCACTCCCATGTTACGGGACGGTGTTGCGCACACCAACAAGTCCCTATTTTAGTTTCAGGTAATGGCGCTGCTTGTGAAGCGAAGCCGGACTTGTTTGATGATGAGGAAGATTTCTCCTATATGCTGGTTCTAATCGACGAGTTTATAGGGTTACTGATTAGATGCCAATACACTTGGCGGTTTGCCTTCTATTTACACACCCATGTATATTCTTTTCTTTCTATTTTGGAATATACATGTAATTAGTTAACCTGGTAACATGTTCACACTCTGGAGACTTATAATCATTTATATATTTTATATATTTATCACAGTCTTCCGCTTGCTAATTTAACTGTATCTGGAGTATGATATGTTATTTTGGCTTAGTCCTAATCTTGTTTAATGCCATTCTACAGACAACATGCATTCATCATTATCTATGTTGCATAAGTGACATTTTGGAACTGGGGAGTTGGGTTTCTACCCGACCCCCGATTTTCGGGATGTTACATCTTCATAATATTTTTCATGTTTCTAAGACTTCATCTAATCTATCAGTCTTAAAACTTACTTATAATAATGATGTCTTCTTTAAATTTCACCCTGACGTTTTTCTTGTTAAGGACTAGAGCATAGGGAAGGTGGTTCTCCTCGGGTGACTAAAGGTGGACTCTACTACATAAACCAATGTCGTGATGTTCCTCCCAGGTTTTCTTCTCCATCAGCTCTCATCGATGAATGGACCTCTATCGATGTTTGGTACCAACGGCTTAGACAACCTGTATTATGGACTGTCAATACCATCATTTCTTCTTATTCACTTTTAGTCATAAATAGAAGTGCTAGTTTTTTTTTCCCCTTTGTTCTTGTCATTTGAGCAAGAGTCATTAGTCATCATTTTCTTATAATACTACTATTTATACCTCTCAATTGGAATTGATTGTATTAGACATTTAGGGACCAGCTCCAATCACATCTCGTGATGGATATTGGTATTAAACTATAAGAAAATTGGCCTTTACCGACGGTCAAAAGTGCCGGCAAAGGCACAAAAAACCATCGACAAATCCTTCGCCCACGATTAACTAACAACCAGTAAAACCTCGGTCGGTAAAGGCTTTACCGGCAGTCAGGACCTTTACTGACGGTTGTGCTGGCCACCACTACATTTTCAAAAGCTATGGATAAAATCCATAGCGAAAGATGACTAGCCCACAGTACGATCGTAGCAATTGGTATTGTAGGTCCTTAAAATTTTGCTACGGATTAACTTCATAACTATAGAGGTCATGGCCACTGACAATCCGTAGCCATAGAGAAAATCTTTCTTATCAAATTTTTTTTTTAAAAAAAAAAAAAAAGAAAGAAAGAAAAGAAAAGAAAAGAAAAGAAAAGGTGACATACCTTGGTTAATGTCAATGATCTCCTTGTTGCTAATGATTGCAATTGTTTCCAAGGGACTAGTTTCTTCTGTCGATCTTTGGTGAGCTGCGTAGCAGTAAAAAGCATCAGCACCAGTTAGCAGTTAAAATTAGCTTACACTCCAAATCCCCATTCATTGTGTTATGAGTGGCTGTGACATGTAAAACACAGATCCATCTTGAATTTACCTTGACATAATATAATAATGGCAGAGAAGAGGAAGTGTGCCAGTGTCACCTGTTTGAAGATAAAGCAGGGAATTTATAAGACAATTAGAAACACTACATAGACACACAAAAACAAAAAAGAAAAGATTCAAGGTCTAAGTCAAAAAATAGAAAAAAGAATAAAAATATAACTTTTTTCTAGAGTAGTACTATGACCATTGATTTTGGAGAAGTGGGGTCCATGTAGATAATCCAAACTACTGATCTAATGGACCAATAGTGGATGGGACTGGACCAAACTCACTTTTTGCTATTCTAGGGGAAAATAAACTAGGTTACCTTTAAAACTTCTATTGTCAATCCTTATAGATGCCTAAAGCTAAGAACACGAACTCGAACATGATTCCCTTCCTTGAACTTTTCATCCAGCTTGCAGAGTTCCTCATCAACCACGTCAGATATCTATGACCCACAAAAGAAGAATCTTTACATTTTCAACCTGGGTTGTAACAACAACACCAAAAGGATCTTTAAATATGAACCAATCACAAAAAAGAAGGCAATGCCTTCATCAGTATATTAAGAAAAGCTAGAGAGGAAAGAATTCAAAATTAATGCATGAATTGTAGTTTTAATTCTCTAATGAGGAAAACATACATGTTCTTCTTATTTAAAGGACTTTTAGTGTGATGTGTTCCCACCAATTTTTCAACTTGGTTTTAACTACAACACATTTGGGTTTTTAGTTTATGCAAGTGGGGCCATGGTTTAGTGATACAATCCATTCATATGCTGGGCCTGGTCATGGTTAGCCAATAAACCAAAAGTTCCCATGGATTGGAAGATTCTAGTTGTAGAATGCAAATTGTCTCTGTTTAACCATCTGGAGAAACTGGTATCTCCAAGTCATGGACTTGGGATGCAAAAGTTGCATCTCCATGTCATGGTCCTAAAAGCCTAATCTAATATGCAAACAAGACTAGGAAGCCTATGAAGGTTGATTATGTATATTAAGTTGTTTTGGGTGAGGGATCAGGATCATGGATTTGTGAAATCCACAGATTTCAAATCTCCTCAACTTGTTTTATAGTCAAGATTTACAGAACCTGTGGATTTACCAATTCCAACCCCCCATAAATCCATAGATTTGACAAAACAAGAAAAGAAACCACAAGGAGAAGACTCATACATCAATTAAGCATTCAAAACCGTTTCTCTTGTTTATGATGAGAAGAAGATTCATACTCCATATCAAAAATAAAAAATAAAAAAATGCAACAACCAGTTGAGAAAACCAGCAATACCCAAAAAAAACAAATTTAGGAGAGTTCAAGTGCATGTAGACATTCCAAATGCAAGAGCCAATTGAGAATACCAGCAATACCCAATTTCTAAAAAGCGAGATATGAGAGTATCCAAGTGCATGTAGAAGTTCAAAATGATACCTACCAATTATTACGTATCTGGCCCATATTTTACTAATTTCCTTCCAGGTTCTCACTACATTGAATCTGTAACATATTTAACACCTTCTCTACTTTTCTTCTAATTCAAGGTATTTTGACAAGAGAAATGATCAACCAACAACTGGTCATATCTCATGACCCACTCAAAAGCAACACACTGCAATTTTAATGCAACTTCATCATTATGAATGACCTGGTACTACCAAAAGAATGACCAAAGGCTACAAACTATTCTGGTTTTTGGCTATGGCTATAAACCGTAGCTAATTTGCTACTGCTTAAAACCGTAGTTAAAATTGTAAAAACCGTAGCAAAAAGCTAACTCCGCTAAGCGTACGTACAACCTTGGATACGTCATAAGGGACTCTACGAGGCCCGTTAAAATATGTGTACTCCATCTAATATGTCTATCAATTTTTAAAAAATATTTTTATGCAGGAACCCAAAAAAGGAAGTAGATCGAAAGCTCAAGTGGACCACACGGTAGGAAAGAGTCAAGATTAATCCATTAATTGATGGTGTGGTTCAATTAACCTTCGATTTACCTAGATTTTGGGTTCAGTTCCTATAAAAAAATATTAAAAAATTAATGGACGGAGTGGATATATCGATTGCATCAAGATGGACCCCACAAAGCCCTTGACAAGGTTGTCTATCCAGATCCAGTCAAATGTGAGCCATGGAGGGCCCATTACGAATTTTGCAATCGCTACGATCATATTAGATTTTAGCTACGGTTAAAAACCATAGCAGGTAAAAATGTGAAAAACTGCACAGCCTTTTTCTTTTTCCCCTTTCACAAAACACCCATTTCCCTCCACTCAACCCTATTCCCTCTCACTTTTGACACTTTCTCTCTCTCTCTCTCTCTCTCTCTCTCTCTCTCTCTCTCTATGTAACGACCTAGAAAAATCTGTGCTTAGACCCGAGTACCACCTTCTGTAGAAATCATTTAGAACTAAATCCCTTCGAACTTTAATGTGTTTTAGCTAGCGCTAAACTAGATTACTTATGGAATTAACACCAATAACTTTTAATACAACCTGTAAGACCTAAAACCTGGAGAATCATTGACGCTATATTACCCTAAAATCTAGGCTCCAACTCTAAACCCAGTTGCTCCTGGAAATACTTTGTAATTTTGTATTAGATTTAGACTGCATGTCAAAATTCTGATAGCTATGAACTTAGACCATTACGACCGGTTAGTTGGACTTGACAATCACCTCAAAAATTAAGCCCAAATGATGTCCTGAGACCATTTTATTGAGTCAGAGTGAAGAGAGTGAGAAAATAAAGATTTTTAGAAAATTAAGTATAATTTTAAGTAATCTGGATAGTTTCGCTTGCGTGTTATTTCTAAGCGTTCTGACCGTTAGATTTCGACCCAAATTCAACCTTGGATCAGGATAGGTGGTCCTTACATGTCAAAGTACTTGTGGCCTTAATCGAATTTTGGTAACCGTTGAATTGAAGCCGGTCCACCACGGACGATCTGGAAACTCGATCAGACTGAAAACTTAACTTACTAAAGATCCAATACTAGTGAGCTTAAGTCCGACCGCATTTGATAAAGAGACCTCCAAAAGTGCTCCGTTGGATCAGAAAGAGCCCGATTTGGTTATAACCTAAGTATACATTGACCTTAAGACTATTTTCATTGAGTTTAAGCTTATAAAAAGGCTTTAAACCCTTATTTCCAAATTCCATACGAATTTTCTAAACCCTAGATTTCCAAGAGAGATAAAAGAGAGAGAAAGTGTGGGAGAACCTGTTGATTCTCCGTAGGATTCTTCCCAGTTCATCTATACATCGAACCTCCGTATCTGAATCGTTCTTCCGGCGATTCTGAATCCATTCTTGGGTAAGTAAAGCCAAACCTAACCTATTTTGAAGCCTAGAATAACTTAAATGAAGTTATAGCTAACCTGTTTCATGCCATAGGTAGTGTATCCACCAATGACGAAGACTTACCGTCTGAATCACCTCTTATACGTATTTTCTGGTTTAAGGTGCGGACTATATACGTTTAAGTTATGGTTTTCAAGGCTTTCAATGATAGATAATGATTTATTCATGATGTGAATGCTATTACACATGCCAAATGCGCTATCCGTTTCGATTTACATATATGTATACTTTATATTATAAATAGCGTATTTCATGTATATGTTAGAATACCTATATGCGTATGGAATATGTTGTTTTGATTGTCATGATTAATTATTATTTTTATATGCTTGATATGTATGCATCAACTCCTTGGCAAAAGGATTTGCCCTAATATGCAATGGAGTCGACATACTTGATGTATGTTGAATAGTGTAATCTAAGTGTTTATATAAATGCCTAAATGAGTTAGTAGTTTGTAAAGTGTGATTGCTAAGGTTGTTAAGACATGAATCTCAATCACAATATTTGAGTGTATGATTTCCTCCATGAATTATGTAACTTAGATTATTCATGTTAAATGTGTGTATCATTTCCTCCATGTACTGTATTTAAGTTCCAGTTATATGACACGAATGTTCATATGAAGGTAGGATATGAATCATATGCCTATTATTGAGTTGTCCGTGATTAGGGCTGTACTACAGTCCAGGTAATCGATAACCGTTCTGTAAATAGTGGTTGAGGTTGTTTTCACCACAGAGGATGAGTTTAACGAATCTGAGTCGTGCTTGGGATGTTCGACAGTGGTTAGGCCACACAGAGTGCTTATGAATTTCATGTCATTCAACTCAACGTGCGCTTGGCCTAGTTGAGCTTATCAACTAACCCGATTGACCGATGTTTATTCACCATGTTTGGTTGCTACTGTTTGAATCTAAGACACTGAGCTTACCAGTGAAACTCCTACTAACCTTGGTACCGTGATCCCCTAAGACTCATGAGCCGGACATGCTGGTATGGGACACCGTAGTCGATCTATCGGCCTACGCTGAGGCGACGAGCCTCCCCATAGTGACCAGTGAGCACCCTACTCTCGTAAGCAGATTATGGTGGTATGGGACACTATATTCTTACTATTGGCCTACATTGATTGGTGACGAGCCCTATGTAGTGACCTCGAGTATATCCTGACACTGCATAAGGGAGACGAGTCCTGTTGCAGTATTGAGGATATAACTGGGCCTGTATTGATTTGGTGATGGGGGAGTGGTGTAACGATTCCGTGCAACAGCCCTTGCAGTGACCTAAAACTGTTACATCATATAAGATTTTTTATGACTGATGACCCTAGAATAGATCAATGTTTGGAGATTGATATAAGGGAGGTGTCTTAGCTTCATAATCCTACTGTATGAAAAGGACCAATAAGAACAGAGTAATTACATTCATGACATCGCACTGCATGTGTTATTGGCGTTGTTGTGAGAGCACAGTGGTAGTGATTCATGCCGCAATCCTTAGATGATGTCACATGAGGGAGTTTGTGGTGAGGGCATGCATCATTATCTCATATCACGCTTGCATTAATAAGAGTATCTAGGACATTTTGATTGTACTGCTTTATCATTACTGCTTGATTGAATTGATAACATGTTAAACTTTATTGTATAGTACCACTGAGTTAATCACTCACTCCCACATTCCAGGACGATGCTTAAACACCAACCAAACTCTGATTTAGTTGCAGGTGACGGTGATGCTAGCAAGGCAGAGTCAGACTTTGATGAGGACGAGGAGGCATTCTCATTTATGCAGTTCTTAGGAGGGTTCATGTGAGCCTTGTCCTGACCAGCGGGGTTTCTGAGATATGTATATGAAGATTTTGCACAGTTTGATACATGTATTTTGAGACACAGCTGTATATATTGCCCTGGGCAGAGCATGCATATTTTGAGGATTCTTTTGATTTATATATGTATTTAAGTCTTCCACTTGCATTTCCTCAATATCTCTGAATTATGTCAGCTGATCTGGCTTGATCTATGTCATGTTTTATGCACTAACACAGACAGCATACATCTATCATTGTTTATGTTGCATAAGTGATGTTTTTGAACTCGGGAGCTGAGTTAGACTCGACCCCCGAATTTTAGGGCGTTACAAGTTAGTATCAGAGTATGATCTGGATTAATCTGGACCTAGGTTAGGGTCACACGACACACATTGATGCCACTATAGCGTAGAAGGGTGTGAGAACATTCTAAAAACAAAACTAGGACTCTCAGTTTGTCTTTTGGTGAAAGTTTACTGAAAATGATCACCGAGATCAAGTCCGTGCACACTCCTAATCATACACCTCAACCCCAAATCAAGTCTAGACCATCAATTGATGGGTATAGACTGCATTCCACCCCATTCCAGCTGTTAGAAATCGGTAAAAGTGAATAGAGGTTAGATTAGTTCTGAAATGACCCGAAACGGCTCAAATCGGAAGAGGGGGCCAAATGATCAACTTTCAGGGGGTTCCAGGGTGGGACTCTAACTTTTTTAGACCCAGGGGATGGTGAGGACCTCACTCAAATGGCAAGCCCTCGTCGGATAGTCCAGTGGTTGGCGAGGCCTCGCTGGTCGGCAGGCTCAGATGGGACCGGGCTTTCGGGCTGATGGGTTTTGGGGTTTAGTGGGACCCCGTGGTATAGGGTTTGACACTTAGTTCATCCCTAATCCATCACTTCCTTCACAAACCTCACTCTCAAGCTTTTCTTTTTCCTTGAAACCGTTCATACCTTTCTCAAATTGCTCTTCTAATCTTTCTTTCTTCCATTTTCCTTCAAGCCTCACGTTCTTCCATCGTGCTCAGCCATTCTCATCACCTACTCATTCCATTTTTCTTTGATTTGAGCTCCCAAAGCTCTCATTTAAGCTCCAAAATGTGCTAACCCCTCTTATTTTGATCTTTCATTTCTTCAATTTTTCCTTTCTTTGACTCATTACACTCCTCTTTCAGACCCAAATCCGTGGAAACTCATTTAGGTTAGCCCTTTCCTTCCATTTCATCACTCTCCCATGGCTTTCATGGAGGTTGTTGTAACCTTTTTCTCCATTTCCTCCATCTTTTCACTGATGAGCAAGAAGCGTGCCCCTGTGGACGAGGTTGGGCCTACTCGTATGGCTCGTTCAAGGCGGCCTAGAGGAGCTACCGCGAGTTCAAGTGTTGGGAGAGAATTGCATTCGAAGCGGGATTTAGATCCCCATGCTCCAATAGGAAGATCGTTGTTGACAGAGTTGGCTCATGGTGTCTACGAGGACCGTAAGGTTCTTTTTGAAGTGCATGTGGATGGACGACTCTTTGACGAGTATTTGTTGTTCGAGCGTATAGAAGCTGCCGGGTGGGGTCCGCTATTTGAGGGTGAGTCTCGTGCAAATGTGAGTACTGTTCGCACCTTCTATGCTCATATTTGGGACCCTACGCTGGAGCCGTTGCAGTTCAAGATCCCCTTCGACAGAGATCGGGAAGCCACAATCAATGTTGGGTTGATAGCTCGACTCCTGAACGTGTCACTTGGGGAGGTACATCCAAGTGCAAGGAATCTGAATAGTATTCGTGAGAGGGATCGCCGCACCAGGTTTCTATGTGGTCGTTTGGTTGAGTGGCATCATAACAAGAGCCTCTTAGCAACCCATATATCAGGCAATTTCTGTCTACTTCACCACATCTGCACGTTCAATGTTTATCCTAGGTGGAGCAATCACAGTGAATGCATGCGTCTCATGGTAGATGTTCTGTATCAAGTAAGGTACGAAGAGAAGATGTACATGCCTATGTTTATCCTACGACAGATCATCCTTATCGGGCGATCAAGAAGAACGTCTGAGTCGCTTCCCTTCGGCTGACTCATATGCAAGATTGCACTCGAGTTTGCCTACATACTTGGGGCGGAGTTGCCAGCGCCAGTCCATTATATCAGCAAGGCTATGCTTAACCAGATGAAGATGGGGCCTCAGCAATGTGAAGCCCAACTGGATGAAAGCGAGGATGAGTATGATAGCGAAGAAGAAGGAAGTGAAGAGGAAGGTGGGGCAGAGATAGAGGAAGAAGTGCAGGACGAGGAAGAAGAGGAGGCTAAGGATACTGATGAGAGTCCTCCTCCTGTGACTCAGGCTGATAGGGATGCCCGTATAGTGCGACTTGAGGAGGGTCAGGCTGCTCTTCGATAGGATATTGGAGATTTGCTAGGCCTCGTCAAGCGTAAGTTCAAGAAAGTAACCCGCACGCTGAAGACCATCATGTGTTGCCTGAAGGATAAGGGTGCCCCTTCTCCATCTCCAGATTCCGATGAATAGGCTTTATGTAGTTGTTGTTTGCTTGTTTGTTGCTTATTTTTATGTATGGTTTGCTAGTTGTTTGTCAGTTGGTAGTTGTTTAGTGTTTGAAGCTTAGTGGTTGAAGCTCAGATGTTTTGTTCACATGCTTTCTCTTTCGCGATTCATGTAATGCTGCAAATCATGTATTGTGACAATTTTGTTAATGAAATTCATGTTGTTTCTTTGGCTTGTGAAGTTAATGTTGTGAATGGACTGTGTGAATGCCTAAGTGTACAACTGCTTGTAGATGGTCGTATCATTGAGGCTCAGGTAGGCGATGAGCTTCTAGTGAAGATGAAGGAGCGGGTTGGTACCGACGAGAACTTTGAGTGGATTATTAGTATGGATGGGGGCTTGCGATATTGAGGCCGCCTATGCGTGCAGACATACCTGACTTGAGACGAGAGATTCTTGAGTCAACCCACAGTTCGAGGCTCTTGATGCATCCAGGTAGCACGAAGATGTATCAGAATATAAAGAGATCATACTGGTGGGACAATATGAAGGTCTACATTGCTGAGTTCGTATCTCGTTGTCTCATGTGCCAACAGTTTAAGGCAGAGCATCGCCGACCTCCTGGATTGCTTCAGCCCATGCCCATAGCAGAATAGAAGTGGGACTATATTTTCATGGACTTTATTTCTGGACTGCCGAAGACCAGGAAGGGACATGACTCTATTTGTGTGATCGTTGATAGGTTGACGAAGTCAGCTCATTTCCTACCGATCAGAGTCACAAATTCTACAGACGAGTTGGCTAGATTATATATCAGGGAGATTGTACGCCTACATGGAGTTCCCTTAGAGATTGTGTCAGATAGAGACACCCGATTCACATCTATCTTCTGGACTCGTATCCAAGAAGCGATGGGTGTGAAATTAAAGTTCGGTACCACGTTCCATCCGCAGACAGATGGGGAGACGAAGCGTGTGAATCAGATTTTAGAGGATATGTTGCGAGCTTGTGTGTTGGACTTCAAGGACAGTTGGGATGAATGTCTTCCTTATGAAGAGTTCGTGTACAACAACAGCTTCCAAGCAAGTATTGGTATGGCTCCCTATGAAGTATTGTATGGTCGTCCGTGTAGAGCGCCACACTATTGGGCAGAAGTGGGTGAGAAGACCTTGATTGGCCTAGAGTTAGTTCGGGCAACTTCAGAGAAGATCGACATCATTCGACGTCAACTGCTCTCAGCACAGAGCAGGCAGAAGAGTTACGCCGATACGAGACGGCGACCACTTGAGTTTGATGTTGGGGACCATGTGTTCCTGAAGGTTTCCCCTATGCGAGGAGTTCTTAGGTTTGGTAAGAAGGGGAAGCACACACTGAGATTTATTAGCCCATTCCAGATACTTGATAGAGTGGGGGCAGTAGCGTATCGTCTTGCTTTGCCCACATCACTCGCAGGCGTGCATAATATTTTTCATGTGTCCATGTTGAAGAAGTATGTTCCTGATCCTTCGCATATTATCAGATGGGAGCAGGTGCAGTTGAGAGAGGATGCCACTTATGAACTGCGCCCAACGCGTATTTTGGATAGGAATGCGTAGCAAGGTTATCCCACTTGTGAGGATATTGTGGATGCATCATAGCGAAGAAGAAGCTACCTGGGAGACTGAAGCTGAAGTCAGGAAGAATTACCCCTAGATCTTCGAGCAGTATGAGAAGGTATGAATTTTGAGGATGAAATTTTTTCTTTAGGGGGGTAGATTGTAACGACCTAGAAAAATCCGTGCTTAGACCCGAGTACCACCTTCAGTAGAAATCATTTAAAACCAAATCCCTTCGAACTTTAATGTGTTTTAGTTAGCGCTAAACTAGATTACTTATAGAATTAACACCAATAACTTTTAATACAACTTGTAAGATCCAAAATCTAGAGAATCATTGACGCTATATTACCCTGAAATCTAGCATCCAACTCTAAACCCGGTTGCTCCCGAGAATGCTTTGTAATTTTGTATTAGATTTAGACCGCACGTCGAAAGTCTGATAACTATGAACTTAGACCATTACGACCGCTTAGTTGGACTTGACAATCACCTCGAAAATCAAGCTCAAACGATGTCCTGAGACCATTTTATTGAGTTTGGAGTGAAGAGAGTGAGAAAATGAAGATTTTTAGAAAATTAAATATAATTTTAAGTAATCTGGATAGTTTCGCTTGCGCATTATTTCTAAGCGTTCTGACCTTTAGATTTCAACCCAAATTCACTCTCGGATCATGATAGGTAGCCCTTACATGTCAAAGTACTTGTGGCCTTGATCAAATTTTGGTAACTGTTGAATTGAAGCTGGTCAACCACCGACGATCTGGAAACCCGATCGAACTGAAAACTTAACTTACTAAAGATTCAATACTAGTGAGCTTAAGTTCGACCGCATTTAATAAGGGGACCTCCAGAAGTACTCCGTTGGATCAGAAAGAGCCCGATTTGGTTATAACCTAAGTATACCTTGACCTTAAGACTATTTTCGTCGAGTTTAGGCTTATAAAAAGGCTTTAAACCCTTATTTCCAAATTCCATACGAATTTCCTAAACCCTAGGTTTCCAAGAGAGAGAAAACAGAGAGAAAGTGTGGGAGAACCTGTTGATTCTCCGTAGGATTCTTCCCAGTTCATTTACACATCGAACCTGCATATCTGAATCGTTCTTCCAGCAATTCTCATTTCATTCTTGGGTAAGTTAAGCCAAACCTAACCTATTTTGAAGCCTAGAATAGCTTAAATGAAGTTATAGCTAACCTGTTTCATGCCATATATAGCGTATCCACCGTTGACGAAGACTTATCGTCTGAACACCTCTTATACGTATTTTCTGGTTTAAGGTGCGGACTATATACGTTTAAGTTATGGTTTTCAAAGCTTTCAATGATAGATAATGATTTATTCATGATGTGAATGCTATTACACATGCCAAATGCGCTATCCGTTCCGATTTACATATATGTATACTTTATATTATAAATAGCGTATTTCATGTATATGTTAGAATACCTATATGCGTATGGAATATGTTGTTTTGATTGTCATGATTAATTGTTGTTGTTATATGCTTGATATGTATGCGTCAACTCCTTAGCGAAAGGATTTGCCCTAATATGCAATGGAGTCGACATACTTGATGTATGTTGAATAGTGTAATCTAAGTGTTTGTATAAATGCCTAAATGAGTTAGTAATTTGTAAAGTGTGATTGCTAAGGTTGTTGAGACATGAATCTCAATCACAATATTTGAGTGTATGATTTCCTCCATGAATTATGTAACTTAGATTATTCATGTTAAATGTGTGTATCATTTCCTCCATGTACTGTATTTAAGTTCCAGTTATATGACACGAATGTTCATATGAAGGTAGGATATGAATCATATGCCTATTATTGAGTTGTCCGTGATTAGGGCTGTACTACAGTCCAGGTAATCGATAACCGTTCTATAAATAGTGGTTGAGGTCATTTTCGCCACACAGGATGAGTTTAACGAATCTGAGTCGTGCTTGGGATGTTCGAGAGTGGTTAGGCCACACGGAGTGCTTATGCATTGCATGTCGTTCAACTCAACGTGCGCTTGGCCTAGTTGAGCTTATCAACTAACCTGATTGACTGATGTTTGTTCACTATGTTTGGTCGCTACTGTTTGAATCTAAGACACCGAGCTTACCAGTGAAACTCCTGCTAACCTTGGTACCGTGATCCCCTAAGACTCATGAGCCGGACATGGTGGTATGTGATACCGTGGTTAAGCTGTCGGCCTATGATGGGCGACGAGCCTCCCCGTAGTGACCAGTGAGCACCCTACTCTCATGAGCAGATTATGGTGGTATGGGACACTATATTCTTGCTGTCGACCTACATTGATTGGTGATGAGCCCTCTCTAGTGACCACAAGTATATCCTGACACTGCATAAGGGCGATGATTCCTGTTGCAATATTGATGATATAACTAGGCCTATATTGATTTGGTGATGGGGGAGTGGTGTAACAATTCCGTGCAACAGCCCTGACAGCCCTTGCAACGACCTAGAACCGTAACATCGTATGAGATTTCTTAGGACTGACGACCCTAGAATGGATCAATGTTTGGGGATTGATATAAGGGAGGTGTCTTAGCTTCCCAATCCTGCTATATGAAAAGGATTAATAAGAACTGGGTAATCATATTCATGACATCGTACTGCATGTGCCATTGGCGTTGGTGTGAGAGCACAGTGGTAGTGATTCATGCTGCGATCCTTAGATGATGTCGCATGAGGGAGTTTGTGGTGAGGGCATACATCATTATCTCATATCATGCTTGCATTAATAAGAGTATTTAGGACATGTTTGATTTTACTGCTTTATCATTACTGCTTGATTGAATTGATAACATGTTAACCTTTGTTGTATAGTACCACTGAGTTGATCACTCACTCTCACGTTCCAGGACGGTGCTTAAACACCAACCAGACTTTGATTTAGTTGCAGGTGACGACGATGCTGGTGAGGCGGAGCCAGACTTTGATGAGGACTATGAGGCGTTCTCATTTATGCAGTTCTTAGGCGGGTTCATGTGAGCCTTGTCCTGACCAGCGGAGTTTCTGGGATATGTATATGACGATTTTGCACAGTTTGATACATGTATTTTGAGACACAGCTGTATATATTACCCTGGACAGAGCATTCATATTTTGGGGATTCATTTGATTTATATATGTATTTAAGTCTTCCGCTTGCATTTCCTCAATATCATTGAATTATATCTGCTGATCTGGCTTGATCTATGTCATATTTTATGCACTAATATAGACAGCATACATCTATCATCATTTATGTTGCATAAGTGATGTTTCGGAACTCGGGAGCTGAGTTATACTCGACCCCCGAATTTCAGGGCGTTACACTCTATCTCTCTAATCTCCTGTGCCCCTCTTCTCTATCTCTCTCAATCTCAATCTCACGCATCCCTTCACTATAAGAAAAAGCCGGTGATCATGAAAATCACCGGCAGCCGTCCGTCCCTACTTTTAAAACGTGGCTATCGGTGAAAGGATGCGATTAAAACAGAAATCCCAGAGGGAATTTTTCATTTCCTCTCTTATTGCGGGCGCACACTCCCTCCTCTCTCTCTCTCTCTCTCTCTCTCTCTCTCTCTCTCTCTCTCTCTCTCTCTCTCTCTCTCTCTCTCTTTTCCGGCGCACTTCTCCTTGCCCTCTCCCTTCCCCGATCTCTCTCTCCCATCTCGCTTATTCCTTTGCCTTCCTTTATCTCTCTCCCTTCCTCTCTCTCCATCTCTCGATCTCCCTGATTTCCCTCCCTCTATTTCTCGATCTCCCTGATCTCCCTGAAAGCAGTCATTAATCAATCTCCCTCTAATAGCTGACCAGAATAGAAGAAATCAGAGCACACGAAGTGAAAGGTACTCTCTTTCTCTCTTATTTCCTCTTTTAATGGCCAGAAATTAGGCAGCAACCATGGCAGTGGCAGCCATATCTGTCATTGTCCATGGCCTCCTACATGTTTGAAGAAATGCTTCAACTAAGAATCCCTATAATAGATGAAACAGCCCTGTAATGGTAGTTTCCTAATTGTCCCCTTTCCATTTTGGGGCCTTAAAATCAACCGCATCCATGGTAAATAACATGTAGTGAAGTTGCTAAACGGTGAGATTTTTTATTTTTTTTTATTTTTATTTTTTTATAGTTTTGGTATTATTAAATAATGCCCACGTGGTCTTGAGCTTTATACAACTACAGATACCTTTTCTCATAATGTTGCTTCTCTCCTGCTATTAGCTTTGTAGAGCAGTGTGGGAAGGAGCAGATTGGATTGAATACAAATCTGGGTTTTTTTTATTTGAATTGTGTTTGAGTAGTTGGTTTTTGAGTTGTTGTGGTAGGGTTCTTGTTTTTTATGGTTGTAGATTGAAGAGAAATCTAGGTTTTGTTGCTTTGTTTTGGTTTGGGTTGTTGTTTGGGAAGTTAGTGTGGTGGGATCTTGTTTTTGATGGTTGGAGCTGAAATGGGTTGTGTTTGTTTCTTGATTTTGAGATCTAGGTATTGAAGATTTCGAGACATTGTAGTGGATTTTGCAGTGTTTTAGGGAATTTGTGTTTTGTTTGGGTGGGGAAAATGGCTCCAAGCTTGGATATTTTAGATTGGTGGGCGAAGGAAACACAAAAGGGGACTCCAGTTATCGTTACGATGGAGAACCCAACTACTCGGTTGTAGAAATCAATAGCCGAAATGTTGCATTCCAGCAGGTCGATAAGGACAGGGGAAAGAAGGCCAAGAGTTTAGTTGATGTTCCTATTTTTTATTGTTTCAGTTGGAGTGCCAAGTGAACTCCATCCTTCTATTTTGGCACTAGCTTAGAATAGATGATCCACTTGTGTAAGATCCAAGTCACTCATTAGGTGATCCCAATTTGTAGCTCCATGGTTTAAAAAATCAGACTTCTTTTGGTTTGTTTTTTTTTTTTTTATCATTATTATTATTATTATCAAGGAAGCATATGTAGAGTTTAAGCACTTGCTTCTTGCATTTATATTTGACAAAGAAGATCCGACATCTCCTGTGGCAAATGAGGTATTCTGGAAGTTTATCTTTTTTAAAATTAATTAGATAGTTTCTGCCATCTTCGCTTTTGTTCAAAATTAATTTCTCTTGTGTTTATCTTGCACGTGATGTGGGTCCTTCGTTGAAGCAATATTAATTTGATGGAGAACATAGGAGCATGGTATTTTGAGGAAAAGCAGGCCCTATTAATTTTCAAGGATGCATGCAACGCGGTATTTGCAATGCATTCTAATTCACCATTGATTGCTCATAAGTAAGGCCCTTTGATCCTTGAGCATTACTCTTTAACCTCTCTTTATGTTGATCTTGTTTCTGTTAATTTGTGTTGATTTATGATTTGAGAAGAACCCTATTTGGTTCTGGTTGTGGTGGTTATCTTCTTCCTCTTAATTGCTCTTGGAAGGGTTATGAGATGTGATTCTATCTGTTGGGAGTAGATATAAGGTACTGATCCTAAGGAAATGTATAGTTTTTGGAGGATCTAAATTCCATGAATTTTGTATTGATGGTGTGGTGATCCAGTTTATTGAATCATTTGGAAAAAAAATAAACCATTTTGTTGGTCTACTGAGCCATGTTATGGATGGAAACGTCATGAAGATTATCTCATTTTGGAAGATAACCAACCTTCTAATTTTGTATTGATGTGTTCAGAAGAGAAATTCTAAGTGATAGGCATCTGGGTAAGTCAATCATCACCTCATATTTTATAAGAGACTAAGATCAGTCTATCATTTTTTGAAAAATGCATGTTAATGGTGTATTTTAATTTGACATTATCTACTTAGTATAACACATTCCTTTTCTACATGGCTAGTAGATTTAGCATATGCTGCAATTGCCTGATTGTATACTTTACTAGAAAATATAACACTAAGAATTACATGGAAAATCACAATAGAGGAGATCAATTTCTTTAACTTGCATTTTTCTGTTGTCTTCCGTTTCCTGCTTCCACTTTCATCACTAACATCTTTCTCATTCATGACTTCTTGCATATGATTAAATAGGGAAAAAATTACTATGTTGCATGATTAGAAATTGGAAAAATCTGAATTTTTGGTGAATAATTTGGCTAAGGTTTGTAACATCTGCTATCAAGTAATAAAAATTGACTGCATTGAATCAAAGAAAAATAGAATAAACTGGATTTCTCTCGAAAATCCCTCATTTGAAGCTAGGTATAAAAAAAATGGTTATGTAAAAGTAACAGTGAGACCTCATTACGCAATAACAGGGATGTAATGCCTGATCTGAAAATAAAAAAGGCTTATAATGAGCCTGTAATGGTTGTAACAGGTTTGTAATGGACTGAAAATGGGGGCAATATTTTTTTTTCTTAAAATTTTTTTTTATTGTTATGGCCCCTATTGTATTGTCCATATGGCCATCCATTATGGCAGCTGTTACTGTTACCGTTACCGAATACTTTTATTTGAATCCTCACCCAAGTGCACGAATCAAGGTCTTGTAGGGTTGTGACCAATTAGTAAATGGTACCAAAATGCATGCTAGATCCTAAATCATACATTATCTACCTTGGGTAGGATATGAGACCTTTTAGAACTGTTGTTGGCAATGTACCTCCTCCATATTTTGCATGTAATTTACCTTAGAAGGAAGTCTACTTATTTTCTTATCATAGTGCATCTGAGATCCTTGAAACTATTCTAGATTAGTGCATCTATAATTCTACGATGGATTTCATGGTAAAAAGAAATCTTAGATTCATGATAGTTGCCTAATAGCCATCATATCCAAGAAATGAGTGGAGTTGTAGTCTTTAGTGTCATAGTTTCATGAATTACCATAATATAGATTGTAGGATGTTTTTCATTAATTTATTCTTATATTATCTATACATTTAAGCCTATTTAAACAAGTTCTAGTTGGATAGATGTGTTCAAAAATTTCTATCTGAACAAAACCAAAACTTTTGAGGTTAACCAAACAGGCTAGTTTGTATAGTAAATTGTGGCCCCCCAAGGATTGAAATGTCCTAATATTTAGGCTAGAGGATCTAAACAGTGTATGTCCTTTGATCAAAAGCTCAAATATTTCACAGGTGTGCCATCCTGACGTGTGCTCGAATGGGCAGGGCTCCACCCAACACCAGGCTTGAAATCTAGGGCAGTTGCCTATGGTAAATTGCCCAATCCAATCATCAAGTGGGCCACCATTATATGTAACGAGTGGTTAATTTAAGGGCACTAGAAACTCCCATTCAATGCGTTGGAATTAGGGTTATGTTTCAATGATTCAAACCATTTATGAAAGGGACTCATCATCGATGGATGATGAAGATGTTGAGCATGATCGTGGATGGAGAATGCAAACAAATAATAATAATAATAAATAAATAAATTTTAGTTTAAACCATTTCAAATTTTGATCATTTGACCTTTTTAGATGTATCTGGCCCAAGCCCTAGTGACATCTAACCTATCCAGCAGTGTCACTCCACCATTCAATTGGATTTCTGAAAGATTACGTTAAATAGTTAGATCTTTTTAACTATTCTGTCATTGTTCTCAGCATTGGCACTAATGTAGTGGTTTTCACTTTTGAAAGATGGTGAAATTATGTCTCGTTGTTGCAGTGTCACGACTATCATCTTCCCTTTTTAGTATTGACCGTTGTGTTATAGTTCAAATTTTTTAAACACATAGTATATCCATGTTGGAATATAACGGAAATGCAAAAGAAGCAGCCCATTCAATCTGATCAATCTACTCCTTGGGGAGGTTGGAAATCAAATGATACAGGAAATGAGAGGGTTGAAGATGCTAAATCCCAAGATGTAAAATGTTGCAACCAACCAAATGATTCATCTGCCAAACCACATGTTTGGGATAAGGACAAGATGCATGGTCAATCTAATTTTTTCTAGGGTAGTTAGAGCCTAAAGGGTACCCATATGGAGAGATCTTTAAACATTGGTGGTTGGAATGAAGACAGAGGATAAGATGAGTTGAATCAACCAACAAGATCTCCTATTTAGAGTTCTTCCCATATTGAGAAGTTTTCAGATGACAGCAGTTGGAAAGAAAATAGAGCACACGATTGGTCAAATCGACCAACCAGAGCTCCTAGATGGGGTTCTTCTAGTGCGGGTGACCGAAGAAACCAGAGAAGTCGTTCTACCCAGTCACTTGCACCTGTGGGGCCTGATGGTCGGAATGCTAATGGGATTCTCGCTGCCACTGGAAGACGCTTGGATCTATTCACACATGAGGAATAGAAAATTCTTAATGATGTTGAACCAATTTCGCTATCGACGAAACAAATTCTGCATAATTCCAACTACAATGATGGTGATCAGCTATTAGATGAAGATCAGTCCTGGGTACTCAATAATGTTTTTCAGCACCATCCTGATAAAGCGACAAAAATGGGTGAAAAGATTGACTATGTCACAGTTGGTAAGCATGACAAATACCAAGGTACCAGGTGCCTTTTTGTTATCTCCACAAATGGTTTTAGAGCGGATTTCTCTTACCTTAAATGCCTGGAGAACTATGTCAAGGAGAAGTACCCTGATGGTACTGAAGCCTTCAACTAAAAGTATTTCAAAAAGCGCTGCTCAGAGGGCATGAACCAGCAGCAAATGGGCATGAACCAACAGCAAACACGGTAGCTGTAGATCCAAGCCCCTTGGGAAGATAGAACAATGAGTTTTTGTAGTGGGTTTTTTACTGCGCATTGGTCATATGTATATATTTTCTATAAATGGGCATGAACCAGCAGCAAACTGAACTAGACTTGCGGTGGTTGACCATTGAGAGAGTTAGAAGGATCGTAAAACAAAGGAAAAATACAACAGTGTAACCCGTTTATTTCAACTGTTACTATTTATATGTTCTCAAATATTTCAGTACTATTTTTCTTTTTTACTACCCGTTTAGTTCCACCAAATATTGAAAAATTCCATGAGATCTTGCACAATCAATAAATGTCATGATATTTGGTGCAACAAACGCGAATGAGATCTTGCACAATCAAGAAATTCCATGATATTTGGCTTGTTCCTTTTCTAAACCTAAACTAATTTGGTACTCTATGGTTCAACATATTGCTAGTCTGCATGTTTTTTCTAGTTACTCTATGATGTTTATTTTCCATTCAACCTGTTTATAAGTTTCTAATGGCAGGTTTACTATAGATTAAGCCCAGTTTCACTGCATGAAAGGTTATGGAATCACATGAAAGGTTATTTATTGGTTAGCTTTATATTCCTTCTAGGTCTGAAAATGAAAATATGCCATTTCCTTGAAAAATCTGATAGATTGCAGTGGGGGTGGTGGTTTGGATCAGTCAAACGAAACTTGTTGCAGTAGACATAAGGTGTTTATTTTTGCTAGCTAGACACTTGCCAAAGTGTTCTACAATAGTCAGATTCAATATTACAGTAGACATGGTGTTTTAATTATGTGACACAAACTTCAAATAATCTTCCCGGTTATTGTTTGCCTTCTACTCCGACTGAAAGTATTGGCTATGTGCTGCGGGTACGATCTGCTACACTCGACACATGGCTTCCAGAACAGGTTGCATTTATTTAAAGTAAGCATGCAGAACACTTCTCAGGCTTACATTTCTTATGAGCTTTTTAATTGCCGCAAATCTGCCTACCAATGAGGAAGCTTCTTAGCCTTCTTTATATTGATTTTAATATTGGTCTTACTCTTTTGGTTGTATGCAACAATGGGAAATAAGAAGTTAAATAGCTACTGGGAAGCAGAACTGCCTCCAAATTACGACAGAAATCTTTTGGTGAGTTCTAGTTAATCTAAGGAGTTTTTTTTTACTGATTTCACTGAAATCTTGCTCATGAAGTGGAAAATCCTATCATTTCTAGCTTATTTGTTGGATTTGAGCAGTTTCTGCATTGCAATATCAATGATTAGGGTTTGGTGTTAGATCTGATAGCAAAATCTTGTTCTCTACTACAAAATCTGCTCCTCCATTACCGATTTTCATGCAAGCTAGATAAACAAGGGGTATATACACCAATTGCAGCTCCTCACCAAACTAAACCCTAGTTCTTCTCTCCGTCTTCTCCAATATTTCCTCATCTTTGTCAGATCTATCATCTCTGAAATAAATAATTTCCTTCCTTTTCGATTTTTTTTTCTCAGTTTAATTATTCATTTGAAGAAGTTACTCAGATTTATGGTTGACATTATTTGAGGACAGAGGAAGGGTTTTAACTTTCAATCAGGTAAGCTTCCCCCTCTCATTTCTCTAAAATTTTCCACTTAGAGTTTGGTTTTTGTAACTTTTTCTTGATTTCTAGTGCTTGATCTGTTTTGATCTTGATCCAACTTATATCTCTTTATTCTTAGAGATTTCATTGGATTTTGTTTCGATTCTTGCTGATTTAAGTTGTAATTTAGGTTTTTGTATTTAGATTTTAGAGATTTATCTTTGATTTATGTAATATCATGTATTTGAAATACATTTTGAGATTTCATCGGATTTTTTGTTTCTTTTGGTGATTTGAAATACATGAACCTGCAATAAAACACAGATTCTTAGGAACCTTCAATTGCTTCTTGTATACTAGTAGTACATGTGACTCTGATCTCTTGTTAGAAATTATCTCTACTCATGCTTCCCTACTATTAAAACTGTTGCCAATTCACAACTTAATCCATGTGGGAAGACATTTGCTGAATTTTCTCTTCCTACGCTTTGTCCTGTAACTTGTTTCAGTGCAACACCATCTCATTTATACCAAACCAACAACTTGGAACACATGATCTCCTGTTCGTATTTTAATGGGTTGTCTTGTAATCTTTGGATTGCCATAATCTACGTATGGGCCACGGTCCACTTAGATCAAGACACAAGATTTATATTATCTTAATGAATCATGGTTCTTCGAAAAAGCATGCTCGTTACTATGCGGTGCAATATAAAATAAAATAAAATAATATAATATACTTGTTTTAACATTTTTCATCATTGGTTTTTTTTTCCCTTCTGCTGAAAATCTGGAGCTTGTCTTCCCTTTCCATTGATTTTACGTTAGAAATCATGAAAACAACGCTTTTGTTTTCAATTGTTTCCTTTTATCTTTTCTAAAGGATTATGCAATTTGTTGGCTGATGGCAGGGTCTTGGATCATTTTAGGAGGATACATTTATTTTTCTAGTGAAGGTGGATGGTACCGCCTATATTTTTATCAACAGGAATAATAGTAAAAATAACACAAAGAAAGGAGAAGTGGAAGAATAACATAAACTATAAGGATACTTGGTATCCTAATTCAGTGGTACCATATATTTTGCATGCTGGCTAATATATTATGTATCAGTCATCAGATTTTGTACTTGTTGTAATATATTAGCAACAATCTTCAAAATCGTAGATGATCTAACTATGCCTCTGATAGTCAGTGCTGCACTTTCCTAATTACAGACCATGAGTACTGAAATCTCATTGGTTTCTAGGATTTCTATTTCTTAAAAATAGCAAGATGTGCAAAATACAAAGAACTGAACTCGTGGACAAGTTAAAAAAGGAAAACTCATTAGGCCTTCTAATAACTCTAAAATGGTCTGTGATTTAATTTTCAAAGAAAGGTGATGACTTCATTTGTGAACTAAGAGTGCATCTGGGTGATGCTAAAATTCAACAGAAATGCATATTTTGATGGGTTACGGATGGTTATCCATTCCAATGCGCATTCTGGTGGTAGAATTTTAGGAATCACATTATACATTGCCCACATTTCTATCTGTACCATGACAAGTAAATTCTGCTACATGCCAATTCTAACCTACAAAATACATTTGTTCCTCCTGACCTTTTCTATACATCCAAACTCAGCCTAAACTTGTCGGCAAATTGAGACTCATAGGTTTCTATGATTATTTTGGGCTCTCAAATGTTGAAGCACCTTTCTCATATCTTACTTTCTTTTGTCCATCAATAATGGATCAAGAAACAGAGAATTTTATGTCCCCAAATGTCACACATGAGTCAAACACCAAATAAGTAGTCATTCAGTACCTTACTGTGAGCAGATCCTACATAAGACGTATCAAACTCAGCAGAATCTAGAAAATCTTAATAATATATGATATAGAAAGTGTATAAATAAGGAATAGTCTCAGACCTCAATGGACAATGGGTTACCATCCTTTCCACGTGCCAACAGGTCCAAGTGCCTACAGAACCCAAACCTTCCCAAAGGTGCATGCCAACTGAAGATTGTCTGGTTGAGAAATAGGATGGTCCAATCATCAGGCAGACCACATGTCTACATTGATCCAGACATTCTGCAAGCCTGATTTAAATTATTCATTGTTTTCATACTATCCCACTTAAGTATCCAACCAGTCTGATTTTTGCACATGGAAATCGTCATCATGGGCCGACCTTTGGGATGGTTTTCATGACATACACACGGGACACATAAACACATTGCTAGGGATGCAAGGGAACTTACCATCCACCATAAAGAACACAGAGTTGTATGTTTTCATTCATCTAAATGACAGGGAAAAAACATAAAAATATAGAACTGTAGACGAGAAAACATAGTTGAAACATCTTCATCTAAATGGATGTTAAGGAAATTCTTTCATAGTATGGACTCTCTTCAAGATTGCACTAGTAACATGATATGGTGCATGGTACCCATCAAATTGAGGGTAGTTCGTAAGAGTAACTACTTACACATATCTTTGTACCCCTCTCAGTTAGCTGACTAGACTTGCAACAACAAGTTAGCTGACTAGACTTACACATATCTTCCTACCCCTCTTAGTTAGCTAACTAGACATGCAACAACAAATTAAACTACCTAACATAAGATCAAAGAAAACTTTTAGCTATAGATAATGAAGAAGAATATGAAGAAGAGCCATCAAGGATCTAGTCATTTAGCTATAGATAATGTTGATGTTTTAAAATTTTAGAATACCAAAAAGGAGAAACTTCCCACAATATACTTAAAGTAGAGCTGAGTAATTTAATGCCCTGGAAAAGATAAGATTGTACTAACTCAAATTAAACTAGTTAGATTATGAAAAAAATGGTTTCTAAATCACAGTCCCAAATTCAGATTAGTCTTTGATTGTTGGACATTTATTTGTTGAAATAAGAACATGCCAAAATTTTCACTTTTTTCAACTTTTATCATTATTATCAATGAGTATGGTTGGATGGGTTTGATTTTTGGAGTGTCCCATTTTCATTATCGAAAAATTCCATGTAAGTCATATCAAACCATTTATACTATAATAATAATGAAAATGTTGTGTGTGTGTGTGCGCGTGAGAGAGAGAGACTGACTAGGGCTAGAGATCCTCCAATTACCTATGGGAGAATTCCCACCACTATCAGTATCAATCATATGTGTGGTGGATGAATTTCCCTATGCATGTCAAGAATGCATCCAAGCATTAGCACACATGTATTCCAATATGAAAGACAATGATATAAAATTCAATCATACCACTTAATTTAATGCCATTTGAGAATTGAAGTGCAAGTGCAAAATGCATTACCCCTGTATGTTCATATTTTGAGCATGCTCTTGATATGGCTATAGTACTTCATCACTTGATATGGCTACAGCACTTCATCACCAATTAGGAGATACTGATGAGCCAAAAGATGGTAATGCCTCAGTGAAGAAGAGAACTAATGTGTTACTTCTTGGATTTAATGTTCCAGTTGCTGATCTTTTCCATCATTTGTGTTGTTAGGGAAAAAAGATCATGTTGTCCTCAGTTGGGATCAGAGATATAAGATTTCTATCAATGTAGCTGAGGCACTTGATTATCTACATAGTTGCAGTGCTTAGTTCGTTATCCATGGGGATGTGAAATCATCGAACATCCTTCTGGCTAATGATCTTGAGTCATAGGTCTTGCATTTTTCTTTTATGTAGCTGAACTGATATGTTTGTTATGTAGTATCATCATTGTCTTTAGCCATTTAAACCTGAGGACACTGACTATATCACCATCATTTGACTTGTAGAATACAAATGACCATATTGCTTGGGACTGGGAGTGATGAAGTGCAAGTGCAAAATGCATTCCCCCTGTATGTTCTGTTGGCAAAGCCTGTTTCTGATATTAAAGTTTCAAAGGTATGCCATATCAAATGTATATGCTTCCACAGGTCATTTAATTTCTTGTGGAATGCTGCCTATCTGTCTCTTTCTGGATAAGCTCTAATGTGGTTGTGCAACAGCATTCTGCATTTTATCAGCTCTGGAGGACATGCATTCTGAAAGCTTTCTCTGAGTTTGGGAGTGGAGATAAAAAAAGAAGCCACCTTTGTTATTCCTGAGCTTAGGAAGTTGTCAGCTGATGACAAAGTTGGCAATCTCACCATCTTAATTTTTCTTCAAGGGAAGCTACAATTACTTCTAGTGAAAGTGATCTACTCAAAGACCAAGTCAATCCAGCATCTTTTCCATGTAATTTTTATTTCTATTTTCTTTCCTTTTTCACTGATGAACTAACCTGTTATGTTGGTTGGTAGACTTATACTACTTTATGCATGCAATGCAGAGAACTAACATTGTTATCATTGTTCATAGGCTTCTTTTCCATGTACCATATTCGTTAGATGCAGAACTAATCTGGAATGTTGGTTGGTTATAATATATCATATGGGGGATGCAAAGAACCACATGTTTTACCTGCATTTTACTTTGTTGTCATGGTTCATGCTCTGGAGTGATTAGAAAAAAATATAATCTAAAAAGTTGGCAAAATTCTCGCTACAGTTCAATAACTTTTTTAATACATTGCTACAATTGGATTATCCATATAACATGCTTTTGCGCATATGTGTCGTGGGTGCCTGCTTGTATATGTTTCTGGTTGAGTGCTATAATATGCCTGCTTGCATACCTTTCTGTTTCCAGTGCATTGCATTCTTTATTTTTACCAATGAGATTAATCGCCCTCAATCCTTTAAAAAATTTTAAAAAAAATTAAAAACATGCTCCGTTTGGAACTCTTTATTAAAAAAAAATAATAAAATGTTTAGTTCCTTTACCAAACATGTTATGTCGGTCAGAGGCTGACCATGCTCATTGCAGGGATTTTCTTCATCATTGGCGTGGTGCTAAATGCAGCTGCCCAGAACCTTTCCATGCTCATTATAGGAAGGATCTTCCTGGGGTGTGGAGTCGGCACTAATTAGGTCTTTTTCTAGTTTCACTTCTGATTCCTGGGGCTTGACCATATTTATCCCCTTTTGTAACCACAACATATGTAGATTCCCATTAAAATTTCATTCACCTTATTTTGTTAGCAGTGTCATTACTAAGATCAAGATTCATGGATTTTTGGTGCAACATAATATCTATAAGTCTGATAATTCATTATTGAATACATGCTAATATTTCATTGGCAATTTTAAGTTATTTTTAAAAAATCTTTTTCTTTTCTTTTGTTGTTGTTGATTGGCCGGTAAGCAAGGTTCAAATTTGAGTACTCAATGTTGAAATGCACCCTATCTACCATTATTCTACTGGCTCAAATTCTTGCAGTTTTGCTACCATCTAATTTTTATTTTCCTTTTTTATTTTCTTGCTGGTAAGATCTTTTTTTTTATTGTTGTGGATGCTTATATTCCTTCTTGTGGTAGGTTCAGCTGCACAGTATCCGTTCCTTGGTAGTTCAGTTAATTTGAATCTGCAACAACAAGTTGTTAGAAATAGCAACTATGTCGATGTTGAATTCATCGATCCTGTGATTGTGACCATTAGCAGAGGGAAGCTTCCACTGTCGATAATGCACCAGATCTCTCCCAACTACAGCTCCAACATGTTGGCTGATTTCTCTGAGATGGACCAGAGGCTTCAGTTGTTGCAGTCAAGATCTAGTAATCTGAATTAGAATCCAATGATGATGGTTGATCAAAGCTTCAGTTATTGAATTCTTTTTTTTTCCTTTTTTTTTCTCAGATTTCTATTCCAAATAGAAACTAAAATTTCAATTTGAAAAGTGGGTGTGATTCTCATGTTTTACTCCATGAGTTGTTACCTTATGAGAACAAAAATGCAAGCCATTTGATCAATGTCCATTGAATATGCATAGGTTTATGAATGTGTTAAAATAAATGATTTAGCCTCGATTATTGATAAATGATGTTAGAAATTGATTTTAGCCTCAATTGATGTCAACAAAGGTTAAATCTATCTTTAGTCTCAGTTTTGCCTTAGTTACCTAAACTGAGATTACAACTCCCGTGGTTAAAGGCTTTAGCCTCTGTTGTTGAGAACCGAGGTTAAAAATAGATTCAGCTTCGGTTGGAGACAATTGAGGCTAAAATTTAGAGTTAGTCTCAGTTGAAAACAATGGAGGCTAAAATTTTGATTTAGCCTCATTTCAAGAAAATTGAAGCTAAAAAGGTTTTTAGCCTCACTTGAAGAACCGAGGCTAAAAAAGTCATTTTAGCCTCGGTTGCTAAAACTGAGGCTAAAGCCTTTAGCCACAAGGGTTTCAACCTCGGTTTGGATAATTGAGGCAAAACTAAGGTTAAAGGCTTTAACCTCACTTTTTAACCTTTTTAGCCACAGTTTTGAACTGAGGCTAAAGCCCTCTTTTCTTGTAGTGTCAAGAAATATAATAGTCCTGAACAAAGTAAGTTTTCTTATTCTATGTACTTGCTATGAATTTCTTAAATCTATATATCCTTTCTCATCACCGTGCCTTCTTTTCTTGTAGTTCTTGAAGAATTCTTTCATTTAAGACTTGAGTTCTATGTAAAGAGAAAGGTGAGCTTTGATCTAGGCCCCCCATTTTTTCTTTTTGGTAATTGAGAAGATGGTAGTATTGACTTACTACTTTCATGCAGAAAGTAATGTTGGATAATCTTGAGAATGAAGAAGCCCAGGTGGAGGAGGTGACAGGACAGATGGAAGGTAGGGCAGGCAAGCCTCTCGCTAAGGCTTCTAGACAAGTTAGAAAGAACCAAAGAAGGAACAACACCAAGAAAGCCAATGAAGCAGATACTGTTGTTGAATCTGTAGCATCAGTTAGTGTTGAGGGTCAAATATTGCATATCAGACCCAATTATTGCCTGGATTTACGAACATGATACCGTTTAATGGCCCGATTTAACCGTGTTTGTGCTGCAAGGTGTAATTACAAGCTTAGACTGAAATAAGAGGCTAAAAGCATAGATTTAATGTTCAGAATTCGGCTAAGCATTGGATGAGACTCCATGAGACCAAGATCAAGGATTTAAATGCCGAAGATTAGAGAAATTCTAGCCACTCATTTCGAATAGGCCCGAAAGACGTCCAGAATGCAAGATCACAAGGTTCTCACTATCCGTTCAACTTGAAACTTCATACATGGCCTAAGGACCATAAATTAACCATACACATTGAATTTCATCCATTTGATCCCTGTGGAAATGCCCCAATGGACAGATCAGCCCATAAACCATTGATTTTGGGCCCACCTACTATCTGATATGCTTCAATTTTGTTCTCAACGCATTAAAAGAGCTGGTAAAATAGATGGACGGACCAGATTCATATGCATACATCACAATGGACCCCATTGGCAATGTCAGTGTATAGTGCACAAGTGCACTAGACTTGCACTGCATTCCACGAAGTCGATTAGCATGTGTTGACCGACTCAAACCCAATTTCCTGCAAAATCAGCCAGCGGACGCACTAAGCTTAGCCGATTTTGAGTAGTGGAGTCCACTCATCATCCAAATAGATGATCCAGACCGTCCATTTGCTCAGGGGCACAACCACAACCCTCGCCAAGCTATCCTTTCTCTACCATGCAAAGTAGATGAGTGAAGATCTCAGCCACACGCAAGATGAATGGTAGCATAAAAGATTATGTGGACCTCACCGAATCAACTCCAAAAACACTCCTTCAGGGATTTTTTTTGTCCTGAAACCAATGGATAGAGTAGATTTTCTACTTGGCATCAATAAGTGGGCCAACGCATTTCAGAGAGTCGACTTGCGGTGACTCTGTTTCACACAGGGACCTGTGGTTGGGTGCAGGTGGGCCACAATCATCATCCAGGTTGATGATCATAACTGTTCATTACACTCAGTAGGCCAAACCAACTGTACCTTGATCGGAGGCCTGATTTTCACAGACATTGCATGTATATGGGGGTTTAAACGTAGGGTGGACAACGAAGTATCAGATTCTGTAGGCCACACTAAAACCAATCCAAAACTGTTCCTTCCCGAATGGTTTTTCGAGGGAAAATTAATGGACGGAGTGGATTTTCTCAAAGACACCAATCATGGCCCACCAAGCTTCACATCGTAAAGCTTTACGCAGGCTCCTGTTTCACGGATGCCAGAGAAATCTGGCAGCTATGGGCCCTTTGGTGCTTCTGATTGCCGTCGGATTGGTAATTCAAACCATCCAGATGCATGTAAATAGAGTTTTGAACTCCACCATGAAGAGAAAATAGATTTCATGCTGACATCGGTGCCGAAAATCTGAGTTGAACGCAACTCATTTTTGCATTTGACCTACGTAAACAGAAGTATCCTTTTTGGTTACAACTTCTCTGCGGAAAAGGGGTCAGTGGCACTCTCCCAGCGACAGCTTTATAGTGTCTATATAAGAGAGAGAGAGAGAGGATCAGAAAATGAAGGGAAGGACGACTTGGAAGCTTGAACGTGAGAGAGAGAGAGAGACAGGGAGTAGAGTTTTTATTTATTTATTTATTTATTTTATTTCTCTATTTTATTAGGAGTTATATTACAATCATGTCTATGGGTTGCTAAGCCTCTTAACTAGGGCTAAGAGGTGGAGCTTATAGTAAGATGAGAGATTTTATTTTATGTTTTTAATTTATGAATTGGAGTTGATTTTAGTTTAATTATTAAGGGAATACTTTCAGTTTTTAATGGTTCATTGTGACTGAAATTACAATAGATCTGCGATGGCTTTGAGTATTTCTTTCTCCTTTTAATGTTTATGATGTCAGGAAGTCCTGTTGTTCACCATCGTCTCCTAGGCATGATCAGATGATGGTACCCTTCCTAACCTTCATAGCATGTTGATTGGTTGGTAATGAGTTTAATTCTTTTGTTTGCTTTGTCTCCTGGGCATGGTTTGGTGATAGAATCCATTCTAATTCATATACCTTTCATCTCTTGAAAACTATATCAACGGCAGTTCAGTTAATTTCCATGATTCTTGAAGCAGGCGTAAGATCTCTTTGATCTCTACAAGTGGATCCTCTGAATCCCTAGTTTCCTACCTCTGAATTCTTTAAATTTTAGATTATTATTTCATCATTATTCCTCGATTATATTCAATTTAGATTTTATCTTATTCTAGTTCTAGTTCTAGTTCTAGTTAGTTTCAGATAACGTACAGGTATCAGTCCCTTGGGATTCGACCTCTGTCTTACCGAGTTTATTACTACATCACAACCCTGCACTTGGGGAGTGAACAGTTAGTACTACAGCTAAAACTGGTAGGCATCATTCTTTTCTGATGAACAAAAAATCATCTTTGTCAGTAAGCCAGTGTTTAGACGTACACACCAATTGGCAGCACAGAAATTGAAACCCGATCAGCGTGTTTGGACATACACGCTAATCGGCAGTACAAAAATTGAAACTTGAAATGGGTGGATTGTCAATTACCAATTTTTTTCCCATCTTAAAGATTTCATTCATCTCAATGCATGTTATCTTTCTCTCTCTGTAGGACATGTTTCCGAGGGGGCAAAACCTAAAGGCAAGGGAGCTCCGAAGAAGGCTCCTGCTAGAAAGGTGTGCTTGCAAATCCTGAACTTCTTATTTCCCAAGTATCTCCCTATTTTTTTGGACTCCTCATTGCCTTTTTGGTTTCAGTCTTTCAGTAGAAAATGCCGACTGTTGTTGATAATGAAGAGGAAGATGATGAGGTGCTCGAGCTGAAAGAATGAATGATTGTGTTGAGATCAGGGCTGAAGTTGGAAATGAATGATTGTGTTTGATTGAATGAATGAATGATTGTGTTTGATTAAATGAATAAGTGATTGTGTTTGATTGAATAAATGAATGATTGTGTTTGATTGAATGAGTGAATGATTTAGCCATGAAGTATTTATCTATATCAACTTATATGAGTTATCAGGGTGTACTACAATGTAAGAGCTGCCATTACTATTTAAAGTTTTTATTAACAATAGGCATTAGCTTCAGCTATTAACCGTAGCCCTTTATTAGAAACCATAGCTCTTGCTAATTTTAGCCTTTTTTTACGGTTCGCATTCTACTTTTCATGACAAATACAATCCGTAGCTATATATAAATTTAAAACTACGGACAATATCGCTACGGATTTAATCTGTACCTATAGTTTTAATAGCTACGGCTATTACCCGTAGCCTTGTATCTAAAAACCATAGCTAAAGTTAAATTAAGCCTGTTGCTACGGTTCTTGCTGAACTTTTAGATATAGATATAATCCATAGCTATAAGTACTTAGGCTATAGAAGTTATGGATACGGTTTTAATCCGTATCCATTACTTCTATGGCTATGAATAGAATCCATAGCTATAGCTCTTTGACCTATGGCTACGGCATTAATGGCTACGGTCGTGCTACGGACGATAGCTGTAGCCATAGGCTTTTGGCTACGGTTTTTATCCGTAGCCTTTGCCCCTTTTTTAGTAGTGTGGAAGCACCTATTAACTTTTTTATTAAACTGAATGTTCGGGTTTTTTATTTCTTTCTTGAAAAGCATGAATGTTCACAACTTAATTCACTCCAACATTTGAATTCAGCCTAAAAGTCAATATTGACCTCCGAGTATCCATGTTTTTCTTTCCTGTTATAGATGGTCCCAACAACAAATATGAGAAATCAAATGAAATATAAAATTACAACACCCCAGTAATGCAACTTATCAAAATAGATATAGTATGCACAAACTGTCAGTGGTACGTAACACCCTTCATCCGTAACAACATCTATTTGAAATACAAAATTTAATTTAAAATTTACTAAGCATGCTTCATGTACATATGATATCTGAAGTAGTATATTTCAATCAAATCTGATCAACCAGCCAAAAAGTGTCTAACTGATCACATTAAATTTAGTGAAGGCCACAAATCAAAGTCATCACACTCCAAAATCCAGCCTTATTTCTCATAACAGAATAAACAGGAGGAAAAAAGGAATCCCATCATGTATGGTCAATGGAAAAAAATATTTTCCTATTGGCTATATGCCATTTTAATCATCTAGTTGCATGCCAAAAGTCTAATAAAATCCTTACAATGTGGGGACCACCTAAAGTGATGCCTAGCATGGAATGTTGAATGCTTGCCTAAAATAAAAATAAATAAATAAAATAATAATAATATGAGAAACCAACCTTAATTGGGTGTTGGGAGACATGTTTGCAGCTCTGGCGTTATAACCTCAACACAATCTTTTTCATAGTTTTCTCTTGTAAGATAGATTTAACAAAAGGGCATTACAAAGTTTCGAGGCAAAGTAAACTGACTTCGTTTGTAAATTCTAACTACTATGCTATCAGTGTCCAAACATATAAAATCCAAATCTTTTAAAGGCATGGGCATCAGTCTAGTGAAGAAGAACTTCCATACTAGAGCACTTAAACTTTACAACATGCTCGCGGCCATAACCCATGAATCCAGCCCTGGGACCTAGTGAGGAAAATAGTTGATAAATCAAAACATGCAGGTAATCAAAACCTGGGACCTAGCGAGGAAAAAGTTAACACTAAACCTATGATGATTAGGCTAAATCTTTAAGTTGTTATAAACTAAAACCTAAAATGAGTAGGCAAAATAAACAATTATCGTCTGAGCTCAAACATGTAAGATGTTACAAACCGTAACCTAAAATGAGTAGCAAAAATAAAAAATTCAGTATACATATGTAAATGTGAAATCTATAATGAACAACCAAAACAATCGTTTCAAACCTGTGTGTTGATACAAACAAAAACCTGAAATGAGCATCCAAATAATGATTTAACATCCAAACCTATATGCTCACAAGGCTTTTGTACTCCATCTGTACAGTGTGTCATTTCGCTACAATGGACCACACTTCAAAAGCACACAAATCAAATATTCTAATCATCCAACAAATAGCCTATAAAATGGGATGGTTAGGTACTATTTAAGTCATAGCTACAGAAACAAAGGAAACCTGTTAAACTAATGAACAACCATCTCGTTAATACCAACCAATAATGGAAATTATACATCACTAATGCACAACATTTTCATAACAAAGCAGAAAATCTTATATCCCAAATTGTTTAGGCTTTGACTCAGAAGACTTCTTCAGTAATACTACCACATGCAATCCAGATTTTTGTCATAACTTGCAGGTGCAAGAACACTATGGAAGATAATTCAAAATGATAGTAGAAAATTATAAGCTACATAGCACCACTGGAAACCTAACTAATTGAAGACAGACATGCAGTAAAATTTTAAAGGTTGAAAAGACAAACATATGAGGTTGTTCCCTACCACAGCAATTGCCATCATTTCAAATGTTGAATCCTGAAACACAACCACCAACAAAACAAGAAAAGAAAAATGAGTTAAAAATGAAAGCGCTTTCCAAAAGAAAATCTACTAAGATCATCAATGAAATGTATCTAATAAGGAAACAGAGCTTGTCACTAGATATAGAAAGTACAAATTCCAAAGGTTTGATTTATTGGCTACACTAGAGTTCACATATTTAAAGGAGAAAGGAAGCTAAAAGTGAGAAAGCACATGATGAACCGTACATATTGTTGGATGACAAGACTTAGATGATAAGTGAAAGGACTTTGGAGCTGCCATTAGATGATAGAAATCGCCTTTCTTCAAGTCATGCCACAGTAATCTTCCATTCTATGGTCCTTCACAAAGAAAATATTTGGATGAAACTCAAAAGTGAAACAAATACTAATTAGCTAGATAGGGGGACTTTTGATGCCAAATGCATCAATGTACATGTGTTAGTTTCTATACACTTAGCTAAATAGATTGTTTCTCAAATTTGAACACTCTAAAGATAGTGATTAACTAGAAGAAACCGCCGACAAGTAGAGCATGTGAGCCATTGCTATACTTTTCTAAATCATGTATGCTTAGAAGCATAAGATGGATTATGGTGTTTCTTTATAGTGGCACATTTACTGTAGGTTCCAGTGATGCACGTTTACTATAGATCCCAAAGCTAACTTGCATTTCACATATGAATTGTTCAATATCTCCATAAATAATCTTACACCCAAAGAAAAGAAAAAAAAATCACTCTATAGCTTGAAAATAGCAGTTAAGACCACTTGAATTGAAGTAGGAATATGCAAATATGTCCTAGAGGGGGGTGAATAGGATTTTTTTAAAAAAAAAAATTATAGTGTATTTAAAAATCCTATTGCACTAACCCTATCAGATATACAATTTACAGGATTACTCAAATGTAACTCTACTAGCTTTCAAGCCTTGTAGAGGATCCAATCACAAACTTCTTAAAAGATAAAACAAGTTGCATGTAAGATTGTGATGGATATGACTGTGTGTGTATATGAGGAGTGATCTTAGACAATTAGATATAAAAGTATGTAAGGAATATTACACAAATGAAAAATAATAACAATTTCAAACACAGTCATTTTTATAGTGGTTCGACTACGTGTCTACTCCACTCCCGGCTGTCACACTCAACCCTTGAGTGTATCAGATTTCACTACAGAGGTTTTCCAGGGTTCACCTCAAACCTAAGGTTTTAATCAGGTTCACCTTCAACCTTTATACGGAGGTTTCTACACAGTTCACCTCTAACCCTAGAGTTTTACTGGTGCACTCCTAACCAGATGTTTATGCTCACATAGAGCAAGGATCCACACAACGCACTCGAATGTTTATGCTCTCCACAGAGAAAGGGTCCACACAATGCACCCACAACGTACACTCCCGCCGGAGGCCTCCTATGAGGACTTCAAAGGGTGAGCAACACTTAAGAGCCAATCCTAGAAAGAAATGATCACAAGTGTCCTATGGACTCTAGATACTTACAGATAAGTTGATGAGTCCCGTTCAGCGCAATGATGAAGATCTCCTCCTTGTTATTGAAGAATCTTTAGCTCCCTTGATCCACAACACATAAGATGTACCAGTACTTGGCTTAAGGTTAGGTCAAGTTCAGGACAGAAATTCACTCTCTAAGAATTTTCCTATAAGGAAGATAGAGTGATTCCGTCATCTATTCATTCAAGGTATCCCAGCTTAATGATATGTTGTTAAGATAGTTGCTGAAGGATTCTTGAATGCGGAAGTTCATTTCCCAATCCACTCTATTAAATGTTAATGAATGAGAGTGGATTAGAAGATGAACTCCCATGAGAGAAAGGGCTTTAGGTATATGATCTAAAGGTAAAACATACAAAAGTACTCTCTTCTTTCTCTATTGGCAATGTAGACAAAACTCTCTTTATATAGGCAAAAGGTTCCAACGGATATAAAACGGTCATATTTATGGCAGAGTTCGATATCATCGAGCGTATACTCTCGATGGGATCGACTGTCCGCTCGATAACACAAACTTAAATGACATACGCTTTTAAAACCTATTGCTAGCTGGTCAATGGGATTGATACTGGTGTCTATGTCATCGGATTTTGAACTCCGATACCATCGATACTGGGATCTATCTATCAACATTTAAAAAATGAGAGAGACTAGCCTTGAAATATTTCAGGTTTTTAGGATATGATCGAGGAACAACCGATGTCATCAGAATTTGAATATCGATGATATCGAGGCTGTGTCGATGGGATCGATAAATTGTATAGATTTACCTATAAGCACGCTGGACAGTTTGTGTCCAGTCTCGATCCAATCGACTAAACCTCGATAGCATGACATAAGAATATCAATTTCCTCGAGTGGCCCCCGATCAAAGTTAAAAACATCTTGAAATATTTGTTGGAAGAAACTTGCGCCCACTGTCGATATGATCGAGGGCCTTCCAATATGATCGATATTTAAATTTAGATTAAATCGAAAAAGGCATCGATATATCGAAGCATATAGTAATTTTCTTTAAGAAAACAGGGGCGCCAAAAATCTGTCTGTCGATAATATCGAGCTACTTCTAATGGGCTCAAAATTTGAATATCGATGATATTGATAGGTGTATCGATATATTAATAAATCTATCCAGATGAGTATGCGGTTGCTGGATACTTTTAGTCCTCTTATTGATACTATCGATAAAGAGTCGAGGACATCGACAGTGCAGGTTGATCATATCTAAATGTGTATGGATATAATCGACAGGGCAAGTAAACTTAGAGATTTTTTTATGTTTGAAAAAGTTCACTTATCCAAAAACCCTCATATGTTCTAAGTTATTTTTAAGGGTTTTAATCACCTGGTGTTTTAGGACATGGGATGTGAGGCTATGATTTACCTATAATGAGCTTTTATACATTCGGTTGAGGTAGGCACTTGAATTGTTCTTCTTGTGAGGCTCTGTAGTCTGACTGACTCAATGAACAGGCTAATTGACAAACCAGGGCACTAGTAGGTGCACTTTCATAGCTTCATACTGTCAAAAAAAAGCACGACAGATGAAATTTAACAAATTACACATGAAGAAGAATAAAAGCATCACCAAAAAGATATATGAGAAGACAACATGTATAGCAACTTTTTATCACTGAGAAAATTTATTTCGATGTGTTGACGGTAAGTATTAAGTTGTGTTGTCACTACAAGAAAAGGGGACTTTAGCCTTGGTTCAAAATTGAGGCTAAAAAGGTTAAAAACTAAGGCTAAAGCCTTTAGCCTCTGTTTTTCCTCATTTATTCAAACAGAGGTTGAAACCCCCCGTGGCTAAAGGCTTTAGCCTCAGTTTTAGCAACCGAGGCAAAAATGACTTGCATAGCCTTGATTCTTCAAGTGAGGCTAAAAGACCTTTTTAGCTTCAGTTTTCTCGAAATAAGGCTAAATCGAAATTTTAGCCTCCATTGTTTCCAACTAAGACTAAATCCAAATTTTAGCCTTGGTTGCCTCCAATTGGAGCTAAATCTATTTTTAACATTGGATCTCAACAACCGAGGCTAAAACCTTTAGCCACGGGAATTTCGGCCTTGGTTCTCAACAACCAAGGCTAAATCCAAGCCTCAGTTACAAATTGAGGCTAAAAATGTTTATTTTTTAAAATATTTATTTAAACTACTAATCCATTCATTCAATCCACTCATGAAACAATCAATCATGAAAGCCATAATACGAACAAAATAGTTAACAACTCAATCAAACAATCAATCTCACTTGTTTACTATTGAAAGTTTTCAAAACAAACTCAATCAAACTATTATACAACATTAGGTTCCACAAGTAATACAAAGTCACAATGCAAGACTTGGATATGACTTTTGCTTGGCTGATGAACAACTACAGCTTGTTCGGTTGTCTGAAAGCATCTGCAAAGAAGAAGAACTCTCCATTAGCAATAATTTTGTGTGCGACTGTCCATGTGTCAAATGAACACAACTCCCCGTGTTATCTTCCCTATTACAACCCATGTCGAATGAATCAACACTAAACTGAAATAAAATAACCAAACAAAAAGACTAACAACTATCAGTCTATGAGTTTCGAAGATTGTTGCAAGTTTTGATTCCCTTCAACCCTCAATAAATCAATCCATTACAAATACAGGCAACAAATCATATGCAATATAGCAATAAAAAGAAATAAATAAAGGAAAAAAAGGTCTTGGACATACGTGTTTGTAGTTTAATTTTTTTGGCCAATCAATCCACATGGTAGAGCTAACCAATGGTCAGGCTGGTCTTGGACATGGGTACCATACTGAAATGTGTCAAGGCATTTAGACATGTTGGATAACTCAATTTGATTAATAGAACCCCTTCAATAATATGCTTTGCTTTTGTTTATTTAAAAAACCTGTGCCAACTGTACTAACAGATAATTTTATTTTAGTTGAAATACTGGTTGTGAACATGACCGATTTGGTTTCAAGTCGCGTAAATGCATATTTTGCCAAAAAGAAGAATGTAACTAACCAGGCGATGCAATCAGAATGTTATAATATTTACATTTTTTATTAAAATAATAATAATAATAATAATAAAAAGAACTGGTTAGAGGGAAGTAACCAGAGCACACAACCCGCCAAGTTCAGCCCCACAAGTCAAAACAGCCAATGCATTCCAGTTTCTAAAACACTGGTTATTTTTCACCTTTCATCATTCAACATAAAAGAACTTCAAAAATTATTTGTGAGTGATTTTCCTATGAGATCCAAATCATTGTAGGGTTTGAACCAGAAATTAAAGAATTTTTAACATCAGCTTTAATTCATAAACTAAGCTAAACAGTTCAACGCCTCTAAAGAACAACCGGTAACCAAATGCAGTTCAACAAAAGTGATGTGCTTACTTAACCAGGCTTACCACTTCAGTAATGAATGCAAAGATGGAGACATCAGTAAGACTAGATTCAGTTGCTGGCTCAACATCTTTACTATCAGATGACGGGACTTCCAACTTGATTTGGGGGATTGAGGTGGAATTCAATGATTTCTCCACAACAACCTTTGATGTAGAAAAAAAGCGCAGTAAAGGCCACAAGCAACATTTCAAATAAAAAATAATGATGACAACAATGAATTGCTTCCAGTAACATACTTCATTAACCTAGGCCTTGCAAACAATTGACTGATTTCTATAAGGACCCAACAAAACACATGGAAAATTAGATATCAAATAAAAGATTGATTGAGGCATCCTACTCAACATCAAACAGTTGTGTAAGAACATGGTTTTCTACATTTTAATGGAACCAAATTTTTCATTTTAAACTCTTATGTTAGTGTGAGATCATACAGTTGGCTATTAGAAGCTAACCTGCGACCCCACCTTTTTGGTTTAAGAGAGAACATACTACCATTAAAAATACCTACTAGGACCAAGATATTAACATCCAATGATCACACGTGTCGATTTGAGAGTGAAAGTGATCATTCCCAACTACAAACATGGATGATTATATAAGCTCTCAAAACAATCTAATTCTTCAATAAAGTTTAAACTACAAACATGGATCTTGTAAATTAATTTTAATGCCTGCACAACTTCCCATAAAGCAATATGAAAACCCAAGGATAACAAACATACTGTGAATTCATGAATCTTGTATTACTAGATTGTCCTTCCATCTACATTCATAATGCCAATCCAATAACCAAAATGAGAAATGGTATCCAAGATACAACATCCAACTTCGAAAAAGGAAAAGGAAAAAAATATCTAAAACACTGCAATGCAAGCATAGTTTTCTTCAAAGCAAAACTACAATAAGGTTGTACATACAAACTTCAACTAAGATAATAAGATGCAACAGAGTGGAAATAAACAATCGCAACAACTTTCTGATTATAGATGCAGTTTCCTCTCAACATTGCAGCAATTGTTTTTGTTTCAAGTCCAACTTAAAATGAATGCAATTGCAACTTGGAACATATCACTCACTAAATAAAGTGGGAGTAATCAAATTTTGGATATCTTACTTGTTGGAATTTAATTTAAATTAACTGCATAATCGAATGTAGCTTAAGTTAAAAGCATGGTTGTAAAAACTGCTATATCGGCCATTTCTTCAAAAACACCCATCTTATTAATGGTTGTTAATGGAAGAAATTGGAATGGTTGATGTAAAACAGATATTGTAGATTTTTCTGACTTTTCTATGTTTTATTTTCTTCAAATTTAACTGTTATAACAACCATAACTATCATGTAATGGTAAAGGCTTTTAAATTAGATGTCCAAAGAGATAATAAACAAATGAAGAAAAATGAACTTCGAAAAGGAAAATAATGCAATTGAGGCTTTGTTCCCATCGACGTAAAATTCCTAGGACTTCTTTTGTTTAGTTATCTATAACTTCGTCTGAAACTGGGAAATATTCTAACTGATTTTAGGGTAGCATATGGTATTCTGGTTGGAATTCTGCTGATGGAACAAGCTTTTGAAACATAACCCCAATAAATTCAACTACGACCATTTATCTACAAGTAACAGTTCACAGGAAAAAGGTCTGAACTGATACAGATTACTGACCTTGTGCAAGCACAGAAGGTTTGTTGATAATTGAAGGAGGAGGGCAAACAAGATTAGCTAAAACATTCAGTGCTAGATGAATCACCTATAAAATATGAACACATGCTGTAAATCCAGTTGCTCAAACCCACCTTGAAGCTCCTCCCATTGTGATGATTATAAACTCAATATATTAGTCGCAGTAGATTGATATTACAGAAGTGTACTTCATTGACTCCAGAAATGAGAATAATCTATCATAAACATCTATTATAAATGTTTGTAATTTGAATTCAAAGAAAGTAGTTTGTACTATAGATGTTGATTAGAAATATGGCATAGAGTGAGAAATTGCATATAACATGGTATACTCGTAATGCAATTTGGACCACTGAAATCGTTGACTCAATTTTGTATGGAACATAAGTGAAAAGGTGCAGTGAGAAAATAAGTTTAACCATATGATTTTTTCTCTCTTCAAATATGAGCCACTCACTATTTTAGTTTGAACCATCCATTTGATAACAACTGCAGTCCTCATGATTCTTCACCAGTCAATACCCAATTCCTTTGAAAGGAATAACTTGTCGATTTACACAATAACAAGAGTTGATGACATAATGTAGTTTTGCATCTGAACCTTTACCGACGCCTCTGAAATCATCCAAGAAGTTTAGCAGTGCATGTATGCAAATTGTATGCTTATGAAGCAATACGCCCCAAGTAGGGTTGTCAATGGGTAGGAACTAGGATAGGCTTCAGTAAGCCGGACCACAACCCATCTACTTGGCGGTGATTGGTTTTCCCTAGGCCCAGGCCTGACTACTGATAGCCGCAAATGGGCTGCTGTTTGAATCCTGTGTTAATCCAATTAGCCAGGTGAGCTTTCAAGCCAACCCAGCCCATTGATAGCCCTAAGTGCATGTACCCATGGTTAAAGGACTCTGTGATTTGGATCGACTTGTTCTGCTCTGAGTGCAATCAAACTTAGCCAAGTTGGTTGGCTTGGGGGATAACTCGTGGTATCAAGCTAGATCAGGTACTACCAAATCTAAGTCAACTCAGACAAGTCGTACAACTCATCCAAGTATTAAAACCATACATGTGCATTGAAGGGAGGATGTTCATGATAAGCACCACTTACCATCTTCATTTAGCTTCTTCAATAGCTGTACTCTGGTTGGGAGGACGTGCATTCCAGCAGCGACCGCTTTCTTGATAGCCCATCCATGGTGGGGAGCCAAGACCTGTGCATAGGCCACTGATGCAAGATCCTTGAGAGAATTCCCCCCTGCCATTGAAAATCCAAATGATACTTTTTAAGGGTTGATGTAATACATGTTGGCGTGAGCTATTCTGATTGAAATATAAAGGGATAAAAATCCCTTAAGTATAGGGTCAGATTCCGTCAAATCTTTTTAGGCACAATCTTTGTATAACCATATATAGCCTCTTGTAACGTTGTTAAATACGTTGTTTTTCTTTGTAAAGAGATACACTGAATATATACAGAATTCGATATATACCAAAAGCTGTCAATACATTTACTGAAATAGGAAAAACAACAAAATTCAGGCCACGTCAATGATCATGGATGATTTTAATATCCATTGGTAACATACAAGGAAATCAAAATTATTCATCAGGATCTACACTTGGTGTGTTTTATCATGTGGACATCAAAATCATGTAAAACAAATGACTTCCATAATTAGTCGCATCATGCATTACAACACTGACACGAATGCCAAGGGTCATCCACACAATGAGAGATTGACGAGGTGATCAACACTACCATTCATGTGTACAAGGTTGAGGGCCATGATCATTGACGTGGCCTGAATTTTGTGTTGAGTGAAAGTAGAGAAAGAAGGGATTTTGTAGTTCTTACCATTTGGGTAATCCTCTTGTAGCACCAGTGCCCATGGACGACAAGTAGTCACACCAGAAATCGGAACTGAGCAATAGAGAATTCACTAGGTGGTTGTTCTTAGCATCGCCTGTTGTTGAAACCATCATCAAAACAAAGCATGAAGAAAAAAAGCATGGCTCGCGTTTTTCCAATCTGCAGCCCTCATTTCAAGACAGCTCTTGGATTCTTTCACATGTCAAACACATAAATACACATAAATATGACTTGACCTGAAAAAGAAAGGACCAACTATTTAGTGATGGTGAACTACAAAAAATAAAGGGATCACAAAACCCATAATGGTGAACTACAAAAAACTCATGAAATGTAATAAAACATAAATATACATGTAAAAGATCACACATAAATGAATCCCAGCAAAAAAACTACCTATTGATTCTTCAAAACCTTCGACCGAGTTCCCTCAGCCTTGGATCTATCCCTAGGAGTGGATACTGAGTCAGCCTCTACATTTAGTACATTACCCAAAGTTTGGTCCGTTTAAATTGATGGAATTCAAAAAGTAAACTTGGAAAGGGAAACTTCGTTGTAGAGGAAATATGTGTTGAGGGTCAAATATTGCATATTAGACCCCAGTTATTACATAGATTTATGACCATGAAAATGTTTAAAGACCTGTTTAAATCATGTTTGTATTGCAAGGTGAATTTACGAGCACATGACTGAAAAGGATGCTAAGAGCGTGGATTTAATGCTCTGATGTCACCAAAGGCAAGGGATAGACCCCAAGGGACCAAGATCGACAGATTTGCATGTCAAAGATCTGAGAAAATTGGGAAACTGAAGCTCAATTGGCCCGAGATTGGTTCAGAATGCAAGATCACAGGGTTCCCACCATCCGTTTGACTCGAAACCTCATATATGGCCTAAGGAACATAAATTAACCGTACACGTCAAAATTCAGTGCTTAGATTAGTGTATAAGTGACCCGATGGGCAAGATCAGATAATAATCATTAAGAAAGCATCTTGGACATCCTTAGGAGATTGGGATCCAAACTGGACCAATTGAAAGAGCATGAAAAACGAAGGACACCTACCAAATTTTAGAGAATTTGGATAGTGTACTCTGATATAACAGACGTTGGAAGATGATTGAAGAATTGATGGCAAAACTGTAAATAGAACTATAACTATGCATGCCACTATTCAGCAAATATATTTAACGGTGAGGGGCAATTTTCATTTATTTAGATGGTGCGGCCCACCTAATTTACGAAACTTCCTCATCTTTTAACCCATGTCATAACATAGTGGGACAAAGACGGTGAATGGAGTGGATTACTCACTAAACATCACAGTGGACCCCACCTGATGCTACGACCAAGATGTGCCATATTACGTGACTCAACAGTGAAGTTAGAGCTTGATACGTTAGATTGTCAAATGTCTTGTGGCCACAACATGGCCATCCAAATGGTTGATTTAAACCGTCCAACCTGACTGGACGAGGGTTTTAATGAAACCCTACTCATTTTCATACATCCATGCATGCATCCATGGCCACAGAAACAATGAAAATTTCTTTAAGTTGGTTGATGGTGTGGCCCACACAAGACTTGGATCCAATTCAAATATTGGCCCACGGTCCAAATCAACCTCACTAATTCAATGAACGGCGTTGATTCTTCAAACACCAAGGCATGTGGGCCCCACAGTTAATACAAAATCAACCTTTCCACATATGTTACGCACTGACAGCGTCCGTGAAACCTGGACAATCTGGGTGGCTATACGACCATGGTAGCGATCGACTTATCAATCTGGAACGTCCAAACAAGAGAGAGGGTAGCCACGACCCACATCAAGAAGTCAGATGCTGAGCAGAAAATGTCCGCACTCTAAAAATTTGTTCCCAACGTTGGCTGCGTAAGAAGTTTCTAAATAAATAAATAAATAAATAAATAAATAAATAAAAAAGGCAACCAAATTCTGCAAAGCCCTTGCTCGACCGTCTCTCGTACGAAAGGAGTGTGTAGCTCCTTACGCACTCCAGCCTTTCAACCGACTACAGCCAAGCTTGCTGTCTATAAAACATGAGAGAGAGAGGAAGAGAGGGGACATTGGCTTTGGCTGGATAGGGAGGCTAGACAGAGAGAGTAGAGTTTGTCATTTTCTTTCTTTTTCTTTTTATTTTTAATTTTATTTTGTTTAAGGCATCCAGCCCATTCATGTGGGGCTGAACCTCTTAGTTAGGGCTAAGAGGTGAAGCTTGTAGTGTGATGGAGGACCCGTTGCTTGTTCCTTTTGTTTAAGACTGATCTGATTTTAATTATAGTTTAATTAATGGAATGTTTTTAGTCTTTAATGGTCTATTGTGATTAAAATTACAATGGGTCTGCAATGGCTTTGAGCATGTTCTTTTCTTTTTATGTTTATGACGTCAGGAAGCCTTGTTGTTCACCATAGTCTCATGGGCGTGGTCGGATGACGGTACCCTTCCTAACCTTCATACATGTGATTGGTTGGTAATTAGTTTAATTCTGTTGTTTACTTTTCTCCTGGGCATGGTTTGGTGATGGAATCCATTCTAATTCATATACCATTCATCTCTTTAAAACTATATCAGAGGAAGTTCAGTTAATTTCCATGATCTTTGAAGCAGACATAAGATCTCCCTGATCTCTACAAGTGGATCCTCTGAATCCCTAGTTCCCTACCTATGATTTCTCCTAAGTTTTAGATAATAATTTCACAATTATTCATTAAATTATATTTGATTTAAGTTTCATCTTAGCCTAGTTCTAGTTCTACTTAGTTTCAGATAACGTACAGGTATCAGTCCCTTGGGATTCGACCACGGTCTTACCGAGTTTATTACTACATCACAACCCTGCACTTGGGGAGTGAACAAGTTTTTGGCGTCATTACCGGAGACTGACGACTACATATTTTTGAAATTAATTGGTTTTAGAATTAGGTTAAGATTAGGATTTTCTAACTTTAGGTTTAAGTTTTTCTAATTTTTAAGAACTAACCTAACTTTTTTATTTTGTAGGATTCTGAGATAGAAATATCTAATTTGGTGATATCTTTCTAATTTCTTTACTTTTTTTATTATTATTAGAATTAGGGTTTTATTTTTAGAAATTTTCTAATCTTTAGACTTTCCTAGAAACTAACTTGTTTTGGTTTGTTTTGCAGGTTTTTAACTTAGGAACTCCGATCTGGTAACTTCTTTCCAAATTCCCTCTTTCTTTCTAGATTTTTATTTCATTTATCTTTTTTAGGTCTAAGTTTAGAATCGAAATTGAGGTTATGGCTGCAAATCAACCCCAGTATAATGAGGTGCATCAAGCACCCCCGCCTCGTACTTTATGAGATTATTTACAACTGGCAGGGGTAAGCACGCCCTCATGCATGGTTTTTTTAGAAAATACGAGACACATGAATATCAAGCCAGGGGTGATCCAACTCCTTCCTAAATTTCATGAGCTTGAATCTGAAGAACCGTATCTACACTTGAAAGAGTTTGATGAGATTATAACTACTTTGTATTTTCCAAATGTGTCTGAGGACACAATCAGGATAAAACTCTTTCCTCTTTCTTTGAAATAAAAAGTTAAGACGTGGTTACATTCACTACGTCCTAGATCTATTGGCACATGGAATGATATGCAGAGGGAGTTCATAAAGAAATTTTTTCCACATCATAAAACGATTACCCTTAGAAAAGCAATCATGAACTTTGCCCAAAAGGAGGATGAAAAATTCTTCCAATGTTGGGAAAGGTTCAAAGATCTTGTCAATTTCTGTCTACAACATGGCGTTGAAACATGGCACATTACAAATTTTTTCTATGATGGACTGACATGTTCCATGCGCCAAGATGGGTGAGACAATGTGTAATGGAGAATTCATGAATAAAGATGTCGATGAGGTATGGGATTACCTCGATAGCCTTGCTGAAAAAACATAATCACGGGACCATTACCCAAATTTGAATACCACGTCTAGGCTGACTCAATCTAAGGAGAAAGGTGGATTGTATCTCTTGAAAGAAGAAGATGATCTTAATTATAAAGTGACTAATCTCATAAGAAAATTTGAGGCCATAGAAGGAAAGAAGGATAAGGTTAATAAAATTATTTGTGGCATCTGTGATTGCAACCACTACCAAAAAATCGAGCAAAGTCTCCGGACAAAAACCGTAGCCATTGACCTATGGTTACAGTTTTTATCCGTAGCTTGACCGTTGTTGTAGGTGCCATAACAATAGGTCTTAAACCTATGGCTACGGATTTAATCCATAGCTATAGAGTGCAATAGCTACAGATAAAATTCGTAGCAATTTTATCTGTAGCGAAACTTCAGGCAGCTACGGATATTATTTATAGTTAAAAGCTTGTTGCAATATGCCTAACTTGAAAAGGCTATACCTATCAGATTCATGGCTACGGATATTATTCGTAGCTAAAGTCCTTAGTAATATGCCTAAATTGAAAAGGCTACACCTGTCAGATTAATGGCTACGGATATCATTTATATCTAAAAGTCCATAGCAATATATCTAAATTGCAAAGGCTACTCTTGTCAGATTAATGGCTACGGTCAATAGCCGTAGCTATTTTGTACCTTACAAAATTATATATAATCATTTGTTCATTCAATTACCACCTGTACAACCATTTATTCATTCAATTACAATCACTCATTCATTCATTCAATTACAATCAAATTACAATCCTTCATTCAATCAATTACAATCAATTAAAATCCAATTCATTCAATCAATTACAATTACAATTACAATTACAATAATGCTGAAAATATAAATCTTTGGCTTCATTAGAGAAATGTGCTCGACTTCACCCTGAAATTTCAACAGCTTCGTATATTCTATCATCTTACAAACAGTCATGTCATACATAAATTAGAATGCCCATTGGGAAAAAGAAAGACAAAGTGAAAGAAGTGCATCATGTATAACAATTTTTTTTCCTTAATGAATTTAAAAAAAAAAAAAAACTCAAAGAGGAATGAAATTGATACAAAAGAAATGATCTCACCATATGATTATAGCTTTTGGTTTTGGTTTAGGTTATAGGTTTATGTTAAGTTTTAGGTTAGGGTTAGGCTATAGGTTATAATTAAGTTTAGGTTATAGGTTATAAGTTTTGGTTTATGTTAAGGTTATAGGTTTAGGTTTAAGTTATAGGTTATAGATTTTGGGAACTTGATTATAGGTTATAGCTTTTAGGAACTTGATTATAGGTTAAGGTTTAGGTTTAGGAAATCAGGTTCGGATTCGGGATCAGGTTTAGATTTGGGTTTCCAAGTTTAGGTTTAGGTTAAGGAGTTGAGATTAGGATTAGGTGTAGGTTTGAGTTTAAGGATTTGATAATACATTTAGGTTTTAAGTTTAGGTTTATGTTAAAGGTTTAGGGAAAGTTTATAGGTTTAGGTTTAGGTTTAGGTTTAGGTTATAGGTTATAGCTTTAGGAAATTGTGAATGGGTTATGATTTAGGTTATAGGTTTTGGTTTTGGTTTAGGTTATAGGTTTTTGGATTTGAGAATGGGTTATGGTTTAGGTTTAGGAAATCGGGTTCAGGTTCAGGATTGGATTTGAGTTTGGGTTTTCAAGTTTAGATTTAGGTTTAGGTTAGGGAGTTGAGATTAGGATTAGGTGTAGGTTTAACTTTAAGGAATTGAGTTTAGGTCATAGGTTTAAGGAAAGGTTAGGTTTAGGTTATAGGTTTTGGGATTTGGGAATAGTTTTAGGTTATAAGTATAGGTTTAGGTTAGGTTATAGGTTAAGGTTTAGGGATAGGTTATAGGTTTTGGGATTTGAGAATGGGTTTGGATTTAGGTCATAGGTTTTGGTTTTGGTTTATGTTATAGGTTTTGGGATTTGAGAATGGGTTTGGGTTTAGGTTATAGGTTTTGGTTTTGGTTTAGGTTATACGTTATAGGTTATAGTTTTAGGTTTAGGTTTAGGTTATAATTTTTGGGATTAGAGAATGGGTTCGAGTTTAGGTTATAGGTTTTGGTTTTGGTTTTGGTTTAGGTCATAGGTTTAGGTTACGGTTTAGGTTTAGGTTTAGGTTATAGGTTTTGGGATTTGAGAATGGGTTCAGGTTTAACTTATAGGTTTTGGTTTCGGTTTAGGTTATAGGTTTTGGGATTTGAGAATAGGTTCGGGTTTAGGTTATAGGTTTTGGTTTTGGTTAAGGTTTTTTGATTTGAGAATGGGTTATGGTTTAGGTTTAGGAAATCGGATTCAGGTTCGGGATTGGGTTTAAATTTGGGTTTTTAAGTTTAGGTTTAGGTTTAGGTTAGAGAGTTGAGATTAGGATTAGGTGTAGGTTTCACTTAAGGGAATTTAGTTTAGGTTATAGGTTTAGGGAAAGGTTAGGTTTTGGTTATAGGTTTTGGGATTTGGGAATAGTTTTAGGTTATAAGTATAGGTTTAGGTTAGGTTATAGGTTAAGGTTTAGGGATAGGTTATAGGTTTTGGTATTTGAGAATGGGTTCGGGTTTAGGTTATAGGTTTTCATTTTGGTTTTGGTTTAGGTTATAGGTTTTGGTTTGGTTATAGGTTATAGGTTTAGGATAAGGTTTAGGTTTAGGTTTAGGTTATAGGTTTTGGGATTTGAGAATGGGTTCGGGTTTAGGTTATGGGTTATAGGTTTTGGTTTTGGTTTAGGTTATAGGTTTTAAGATTTGAGAATGGGTTCGGGTTTAGGTTATAGGATTTGGTTTTGGTTTTGGTTTAGGTTTAGGTTATAGGTTTTGGTTTAGGTTATAGGTTATAGGTTTAGGATAAGGTTTAGGTTTAGGTTTAAGTTATAGGTTGAGAATGGGTTCGGGTTTAGGTTATAGGTTATAGGTTTTAGTTTTGGTTTTGGTTTTGGTTATAGGTTTTGGGAATTGAGAATGGTTTTGGGTTTAAGTTATAGGTTTTGGTTTTAGTTTCAGTTTAGGTTATAGGTTTTTGGATTTGAGAATGGGTTATGGTTTTGGTTTAGGAAATCATTTTCAGGTTCGGGATTGGATTTAAGTTTGTGTTTTTAAGTTTATGTTTAGGTTTAGGTTAGGGAGTTGAGATTAGGATTAGGTGTAGGTTTCACTTTAGGGAATTGAGTTTAGGTCATAGGTTTTGGGAAAGGTTAGGTTTAGGTTATAGGCTTTGGGATTTGTGAATATTTTAGGTTATAAGTATAGGTTTAGGTTAGGTTATAGGTTAAGGTTTAGGGATAGGTTATAGGTTTTGGTATTCGAGAATGGGTTCGGGTCTTGGTTATAGGTTTTCATTTTGATTTTGGTTTAGGTTATAGGTTTTGGTTTATGTTATAGGTTATATGTTTAGGATAAGGTTTAGGTTTAGGTTTAGGTTATAAGTTTTCGGATTTGAGATTGGGTTCGGATTTAGGTTATAGGTTATAGGTTTTAGTTTTGGGATTTGGTTTAGGTTATAGGTTTTGGGATTTGGTTTAGGTTATAGGTTTTGGTTTTGGTTTAGGTTATAGGTTTTGCTTTAGGTTATAGGTTATAGGTTTAGGTTTAGGTTATAGGTTTTAGGATTTGAGAATGGGTTCGGGTTTAGGTTATTGGTTTTGGTTTTGGTTTTGGTTTTGGTTATAGGTTTTGGGATTTTAGAATGGGTTCGGGTTTAGGTTTAGGTTATAGGTTTTAGGATTTCAGAATGAGTTTGGGTTTAGGTCATAGGTTTTGGGATTTGAGAATGGGTTCGGGTTTAGGTCATAGGTTTTGGGATTTGAGAATGGGTTCGGGTTTAGGTTATAGGTTTAGTTTAGGTTTAGGTTATAGGTTTTGGGATTTGAGAATAGGTTCGGGTTTAGGTTATAGGTTTTAGTTTCGTTTTAGGTTATAGGTTTTGGGATTTGAGAATGGGTTCGGGTTTAGGTCATAGGTTTTGGTTTCAATTTTGGTTATAGGTTTTGGGATTGGAGAATGGGTTCGGGTTTAGGTCTTAGGTTTTGGTTTTGGTTTAGGTTATAGGTTTTTGTTTAGGTTATAGGTTATAGGTTTAGGATAAGGTTTAGGTTTAGGTTATAGGTTTTTGGATTAGAGAATGGGTTCGGCTTTAGGTTAAAGGTTTTGGTTATGGTTTTGGTTTAGGTTATAGGTTTTAGGATTTGAGAATCGGTTCGAGTTTAGGTTATAGGTTTTGGTTTTGGTTTCGGTTTTGGTTATAGGTTTTGGGATTTTAGAATGGGTTTGGGTTTAGGTTATAGGTTTTGGTTATGGTTTAGGTTATAGGTTTTTGGATTTGAGAATGGGTTCGGGTTTAGGTTATAGGTTTTTGGATTTGAGAATGGGTTTGGGTTTAGGATATAGGTTTTGGTTATGATTTTGGTTTAGGTTATAGGTTTTAGGATTTGAGAATCGGTTCGGGTTTAGGTTATAGGTTTTGGTTTTGGTTTTGGTTTAGGTTATAGGTTTTGGGATTTTAGAATGGGTTCGGGTTTAGGTTATAGGTTTAGGTATAGGTTTAGGTTATAGGTTTTTGGATTTGAGAATGGGTTCGGGTTTAGGTCATAGGTTTTGGGATTTGAGAATGGGTTCGGGTTTAGGTCTTAGGTTTCGGTTTTGGTTTTGATTTTGGTTTTGGTTATAGGTTTTCGTTTAGGTTATAGGTTATTGGTTTAGGATAAGGTTTAGGTTTAGGTTTAGGTTTAGGTTATAGGTTTTAGGATTTGGTAGTGGGTTCAGGTTTAGGTTATAGGTTTTGGTTATGGTTTAGGTTATAGGTTTTGGGATTTGGGAATGGGTTCGGGTTTAGGTTATAGGTTTTGATTTCGCTTTTGGTTATAGGTTTTGGGATTTGAGAATGGGTTCGGGTTTAGGTCTTAGGTTTTGGTTTTGGTTTAGGTTATAGGTTTTGGTTTAGGTTATAGGTTATAGGTTTAGGATAAGGTTTAGGTTTAGGTTATAGGTTTTAGGATTTGAGAATGGGTTCGGGTTTAGGTTATAGGTTTCGGTTATGGTTTTGGTTTAGGTTATAGGTTTAGGATAAGGTTTTGGTTTAGGTTTAGGTTTAGGTTATAGGTTTTAGGATTTGAGAATGGGTTCGGGTTTAGGTTATAGGTTTTGGTTATGGTTTTGGTTTAGGTTATTGGTTATAGGTTTAGGATAAGGTTTAGGTTTAGGTTTAGGTTTAGGTTATAGGTTTTAGGATTTGAGAATGGGTTCGGGTTTAGGTTATAGGTTTTGGTTATAGGTCTTGGGATTTGAGAATGGGTTCGGGTTTTGGTCATAGGTTTTGGTTTTGGTTTAGGTTATAGGTTTTGGGATTTGAGAATGGGTTCAGGTTTAGGTCATAGGTTTTGGGATTTGAGAATGGGTTCGGGTTTAGGTCTTAGGTTTTGATTTTGGTTTAGGTTATAGGTTTTGGTTTAGGTTATAGGTTATAGGTTTAGGATAAGGTTTAGGTTTAGTTTTAGGTTTAGGTTTTAAGATTTAGGATTTGAGAATGGGTTCGGGTTTAAGTTATAGGTTTTGGTTATGGTTTTGGTTTAGGTTATAAGTTATAGGTTTAGGATAAGGTTTAGGTTTAGGTTTAGGTTTATGTTATAGGTTTTAGGATTTAAGAATGGGTTCGGATTTAGGTTATAGGTTTTTGTTATGGTTTTGGTTTAGGTTGTAGGTTATAGGTTTAGGATAAGGTTTAGGTTTAGGTTTAAGTTTAGGTTATAGGTTTTAGGATTTGAGAATGGGTTCGGGTTTAGGTTATAGGTTTTGGTTATGGTTTTCGTTATAGGTTTTCAGATTTGAGAATGGGTTCAGGTTTAGGTCTTAGGTTTTGGTTTTGGTTTTGGTTATAGGTTTTGGGATTTGAGAATGGGTTCGGGTTTAGGTCATTGGTTTTGAGATTTGAGAATGGATTCGGGTTTAGGTCTTAGGTTTTAGTTTTGGTTTTGGTTTTGGTTATAGGTTATTGATTTAGGATAAGGTTTTTGTTTAGGTTTATGTTTCGGTTATAGGTTTTAGGATTTGAGAATGGGTTCAGGTTTAGGTTATAGGTTTTGGTTATGGTTTTGGTTTAGGTTATAGGTTTTGGGATTTGAGAATTGGTTCGGGTTTAGGTCATATGTTTAGGTTTGGTTTAAGTTATAGGTTTTGGAATTTGAGAATGGGTTCGGGTTTAGGTTATATGTTTTGATTTCGGTTTTGGTTATAGGTTTTAGGATTTGAGAATGGGTTCGGGTTTAGGTTATAGGTTTAGGTTATAGGTTTTGGTTATGGTTTTGGTTTAGGTTATATGTTATAGGTTTAGGATAAGGTTTAGGTTTAGGTTATAGGTTTTAGGATTTGAGAATGGGTTCGGGTTTAGGTTATAAGTTTAGGTTTAGGTTTAGGTTATAGGTTTTAGGATTTGAGAATGGGTTCGGGTTTAGGTCATAGGTTTTGGTTTTAGTTTAGGTTGTAGGTTTTGGGATTTGAGAATGGGTTCGGGTTTAGGTCATAAGTTTTGGGATTTGAGAATGGGTTCGGGTTTAGGTCTTAGGTTTTGGTTTAGGTTATAGGTTATAGGTTTAGGATAAGATTTAGGTTTTAGTTTTGGTTTAGGTTATAGGTTTTAGGATTTGAGAATGGGTTCGGGTTTATGTTATGGGTTTTGGTTATGGTTTTGGTTTAGGTTATAGGTTTTGGGATTTGAGAATCGGTTCGGGTTTAGGTTAAGGATATGGTACCTGTAAATATAAATATAAATATGACCTGTCTAAATGGTCAGGCCCTTCTAATGCCATCCATAGGAAATGGACAGCTTCATCATGGTCATAACTGCAGTTTCCACCTTCCAGGGACCCTCACTCTTCTGGATATCTCCGATGCACATCCGGGTCTACTCCATTAATTTAGAGCAAATACATAAACACGGCCTGTCCAAATGTTTAGGCCCCTCCAATGTTGTTCATAGGAAATTGACAGCTTCATTATGGTCATAACAGCAGTTTTCACCTTTCAGGGACCTCCGCTCTTCCGGATAGCTTCGACGCACATCCAGGTCTGTTCCATCAATTTCGAGCAAATATATAAACACGGTCTATCCAAATGGCCAGACCACTCCAATCATGTGCATTTTTGAGTCAAGAGACGTACCAGATGCTTAAATCTGAAATATGCATTTAAACATAAAATGGCATTGGAAATCGTTTCTCAAAACCGCAGACTGTTTTCTTTTGAAACTTGTTCATCTCACCTGAAAACCTATCACATAATGAATAACTATAACCACAATGATAACTATACATATGCATTATTGACAAGAGACGTACCAAATGCTTGAATCTGAAATATGCAGCTCCAATCCTCTCACATGCAACATCCACCTGAAAGAATGCGCATAACCGTCATGCTTGAGTAATCAATAAAGAAATGTACAAGTAAAACCATAAAACCAGAGATACTGCATTTTCAAGATCTCCTCCATAGTTAACGATCTCATTCTAAAGCCCTTCTCCCTCCTCCTTTACCCGGGCTTGGGACTGACAATGCAAGGAGTTTCATTAGCAGAGTTAAAAAAGGGCTTAGGCTCCATTTGGTTTTAAAAAAAAATGTTTTCATAAATACTAATGTGACGACCAAATGGAGCCTAAGACTATAAATACGTTCAAATATAGAGTACAAAATTCATTCAATATTTTTTTTAAAAAAAAAAGAAGTGCCAAATTAGTTCATAATTAGTTCAAAATGCACACTACAGGCTCAAAATTAATTCAAAATGCACACTACACATGTTCAATTATAGAGTACTAACATTGTTCAAATTATAGGATTCTCAAAGCCTCTTTCTCCCATTGCACAAATGATCCTGGACCAGCCTCTCCAAGTGTAGATGCGAACCCATCTTCTTTCCACAAAGGAGTGTGAGGTTTTATAACCTCTGTCAGGACAACAACAAAAGCTCCATCCTCCAACGGTTGGCAATGGACAGTTGCATTTGGATTAACTTTGTGTACTTCACCACGAGCAACTACACCACGTTTTTCAAAACCAAGCGAGTCGCATCTCTTACCGATATATATAATATCCGGCTATATTTACATATAAAATGGCATTGGTATTGTTAGCATTTATAATATAATTGTAAGCTCAATACAGTAAAAAATTTATACTTGCATACTGACGATGCATGAGTAGATTTAACAACTGTTGGTGATGAGAGATGTCAAGTACACTGTCCCTCTTTCTCCATATTGCCCAATGTTTTCTTCATCTCAACTTTATCTTGAGTCATATCATCCAATTTTTTCTTCACCTGAAATAACTCTCGATTTACGCTCTCTTTTTCTTTTGTCACATGCTCTACCTTTGAACGAGCAGGGGCTGACTTCTTCAGTCCTAGCTTGCTTATTGAGCAACCTAGACCCCATATTCGTCCTTTATTATCAAAACCAACCAACTGTAAAACATTGTAAATCAAGTTATTAAGATATTCATAATTACCATAAAACTTAAGTAATTTTTAAATTTTATTAGTACCTCTGTAAGGGCATCATCCATGCTGGTCATCCTAGAAGAAAGATTGCTACTATAGAGCTCATCTAGTTTTTCCTGTGAAAAAATACAAATGAATGCAATATAATTCAAAGTTATACATAGGCTTTTCATAAGGGTACTGATTAGTGGTACGAGGGATGCACTTACAGCAAGGTCAGGATACTGGAAAACTTTTTCCTTTCAGGTATGGGCTCTTAAGAAGACTTCACATCTACTTATCTCGACATCAGAGGTAAGATTCTTCTCCATCGCCTTTGGCACATTACATATCACTCAATTACACATCATTAATAGATTTAGATGAATAATAATTCAAATTTAAATTCAACTTTAAACTATAATATCTATTTTTAAATACATACCATCTTATGGCGAGTAGCAGCCATGTTGTGCCTCCCAAGACACGCAGGTCCTTTAAGCTTGGCCCGATTGACTTCATTCCTTGCGCTTACCCTCTTGAATTCCTCGGTGCTACGTTGATCCACGAAGACCCTCCAATCCTCCATAGGGATACCTGGGGGGGCACGACCATCTCTCACAGCAATAGGATCCTTGTTGTTAATATATTTTATAGTCAATCTTCTCTTGTAATTCCTCTACGCTTCATTGATGCATTTTTTAACGTAATCAAGACTTATATCCCAACTTTGACCCTCAAACTTATAAAGCTGTGACAATCTTTCTGTGACCATATGAATTTGTTTATGAGGCACTTGGCGAAAGTCCGAGTATATGATCGGGATATGAGAACGGGTGAGGACACTGACATGCGATGTAAAGTCTCTTAGATTTGAACAGTCCTCATTTGGTTGCCCAAATTCATTTGTCTTTAGGACTTTTTTCCTATCAGGTTGCACAAGTAAAGAGACCCCCCTAGCAATGCCTCTCTTTTTGGATGAAGAAGAAGCTGACACAATTACGTAAAAAGAATAACAGTTATATATACACATCATTGATTACCGCCAATATATAAGAAAAAGGAAACTTACATATACAATTAAGGAGAAATATCTTATTACCTTTGGTGTTGCTTGAATTTGTACTCCCAAGCACCTGCGCACCCAATACCTCTGGTTGTGAATCCATGTGCCTATTTCTTCCCTAATATGAAAAGAAAAGAAAAAAAATAGCTAATGATTAAGAAATTATTTAGATCATAGATAAAGTATAAAAAATTCACTATATTATCCAAACCTTGATTAGATTTCCTCCAATAAATATCATTTTGTTACATACTTAGAAAATATAAAAAAATTAGTCGATTCTCTTTGATCGTTTTCTTTTCTTTGTTTTCTCGACCACAAAACTGACATCTTTATATTCATTGAATATCAACTCATCAACCATTGCTAATGAGGTGAGATCAGGTCCTGCATCGGCATTACTTACAGCCTTTAATCGTTCCGATAGAATGCACATCTCTTCTTCGATAAAAAAAAAATTTGGAACCTCCAAGACAACATGCCAGTCAGGATTTTTTGGATCTCTGGAGTAGAAAACTTGCGTGACATGATCTGCAAGAATGAAGGGCTCGTCACCGACTTTGTCTGAACTGTAAAGACTAGACAAATTTACTAATCTCAAATTCGCTTCGACATCAAAAGAAACACCATGATGTGTCACTTTCACCCAATCACACTTAAATAGGACAGGCTTGTACCCTGTTCGGTACTCCAATTGGATAATTCTACGAAGGACTCCGTAGTAAGGTTGATTTTCATCCACTGTATTGATATCCTTAGCACTTGATCGGAAGGTTTTCATGCCCTCTGTCCTAACCCCACTGTTTTGGTTCATTTTATTCTGCTCATAGTCCTTAGTGACAAAGAGGAAACCATTAATACAATACTTATTGTATTGCATAGAAAAAGCTAGAGGTCCTCTCACTACATCTTTAAATTCATTATCGTCAGATTCAATGAACTCTAGTTGCCTCTTCAACCAAGATATGAATTCATCATCGCTAGGCACCCTGTTGGTCCTCTTATAGCATCGCTGCAAGAAATTTTTTTGTTTGCTGCGTGATATTCGATAACATTGTTATATTGAAATCGCATAAAATAAGGAAGATATATATATATATATATATATATATATATATATATATATATATATATATATATATATATATATATACATATATATGTATTAGCTTATTGTACATACCCTTCCCACTCGTCGTAGTTAGGATGACTCTTCAGTACCCATGTACGAGCTTGTTCGTATTTGATACCCACTAGGATAACATTTTGACCCAAACCTACTGGATCAACGTCGTCATCATTAGGTCATCATCAACAATATCTTCCAACTTACGTAGTCCTGGAATGACTCCATTAAACCATTTTTCCAGCTTTTCCAGTAGCCTTGTTTTCTGGTTTCCTTTATATTGGTTGCAGAATATAACTGTCTCCTCTTGGATATACTACTCTGCAATACAACCCTTAGGTCGTGTCTTGTTACGGACATAGGCCTTGACTGTCTTCATGAACCTAACAAAGTTAATGATACATTATATATACATGCAAATGTAGATTTTAAGCCGATTTATTCTTATTAAGCTCACAGCTTACCATTCGAATGGATACATCCATCGATAGTATACAGGACCACATATGCGAGCCTCGTAAGCCAAATGGATCGACAAATGCATCATAATGACAAATATCGATGGCAGGCATATAGTTTCAAGCTGACATAAAGTCCCGGCCATGCCCCTCTCAAGAATAAGGAGTGTTTGAAGGTCTACGGTTGTCGAGCACAAGGCATTAAAGAATGTGTAAAAGCTTGTAATTATAGGATGAATGACCTTCCTATCCCTGAATGCATGCTGGATGAGAACTGGGAGCAGATGTTGCATCAACACATGGTAAGAATGAGACTTCATTCCCTTTAAATCTACGCAATCTTCCTTTACAATGGTCTTCCAATTCGCACTAAAACTGATCGGAACACGCAGCTCATGCAAAGTTTGGATGAAACGGTTTTTCTCTTCTTTTCTTAGATAAAAAGGACCTTGTTTCTGAATCACCTTGTCATTGTTCTTTTTCAGCCATAGACGCTTCTTAATTCCCAATTATTTCAGGTCCCTGCATGCATTAGCATCATCCTTGGTTTTTCCAGGCATCTTCAACATCAAGGCAAGAAGGATTTCACATATATTTTTCTCAATATGCATGACATCAAGGTTGTGACGCACGGGAATATCTTTCCAATACTCCAGATCAAATAATATAGACAGTGTGAGAACCACGGTAATTCAACATCATCCGCTAGCTCATGTCGGCCTCCATCAATACCCCTTATATTATTCTTCCCAGTCTCCCCCCACTGCATATTCAAGTTTGCGGTTTGTCTTTTAACCTCAATCCCATCCAGACGGATTGGTTAACGTCGTATTTCCACCTTCTTGTTGAACGTGATAGCACTTGTGTCTTTCCTAGCCTGTTCTGACATTGGCAACCATCGTCTGTGACCCATATAAACATGTTTCTTTCCATATTTGAGTCACAAAGAATCTGTGTTGGGACCACATACAGGACAACCATACTTACCCTTTATCCTACAACCAGAAACATTACCATATGCTGGAAATTCATGGATTGTCCAAAGCAGAACGACACTCATTTTGAATTTATTTTCATAGTATGCATTGAACGTCGTGACCCCTTCTCGCCATAACTTTTGCAATTCATCATTCAATGGCTATAAAAAAACATCAATATCCTTTCCTGGTTGTCGCGGTCCCTCAATGAGCAAAGTCAACATGGTAAACTGAGGTTTCATGCAAAGCTTTGGTGGAAGGTTATACGTCACACACATAACGGGCCATGAACTATGCGACATACTGAAAGCCAAATGGGTTAAACCCATTTGTAGCCAAACCCAATCGAACTTTGCGAGGCTCAGATGAAAAATCTGTATACTTGTCATCAATATTCTTCCATGCAATAGAATCGGCTGGATGCTCCATCTTTTCAAGTTGAAATTTCCTGTTTGAGTGCCAAGACATTTCTTTCGTCAACCATGGCACACTGAACATTCTTTGTAGCCTTGGTGTTAATGAAAAATACCTTAACACCTTCTTAGGTATTTGAGATCAATTTTTTCTCAGAATCCATTTTAGTCTTGTATTTGAGATCAATTTTTTCTCAGAATCCATTTTAGTCTTGTACTTAAGAGTTTTACAATTTGGACAAATGGTTTTCATCTCGTTCTCTCTCCAGTATAAGATGCAGTCATTTGGACAAGCATGAATTTTCACATAATCAAGACCCAACTTTGTAATGATCTTTTTCGCTTGGTAGGTATTAGTTGGGGCCTTGTTACCGGAAGGTAACACCTTCTTTGGTAGTTGAAGGAGCTCTGTAAAGCTTTTTTCACTCCATCCATGATTCACCTTTAATTTGAAAAGCTGTACAATTAAAGTCAGCACAGTGAAATCTTAGGCCTCAGGGTATAGCTCAGTCATTACGTCTCATAGATTTTCTTTAAAATCATTAGTTTCATTTTCTCCAAAGACACCTTCAACTACAGGGGTCACATTCGGCTCATCCTGTACAACTTCATCTAGGTTATTACCACCAAGTTCTTGAACGATCATGTTGTGAACTTCATTTAAGTTCGAGACACTATGGTATTGTTGCGAACTTGATTCACATACAGTACACTTAGGTGATACATGCTCCCCATGCATGTTCCAAATCGTATAGCTTGGGTCGAATCCATTTTTCATTAGATGTATTTCCATATCGTCATAAGAAATTGGAAAACGTGCACATCTGCAAGTGGTGCATGGACAAGGAACGGACTCTCTACCAGAAGGTTTTCTTGTGCAAACTTTGAGAAACTTCTTATTCCAGAAATAAAACATGGGTCTGGGAAAGTGTCATCCATTCCCTATTCATTACAGTCGAATCTTGATTAACCAAGGGGTCCATTTTCAACCTGCACCTTACCAAAAATTAAAGTTGAAAATTAGCCTAATGCACCATCCAATTCAAAGTTGGAAATGAAGGAAGTACTATCAGATGATTGGACCCATACAGATATTATCTACCAAATACAATGTATTAAGGAGTTTGCAATTATTGTATTTTTATAATAAATTAATAATGTAATTTATAAGTAAAATCTTAAACCACTTGCATAGATGAAAAGTCTCGCATGCATTTCTAATATATCAAGCTAAATGGTGGATTGTACCAGTTAAAGACTTCACCACACAAGGGACACATTTCACCAGCTTCCTTTCACTTTTTCTAATGTGTGTATCCCGCACTGACTTTTCCACTTCTCATTGTAGCCCACGTGAAGCATCTAATTAAAGAGGCCATGCGAGAAAAGCTCTGTGGGTCCACTGTGATGGATGTGACATTTGCTCCATACATCTATTGTGTGACCTTTTCTTTCTCTATTCCTTGGTCCATGTGCATTGCACATGCCATACCCTTGATTTCACATCATGCAACCTTTTAGTAGCAGCTTTCATGGATGAGACTCATGCAATAAACCTTGAACATTTTGAAGTACAATGACTAAGTGCTTGTTTGTCTCCCTTACTTACACAGAAGATACATATGCCTGGCAGAGGTCCACTAGTCCACTCCTTCTCATCCCCATGCGGCACATGTGCCAACCTAGCAATTTCATGGGTCCCACCACGAAGATGAAAGTGCACCCATCAAGATTAGTGTATGCAACTGTATGCATGCTTAGACTATATATGTAGATATCTATCAGGGAACACCCATATGCATATTCTACTATTTGTATCACAGTTATTTACATATGTAATACCTATATATAGATACAGTTGTATACATGATGCACCTAACAACATGAAAATTAGGCTAATCCATTCATCAAGTTGGCCACCCCAAGAATAGAACGGACAATTTTGAAGAAAAAAATGCCAAAATTCTACAATCGGCATACCCATGTGGCCACTCCTGATGGATAAACCAGCCTGATTTTTTCTTTTGGTCTTCTTCATGGCACACGCCACCGTTATGCACTGCTTAGATGTTCCACACACTTTTCTTGTTGGCATGTGTTCTAGAAAAAAAACCCTCAAGGATCCAGGAAGATTGGTTGTAGAGGTTGAAACTTCTCACCAACTTCCCCTTGAAAGTGAATCCTCCCCGACTTTTCGAGTCTCGAAAGTACTCCATATTGAAGGATAATCCCTCACTGATCAGTTTTTTACCCCCTCTAGTCCACCAATAGTATTTGGGGGCAGGCATAGGATTGCCTTCAAGTTCAAAGATTAGTGTCCTTTCTCTACCTCTCATAGGTGCGTTTGGATGCACTATCAAACTGATTTGCAATATTAATCTTCCTTTTTCTATAAACATGAAATAATATCTATAGTCACAGAAAAAAAATTACAATGAAAAAAAGAAAAGAAAAGAAAAAGAAAACACAACCATATCTACAGTCACAGAAAATAAAAAATAAAAGGAAATAAATCCATGTAATGCAACGAAGTTTCTGTACTACCAACATGATCTGCTGCACTTTCGCTGCAACCATGTCAAACAAGCTTACACTCACTAAGACAACAGCAGCCAAACATGACTATACCTAGACTGATTCTCATTATGAAGGTGGCCTACCTGCTCAGTTGCATATGCAAGAGAAATTTATGGACCCAGTTGCCACCTAAAAGGACAGTGGGCCATCCTCAAAAACAGTGAAGTCGTTGAAAAACACCGTTGCTTGGAAATAGAAACCAAGAGAAGCATCTATCAGAGAATCAGAGTGGCCATCATCTATGCACAGGATCTTTCAATGAGAAATGAATGGTCCACTTCAAGTGATGATTTCTCTCACCAGCACTATCAAACTGATTTGCAATATTAATCTAGTAAAGTGGGAATGACCAAAATGTAATTTCTTCTCCCTTAATACTAAGGACCCTCACCCCAAATTCAATCATATTACTTCCAAGTTGAAAGAAATTGAATTGCAAAGCTACTTCCTCATTATGAATATTAGGATGCATCATTCAATTTTACGATTTCATTTAATCATATTGGTCACAGGTTAATACACTTGTGCATCCAATGCAGCCTAGGGCCTATTTGGATAGTCAAGAATGATGGAATTAGGTGGGATTAGGAGGGTTATCCTGTGTCATCCCATCCCGTGGGCTGTTTGGAAAAGTAGACTTAGATGGTTTGGTCATGTGCAACGGAGACCAAGTACATTGTTGGTTAGGAGTGAGTTGGTACAAGTTGAAGGTGTTTTTAAAAGGGCAAGTGGAAGGCCCAAAAGGAGGGGTGTGTGTGTGTGTGTGTGTGTGTGTGTGTGTGTGTGTGTCCCATTTAAATTTTAGACAGGCATGAAATCCAGCCCTGTTCTGCAGGCCTAAAGTTCAGCCCAAGCCTGGCCCATGGTAGTTGTAGATTTGCCTAGGGTCAAAGGCTTGAACCCAGCCTTGAGAGTGTTGTTAAATTTAATGTGGGCTCTTCTTGGTTATTTTTGGGGCCCAAAAGCCCTTGGCCCAAGTGTTCATTGGGCTAGACCAGTTCATACATGGAGTAGTGTTTTTTTTTTTTTTTTTTGTTTTCATTTTACTCATATTTATTGTTTTGAAGGTCAAAATTAATATCTAATTACATATGAACTTATCGTGTAGCTGCAATAGCTTGGAATGAGAGAAGAAGGTTGTGGGTTGGAGATCAATCTCAAAAATCCCATAAAATGACAAGAGAACCAGTTATAAGGTATAATTCTTAATCTCTTGCATGTACTTCTTAATCACTACAAAAGTTTTCGCTCGTCAAGCTCAAGGATTTGCATTTTTCAAGTTCTTGAAGACGGGCTTTCGTTTGCTATTTTCTTAATTTTAACAAAATAAAACACCTAACCTTTCAAACAATAAAAAATAAAACACCTGACCTTTCATCATCTTTCAATGAGAAATGAATGACCCACTTCAAGTGATGATTTCTCTCACCAGCACTATCAAACTGATTTGCAATATTAATTTGGTAAAGTGGGAATGACCAAAATGTAATATATTCTCCCTTAGTACTAAGGACCCTTGCCCCAAATTCAATCATATTACTTCCAAGTTGAAAGAAATTGAATTGCAAAGCTACTTCCTCATTATGAATATTAGGATGCATCATTCAATTTTACGATTTCATTTAATCATATTGGTCACAGGTTAATACACTTGTGCATCCAATGCAGCCTTAGGGCCTGTTTGGACAGTCAAGAAGGATGGAATTAGGTAGGATTAGGAGGGTTATCATGTGCCATCCCATCCTGTGGGCTGTTTGGTATGGCAGGGATGTATTTCATCCACTGTGCCCTCAGGAATGCCTCCCGGATCTTGCCAATCCCGGGATGCATGTTTTCATCGCTATGTGGGGCCCACCGAGATATTAATGAGATATCCACTCCCTCCATCATTTTCACCAGCCTACATTTAGTCGTAAACCTATTTTGAGGCATATATCCATCAGTGAGTGGGGCACATCACGAGAAGCAGTGGAGATGCAAACCAATCCATCCGTGACAGCCCAAACACTCTGTTGTGTATCCCATGGGCTATCCTAAACCCATGGGATTATGGGAAAAACACTAACACCTCCATCATTACCTTAAATTCCATTCCATCCCTCCTAATCCCATGGGATCAGTCTGGCCAAATACACCCTTAGCCTCAACAGTAACCATCAACCCATCAGATGAGTTGATGAGTGGCTCAACCATGCTTAACCTCTCCCTGTTGACCTCAGATATGCGGGCTGTTTTCATCCACATCTTTACATATCATGAGAAGGTTGACTGGATGTATTTCATAGCTTTTGGTGCGGTTGCTGTTGGGCTAGTTGTCTATTCAGGGGGTGCAAAGGAAGTGGAGGAAAACAGAGCCCAAATTGTCAAGGATAGTAATGTGCAGAGCAAGGAAAGGGATGAGGAGGTTGGATTAGATGATTTCGTTCAAGGACCTATAGTTGGGACCAAGCAAACAGGAGATGGTAAATACTACCCCTCAGCTCCCCCAGCTGTTTCTGAAGTGGTTCCCATTGATGATAACAAGAATGCCGAAAAACATGCCTAAGCAAAAATTACATGGTTATGAAATTCTCTTTTGTAGTAGGGAGGGGTCCTTATTACACCCTCATCAGCGACGGGCAATAGTAAAGAAGCAGTGTTGCTGTCTGATTATATCTAAGCAGAGACGGTGGATTACTGTTTTACAAGGAAAAAGGTTGCAATTGGTGATCGATCGATGTGCAATTGCATTGTTGGAATCATGTTTAAATCAGCATAATTCAGGGGAAATAAGCTACATTTTGATGTGTTATTGGCCATCTGGGGTTATTGCTACATGTGTATCTTTTCTGTGGGGCCATTGAGCCATGAGGGCTGGTGCTTGTGTTTACAATCTTTTTGGAATTAAAAAGAAAAGAAAAAAAAAAAAAAAAAAAAAGCTATGCCTTTGATTCTCTAATAATAAGAGAGAGAGAAAAAAAACCATCAACCCATCAGACGGGCCATACCCAAAAATCCCCTCACTACAAGCCCTCCCATTGCAGCAGTGGTCTATATTCAGTTTTAATGGTGGGCATTCAATCACCACAGTGGTGAAATCCCACGGCGTGCATGTGTCGGGTGTGTGCGCGTGTGGCATGAGTGTGTGGGGGTGTATGTGCGTGTGTAAATAAAAAAAATCACCACAGATTTCAGAAACAGAGAGAGAGAGAGAGAGAGAGAGAGAAACTTACCGTCGTTCTTCTCCTTCTCCTTCTCCTTCTTCTTCCCCTTCTTGCGGTGAAAGGGGGTTTTGATAACAGAGATGGAGGAATGTGGCCAATAGACAAGGAGAGAGGGTGAGGAAGAGCAGGAGATCGAGAGAGCGCAAGGGAAAGAGAGAGGCTGAGTGCGAGAGAGAGATTGAGAGAGAGATGTGTTTCGTCTGCCTATGCGCGGGAGAAAATGGCAGACGTTTCGGGTTGGGGAGGGAGTTATAGAAGTGGATTGTTTACCGACTAACTCAGTATGCTTAGCGTACTGACTAAGCTCTGTGGGTCCCACAGTATTTCATGAATTTTATCCACTCCGTCCATACAATTTAGAAGATAAATTTGGGTCTTTAACTTAAAAATGAAGCATATCTAAAGCTCAAATGGACCACACCACCGGAACAGTGTGAATTCAACATCTACCATTAAAAATTTCGTGGTGGGCCATAGAAGTTTTAGATCAATATGATATTTTTGCTTTCACTTCTTCCATGTCTTTGTGATATTATGAACAGGTTGGATGACAAATGAACATCAGGCGGGCTATAGAAATGTTTCAACGGTAGAAATCATTATTCCCACGGTTTCCTATGGTATGTATTCACTTGAGTTTTAGATATATCTCAATTTTGGTATCAACGACTAAAATGATCTGAAAAAATGGATAGACCGAGTGGATTAGACAATTACATTCATGGTGGGCCTAATTGAGTTTACTCCGTACTATAAGAGTGTACTACTTAGTACACAAATCCCAAAACCCGGTTCCCAGGGGGCGCGTGATGGACGGCCCCTCTGGGAGTTAAATTTTAGGACCTTGGGGCCCACTAGATATGTATTTTACATATCCATTCCATCCATTAATTTTAAATTATTATTTTAAATACTGGTACAAAAAATGAGTCAGATCGAATTTGTAAGGAAACCACACAACATATTAACAGTAGATATTTAATTTTTATTATTTCTTATGGTGTGGTCCACTTAGACATTTAATTTATATGATTTTTTAGCTCATCTGCTAAAATTATATATCAAAACTAATGGACGGCTTAGATGACCCCATGGAGCCCCATAAGCATCATCTATGTTTAAAAGGGTCTAGGTGAGGAGTTATGCTTTAGCTACAGATCAGCTAGGATTTAGCTATGGAAAAAATATATAGCAAATTTGCTACGGATTTATTCCATAGCTAAATGCTTTCAACTTCCGTAGCCTTTGCTCAATTTTTTGGTAGTGAACATTCACACAACTGAAAATTGTCCTATAATACCTACCTTTTGAGAAGTGTTGAATGAACAAGCCAATGTCGTAAATAACTATCAAAAACCTTTCAATGGACCTACCTCTAATATGTACCATCCTGGTTGGAAAAATCATGCAAATTTTACTTGTAGAAATGGACAAAATGTTATCCTTCAAGGTTCATTTAATTAGACTTCACAACAACAACAAGAGAAACCTCAAGAGGATTCGATTTTAAAATATTTTGAAAAGCAAGATCATTTCAATCAGGGTATGCTACAAGTATTGCAAGACCTTAATAAAACATTACAAGAACTTAAAGCTGAAAACACGATTGGGAATAAGGGGAGCCTCTCAGCTCAACCTCTTCCCAATCCAAAGCTGCAATATGAAGTTGGCAACCCAAACTCTTCAAATCAAATGAAGCACGCTAAATCCATCACCACTCTTAAGAGTGGGAAGATTATTGATAAAACCCTTCCGGTTACGCCTGAAAAACCTCACGAATTAGAAGAGGACAATAATGATGGATCTAGTGATGCCCCACAAAAATTAGAACTAAAACTTCTACAGAAGCTAGTTGTTTCATTTCCCCAACAGTTGGTTACACCAAAACCTCTTTCTAACTCTCAGGATGTTCTGGAGGTGTTGAAACAAGTGAAAGTCAACATTCTTCTACTTGATGCCGTAAAATAAATACTTTTATATGCCAAATTCCTTAAAGACCTATGCACAACCAAAAGACGAAAAAGTATTCAAAAGAAGATCTTCTTGACTGAGAAAGTGAGAACCATCCTGAAGCAAGACGTGCCGCAGAAATTCAAAAGATCCCGGTAGCCCAACTATATCATGTGTAATCGGGGATTATCAAATTGATCACGCACTTCTTAACTTAGGAGCGAGCGTCAATCGAATTTCCTACTCGGTATACAAACAGTTAGGTTTTGGTGAATTAAAACCCACCCTAACCACACTACAACTTGTTGATCGTTGTGTGTATACCAAGAGGGATAATTGAGGATGTGTTAGTCCAGGTCAATAGATTTTGAAATTACGGTGAAGACCACTTTAGTTGAAGTAGGAATAGGTCAATATATCCTAGAGGGGGGTGAATAGGACTTTTTAAAATTTTTATAAATTATTAAAGATCCTTATCACACTAATCCTATCACAGAGTACAAATTAGGATTACTCAAGAATTAACTCTATTGGCTTCCAAGCCTAATAGAGGGTTCAATCACAAACTATTTAAAAGACAAACAATGTAGATGAGATAGTGATGGATATGACTGTGTGTGTATAGAATGTGATCATATATGAAGACATGCAAGGCAATCACATAAATGAGAGGCAATATCAAACTGAAACACAGTCATTTTATAGTGGTTCGACGACTAGTCTACTCCATTCCCGACTTCCACACTCAACCCTTGAGTGACCGGATTCCACTAAGGAGGTTTCCCATGGTTCACCTCAAACCTAAGGTTTTAAATCAGGTTCACCTTCAACCTTTACAGAGGTTTCTACTCAGTTCACCTCAAACTGTGGAGTTTCACTGGCGTACTCCTAACTAGATGTTTATGCCCATACAGGACAAGGGTCCACACAACGCACCCTGAGGTTTCTACTCGGTTCCCCTCAAACCCTGAAGTTTTGCTGGTGTACTCCTAACCAGATGTTTATGCTCTCCACAAAGCAAGGGTCCACACAACGCACCTCGCACGTACACTCCCGTCAGAGGCCTCCTTCGAGGACTTTCAAATGGTGAGCAACACTTAAAATCCAATCCTAAAAAGGAATGATCGCAAGTGTCCTCTGGACTCTTAGTACTTACAGATAAGTTGATGAGTCCCTTTCAGCACAATGATGAAGACCTTCTACTTGTTGATGAAGAGTCTTCAGCTCCCTTGATCCGCAACATGAAGATGTATATATGCTAGGCTTAGGTTGGGTCAAGGTTATGATGGACTACCACTCTCTAAAGGTTTTTCTATAAGGAAGATAGAGAGGTTCCCATCATCTATGCATTCAAGGCATCCCAGCTCAATCATATGTCATTAAAGCGGTAGCTGAAGGATCCTTGAATGCGGAAGTTCATTCCCCAATCCACTCTATGAGATATCAATGATAAGGGTGGATTGGAGGATGAACTTCTCGAGAGAAAGGGCTTAGGTAAATGATAGGAAGGTTAAAACACTCTAAAGCACTCTCTTCTTTCTCTGCCAGCAATGAAGATAACTCTCTCTATTTATAGGCAAAAGATTTCAATGGATATAAACGGTCATATTTATGACAGAGTTCGATATCATCGATTAGTCATCTATATGATCGAGCGTATACTCTCGATTGTATCAGCCGACCTCTCGATGATAAGAACTTAATTGTCATTTCTCTTTTGGAAACCTTCTGCCAACTGGTCGATGGGATCGAGACACACATCAATGATATCAGATTTCGAACTCCGATTTCATCGAGTGATGGTTCGATTCTATCGACAGTTGAAAAATAAGAGAGAAGTCTTGAAGAATTTCAGGATCACAGATATGATCGGGGAACCAGTCGATGTCATCAGAATTTGTACATCGATCATATCGGTGACCATTCGATGGGATCGAAAATCGTATAGATTTTACATGTAAGCTTGTTGGACGAATTATGTCCTGACTCGATCCAATCAACTTGGTCTCGATATGATCAATATATGAATATCGATTTATCGACAGGCACCCCGATCAACATTAAAAGCAACCTGAAATTCATGCTGGAGAGAACATGCGCCCCATAGTCGATATGATCGACTGACTCCCGATATGATCGATATTTGAGTTCAGATTGAATCAGACAATCATCGATATATCGAAGCAGTTGATAGTTTTCTTTAGAAAAACAGGGGCGTCAGAAGCAGTCTGTCGATACAATCGATCCACTTCAGATATGATCGATTTTTGAATATCGATGATATCGACTTGAAGGTCGATATATAGATAAATCATCCAGAAGATTGTTTGATTACTCGACGCTTTGTGTCCTCACTCGATTGTATCGATTGATATACCGAGGACATCGACAGAGATGGTCGATCATATCGAAAGGGGAATCGATATAATCGACAGTGTAAGAAAAACATAAAAAATTTTCTTTTGGATAAAAAGTTTTCTCACATAAACCCTAAGATGTTCTAGTTCTTTTTAAGGGTTTAATCACCTGGTGTTTTGGGACATGGGATGTAAGGCTATGATTTATCTTTTGGTGAGCTTCCACACATCCAGATGAGACAGACGCTTGACTTGATCTTCTTGTTAGGTGCTGTCGTCCGACTGACTCAACATACAACGTAATTGACAAACCAGGGCACGTAATAGGTGCACTTTCAATCTCTCCTTTGTCAATTACGTGACAAAATCCTAAAAACACCCTAGGAATATATCTAAATAGATACATCCTAAATTGTGTGTACATGTATTAACATAATTTTACAAATTCTAAATACCCATGTACACAACAAACAAATTCTCCCCCTTTCTTGTTGCGGCTGCTCCCCCTAACACCTGCAACAAAGATACAAAGATATACATTTTTCACTCGAGGTGTTTTGAATTATTCTCCCCCTTTTTGTCAGTCATTGGCAAAGGTATAAGACGTGATATTGACTGAAGATTAAAGCATATGGGAGAACCCCAGAGAGATAGATAGATGCATATGAATGAGAGCAGTATAAAGCCAGCATCAATGAAGCAGTCAGTATGAAGTTAATAGATAAGCATTCAGACCATAACCTTAAGACTGTAATAAACCAGGGAGAAAATCAAATGGCAGAAGTAAACAAACTAGATTAAGCCAAATGTAAGCTGCCCAAGATTGGCAGAAATATTCAATGCTGCCCCAGACGGTAGTAAAATAAACCAACAATAAAAAGTATTTTAGCCCAACCGTGGGCAAACTCATCCAAACATAAACCAAAAAGAAAGAAAAAGAAGCTAGTCATGCACCATTGAAAGCGTAGAACATCCAAAAAGATACTGATGTTCATACGCAGAAATAAGAGTAAGGGTACATGAAGGCTTGTATAAAACTGGCATCAGGGAGCAGAGTGAGATGGCATCGTGTCGTCGCGTCTACACGTTAGTAAATCCACCAGCTGTTGGACCGTGCTCTGGATTCCTTGAACCATTCGTTCTAAAACAGTGAGGCGCTCCTTCATTGAGTCACGTCCTTCTGTATGGCCCCAATCCTATCCAGTTTAAGCCTTTTTCCATACCCGGCGATTGATGTGGATGGCGCAACATCTTGTCCAAGAGGTGCATCATCAGTCACTGCATCTCCTTCCATGGGATCTCCACCTTCTCCTCCTTCCGCTTCAGCATGAATTTCTTCCTCAGTTTCCTCGTATTCATGAAACCTCAGATCCATTTTTTGAAGATTTTTCTTGTTGAAAACTTTGAGGGTAAAAACTGGATCAGTTGTAGGAGGAAAGCCAATGCTCTGACCGATTCTACTAATGATCCAGGGATATGACAGATGCAGATCTCTGGACGTGTGTATCGCATTGACAAACTGATTTACAATTAAGGTTGGAAGGCAGATATTCATCTCGGTCGCGACGGAGTAGATTATCATCACCATAAGGCTTGCTAGATCCGATTTGTTAGTGCTTCTCGGATACAGATTGGTGGTGAAGATTCCATGCATGACTCTAAACTGGGGCTCCATGTACCTAGCTTTCAGGGCATTCCCTTGATGCCATGGGATATCTCGATTATTGCATAGGTATTTGGTTATCTTGGAGCGCACATCTGGAAAGTCAAGATCCGAGTTTGGAAGGCCTCCTAGAACCATTTGAAGATTGAGAATCTGTGCTATGGTGGCAGGAGTGATGAACACATCATCACCATCCATGGAAACCATGAAGGAAGGAGGATCAGCCACCGGGGAATGACATGCAGCAAAGAAGTTGCGTGTTCTTTCCAGTTGGCATGGTCCACCAAAATCTAGGATGGGCAGCCAACCAATTGCAGCAAACAGAGGTTCTAAGTTGTAAGACGTTAAACAATCACTGTCTACTTTTCTCTTAAAAATTAACTTCCGATTGGCATATTTTGGTGGCCGTTGAATAGTAGAAGGAGGAGGCACAGGTTGAGATGGTTCAGGAATTTTAGTTTGGGACCCACCGCGTCATGATCTTTGCCGTGTGGGAGTCCCTCTGTCCGGGATCCTTGCTCTCTCCCTTGAGGCAAGGACCTTTTTTCGAGTACCTCTTAATGATTCACCTGGACCGGATGTCACGTTTTTGTCCTTTCCCATGTTGAAGAAAAGGCTATTTAAAATATTGGAAAAATGACAAAAAGAGATCCCGACAAACCAAGAGAAAGAGATTCTTATGATGGAAGAATATTACCTAGCTTGGAGTGAGATTTGGCTGGTCCTACCTAGCTTAGGATGATTGGTTGAGAGGATCGGACAGGGAAGACAGTTAAATCGCCCTTTGAGAAACCTCCCCCCCCCCCCCCCCCCTTTTTTCTTTTTACTCTAAACCATTTTTTTTTCGTTTCGCTCTCTTTTATCGGGCGCCATTTGTCAATCATATCGACCAACCCATCGATTGTATCGAGAAGTTGTCGATCGATTATATCAAGACTACCCTCGATGTTATCCAAGGACACACGACTTTTCACATTCTGAATAACTGTCGATTGTATCGATCCTCAGTCGATGAAATCGAAGAAGACCGTTACTTGCTTTGAAAGTATGTGCTATTCAAAATTTTCCCTGATTTTGACATGCTATTGTATAATTTCTAACTTAACCGGTTTATAAAAGAAATCCTATACAAATATAAGCATGATACTGTTTATATACAAAAATTAAAGGTCTCCAACCTTAGACGTAACATTGAGGATTAGGCAAAAGATGCATCATTTCACAAATTATCCAGATTTTGATGTAAAATTTGAACGTGTTTTTAAATGCTCAGGAATTCAGGATATAGAGTTCAGTTTTTCCTTCACTCTCCACCTTAAGACAGAAGTTTTTGTTGTGGTGACTTTTGTTATCTTACCAACTTGATCTAGTGGTTTCTTCGTTCTGTCTTCCATTTTGGGTGATAAAAGGATATTTTGCATTACTCTTGTCCGATTAAGTTTATCAGTGTCATTTTGACCAGAGTTACAAGAAGTTATTTTTAAGCATTCAAACTTGTAATGTCCCATATCACCACACAAATGACAAACTGGAGACGTTCTTGTATTGCTACCTGAAGCAACAGATTTTTCAGTTTTCATTTTGATTTTCTCGTACCCTAGGCCACTCTTATCTTTTTCAAGCCTTCCTATCCCTAACATTCTTTCAAGTTTTTCACCACTCTGAGAAAACTTATAGTTTATCTCGGTGAATTTTTTGAATTTTTCTAAATCAATGCAAAGTGAGTGGTTTTCATTTTTGAGTTTTGCATTATCATCTCTTAGCAGTTCAGCTTTGTTCATGAGTTCTGATAATTCTTCTTTTAGGGATAGGTTTTCTTTTTTCAATTGATCATTATCTGTAAGATATTGTTGCAAATCATTGGACAAATGTATGTTTATTTCTAAGGTTCTGTCCAAGTCTTTCTGCAACAATTTCTTTTTGTTTTCAATCATGCCAATTTTCTTAAGGATGTGGATGCTATGATTGTATAGTTGATTATAAGCATCCTGCAATTTATTCTGCTCTTTATCTTCTTCTTCTTCAGTTTCCTCATTGTCAGATAAAAATGATTTAGTGGCTAGTTGTTCTTCTTTTCTTTCAGATTCCATGGGAATAATTGAAGTGGTGGAGACCATAAGAATTTTCAAAGGTTTCTGATCTCCATCACTTCCTGAGTCATTGTTTTCTGAATTTAACTCCTCTGTATCATCCCATTTGGCGGCCATCACCTTGCCCTTGGTTTTTTGTTTGGGCATTCGGTAGATAGGTGACCATATTCATGACAGGCATAGCATTGTGGTTCTTTGGTCTATTTACCAAATTTTCCTACAGAAGGTTTGTAGTTCACCTTTCTACCTCTAGAAGGATGGCCGTGATTCTTCTGAAAGAATCTTCTGAATCTTTGTGCTAGCAAGGCCACTTCCTCATCTTCATCTTCTTTTTCGCTCTCACTGTCCTCATGTTTTGATTTCTTAGAAGTTTTTAGGACAGTGTTTTTGAATTTTTAGGGTTGTGTGAAGTGTAGTTCAAAGGTTTGTAGGGAACCTACCAGTTCTTGTACTTTCATCTCATCAATATTCCTACACTCCTCAATTGTTGTTACCTTGGGATTGAAGCGTTCCGGTAAGGATCTTAAGATTTTTCTACATATTTTTGGTGCCGGAACCTTCTCTCCCAATCCACCCATGGGGTTACAAATGATGTTTAATTTTGTGAAAAACTCCATAAATGTCTCATGCTCTTCCATCATGAGATTTTCAAACTGTGAAGTTAAGAGTTGTAGTTTAGATCTCTTCACAGTGCTTGTGCCTTCATGGGTTGTTTCCAATAAGTCTCATGCTTCTTTAGACGTTCCACACATACTTATCTGATTGAAAATGTCTTGGGACACGGCACAGTAGATGGCGTTCATTACTTTTTCTTCAGCATTTCGCTGTTCTTTGTCAAACGCCGGCCACTTCTCATTCGGTTTGGGTTTAGCGATTGTGGTTTCATTTTCAAGTACAATTTGTTCCGATGGTACCACATATCATTTTTCAACTACATCCCAAACTTCATGATCTAAAGATCTCAGGAAGTAGTCCATTCTCGCCTTCCAGTAAGCATAGTTTGATCCATCAAATACTGGAGGTCTAGTGACAGATGAGCCCTCTCCTTTGGCCATATTTCTACTTCAGTCAAGATCACTCTCTAGGCAGTGAAGCCCTTAAAGAGAAACTTGGCACTGATACCAATTGAAATTGCGGTGAAGACCACTTTAATTGAAGTAGGAATAGGTCAATATATCCTAGAGGGGGGTGAATAGGAATTTTTAAAATTTTTATAAATTATTAAAGATCCTTATCACACTAATCCTATCACAGAGTACAAATTAGGATTACTCAAGAATTAACTCTATTGGCTTCCAAGCCTAATAGAGGGTTCAATCACAAACTATTTAAAAGACAAACAATGTAGATGAGATTGTGATGGATATGACTGTGTGTGTATAGAATGTGATCATATATGAAGACATGCAAGGCAATCACATAAATGAGAGGTAATATCAAACTCAAACACAGTCATTTTATAGTCGTTCGACGACTGGTCTACTCCACTCCTGGTTTTCACACTCAACCCTTGAGCGACCGGATTTCACTAAGGAGGTTTTCCATGGTTCACCTCAAACCTAAGGTTTAAATCAGGTTCACCTTCAACCTTTACAGAGATTTCTACTCAGTTCACCTCAAACCCTGAAGTTTTACTGGCGTACTCCTTACCAGATGTTTATGCCCACACAGGACAAGGGTCCACACAACGCACCCTGAGATTTCTGCTCGGTTCACCTCAAACCCTGGAGTTTTACTGGCGTACTCCTAACCAGATGTTTATGCTCTCCACAAAGAAAGGGTCCACACAACGCACCCCCCACGTACACTCCCGTCGGAGGCCTCCTTCGAGGACTTTCAAATGGTGAGCAACACTTAAAACTTAATCCTAAAAATGAATGATCGCAAGTGTCCTTTGGACTCTTAGTACTTACAGATAAGTTAATGAGTCCCTTTCAGCACAATGATGAAGACCTTCTACTTGTTGATGAAGAGTCTTCAGCTCCCTTGATCCGCAACATGAAGATGTATATATGCTAGGCTTAGGTTGGGTCAAGGTTATGATGGACTATCACTCTCTAAAGGTTTTCCTATAAGGAAGATAGAGAGATTCCCATCATCTATGCATTCAAGGCATCCCAGCTTAATGATATGTCATTAAAGAAGTAGCTGAAGGATCCTTGAATGTGGAAGTTCATTCCCCAATCCACTCTATGAGATGTCAATGATAAGGGTGGATTGGAGGATGAACTTCCCAAGAGAAAGGGCTTAGGTAAATGATAGGAAGGTTAAAACACTCTAAAGCACTCTCTTCTTTCTCTGCCAGCAATGAAGACAACTCTCTCTATTTATAGGCGAAAGGTTCCAACGGATATAAACGGTCATATTTATGACAGAGTTCGATATCATCGATCAGTCGTCGATATGATCGAGCGTATACTCTCGATTGTATCGGCCGACTTCTCGATGATAAGAACTTAATTGTCATTTTACTTTTGGAAACCTTCTGCCAACTGGTCGATGGGATTGAGACACACATCGATGATATCGGATTTCGAACTCCGATTCCATCGAGTGATGGTTCGATTCTATCAACAGTTGAAAAATAAGAGAGAAGTCTTGAAGAATTTCAAGATCACAGATATGATCGGGGAACCAGTCGATGTCATCGGAATTTGTACATCGATCATATCGGGGACCATTCGATGGGATCGAAAATTGTATAGATTTTACATGTAAGCTTGCTGGATGAATTATGTCCTGACTCGATCCAATTGACATGGTCTCGATATAATTGATATATGAATATCGATTTATTGACAGGCACCCCGATCAACATTAAAAGCAACCTGAAATTCATGCTGGAGAGAACATGCGCCCCATAGTCGATATGATCGACTGACTCCCGATATGATCGATATTTGAGTTCAGATTGAATCGGATAGTCATCGATATATCGAAGCAGTTGATAGTTTTCTTTAGAAAAATAGGGTCGCCGGAAGCAGTCTGTCGATACGATCGATCCACTTCAGATATGATCGATTTTTGAATATCGGTGATATCGACTCGAAGGTCGATATATCGATAAATCATCCAGAAGATTGTTTGATTGCTGGACGCTTTTTGTCCTCACTCGATTGTATCGATTGATATGCCGAGGACATCAACAGAGCTGGTCGATCATATCGAAAGGGGAATCGATATAATCGACAGTGTAAGAAAAACTTAGAAAATTTTCTTTTGGATAAAAAGTTTTCTTATACATAAACCCTAAGATGTTCTAGTTCTTTTTAAGGGTTTAATCACCTAGTGTTTTGGGACATGGGATGTGAGGCTATGATTTACCTTTTGGTGAGCTTCCACACATCCAGATGAGACAGACGCTTGACTTGATCTTCTTGTTAGGTGCTGTCGTCCGACTGACTCAACATACAACGTAATTGACAAATCAGGGCACGTAATAGGTGCACTTTCAGATTTTACTACCCTATAGACTTTATCATCCTGGACACCCAACCCCTTAGTAACATGAGACTTAGATTCCTGTTCACTCCCCAAGTGCAGGGTTGTGATGTAGTAATAACTCGGTAAGACCGAGGTCGAATCCCAAGGGACTGAAACTTGTACGTTATCTAAAACTACCTAGAAATAGAACTAGGCTAAGATGAAATCTAAACTGAATGCAATTTGAGGAATAATGGTGAAAATACTAATCTAAAATTTATAGAAACCAGAGGAAAGGAAACTAGGGATTCAGAGGATCCACTTGTAGAGATCAGGGAGATCTTATGCTTGCATCAAGAATCATGGAATTTAAACTGAACTGCCATTGACATAGTTTTAAAGAGATGAAAGGCATATGAATTGGAATGGATTCCATCACCAAACCATGCCCAGGAGACTATGGCAAACAACAGAATTAAACTAATTACCAACCAATCACAAGCTATGAAAGTTAGGAAGGGTATCGTCATCCAACCATGCCCAGGAGACTACGGTTAACAACAGGGCTTCCTGACGTCATAAACATAAAAAGGGAAAGAAAATATTCAAAGCCATTGCAGACCCACTATAATTTCAGTCACAACAGACCATTAAAGACTAAAAATATTTCCATGCTAATCAAACTAAAATCAACGTCAATTCATATATTAAAAATTAAATTAAAAGCTTTGAATCTCCCATCTCACTACAAACTTCACCTCTTAGCCCTAGCTAAGAGGTTTAGCCAAATATAGTTAGGCTAAATCTCATAAATTAATAAGAAAGAAAGGAGAAAAAAAACTAAAAAAAAATCTCCCTGTCTCTCTCTCTCTAAGCCGTCCCACGTCCAAGCCCAAGCCTCCACGTGCTCCCCTACTCTCTCTCCTCCTTTCTTCTTTTATAGCTGTTTTGGACGGTGGAGAATTTGACTAGAGGAGAGACATCACGTAATCCACGTGCGTGCGGAAGTTGGCTGCCACCAAGAAACTCACTTAAACCCGGTTTATATAGCCAAAACAACGGTCAGAAATTGCTCACTTTCCTTTCTGATTGGCGGGTAATCTTTCAATCTGCACCGTTCACATTGTTAGCCATCGGTTGATCCATTGATGGGTCATTTTCTGTCTCTGATAGTCCCATCTTTCATTAATCAATCAGCCAACCAAGACTCTGTTTTTATCAGCAAATGGAATCTTGTTGCTGCTTGCATTTGATTTTTTTCTTTGGATGGTTCGGATTGTCGCTCACTGATCCCTGGCCCACTAAGATCCTTGTGCGGAGCTGCTGGAGGTCGGCTGGGAATCGTTTAGGCACAGCAGAAAGTCGGTGGCTCCAAGCCAAAGGCGGTGGAGAATTTTCGCAGCAACAAGCGATGAAAAGCTTCCGCAGCAACAGTGTCGCGGATCCAGTTGCAAACCGAATTTCGTGTGCGTGAGGTATCTTCTGGATGCTTAAACAAGTTAGGTTGGGGCCGAATCTATCCTCTGAATGTGATAGACGGATTGGATTACTCAGTTAGATCACAGGGGTGGGCTACTTCAAGTCGTAACGGGAAGGCTGCCCGTTCATGTGCGCAATGGGAAATCCCGTTGATTTCGGGATTTCTTGCAAATTTAGTTTCCGTTTTCCTTTTCTTTTAAACCTTCTCCATGTGTGGCCCATTCCCTGTAAATCCTTTAACCTGATGGGCGATCTGAATCATCTGTGAGGTCCCAACATCTTGCAAACAGGCCTAGTCCATCAATTCTGGGATTTTCTACTGAGAAAGACGTACATCCACGCGTATATTTCCACGAACGCTCACCTAGGGTCCGGTTAAATGTGGTCCCTGATCATGTTGGACGGTTTGGATCATCCGAACAGATGACGAATATGGCCCACTGAAGTTATTAGTGCGGACGCTAGCGGAAACAGAGTTCCGTCTCTGTCTTTGAAGAAGGATCGTGTTGACGATCTTTGCCAGTCCTGTGCTTTGCAAACGTGTACACCCCATGTGCACGTTCATACTGATGCAGGGCCCACTGCAATGTTTATGAGAAATCCAATCCAACCATCTTTTTACTCATGCTATTTTAACGGTTGGGACCAAATTTTAAGTATATCCAGATATCTGGCAGGCCTAAAATCAATGGTTTATAGGCTGATCTGTCAGTTGGGACACTTCCATAGTCATCTGAGGGCTGAAATTCGATGTGTACGGTTAATTTATGGCCCACATCTCACGTATGAAGTTTCAAACTGATCGAATGGTGGAAACCCCATGATCTCACATTCGGGACGCCTTTCAAGCCACTTGAGCTTCAGTTTCTCGATTTTCTTAGATCCCTAACATGTGATTCCGTCGATCTTGGCCCCCTGGAGTCCCGTAACTTGCCTTGGTGCATCTTGAGTGCTAAAACCATATTTTTAACACCCATTTTCAGTTCAAGCTCATAAAGACACCCTGCATCACAAACACGATTAAATCGGGCTATTAGACAGTACAATGTTCATAAATCCAGGCAATGACTGGGGTCTAATATGCAATATTTGACCCTCAACAATTTTCATCATTCTTGGTCGCCCATTCCTTGCCACTTCAAATGTAATTATCAATTGCAGGAATGGTGTCATGACTATGTCTTTTGGAAATATGACATTGGAGTCAAACATCTTTTTCAATAACGGTAGAAACTCAGAGGATGATGATGATTTCCATGACATTAACATGATTGATTCTTTCGTGGAAGATAGAACGCCTCTGATCTTCTAGTGACATGCCTGGCACACTCCCATGACTTGGATGATGACATGATTAGGGAGAGGTGTGCCTTGCTTAATACTGTACCGATACTTGAAGTTAACCAGTAGAGGCCACAATTTGAAGAATTGCCCCAAACTGATGTCATGCCTCTATCATCTAACCTCAAGCCACCGAAGCTTGACCTAAAACCTTTACCCTCTGATTTTGAATATGCCCATTTAGGTCAAGAAGAGACATACCCAGTGGTGATTTCATCTAACCCTGAGAACAAACAAGAGAGTATGCTCTTTTCTACTCTCGAAGAAGATAACAGAGTTATTGGACATATCTTCAGAGATCTCGATAGGATGAATGAATTCCTTTCAACTGAATCTCCCAACTCTTTTGATGACTACTTGGCCCACTTTGCAGATTCAAATGATCTTATGATAAGAGACATAGTGAATGCCTTACAAGACAACATCTTAGTAGTCATCACTGACCGAGAGAACCCTTACTCTGAAGCCCCTTCTTTCATAGATCTTGAATGTTTACCATTAGGAGAGGAGGAGCTGAAAATTGAACCGAAGTCTAATACTTTAAAATGTGTTAAGACTAAACCACTTCCTGAAAATTTTTCTCAATTTGATCTATCTGTAGTCTCTGATTCACCATGGGATACTAACTTTGAAACTTTTTCTGACACAGGTGAATCATTTATACTTTGGATACCTCAGGCGAATCAATGATAAATTTTTAATGAGGCACATAAGTTTCTCTTAAAAGTCAAGCTCCAGGGCATCCAAGCCTATTGCAAAAGGGGCTTTTGGATGATCCTGTTGAGAAATTTACTGAGAAACTTATCAAGATATTGGCCGGAAGAGGAACCTTACGGCATGATCGAGTAGTTTTTCCCTGCTTTTATAGGACTAGAGTAGTTTGCTTTATGATGTTATAGGATAGACGGCTTTATGTCATTAGGTTAGTTTATTTCCTGCATTATTTTAGTATAGTTTTCTTTCATGTCTCCACTCTCGTGCTGACCGGCTTTCATACTGCTATCTCTTGGAAAGTCTCTCTCTCGATTTGTTATCCAGGTACTACCTTCCTATCACTTTTCCTTTACTTTCGTTGTCCCATGTGCATTGCATGTTTATATCTTTTACATTGAGGACAATATAGATTTTAGGTTGGGGTGGGAGATTAGGTTGCCTAATTAGTGTTTTTTGGTCTTGAACAAAAATTGTGAAATTTTTTAAATTTTTCTGAAATTTCTTGTGAACTTGAAGTGATTTTGATGGCCATCTAGGGCACTTAGAATTTCAAGATTCGTGATATTGATAATTTATGACTCTTAGATTCAGTAGCTATTAGATTTCATAGTTAAGTTTGAATTATTAATCCAAAATTAGATGTTGTAAACATTGATTGAGTCATGATTTCACATGTCACATCTCGCTTTCACATTAAGGTTTTAGTTTGATATTTAAGGGTTAACTTGGTAATCACTAAGCATGTAATGAACCAGCCTAGAAAATTTACCTATTATGATCAACTGAAGAAAAAGAAAATACACAGCTAAGAAAAAAAATAGATACCTTTAAAAAGGGTTGGGTGAATAATCTTCACCATAGGTGTGCTCCCTATAGGTGAGGATTTGATACCCCATGAATGATATGTGAAAAGGGTTAGGTGTACAATCTTTGTCGTAAGTTTGCTCCCTATAGGTGAGGATTTGATTCCCCTTCTTGACGTTAATTTTAGTGAGAAAATCAAAAGCTGGAAGAATGAAAAGATAATCCGTGAGTCAAGTTTTGGTTTAAGTCTTAGTTATATGAATTCTCTTGTTGGTTACCAATGATATCCTGAAATAGAAACGTGAATTTTAATGATGATACGTCAAGATTAGACTATACACCCATGAAACTTAATGTTTAGAATTGTTCTAATTGATGGATTAATACTTTGAACTTGATTATGAAGTTTACTGTGTGCTTGATTCTAGGAGACAATATTGTCTAACATTCATGAATCTTAGATTTCTAGTATCTTTCATTAATCGTTCGAATTTTTAGAAATTATCCTGTAAGTCTCAACTTATTTTTCGTATACTTTGCTCGGGACTAGCAAAATGCTGGTTGGGGGTGGTATTGAGGGTCAAATATTACATATTAGACCCCAGTTATTACATGAATTTATGACCATGAAAATGTTTAAAAGCCTGTTTAAATCGTGTTTGTGTTGCAAGGTGAATTTATGAGCACGTGACTGAAAAGGATGCTAAGAGCGTGGATTTAACGCTCTGATGTCACCAAAGGCAAGGGACAGACCCCAGGGGACCAAGATCGATGGATTTACATGTTGAAGATCTGAGAAAATTGAGAAACTGAAGCTCAAGTTTTTCGAGATTGGTTCAGAATGCAAGATCACAGGGTTCCCACCATCCGTTTGACTCGAAACCTCATATATGGCCTGAGGAACATAAATTAACCATACAAGTCAAAATTCAGCCCTTGGATTAGTGTATAAGTGACCCGATGGGTAAAATCAGATAATAACCATTAAGAAAGCATCTTGGACATTCTTGGGAGATTGGGATCTAAACTGGAGCGATTGAAAGAGCATGAAAAACGAAGGACACCTACTAAATTTCAGAGAATTTAGATAGTGCACTCTGATATAACAGACGTCGGAAGATGATTAAAGAATTGATGGCAAAACTGTAAATAGAGTTATAACTATGCATGCCACTATTCAGCAAATATATTTAACGGTGAGGGGCAAATTTCATTTATTTAGATGGTGCGGCCCACCTGATTTACGAAACTTCCTCATTTTTTAACCTGTGTCATAACATAGTGGGACAAATACGGTGAATGGAGTGGATTACTCACTAAACATCACAGTGGACCCCGCCTGATGCTATGACCAATATGTGCCATATTACGTCACTCAACAGTGAAGTTAGAGCTTGATACGTTAGATTGTCAAATGTGTTATGGCCACACCATGGCCATCCAAATGGTTGATCTGAACCGTCCAACCTGACTGGACGAGGGTTTTAACGAAACCCTACTCATTTTCATACATCCATGCATGCATCCATGGAGACGAAAATAATGAAAATTTCTTTACATCGATTGATGGTGTGGCCCACACAAGACTCGGATCCAATTCAGATTTTGGCCCATGGTCCAAATCAACCTCACTAATTCAATGAACGACACTGATTCTTCAAACACCAAGGCATGTGGGCCCCACAGTTAATACAAAATCAACCTTTCCACATAACAGCGTCCGTGAAACCTGGACAATCTGGGTGGTTGTACGACCATGGCAGCGATCGGCTCATCAATCTGGACCGTCCAAACTAGAGAGAGGGTAGCCATGACCCACTGCAAGAAGTCAGATGCTGAGCAAAAGACGTCCGCACTCCAAAAATTTTCTCCCAACGCTGGCTGCGTAAGAAGTTTCTAAAATACAAAAAAAAAGGCAACCGACTTCCGCAAAGCCCTTGCTCGACCGCCTCTCGTACGAAAGGAGTGTGTATCTCCTTACGCACTCCAGCCTTTCAACCGACTACAGCCAAGCTTGCTGTCTATAAAATGTGGGAGAGAGAGGAAGAGAGGGGACTTTGGCTTTGGCTGGACAAGGAGGATAGACAGAGAGAGTAGAGTTTGTCATATTTTCTTTCTTTTTCTTTTTAATTTTTTTTTGTTTTGTTTAAGGGATCCAGCCTATTCATGTGGGTCTAAACCTCTTAGCTAGGGCTAAGAGGTGAAGCTTGTAGTGTGATGGAGGACCCATTGCTTGTGCCTTTTGTTTAAGACTGATCTGATTTTAATTATAGTTTAATTAATGGAATGTTTTTAGTCTTTAATGGTCGATTGTGACTGAAATTACAATGGGTCTGCAATGGCTTTGAGCATGTTCTTTTCTTTTTATGTTTATGATGTCAGGAAGCCCTGTTGTTCACCATAGTCTCCTGGGCATGGTTGGATGACGGTACCCTTCCTAACCTTCATACATGTGATTGGATGGTAATTAGTTTAATAATGTTGTTTACTTTGCTCCTGGGCAGGGTTTGGTGATGGAATCCATTCTAATTCATATACTTTTCATCTCTTTAAAACTATATCAGAGGAAGTTCAATTAATTTCCATGATCCTTGAAGCAGGTATAAGATCTCTCTGATCTCTACAAGTGGATCGTCTGAATCCCTAGTTCCCTACCTCTGATTTCTCCTAAGTTTTATATAATAATTTCACAATTATTCATTAAATTCAATTTGATTTAGGTTTCATCTTAGCCTAGTTCTAGTTCTACTTAGTTTCAGATAACGTACAAGTATCAGTCCCTTGGGATTCGACCTCGGTCTTATCGAGTTTATTACTACATCACAACCCTGCACTTGGGGAGTGAACAATATGTGGAAGTAGAAATCTGTGGGATAGAATCTTAAATAAAATGTTTGTTTTATAACCATGTTTCGACAAGGAAACAAATGCATCTGATTTGGGGATTTATTCAATGATAACAAAGAAAGAATAAGAGAACATTGATCACATTTATCTGAGTTCATTTACATCCTCTGATTCCCTTGATTCTAAAAATAAAATACAATTAATGCAATGTACTAAATGAAGGAGAAGACAATCAAATAGAAATTTTGACAGCATTTCGGCGCTTGCTTCGGTCATCTCCTAGTACTTAGAAGGAATGTCGATATGATCAATCAGTCTTCCAAGAAAAGGGGGTTGTGTGGGCTTGAAGCTCTTGATCTAACCGTTGAGATCAGCTCCGATCATCTTTCATTCATTCTTCCTTGATCAGACCATTGAAATCAATTCTGATCATCTTTCCTTGAAATGTAGAGCGATCCCTTGAATTGTGGAGGCCATATATCTGAGGGTAGTAGTGCACAGGTCTAGATAGGGAATGTAGAGTGCATGGATCTTACTTCGGGGAGTATGGAGCGCATAGAGTTTACTTCAGGACAAACACTTTGCTTCAAGACAACATTCCTCATAAAATGAGCAAGAGTCAAGCTTCAAGAAAATATTCCTCATAAAATGGCGCATGAGGTCATCTTCAGACAAAGTCCCATGACGAATGGCGCATGGATTTCCTTTGCAGTAATGATTGTGTAATATTTGCAGATATGGTCATGCAATATTTACACATATGGTTATGTCATATTTGCACATATGGTCATGCAATTTTGCACAAATGGTTATGCAATATTTGCACATATGGTTGCACGGTTCGTGCAACGGACTTCTCTGTTACGCGGGTCGCGCAATGGACATTTCTGCAAAAGTGGTCGGGTAACAGACTTTTCTGTAAAAGTGGTCACGCAATGGACTTCTCTGTAAAAGTGGTTGCGCGGTTCGCACAACGGACTTCTCCAAGGCTTTTCTCCAAAATGTTTTGCGCGGATAAGAGTCTCTCCACAAAAAGTGGTGCAAGAGCTTTCATTTGAACATACCTCCACATTAAGTGGGGCATGGGACTTCTCCCATTGTTGCACGGGTCGCGCAACACTCTTTTTCTTTTCTCCTTCTGTTGCACCAGTCGTGCAAGGCCTCCTTCCTATTGCACCAATCGCGCAAAGCTCCTTCCTGTTGCGCGGGTCGCGCAATAGCTTCCTTGTCTTCATCTTTCACCTTCCTTCTCTCTCCCTTTCTAGCCCACCAACTGATCAATCTCCCAAATGGAGTAGGAGCGGGGTATTTATAGGCCCCACCACTCGTACAGAGTGGTGATCACCACCACTTATCTCTTCATATATGGACATTCTCTTTTCTTAAACTATGGTGTCCACTAAGCTCCCTCTTAAATGGTCGTGTACAACCTCTTTCCCTTAAAATGACACCTATGTACTCTTTTTTACCAAACTACCCTTTTCAATGCCTTTTACCGAAAATACCTAAACTACCCCTGGAGCTGAAATTTTACCAAAATACCTAAACTACCCCTGGACATAGAATTTTACCAAAATACCCCCAGACATGACATTTTACCAAAATACCTAAACTACCCCTAGACATGAAATTTTACCAAAATACCCTGGAGCTGAAATTTTACCAAAATATCCAAAATATCCCTAGAGCTGGAATTCTCTGACCACTGCAATGGAATATTTTTTATACCTCAACAAATGCCCCCTCGATCCTTCTTTGATTGATTCCTAAAACCAAATGGAGGATCGATCTTCCTCCGCCTGAAGAACTTGAATGAATTGCAACTGAAGGATGACTAGATGATCATGCTTGCATGGAAAAATGGATAATCATACTTGACTAGAAGATTGAATGATGATCGAAAGACTGGAATACTCGCATTCAAACAGAAGCCTAGGTAATCGCATTTGAATGGAAGGCTTGAATGATTGCATTCGAACAGAAGACTTGAATGATGGTGCTTGAACAGAAGACCAGAATGCCTGTGCTCGAACGAAAGGCTTGAATGATTACATTCGAACAGAAGACTTGAATGATGGCGCTCAAACAAAAGATCAGAATGCCCCCAGCCAGCAGTGTCGAGCAGATGTTTCACTAGAGAGGATAAAATTCTCTTTTCATTGAAGTACGTCTTCGCAACAACTGTGACAACTTCATCTTTGAGCGATTTGATCAAAGAACTATCTTTCAACACCGTTGCTGCTGTAACGGTCTCTTTGATCAACTTCAGCGATTCTTTCCTTTTGATCAACTCTAGCGATTCTTTCCTTTTGATCACCTCCAGTGATTCTTTCCTTCAGCTCTGTATTTGGAGTTGTTCTTTAATGTTGCTCCTACCGCGACACCTTTTTCGATTGTTTCCTTTATTCATGATCACCATAACCCAAGCTTTCAAATGATGATCTTTCCTGCCAAATTAATAAGAATTAGTATCTCAATTCATTTTTTTTCCAATTTAGCTTTATGCAATATTGATAATTTTTTAAATAGATTGAGAGTTTCTTCTCTTTTTAGACTGAGTGTGATATTCGCAATATGATTTAAGTAATCTTTGAGCTTGTCATCGTGCTTCGCATTGTATTTTATATCTTCTTTATATTGCACTCTTAGAAATTTCATACCGCTAAATCGTTTTACTGAGTCTTCTCTAGTTTGTGCTCCTTACTATTTCTTCATAGACTTTTCCTTGGATCTTCGCTAATTCTGAAAAATATACAAGACTTCTTTCAAATTTCATTTAATCACTTTCCATAGGTCATAGAAATTACTGATGATGATTCCATTTGTTCTTTATCTCCTTCAGATCTTGTACTTGGAGTCTTGTGATACCATTACTAGAATAGCGAGAAATTATGAATCGGCATATGAATTCCTTCGCCACGCATAAGAGATTATCAGAAAGACCAAGGCATAGATTACTTTGAAGACATTAAATCCTGCTCCCTTTCCAGGTCAGCTTTGCATAAAGATATCTTTAGAAGATAATATTTTTGAAGTGAAGCCTGTTAATACCCTTGAAGGATAGATAATCTTTACTGCTCCTTTAACAAATTCAAAGAATATATCCGGATCTTTATATTGTCCAAATGAGAATGATAATTCTTTGTTATTTTATTCTCTGCCCCCCTTTTGAGAATCTTGTGCGATAATATTTCTCTATTCATTAAGAAGGTAAGAAACGAAAAGGCTTACGGTGCTTTTGTCAATATACTAATTGACCTTGGAGACTTGAACTTTTGAGTAGATAATCGCCAATATCTTGAAGGCATTTACTGTTGATGTAATTTGAACCTGATTCAAGAGAAACTCATTTTTGCATGTTGTCTAATTAATGTTTAAAATTTTCATCAGACAATTGCATATTTAAGCATATCTAAATTGAAATATGTATCTATAGCATTATGAATGCTATGCATGATTTATACTTTTGATGAAGCTAACATACTTTGACTAGACAAGACTTAACCTGAACTGAACTTGACTCGACCAGACTTGACTGAACTGGATGACCAGATTTGACTAAACTGGACTTAACACTAGGCTCAAAGAGTAAGATAGTTTACCGCCAATTTCAGGCAAGCCAATTTTAAGCTTTTTAAATCATTGAAGCTTTGTAGGTCTTATGTGTAGTTAGCCATATAAGCTTGGCTAGGCTGCTTTAAATGATCATTTGCCATTGTTATCGTAAGATTTGTGTGGTTCGCCATATAGGCTTATTCCACTGCTTATTTCACTGCCATAAATGGTGAATCCATAACTGATATTTCACCGCTGCTGATAATATTCTAAGAATCAATAATTGATATTTCACTGCTGTTGATATGTTCTGAGAATCAATAATTGATATTTCACTGCCGTTGATATATTCTGAGAATCAATAATTTTTTAAGATGATAACATTTTTGATAAGCGATTGATGGCGATTGCAATAGTTACTAATTTTGGCGATTGGCTTTTCATTTGGCAATTGTCATTGGTGCTTCTCATTTGGCAATGACTTGATATGCTTGAAAGCCTGCATTTTATTCAAATACAAAAGAAATACATTCTATGGTGAGAAATATATTTCATAGTTTTTACTCACCTGTCTTGCCCCCTTTTGATTTTGGAAGTATCATACCGATATCTTTCGAAATCAAAATAGCCGTCATCTCCTGAATTGGCAGGTATTGCAATGCATATCTACCACGATTATGCATTACATTGCGGCTTTACATCTTTTGCCTCAGTCGCTTCTTTTCATTCGAGTATTTAGGCTATGACAGCTCGATCTTATTAATTACTGACGTTCACCATACGAAACATGTTATCGTCTTTTAACACGGATGCCCCCAGAATTTTCTTTATCGGGTTTCTGTCATTCTTCTCCATTTTCCTCTTTCTTTCATGCTCTTTTCATCGCAATTTCTCCCTTATCAATCATCTTTTGTAGCTTTTTCCTGGAGGAATTACAATTTTTCGTATGATGCCCAAATTTACGGAGATAATTGTAATAATTCGTTCCTCTTATATTTTTTATTTCTTCGAGGTGTCTTAGCCAAGGTAATTCAATACTCTTCATAGCCAATAATTGATTCAACATAGGAAGCATATCTTTTCTTGCAAACGAATACTTCATATAATCTTTATTTTTCCTGAACCTTTTATATGTCATTATAACCGCACGACCATTTCTATCTTCTTCATCGCTGTCTTTTTCCTCATCCTGATAATCTTCTTTAGTTTCTTCTTTCCAAGTTATGTGAGTTGATTTTGATTGAAAAGTAGACATTCTTCTCATCATCTTTTCAAGAGCATAAGCCTTCGTAGCAAAATTATGAAAAGTTTTCCAGTCTTTACTAATCAGGTGGTATGTCAGCTCTGGTCTCATGTCTTCTAAACATAGTTCTACTTGTTCTGATTCCCACAAAGGATGTTGACATGAAACTACCAAGTCCTTCCATCGACTGATGAATTCTTCAACTGATTCATTTTCTTCTTGGCCAATAAAGGCTAATTCAGTCAAACTAACTTCTCAGTCCGAAGAGAAAAAGTTTGACATAAAAGCATCCTGCATCTGTTCCCAGGTATGAATAGATCCTGGGATTAAACTTGAATATCATCTGAAAGCTCTTCCTGTCAAAGAAGATCCAAATAATCACAAACAATATTGAGGAACTCTAGAGAAATTTCTCATCTTTGGTATGAAATGCATCATATGCTCTTCTGATGATCCGTTCCCGTTGAATTTTGGAAAGTCTAGGTGTTCAAAGTTAGCGGTAAATGGCATTTCTTCTATTTCAGGGGGATACAGTGTCTAATATTAAAAATTTTTATTCTAACTTCATTCATTCTCTAGATGAATAGATTCAATAACCATCTGCCGGATATTTTCCTACGTGATATTCTGAGTAATATTAGGCATTGGCTCTTGAAATCTAACTGCTTGCGGTTGTGGCCTTTCTACTTGTGGTTCAATGTTGTTTACGGTAGTCACTGTCGGCATATTAGGGACTTCCTTAGCCACATGCTCGTCTAGTGGAAACTGATCAAGCTTATTAATATCTATAAATGAGCCTTCTGTTTCTTTATACTTCGATTGTTTTGATATCGAAGAAGGAAGCGAGTGTCATGCTGCTGACGTTGTTGAAGAAGATGAACTATTATTTGATTTGAAACCAACATACCGTCACTTTGAAGGACTAACTGACTCAAATCGTGGCATTCTCAATGCATGAGTTTACTTGAAATATTTTGTAGAAGGTGTTGTGAGTGGACATTCACTAGTTACGGTCGCCTTCCCCTTATTTTTCTAAACCCACAGTGATTTTGCGGAAAATATCTTTACAGTTATAGTTGATGGTATTGAAAGACCTTTTGGAGTGACAGGCCTTTCTGTTTTTCTCGAATGAGATGATCGTATAATCGAAGTGAGATTGTGTCTCATGACACTTCGCCTAATCAACCCAGTACTTGGCGAGATGCTGCTTCTTGCGGAAGTAAATCGAACTTTCTGACTTTTAAATGTACTATCTTTCATCCTTATCTTCTTGAGCCATTGGTGAAACAAAGATTGTTCCGTCTATTATACAAAATTCACTACTCTTGATCATAACAGACTTTGCTTTCTCTGACGTTTTCTACTTATCTGTAGACAAAATATAAAAAATCACAATTAGGCATCTAATTGATAAGACATTTTATCTCAAAGAAAGCATGAAAGAGTGTTAGTTAATTTATTAAATAAAATCCTGCTTTAATTTCAGAGATGAAGGGGAGGATGTTCCCGATGAGAGTCGCCATTTTGGCATCTATACAAATATTAAAAAAGGATAAATGTTCTCTGAATATTTGGTAAGTTACCATCGAATAATAATCCCTAGTGGAGTCGCTATTTTGTTTCGACAAGGAAAAAAATGCATCTGATTTGGGGATTTATTCAATGATAATAAAGAAATAATAAGAGAACATTGATCACATTTATCCGAGTTTATTTACATCCTCTGATTCCCTTGATTCTGAAAATAAAATACAATTAATGTAATGTACTAAATGAAGGAGAAGAAAGTCAAATAGAAATTTCGACAGTATTCCGGCGCTTACTTCGGTCATCTCCTAGTACTTAGGAGGAATGTCGATATGATCAATCAGTCTTCCAAGAAACGGGGGTTGTGTGGGCTGGAAGCCCTTGATCTGACCGTTGAGATCAGCTCCAATCATCTTTCATTCATTCTTACTTGATCAGACCGCTGAGATCAGCTCCAATCATCTTTCATTCATTCTTACTTGATCATCTTTCCTTGAAATGTAGAGCAATCCCTTGAATTGTGGAGGCCATCTATCTGAGGGTAGGAGTGCACAGGTCTAGATAGGAAATGTAGAGTGCATGGATCTTACTTTGGGGAGTATGGAGCGCATAGAGTTTACTTCAGGACAAAAGCTTTGCTTCAAGACAACATTCCTCATAAAATGAGCAAGAGGCAAGCTTCAGGACAATATTCCTCATAAAATGGTGCATGAGGTCGTCTTCAGACAATCCCATGAGGAATGGCGCATGAATTTCGTTTGCAGTAATGATTGTGCAATATTTGCACATATGGTCATGCCATATTTGTACATATGGTCATGCAATATTTGTACATATGGTTATGCAATATTTGCACATATGGTCACGCGGTTCACACAATGGACTTTTCTGCAAAAGTGGTCGCACAACGGACTTTTCTACAAAAGTGGTCACGCAACGGACTTCTCTACAAAAGTGGTTGCGTGGTTCGCGCAACGGACTTCTCCAAGGCTTTTCTCCAAAGTGTTTTGCGCGGATAAGAGTCTCTCCACAAAGAGTGGTGCAAGAGCTTTCATTTGAACATACCTCCACATTAAGTGGGACATGGGACTTCTCCCATTGTTGCACGGGTCGCGCAACACTTTTTTTCTTTTCTCCTTCTGTTGCACCAGCCGTGCAAGGCCTCCTTCCTATTGCGCCAATCACGCAAAACTCCTTCCTGTTGCGCGGGTCGCGCAATGGCTTCCTTGTCTTTGTCTTTCACCTTCCTTCTCTCTCCCTTTCTAGCCCACCAACTGATCAATCTCCCAAATGGAGTAGGAGTGGGGTATTTATAGGCCCCACCACTCTTATAGAGTGGTGATCACCACCACTTATCTCTTCATATATGGACATCCTCTTTTCTTAAACCATGGTATCCACTAAGCTCCCTCTTAAATGGTGGTGTACAACTTCTTTTTCTTAAAATGACACCTATGTACCCTTTTTACTAAACTACCATTTTCAATGCCTTTTACCGAAAATACCTAACTACCTCTGGAGCTGAAATTTTACCAAAATACCTAAACTACCCCTGGACATAGAATTTTACCACAATATCTCCGGACATGAAATTTTACCAAAATACCTAAACTGCCCCTAGACATGGAATTTTACCAAAATACCCCTAGTGCTGGAATTCTCTGACCACTGCAATGGAATATTTTTATACCTCAACAAACCATGATTTCATCTAAATGTGTATAGGTCAATGGTAAAAAAGTGAGAGCTCTCTCTTTCAAAAAATATGGAAATCTCCATTTCTTAAGTTCTGTTTTGAGGAAATAGAAATCACTAATTTTTAAGGAAATTTGCGAAAATGGAAATTGATATCACGACTGTTGCTTTTTTTTGGCTAAATGGAAAAAAATGTTATTTCCAAAGGAAAATGATTTCTTTTCCACGGTAGGAAAAAGCATTCCACTAATCCACGCAGGCTCTACCCACATTAAAACCTAGTGGAGCTTATGCTATTGATCATCTTAAAGAAAATATCTCAGTTGTGCCCCATGATGTCCTTTAATCTGTAAATACTACTTTGTTTGCAAGATGGAAATGGTTGGAATCAAAATCATTTTCCATGAATATGAGGTCTTCTGCTATTTTTATTACAACAGATAGCCAAGGAAATCGATTGTCGCTATTACTCTTTTCCTCATAAAACAAGTGAATTGAAGTCTCCCAAAATGTTAATCCAGAGTCATTTTATTGGACACCAACCAACCACTGAGGGTTCTGTTTTTGTTTTGTTCACTAAAAAAAATTTTCTATCCAAACCCTTGGCTGGGTAAAGTGTGCTATATAAAACCATCCTTGTAATAACCTTCTTCTTAGTTTTTGTACCCTTTTGTTGCTGGTAGAGTACCAACTAATGTTAACTACCCATACCAACAACTGTCAACTAATATTATTTCTATTCAAAGGATTCAAAGAGCCATGAAAAAGATTAAAGACATTAAGAAAAAGATGTTTTCAAAAACTTTTATCAAGCCAGAGTGCCTCAATAGGGCCTTTCCTTTTCCTTTCAATACAGTGGAGATGGTTGAAATGAAAATAAATAAATAAAGTTAAAACTCCAAACAATGAGATCTAAAAGGAAAATAGATCTATAATTTTCCATTGCATCATCAGAAAAGCTACTGATATGCTAGATCGCCTTCCATACTAACCAAACAGTACATCTCCTCTACTTCATTTCAGTAAAAAGACAATAGAACAAAATTGATAACCATAATCCAAACATGAAATATACGAACAAATATACCATAAAATCAAACCACTACAGGCACCAAAACCTAACCCTAGATCATTCCGATCTATCAAATTTAGCAAAATCTCCCAAAAATAGCAGAGAAAACTTTATTTAGAGATAGGGAAGGTCAAATCTCAGTAAGAAAAGATAACAAAAAGATGAGATTCATCTAACATGGGAAACAGATTGTGACCTACCTGGCCTGCACTGAAATCGATGTATATGCCCCTTGTTTATCTAGCGTGGGAAGTAGATTGTGACCTACCTAGCCTACACGAAAATCAGTGTATACTCTCATGTTAAGTAGCAAATAAGTTAAGTACCCATCATTACATTTTAAAGGTTTATGGATTGCATGACAACTAATATCAATTTTCTCTAATCATGAGATGATGAAGAGCTCGAATGAGCTGCATTCACTTACCATGATTTAATGCTAGATGCACAATTATAGGAGGAAATAACAAAAGAAAACCCATTCACAAAAAACTAGTACAACTCAACCATTTATTGTAAACATGTAGAATCAAACAACACATAAATTTAAATATTTCTAGATTATTACAAATAGCAAGGACTCAAAAGCAAACAATTCCTTCAAATTACCTCCAAATGCAGGACGAGAATGTAAATTGCTCAAGGCAGAAGTTGCAATCACTCCAATCGCATTAGATTAAAGATCTAGACCTCAAAAGAGGATATATGCACCGCTGATGCGTGCAAAAGTTTTTTTCGAGTAAAATCCCTAGATCTGGAAGAACACAGTAAAAAACAGGAGATCTCTCCCACTTAAAAAATCGACGATCAGATCCTCAGAAATCATAGTTCTTCTAAAATCAAAATGTCTCGATCAGGAAAAAAAAGAAGCACATATCGATTGGTATCCCTTCCGATAAGGTAAACACAGCTTTTATATATATCATCAATCAAAGATCTAGGCTGCGGAAATCACGGATCTTCACAACTAAGAGCTTCCGCAGCTGAATCTGCTTCTATTTCAGCCGATTGAAGATTTTGAGTTCATAAGACACGTATTTTTGCATCTACGAGCTTTCCAGGTATGAATCTCTCGATAAAATATCAGAAATCGTCAAAAAAATGGAAGGAGAGATCGAGAGAAAAAGGGCAGAGACTAGGGTTTCAGCTCTTTTTCGAGAAACTGAGATCAAGAGAAGAGGAGAAGAAGGAGCGAAGTGAAAAGAATCGAGCTTACCTTGAACTAATTTGGATATGGATCTAAATGATAAGGAGGTCTTCTAGTAGCTCTCCTTCTTCTAATCGAGATAAAGAGAGAGAGAGGGAAAGTGCAAGGGCGTGGATCAAAGCAGAGAAGAGAAAGTGGAGTATGGTTGCTATGGTCAGCTTATTAATTGAGAAATGTTAGTGCATTCCTTCGACTGGCCTCACACGTGGAATCAAGGCACACGTGTGTAAGATTAGGGTCACTCGTTAGGAAATCCCTAATGTACGGATACGATCTCTAAGATGATTTTGGACCATGACCCAATGTATGGTAATTACCGTAACCTCAAGCTATGATATGGCCTACCTGAGTTGTGGACAGGAGTGATTATTGAGATGTACGGTCCAAATGAGGAGTGAATTCATCAAATCTAATTGGTCTGATGAGTGATGCATAATTCAGGTGGACCACATCAAAGGGAACTATAATGGACATTGGGGAGGGTGATGGCCAAATATTCTAATTGGTGGTTGGGATCAGCCTAACAAAATCAGGTTCGTTAATGGGCCCATCCATGGTAAGTCTAGACTGATGAACAGTCTGCATATCACACACGTATGACGTGTGTACTAAGATGGTGTGGTTGATAACTATGGTTTAGATGGTAGACTTTTAGCCTCGTTTATGTAATTGAGACTAAAAAGTTGACTTTTCGCCTCGGTTCCTATGCAAGTGAGGCTAAAAAGTTGACTTTTCACCTCGGTTCCTATGTAAGTGAGGCTAAAAGGTAGACTTTTCACCTCTATTCCTGTGAAATTGAAGCTAAAAAGTAGACCTTTCACCTCGGTTCCTGTGCAATTGAGGCTAAAATGTAGACTTTTTGCCTCAGTTCCTGTGCAACTGAGGGTAAAAGGTAGACTTTTCGCCTCGGTTCCTAGCAAATGAGGCTAAAAGGTAGACTTTTCGCCTCGATTCCTATGCAACTGAGGCTAAAAGGTAGACTTTTCACCTCGGTTCCTATGCAAATAAGGCTAAAAAATAGACTTTTCACCTTAATTCCTATGCAAATGAGGCTAAAAGGTAGACTTTTCGCCTCGGTTCCTATGCAACTGAGGATAAAAGGTAGACTTTTCACTTCGGTTCCTGTGAAACTGAGGCTAAAAGGTAGACTTTTCACCTCGATTTCTATGCAACTGAGGTTAAAAGGTAGACCTTTTGCCTCGGTTCCTGTGTAATTGAGGCTAAAAGGTAGACTTTTCACCTCGGTTCCTATGCAACTGAGGCTAAAAGGTAGACTTTTTGCCTCGATTCCTGTGCAACTGAGGCTAAAAGGTAGACTTTTCGCCTCAATTCCTGACAATTGAGGCTAAAAGGTGGACTTTTCGCCTCGGTTCCCATGGAACTGAGGCTAAAGGTAGACTTTTCGTCTCGGTTCCTATGCAATTGAGGCTAAAAGGTAGACTTTTCGCCTCGGTTCCTATGCAAATGAGGCTAAAAGGTAGATTTTTAGCCTCAATTCCTATGCAACTGAGGCTGAAAGGTAGACTTTTCACCTCGATTCCTATGCGATTGAGGCGAAAGGTAAGCTTTTAGCCTCAGTTGCTTAGCAATCGAGGCTAAAAGATGCATTTAGCCTCCATTTTTTCAATTGAGGCTAAAAAATTGTGGCTAAAGGCATATTTTCTTGTAGTGTGTAGAAGAGACCACATATCATTTTTTTTTTATTTTTTTTTTACTGCTTGACCTATGGAGGTTTTCTTGAAGTCCTTGGCTTTAAATCTAGAAATGCAATCCCCATTTAACTATTCAGATCTAGGTTGCATTTGCACGTGATTATGTTGAAGACAAACAATCACATGATTAAGCACATTAGAATAGAAATAATGTAAAAAAAGTTAAGACAAATATAGTAATGAAATTGATGAAATGAGAAGGAAAAAGATCCCCTAGCAAGATGAAATGTCAAAACAACCCAACCTACAGAAATTGACGACTATATCCATAATATGCAAGCCTTATACGTGAATGAAAATTTATGAGACCTAATAACCAACACAAAAAAAATTATAAGGATACGGAGATTTACTCACAAGAAGACCAACATTGTTTTATTGTGTAAAAGAGCACTAAAACTGTAAAAAGAAAAACAAGAACCAGCCAATAATCTTCAATGCATTATGAAATCCAGCTCATAGATAAGAGCACTAAAACTGTAAAAAAGTACTAAAACAAGAACCAACCAATAATCTTCAATGATGACAGTTGAAGAGGATTGAAAATTCAGGATTTTCTACACTCCTTTTCTCTTGAATTTTAAAAGAGGCCATTTTGATGATTTGAAATCTAGGATTTAAAAGAGTCCTCATGATTTGGATGGTTCAGGTTGCATGTAAGAATCTCCATATATACATTTATGCCATGTGGAGGTGGATGGGTCATGCCATGGGGGATGATGACGATTTCTATAAGCAAATGATTTCTGTATGAACAACTACCCCTTATTTTCAAAAATAACCTACTAGTGTGAATAAATAAAACATGAGTCCAAAAATTCACCCAAAAAGGTAAGATGTCACTGAAGCGTATAGGAAAACCGAGAGAGAGAATTTACCTGGATGACAACAATATGATGCCTCTTACTATTAGCTTCATCACGAGCAAATAATTGGATTGTTAGGATGTGTGTGGTAACCTACAAATAAATGGTTTTGAACATCAAGAGATTCATGCGTGGTGGGGAGAAAAAAAAACAAAAAAATAAAAAAATAAAAAATAAAAAATCATAATTAGGCAATAATGGGAATATGACCTAATACAGATGGGCAACAACACTTACTCAAATGACGATGGAAATCGTGTCAGTACACTAAATGGGCACCAATGAACTTTCCTTGTTTTGTTGAGTCAAGTTGAGTTTCTTTCAAGTCTTGACTAAATTTATTTATTTTTCCCCCCAAGTCTTGATGGTATATGATCAGGTCGACTTGATTGGGCGAAGTTGAGTTTTTCTACAACAAATCTATAGATGTTACCATATTTTCTTGGCATAGCTTTTGCAAGTTTCCTTGTTTTGTTGTTGTAAGGAATATATATTCTCCTTTGAGCCTTGACAATAATAACACAAGCACCATGAAAATTCTAGAAAGAAAATAAAAATCAAAGAAATGATGCTCATAATAGAGCTCCAAACTTTTCACCTGCATCTGTCAATGCATATATAGGATAAAGGTCTACAACCTGATTGCTATTAACACCGCTAGGCATCTAGGTAGCATTATTTTTCTACAAAAAAGTAGATCAATGAAAAACATATATACCCAAGAGCATGGCATCCACCATTAAAAGTATGAGAAATTAGACCCATTAGCCTACACTTCCTTCCACCACCATAAACCAAATTGATTTTTCTCTCAACCTGGAAAAACTAGCATATACATTTAAAAAATACCAATTTAAAATGCTACTAGCAAAGCAGAATGGAAAATGTACCAATCACTTTCATAGAGAATGACAACATCTGCAGTGGCAAGGTTGATACCCAGACTAATGTATCAAGTAAATGCAATTTTATTTGAGATGATGCATAATAGAAAAGACCAACAAGTTTCCTTCTCACCCAAAAAAAGACCATTCGTTTCAAAAAGAAAAAAAAAATCTGAAATGGGTCTTTTCTCTATTTTGCCTACTTGTAAGAGGATTTGTGAGAAAAGGAATGAGAACCATTTCAGAATTTTTATTTATTATATATATATAAAGGTGAATACAAACACTCGTAGTCTCTTTCCAACTGCATTTATAACTAGAATTTGGTGAGTCTTCTAATGCAACCACAAAAAAAAATAATTCATTGAACAAGGGATGACAAACATGAGGGCAAAAAAAAAAAGTGTCCTACAATCTGATTGTAGCTCAGATTGGGAAAACATGTTTTTAGAGATCCTTGTGCTATTAAAGTTCCCTGTCAAACAAGAAAAGACCATCCACTAGAAAATGTTTAAATTGAAGAGACGTGTCTTTCGTATGCTATCAAATGAAACTAATATAAAAAAATAAATGAAATTTTCTTGAAGATTTTGAGATAGAAATTTTTTTTTTTTTTCTGCTGCAGTAAGACAGGTTACATAAGAGTGTTGGCAGAGTGTATTGGTGCATGTCCAATTAGACAAATGATAGGAAAATATATTTTGGAGCTTTGGGGACCTCAAACTTCCTCAGCTTCTCAATCAGCCATTCTTTTCTTTTAGCCTGAGATAGGAACAAAAAGGAAAGTTTGGTGGGGATTATTACTCAATTAAAGGAAAGTTTAGTGGAGAAGATGATTCAAAAAAATGTGTTAAACAATAATACTTATCAAAAAAAAAAATGAAAATAAGAAATTGCATATGTAAGTAATAAAGAAGTCAAAGTAAAAGAAGTTGCAAATGTAAGAAGATCACAGAACTTGAACCGTAAGCTTCAGATGACAAGTTAACCAAAATGAAATGTGCTAAACAATTAGAAAGAAAAAAAAATCATCTTTATATGAGCCGCATACAGGATTGTTGGGTGCACGGAAATGGACAAGCATCAACGCAGTAAAATATAAAGAAGTGATGTCCCCTGTTACATAGGAAAAACCAGAAATGAGCAGATCCAATCATAATAGCCATAGTTGAGCACAGGACTTCTCCTTAGCCAAGGTTTCAGGAAATAAAGGTAAAGAGACCACACACATAAACTAAATCTCTACATTGATGGTCACACACACACACACACACACACGAATTTCAAAGAGATTTTGGCCTGATAAGATCAAATAAATTAGCAAAAAACTTGAACTCATATCCAATCCTAGGCCCCACTCCTTGAAATCTGACGATACCTGAAATAAAGGAAGCTTAACTTGAAGACTCAAGCATGCTTTATATATTCTTGGGTATGTGACCTACTATGGATGGACCATACTTCCTAACCCTCCCAGATTGAAAGCCGAATGTGAACCATTACCTCATTTCACTTCTAAATTGTCACTTTGCAAGCTAAATTATTGAAACTTAATTAGGATGGTCCTATCCAGGAGAATTTTTCAAGCAATAGTCCTTCCAAAGTTGGGCCCAACTGACAAATGGTCTAGATAACAGAACATTACACAAACTAAAAATGAGTATGTTGCATATCATGGGGCCAAGGATCAAATAGTTCATCTATATTTCAATTCTAGGACAAGGAAATGGAAAAAATTAAAATTAAAATTAAAAACTGAAAATGAGAATCCAATGCCTATCACAGAGTTATTAAGAGGATTACACATCATCAGAAGAACGAAATAGTTTCCTTGCAAGGATCAAAACTCACTTCAAAAAATATCTTTAAAACCTCTTCCAGTCCCACCCCATAGAATTTTGCTCGTCCTTCTCGAGAATCTTCAAAACCCCTTTGAAAACCCACCTCACATGATAAAATTGGGCCCCTGCACGTCTGGAAATCGAACTCCTCTTCTACTTTCTTTAGCACCTCTGGAATTTTCACTTCAATACCAATCAGATCTATAACTCCAAACGCCTAAAAAAATTAAAAAACAAGACTTCTCACAAAATGCAATTTCTACAAGAAACCCTCCACCAAATGCTTCGGCCTCAACTAGATTTGCTCCAAGCCATATTCAAAACCCTAAAAACGAGTGAAGGGGGAAAGGCTAAAGGAAATCCAAACTAGATCTGCTCTAAGTTGTAGAGAGAGAGAGAGGATGAGAGAGAGAGAGAGAGAGAGAGAGAGAGAATGGGGGAAGAGGGCGCTGAGAGAATGGGGGCGGAGGGAGCTGGGAGTGAGAGATAGAGGGAATGGGGATGGAGGGCACTGGAAGAGATGATATAAGAAAAACGCTCGTTTCTTTTAGCTTTTTCTAGCGGCTGCTTTTAATTAGCACAAAGAGTTCCCCTAACACCACACTTTTGGTGGCGCTCATTTCCTTCTATCGTCAGCAGTCACATGAAGCCCAATAATTCTTACCTTTGCCCACAGTTCATGCCGGTCATCAGCAAAAAAAAATAAAAAGAAAAAAAAGATAGAGTCGGTGATGGCCCACTTTCTTGTAGTGTTATTTGCTTTTCATGAATGCATTTAATGGATATGTTTGGCTCTTTGCTCTAGTAAATCATTCTGACGCTCTTAAAATATTCATTTACTTTAAATATTCATTTCCTTTAAAGTAAAGATCCAAAATCTCATTGATTTAAAAATTGAAGTCTGTCAGTCTAACAATGGGGGAGAATTTATAAAGTTTAAATCATTTTTTACATCAACATGCTTATCGATTTTCATGTCCACAGACCCCCAGCAAAATGGCCTAGTTGAACATTTTTATAAACATATTGTTAAAAATAGACTTGCTCTCCTGGCCGGGGCCTCAACACCTCTCGTGTATTGGGAATTGATGCCTTTCAAACTGCATATTACTTGATTAATCGAGTGCCCACGCCGATTTTGCATCAAAATCCTTTTCAAAACTCCTCCTGATTATACCACTATGCGTGTATTTGGATGTGAATGCTACCCCCATCTCCATCCTTAAATTGCCTATAAGCTTGTAACTCGATCCGTTCTCTGTGTTTTCCTTGGTTACAGTCCGTCTCACAAAAGGTATAAATGCCGATAGCTTCCTACCAATCGTCTCTACATTTCATGACATGTGATCTTTAATGAAGAGTCGTTTCCTTTTGTAGCAGCCCATAATTAGCTCTCATTGCATACAACTCTCTCATCTTCCTCGGCCATTCTTTCTTCTCCTCCACCATTATCACTATCTCCATAGTTCTCACCTAGGCCACTACTCAGACGTCTACCCAATAACCTCAATCAACCTTCCGTAAGTTTGAGCATGATGCCCTAGCCACACAGCTCATTCAGTGTCACTCAACTATCGATTCTCCTACTCATCCCAATAATTCTCCTCTTCTAGTCACCATGCCTCCGACTTAACCCAATAAGTCTTTATTGCTTCCACATGCTCCGACTCATTCAGTTACTGATACATCCTTTGAGAAGGCTTCTCACCTTATGGTCGCCAGGTAAAAGATGGCATCTTAAAACTGAAAGTTTTGGTTATTACTATTCATCCTCTCCTATTTGATGAGGTTAGAGGAACCAACTTGCTTTTCTCAAGTCAACAGGGATCCTCTTCGGCGTGAAGCTGCATCGGGAAATAAATGCCCCCCTTCGAAATGATCACACGTGGACTTTGTGAGTTGTGAGTATTCAAGGTCAAACACATAGTTGATGGCACCATAGATCACTACAGAGCTTGCTCTGTAGCCAAAGGTTTCAAGCAACAAGAAGGGATTGACTACGATGAAACTTTTAGTTCCATGGTCAAGCCTTGCATAATTCACATAGTTTTAAGCATTTTCATTTCCAATAAGTGGTCACTCCAGCAACTTGATGTTCAAAACAGGTTTCTTCATGACATTCTAAAAGAAGAGGTTTATATGAAACAACCATCGAGCTTCCACAATTCTCAGTTTCTGGATCATTTTTATCACTTGCATGTCCTTATATGAGCTTAAACAAGCCTCTCGTGCATCGTATCATCGGCTTAACAACTTTCTCCATGATAATGGTTTTCTCGGCTCCAAGGCTGATACTTCGCTTTTTGTCAAATGTACTTCAAAATTCACGATGTATATGTTGTTTACGTCGATGACATCGTTATCATTTCATTCGGGTTGCATTCAGGAGCTTATTGGACAGCTTCAATCTCAATTTTTTATAAAGGATCTTGGCCCTTTAAATTTCTTCTTTGGTATCGAGGCTCACTGGAGTTGCATGGGCCTTTTTCTATCTTAGAGGAAATATACTTTAGATCTTCTCAGAAGACCCAAAGACGGTGTGAAACCTCTGTCAACTCCAATCTGCAGCTAATCCAAGCTGTCCAAGTTCGGTGAATCTCGCTTTTCTGATCTGACTCTATATTAAAGTGTTGTTAGTGCTTTACAATACCGAACTCTCACTCCGCCAGGCATTGCATTCGTAGTTAATAAGGTTTTCCAGTTTAAGCACAATCCCACTGTGATGTAGAGCGGGTTATGCCTGGCCGAACGTTGGACTCCTCAAGACTCTTTCCTCTGTCAGGGGTCTCGGTGCCACAATCTCATTCATCATTTTTTGTCTACATAAGCTCGCTGGGCGAGCGCATCCGATCCTGTCCTAAACAACTTCCCGTTCTGTAGTAGTTGTATTTTTCTATTAGTTGCGAACAGGCGTTTACTTATGAGATTAGTTGAGTAGGCTTGCGTTAGTTGTCTGCTATAAGATAGCTAGTTGTGGGGCTTTCGTCGCGGACAATTTCATGGCCAAGATGGATCAGAAAAGGCACGGTCGATGACATAAGTGATCCGGACCGTTGGACCTTAGATCGGGCGTATCTTGCAATCCGAAATGAGTTATCTGACGTAAAATATATGATTTTGGGGTAGAACGAGCTACTTTAGCCAACCAACCCGGCTATGCCGGGTTGTGCAGCCCGGATTTGGGAGAAACCCCCTGATCGACGGTCGTTTTCCTGTTTTAATTTCGTTTTTACTATAAATAGTAAGTTTTAGTTTACTTATAGCTCTTCATCCGTTGGGCTTTAGGAGTTGTGTCCAACATGAAAAGTGCTTAGGATAATTAGGAGAATGGTTTGGTGAAGCCAAATAGGACACTTAATATTTTTGGCCAAAAACCTTGCGCACTAGTAGACATCATGACCTTTCTTTCCTCGTGGATTCGAGAAGTCTCTGTGAGGAGTCCAGAGAAGCTCCATGGATTCAAAGTAGTTATCCTTGAGGAAGATGGTGATTGACCTCATCACATTCATCCCTGCGTCACCCACTCATGAACATTGGATTGTAGTCAAATGAATACTCTAATATCTCAAACACAAGGCTCAATATGGTCTTCATCTCAAAGCATCATCATCACTCACTTTAAATGCCTTTTCAGATTAGGATGGAGCTGGTTGTCCTGATGATCAACGGTCAGCGAGTAGCTACCGTGTTTCCCTAGGCCCAAATCTCATTTCATGGAGTGCTAAGAAACAAAGGACAATCTCCTGCTCCAACATTGAGGCCGAATATCATGGTTTGGCCATTACCACGACTGAAGTAACATGAAACCAATCTCTTCTTGATGAGCTGGGTGTAATTGCTTGTCCCACTCCAATTCTTTGGTGTGGAAATCTTGGTGCTACATACTTCACTGCCAATTCAGTCTTTCACGTGTGTACTAAGAATATTGAGATCGACTATCATTTTGTGTAAGAAAAAGTAGATCAAAAAGGTCTTGATGTTCGGCTCATTTCATCCAAAGATAGGATTGCAGACATCTTCACCAAATGCCTCTCCTCCCAACAGTTTGAATTTATTCGTGACAAGTTAACCGTCAAAGATAAACCACTTAACTTGAGGATCCCAAATTTTAAATCCTACCATTAATAGCTAAAAAAAAATAAAAAAATCCTATGTTTTAGGATCTTGATTGAATTTTGAAATTCAAAATATTCAATTTCAATTTCAAAACATTGTTGTAATCCTTCCTAAAATAAAGGAGTTGTAACGATATATAAATGAATAGACATGCACCCCATAAACTGGTGGTGAAAGAAATTCAGCAAACCAATTTTCAACATTTATATTAAGGTCACAAAGAACTTTAACTGTACTCAAAAGGTGAAACATACATGGCCGATAATCACCATAAGCAACTATGAAATCTATGAGTAAACAAGTTGGAAGCTAATAGCTGCAATAGGACGAATATTTTAATGTCTCAGGTGTTTAGGAAAATGCGTATTTGAGTTATTAAAAATGCATATGATTGCCTCTAACATTGTGGTAAATATTGTCAAGATTTTGAAATTTTCATGATGTTTTTTAATTATTTTTTAAAAAAAAAAAAATTTAATTTAACCAATATTATTATTACGGTAATATAACAATTTTTCAAAATATCTAAAGTTTATAATTTATCATGATCTTATTGCAGAATTATATCAATATTAATGTGAAGACTATTTAAAAATGTAACTAACACATGATATAACTATATATATTTAAAATTTTAAAATTATTTCTTAATTTATAATAAATACTTTAAATGATTTATTTTTACCAAGAGTTTTCTGATAATATCCCCATTAAAACTTAAAATTAGAAAATCTCTAAGAAATTCTTGTGAACGAGATTTGTCACTGTGGCCTTAGCATTTAGAGCTTGTAGAGTTGCCAGGATTTTCCAAAATCTGAAGGGTGGATCAATGGACTAGGCCAGCCTGGCCCTTTCATTTCTGATGTCTGAAGTCTGGTTCTGTTCTTATCATGCCATGTGCCTTTTCCTATGTCCATTCCTTCAATACTTCGGACTGCCGGGATTCCATTTGGGATTTGGGATGTGAATTGCCTGTGCCACCGGGCCACATAAAGTTCCTATGGTAAGAAGTTATGTGGGGCTCGTATAGATGTTAGTGATAAATCTACTTTGTCCATCAGTCTTGCAAGACTACAATAGGACATGAGTCCAAAAATTAAGAAGATCCAAAACTCATGTGGCCCACACCAAATGAAAGACTAGAATAGAAATGTCCACCGTTAAAACCTTCCTAGAGCTGATCATGATTAGAGCTCTACACAAACCGAGTTAGCTCGGTTAACTTGCTCGACTCGACTCGAATAAGCTCCATTCAACTCGGTTTGAAATTGAGTTCGAGCCGACTTGAGCAGATTTTTGGAGCTCAAAACAATTTCAAGCCTCGTTTGAGCTTGTCCGAGCTTGAATCGAACTCAGATTGAACCTTTTTGGTGACTTGATTATTTTGGTATTGATGTTGCTCACCAAGTGTTTGATAAATTGACTCAACGAAGTGTTGTTTCGAGTGTGTACATTTTCCACAGGATTGGCCGGTGGTGAGGAAGGTCTGTAGATGAAACATATCACTACAAAAAAAGCATTATAATACAAAACTAGCACTGTATTTTGATTTTGGTGTTGCCTACTAAGTATTTGATGAAATATCTATAAATTGCTTTTGTTGTTTTGCATACTGTGAGAAATGAAAGATGCACTCCATGTGTTTGAAAAAATACCGCACAAGCTTGAACTCGGCTTGAACTGGCTCAAGCTACTGACCCAACCGAGTCGAGTTAGCCAGTCAAGCTCGAGGATTGAGCTAAGCTGAGTTCTAGCTGGGTCAGCTAGTGGCCAAGCCAAGTTGAGTTGTGCCAAGCTCGACTCGGTTCGACTCCTTCCATTATGTTAACATGGCATCTAAACTGTTCAAGGTGACTTTACCACTCATATCATCCTGTTTTTACTAAGAAAAACTGTAGGCAAAAATATCATCCCAAGTTTCACCACTCAGTTAAACTGTAGACACAAATATCAGCATGATAAAACTTCCATGGCCTCACAAAGTTTCCAATGGTGGGCGTTCAATTCCGTTGTTTCATGTGCCGTGGCGCATCTGAGTTTTGGATCTACCTCATGTCCTATTGTAGTCTTCCAAACCTAATGGACGTACAAGATTTGTCAGGGGCATTTCTGTGGGCCCCGCATAGCTTCCACCATAGGAATGTCCTGTAGCCTCGTGCAGTCAGTACACTAAATGAGTTAAGATTTAGGTTCCAATAGGAATGATATAGATTCTGGGCTTGGGCCAATGCCATAGTGAGACCCGGACTCGATTTCACAATCGAAAACACAAATGGGCCAGGTTTAAAACCCACAAAAAGTCCAAACAGAAAACTTTGAAAGTGATGGCCCACTACCCCTAGCCCAAACCCAAATCAGGAGTCCAACTGCCAGCCTGGCATGAGTCGGTTTTGTCGCTTGTGCAACTGTGCTGAGTAAGCAAAAGTCTTCCATGTCTATCATGATTTAACCAATCAATGTAAGGTTCTTTAAACATGTTTATCCCAATGAAAAAGCAGCTTTGGAAATTGAGTCTTTTGAAATTAACATAATATAATCTCAACTACACGTTTTGAATAACTTAGAGGTGTACACGAACCGAGCTCCGTTACCTCCCTCGACTCGATTCGAAAAAGCTCGATTCGACTTGGTTCGAAGCTGAGTTTGAGTCGAATCAAGATATTTCTTTGAGCTCAAAAATGAGTTCGAGCTGGCTTAGCTCAACTCAGCTCAGATCAAACCTAGCTCGAATCGAATTCGGATCAAACCAATTCGATGACTCGGTTACTTTGATATTGATGTTGCTCACCGAATGTTTGATGAAATGCCTTAAAGAAGTGTGGCTGGTGGCAAAAAAGATATGTATATGAAACCGGCATCTTTTTATTTCTTGATTTTTATATTGCTTAGAACGTGTTTGATAAAATACCTGTAAAACTATTGCTGCTGTTTCAAATACAGTGAAATTTTGAAGGTGCAGTCCAAGTGTTTGTGAAAGTGCTGCAATGATAAACTTGGCTCGAATTGGCCCAAGCTACTGACCAAACCGAGCCGACCTGGCCAGTCAGGCTCGAGGACCGAGCCAAGTTGAGTTCAAGCCGAGGTCAGCTAGTGCTCGACTCGGTCCGGCTCGATGTACACCCCTAGTTTTGATTATTTAAAAGTTAAGGAGACGGTTCAAACCTAAACTAAGAATAGTTATATGATCAAAGGGTTAGAATATTCCAATCTCAATCTTTTATTTTTTAAGGTTATCTTATCCAAAGTAAAGTCCATCATTTAAACCTTTATGACCCTTGGGTTTAACGAATATAGCAAAAGGACTACTCTGGCTCTGCGTCAGCATGCATAGGAAGTGGCTTGTACTAACTTAGTGCTATGTGGGACATGCATGCAGTGGATCCATCCTGTCTATCAGGTTTATCGCCATATTTTCACGTTGGATCTTTGAAATCAGTCCAATTCAAGGCTTAAGTTGGACACACTATAGAGAGTGTTGTAAAATCATGCTTAAAATCTCTAAATTCATGTCATGTGGTTCAGATGAGTTTTGAAATGTCCTGATTTTATAAGAATATACTCATCCTTGTGTGGCACGTCAAATGAGTGGATTGGATGGCATATACACATCACGATGCACCAGACATAATTTGGACATATTACTGGTGGGACTTTTCATCTCATTTAGTTGGCTGTTTAGTACCAACCCGAGTGTTGAATCAGCTTTGTTTTTTGCCTGGGTCCATACCCTGGCTCACCTGATAAATGGGGTGGATGATAGATAAGGTGGATCTCATCCATATAAGGTCCAAACCCACGGTGGGCAGATTTCATCCATCCATGTTAGCAAAAGTAACGCCCTGTTTATTTGGACATTGTATGTTCCTCATTGACAAGTTCCTGTACACAAAAGCTATGTGGGGTCCACCATGATGTTCACGGGGAAATCCACTTTGTCCATTACTTTTCAAGTTTACAATAAGATACGAGACAAAGAAGACAAATCCAAAACTAATCCAAAACCCAAGTAGACCCTGCCACCCAAAACACTGAGCATGGAATGCCCATAATCGGAAACTTCATGAAGCCACGAAAGTTTTGGATTATGAGGATATATTTGCATCCTCAATTCATCCTAGTGAAAATAATCTTATGAATGGTTTAGATGGCATATAAACATCACGGTGGGGCATCCAAAAGTATACAATGGTGAACATTTTCATTATCATTGCTCCATGATGTGGCCCACTTAGTTTTGGAACTACTTCATTTCCTGAATCCGTCATATTGTGAGCTTGTGAAATTGATGGACAAAGTAGATTTTCATCATAGTAAGCCCCACACAACTTTTACCTGAATGAGTTTACTGTTGCGGGAAAAAATTAACTCGCACATAATTGATGTGAGCTAGGCAAAAAATCAAAAACAAAAACAAAAGTAAGTAATAATAATAAATATTCAAAAAATAATTAAATAAAGAACAACATTCATGGAGTTATAATATAGAACTTTTTTCTTTATTAAAATAAGAGAAAGCATAAATATAAAACTTATTTCTTTCTTATTTTTCTTGTGCACATGCCTTTCCATCCAAATATATATATATATATATATATATATATATATATATATATATATATATATATATATATATATATATTAAAAAATAATATACACTAACTCTAACAATGCTCCTGGGCCGCCCACTAAAGAGAGCATATATTAAAGTCCAAGAGAATTAGGTTTCACCCAAGAGTGAGTGGGTAGCTTTCCTTGCAAGAAATGTCATTACCTCAGCAAAAGAGAAACTGCCTCAATACTTGCTGGCTGTACGATACATGGGGTATTCATTTTCAATGACCTAACCATTTATACATGAGCCATATCGTGGATGTTGGATACCCAAAACTCTCCCTGATTTAGAATTTTGAACCCTTTGATTATCAATGGTTAAAGGGATGGTCCATATTCAGAGTATAAGAGTTAAATAATCAAAGGGTTAAAGTTCTCTTATTCATGAGCTCTTTTTTGTTTTATTTATTGTAACCCGTCCAAGCTGAGTACTATTTTATAAACGGTTTGGATCATTGAATTATAAGCTGATGTGAAAGCTGATATTATATTCTAATACGTGAGGATGTTTTCTACTACCTAACCTCTTAGATGATATATCCATCTCTCACGCATTCCTTTGGATATTCTTCTTCGAGCTTTCCTGAGCCCATAAGCATGTTCTAGGAAATGTTACGTTCACGCTACATGTGCCAGCGTGGCAGATAGGGCAAAATCCAAGCCATCAATCAACCGGTCGGATGGTCCATACGCTTTTGCAAAAATGAAATCACCCTAGTAATATTCCTGCTAAGCCCCTGTTGACGTGGCCACCTATCACATGTGACCCCATAAATCCATGCCGACCGTCTGGTGGACCCTACTGTGTGGATGACCCGGGCCAAAAGCTGGCTGGTCAACTCATAAGATACGCGCACGTGTAAAATAAACGTGGGCCATCTGAAAATTTTAAAGCATCCGGTTCTCGTGCATGCATCGTGTACGTAATGATTTGACAGTACTATTAATTGTGCCAGGCCATCAAAGAAGGGTGGGGCCCACCTGATAGACAGTCAATGGGAGTGGATTAGGTGGGCCCTGGCCTCACCCAACATGATGCGTCCCTGACTGTGAGGCCCACTTTGATGTATGTGTTGTATATAAATAGACGTTGTCCATCCATTTTGCAGCCCATTTTAGGGCAAGAACTCAAAACGAAGCAGATCCAAATCTTAGGTGGACCATACCATTGGAAACAGTAGTGATTGAATACGCCCCATTAACTTTTTTTTAAGGGCCCACCGTAATGTTTTTTGGCATCCAACCTGTTGATAATGTCACATAAGCCTCGATGAAGGGAAACAACAAATATCGGTTTCGTCCAAAACTTTTGTGGCCCACAAGAAATTTTTAATGGCCAATCACTACTATTTCCTGTGGTATGGTCCACATGATATTTGGATCTGCTTAATTTTTGGGCTCATGCCTTAAAATGAAGTGGGAAAATGGATGAACGGCGTGGATATTTCATATATACATCAAAGTGGGCCTCACGTTCATGGCTGCACCTAATTCACTCCCTCCATGAAGTGCCCAATTTGGCACGAATGGTCAGGTGTAGAATCGGGTGTGCCCTTTGTTTTGACTCTGAGACTCGGCCCAACTCATTCAAGTTGGAGTTGAGTTGGGACTCGATCCAGTCAGGACTAAATTGGCCCAACTCAACCCAGCTAATGGTGAATCAGGTGACTCGTGGGACTGAACCCTACTTGTGAAGACCGCAACTGAGTCGACTCGGGTGAGTCAGGTACCACTCGAACGAGTGGGCAATCGCGCGCGCACACACACACATATATATAATGAGTGGGAACCAAATGAACAATTCTCATACCATTGAAACTATACTCACATAAAATACATTTTCATGCAACATGACTTCATTAAAAAACAGAAACAAAGAAATAAAATACCTAACCCAAATTTCAAATACCACGTGTATTTACATATACACCCCAATTTTCTAATACAACCCTCACTCTCTAAAAAGAATTTTGTAATTCATTTTTCTATTTTTTTTTTTCTTGGATTTTTCTCCTCCATTCCCCAAAATGGTGTTTCACACCATATGAGTTCCCAATCTTTATACAAAAACAGACCCATATCATAATTCAAAGTCCATGGGCTTGTTTTTACTTCTTTTCTTGTTTGATATTTCTTAGCTTGAGGTGTGTTTGGTTGCACTAAATTAGACTGATTAGTTATGAATTATCATGATATTTGGTGCAACCAAACACACCCTTGGGGTTTTCTACTAAGTTGAAATGTAAGCTTATTGAAATTCAAAATGAGAATTCAAGAGTATCTGTGGATTGAAGAATGGCTGGTTTAATAAGTGGTATTGGGGAGCTTCCAACTGACTACTCATGTTGGTGAAGTTGCATGAGCTGTTGAATTTCTTTGATGGGTGCAAAACACCCTCGGTGGGATCCGCAGACCTGTGCCGCTTTATCTGGTTATCAATGTCTAAAGCAGATGGATCTTGTTGAGAGAGCTTTTGAACTGAGTAGCTGTTGTTGTTGTTGCTGTTGATGGAAATGGGTTGGCTGTTATTAGCATTACAGAAAATGGAACTGAGTTCTGGGGCCGCTGAGTTGGATGGGTTATCGGACAGGAGATGAGTCAGTGATGAGAAGTCCCCAGCTGCGAGTATGTCTGAGAAAGAGGAAGTTTTTGGAAGCTCGATGGCGCTTCGGTGGGCAGTGTTCGACCACATCGACGAGGCAATTGAACGGTCTTCTAGCTCTTGATCGGTCACTATCGCCTCATTTGGAAGAATATGGCTATTCTTTCTGTAGATTCGGCATAGGACCCAATCGTCTAACTGATAAGAAAAAAGTTAAAAGAAAAAAAAAAATCCATCAACCAGATGAATATTCGTTTAAATTTAGCTGACAAGGACTTTTTTTTCACTTATAAGCATGACTCAGACCAGTCTGATTCGACTTGTCCGAGTCAACTAGGTCGAGTCCCAACTCGACTCAGTCCTACGTGAGTCGATCTGAGTCGCCGAGTCTTTTAACCTTGCATGGAATGGAAATGATCACGGGTATATTTGTCCTAAGAATATGGTGTTAGGTTAACAATTCAAACTGTCTTTTAGTCAATTTCTAAAAAGCCCAGGTCAAAGTTTTAAAAGTAGAACATTTGGTCATCGTAGGATTGATTTTGGGTATGATCTGGTTTACAATGGACGGTAGGAAGAGTGGTTAGATGTGGCCCACGTGTCAGCATGGTTGGATGATCTTAGTTTACTCATCACAACCGTTGAATATTTTTACCTTGGACCACATGATTAAATGCAACTAATTGATGGCCAGGATCTGATTTCTTGGATATAGACTGTCCACTTTATTAGACAACAGATGGACAGTTCATCCAACTAAAAGGCCATGTGGGCCCTATCCATGGTAATTCTCTCTTTGGATTCTGTAAATTAAGCCGGTTCTTCTGCAACTATTGCAGAATAAGCTTATTCTACAAGTTGTGGGTGTGTGGGGTCTATGGTGACGTAGGGTCCACATACGCTCCGTCCCTTCACGTCCACCCCATATCATAAAAATGAGGCCGATCCAGAATCCAGGTGGGTCACACCACATGGAACTGTTTGGATGGGAGCACCAACCGTATTTTTCATATGCCATCCAATCCATTTATTAGATCCGCCTACCATGAAGAATGTTGCATCCCAATCTCAGTGTGCTCCACCACACGATTTTAGAGGTTTCAGGTGTATGGTGTGGATTCCCTTAGCCTCAGATGGATTTGATTTTTAGGTGCCAAGGAGAAAATGAGGGGGTCCACATGATGAACGGGGTTGATGCAATGCATGGATAATAGTGTGGTCCACAATAAAGTTTTAGAACAAGAGAAACTGACCTCCAATTAGAAAAAGCATATTTTGGCAAATGGAACCTTTTGGAAAGAAGGGTAAGTACACTTTAAGAAAAAGCAGCACACTTAGGTGAGCAAAAAAGGTTTCAGGAAAGCAGCTAAGGGCATTTTGGACATCTAGCCATGCAAAAAGGTGGGCCCCATCATCCCTAGCCCAAAAAACAATAATACGGGTTTTTTTTTTTTTTTTTTTGCATGATTTTGATGGATCAGATCAGGTGATTAATTTAAAGAGTCGCCCACTTCAAGGTGTCCCACCTTGATTTTTGCACCCTATGATATGATTGGCAGGGCCCACCATTTTCATGGTGGGCACATCCAATGGCTGTAGCTTTAGCTAAAACCTACAACCAGTTGCACTTTTGCAATTTAAAATTACAATCTTACCCTCATGGACGAATCTTTTAATTTCATAGGCTTGTAGTGGTTTTCAACTTCAGCAAGCCGGTATTCATGCATAATCCAGTTAGTCTTGATGCCCTTAGGAGGTCTACCCTTGTAAAATACAAGAGCTTTCTTCACTCCTATATTCTCCTTCCCAGCCGTCGTCTTCGATATCGGTTTATCGGTTCCAGTCGCCTTCCAATACCCACAAGCAGCGGCCCGATTTGGGCGGGCCCCATTCGGGTACTTTCGATCTCTGGGGGTGAAAAAATACCACTCTTTATCTCCGAAAGCTGCTTTAGCTGATAAACAAACATCGAAAAACAAAGAAAGATGTGTGTCAGATGAAATGATAGGTGTATGTATGATGTGTGATATGATGAACGGCTTTGATGGGCTAACCTGGAAGATCCCATGGATTGAACTTGTATATATCAACTTCGGCAATGATGGAGACCGGACATGGGGTGGAGGTGGTTTTGTTTTTTAGATAGTGGAGGATGAGCTCTTCGTCGGTCGGGTGGAATCTGAAACCTGGTGGAAGGGATGGTTCTGGGTTTGACATGGTTTAAATGAAGATGCTGATGATGATGATGATAGAGAGAGAGAGAGATGTTTTTCTAGTAACTAAGTTTTCAGCTCAACTCAATGGGAGAGAGAGAGAGAGAGAGAGAGAGAGAGAGAGAGAGAGAGAGAGAGAGAGAGAGGATTGAAATTTTTGGAAGAGGAGGAGGGCAATGCAATTTATGGTTGAAGAGATTTGTCGTGTAGTGAGGAAGAGATTAGGGAGTTGGAGGGAATTAATGGGATTTACGACGGTTGAAAGGGAAATAACATAATTTACTATAAATGTTTGATGGTGTTATTGATATTTTCTGCGTACGGGTGTGGACGTATAATGAAAGATGAGGATGGAGACATGATGTCATCTTTTAAGTTTCTCCCAACACGTCTCCAATTCAATCCTGGCCGTCCACGTCCCATGCTGTATTGCATTTCTCTCGTTTTCAAAATAGCTTTATTCTGGCGACTAATGGAAAAAAGAGAGAAGAAAAATCTTTTTTTTTTTTTAATGGGATTTGAATTTTCCACGGCCAACCAACCTTTGATTGTTTAGCCTAGAAAATTTATTTTATATAAATAATTATTTGAAGCATCATTTTCCGAATTTCTATTTTTATTATAAAAAAGTTTTAATCATTGTAGGTTAGTTGTATGGATTTGTGAGAACCTTTGTACAATTTTGCAAAGATCATTTTATTACAAACTGCCTATTTAATATGAAATTTATATTTGGATTGTTTTTTTTTCAAAAAGATTTTCAAAAGCTACCTAATAATGGATGTAATTATCATTCAAGGACATGGATCGGATGCTTGGTGGTCCCTATGATGTTTATGTAAAATCCATTTTGACTACCAAGTGCATCACATTGTACATGGCAAAGAGTTCAAAAGTTCTCACATCACGATTTAGGTGAACCACATGATTGAAAATAATGTATAATACTAATGATCACCCCTTAGATAATTTTTTGTATGTCATCTAATGGTTGGAGTGGATTTCATATAATCATCAGAGTTGGCTTTGCAAAAGTTAATGTAGACCTTTCTCTCCCAATTATTTTCTTTGATATGTCCACCTTTATCATGAGTCAACCATTTTTATTGTTTTTTTTTTTACTTGGATCTAAAATGAACTTACACATTTAATGCATGGAGTGGATTATGTATATACATCATGGTGGGCCTCTCCAAAGATTTTCCTCATCAAAGATCAAGTCTTCCCCTTCTATGCAAGAATTATTTAGAAAAAAAAAAAGGAATTTTATAGGCTCACTTCTTTATTATGACAGGTTCATTGTAATGTTCATGTAAGATTCACTCTAATTATTAGATATTTAATCATGTGATTTTAATAGGCTACACCAAAGGAAATAGTTGGGAGAGATGTCCACCCTTATTTTTTTAAGGCCCACTATGATCACTATATCAAATCTACCTTAACCATTAGATTCAACATAAAAATTTATGCTTGTGGCCCAAAAACAACACCCATTCATAATTTACTTGGGCCACACTAATGAAAATTATTTGAAGGTAAGTGTTACCCAGTACACTATTTTTAATCATTTGGCCCATTTGAATCGTCCATGGAGCTGATTTTTTAGCTTTTGACCTAACAACGGGTGATAAACATAGGGGTGTACATCAAGCCGAGCTGGCCTCAGCCACTAGCTGACCTCAGCTCAAACTCGGCTCAGTCCTCGAGCCTGACTGACCAACTCAACTCGGTTCGGTCAGCAGCTCAAGCCAATTCGAGCCAAGATCGAGCCAAGTTCGCCATTACAGCATTTTCACAAACACTTGGACTGCACCTTCAAAATCTCATTGTATTTGAGACAGCAACAATAGTTCTATAGGTATTTTATCAAACACTTTTTAAGAAACATAAGAATCAAGAAAAAAAAGGGTGTTGGTTTCATATACATACCTTCCTTGCCACCAGCCACGCTTCTTTGAGTCATTTCATCAAAACACTTGGTGAGCAACATCAATATCAAAGTAACCTTGTCACCAAACTGGTTCGATCCGAGTTTAATTCGAGCTTGGTTTGATTCGGGTCGAGTCGAGCTAGGGGCCAACTCGAACTCATTTTCGAGTTCAAAAAATCAGCTCGACTTGGCTCGAACTCACTTCGAACCAAGTCGAATCCAGCGAGCTAACCAAGTTATCTTGGTTCGTGTACACCTCTAGATAGACCCCAGGGATAAAAGTGGATTTTTGCATAAACATCAGGGTAGAGTCTACCCAAGCTACAAATCCATTTGCTCACATGTGGTTAGGGTAGGTTTTTGAAGTCTTTCTTGAAAAAGGTAATAGAATATAAATTCCTTACTAATAGGCAACGTTTTATAAAAATCCCTTTTTGACGTAAAGCAGGCCGTGAACAACTTCATAGCCAAGTTGGATAAAAAAAAGGCCCGATTGATGACAGAAGTGATCCGGACCGTTGAACCTTAGATCGGGCGTATCTCACAATTCGGAATGAGTTACCGGACGTTAAATATATGATTTTGGGGTAAAACGAGCTACTTTAGCCACCCAACTCGGCTAAGCTAGATTGCACAAGCTGGATTTGTGAAATACTCCCGGATCGACAGTCGTTTCCCCATTCTAATTCCATTTTTACTATAAATAGTAAGTTTTAGTTTCATTATAACTCTTCATCCATTAGGCTTTAGGAGTTGCACCCAATGTTAAAAGAGCTTAGGATAATTAGGAGAATATCTTGGTGAGGCCAAGCCGAAAACCTTCGCACTAGTAGACATCACGACCGTCTATAAATAGTAAGGTTACTATTTATAGTAAGTTACAAATTCTAGGAGTTTTAGTTGTAGTTTGTTTCTGATTTCTCTTCCATTGCTTGGTATCTCTATTTAAAGGGTTGTGAACTCATTTATTTGAATCATCAATCAATTTCGAATTTTATAGAATTTATTTTCTATTTTGCTTTCTTTCTTTCTCGTGGATTTGAGAAATCTCTATGAGTCCAAAGAAGTTTCGTGGATTCGGAACAGTTATTCCCTTAAGGAAGACGGTGCTCGACCTCACGTCTTTCCCTGCATCAATTAGTATCAAAGCGAGGTTTTTCCTCGAATTGATGGCTTCTAACAACAGGTCGGACAATAATCCCATAGACGATTCTCCATGTAATTAGCTTTTAACAGCTTTCGAAGCAGCACAGTAAGAGAATCGATAAGCCATGCAACGGCTATAGGCTTCCATCGATCGCATGGTAAATCGCTTGGCGGATCGCATAGCGGAGGCCCTAGGGCAGTTCCGTGCTCCTAATGGTAATCCTTCACCACCAATTGTTAAGACTCCTAATCGTCTTGATCGCAGGATAATACCAGCAGTGCATTCAAGAGTCATTCCTGAAGAAGGGGGATCCAACGAGGAGGAGATCGACGACATAATCTTTCAACACTCCAGACAAGGCAGCGATCGAGTAAATCGAACAGATCGGGAATTCAAGATGCGTGTTAATATTCCTACCTTTAATGGCCAACTTCACATTGAGAATTTTCTCAATTGGCTTTATAAAGTTGAGTGGTTCTTTGACTATATGGACATCTCTGAAGAAAAAAAGGTCAACCTTATGTCCTATAAGTTGAAGGGTGGAGCTTCAACTTGGTGGGAACAACTGAAACTCATATGGACCAGGAAGATGAAAGCATCAATCCACACATGGCAGTGGATGAAGCAACTACTACGTATCCGATTTCTCCTTGGCGATTACGATCAGGTATTATTCCAACAATACCAAAATTGTCGACAGGGTAGTTATTCGATGAGAGAATACATAGAAGAATTTTACCTCCTAGTGGTGCGTAATGATTTGGTCGAGACTGAATTGCAGTAAGTCGCCCGATTCAATGGTGGATTGCGTATGGCGATCCAGGATCAGGTTCAGATGCAGTCCATCTGGACAATGAATGATATAATTAAGTTGGATACCTAGGCGAAAGCGCAACTTGAATGTTCTAACACAAGGACATATCTTACCGCAAGGGTCGTCGCGGGAGGTCCGCCCCAGGGAGCTTCGCAGCCTAAGGGGAAGGAGCCTGTATGAGCACACACTCAACCTCCTACACCCGTAAACCGGGATCAAGGAAGAGGGTAAATTAAGCCCCAAAGGGGCGTATTGACTGCCATTAGCCTACGTAGGATCCCAAACCCTTATGCTCAGCCAAGGGGAGACCATTACTTTCATTATTGTGGCTAGTGGGGTCACCTGTCAAATACTTGTCCCCAGCGACAAATGGCAAACCTTGTCATCAATGATGGTAGTACTGAAAATGCTGACGAGGATCCAAGTATTGAGGAATCAGAGCATGCCTGTAATACCCCGTACTTTCCAGTACTCGGGTGTTATCGTATAACCAAACTTAGCATAAATACAAGTTAAGCCTAAGTAAACATTCACGTCCATCCTCATTTAAATCTGACCGTTGAAAGCATTCCGCACCTATGTATCAAGCTATCCATCCGTTAATCTTCAAGACAAACTACCATGTCATCAGCGCAACCCATCTAGTAATACTTAATAAGTATATTTTCTCTATTTATTATATTATTAATGTTACACAAATGTAGATGTATTTTGATAATTTATTTATCATATAGGAATGTATGAAAATGTATTGATACGTATATAGTCAATGTATATAAAATATTACAATATTACATTAAACGAACATAATGAATAATAGTTTTATAATGTACAATGGAATTCTAAATATTAATGTAGTATTAAATATCTTTATAAATATGCATACAAAAGATTTTAGACATTGTAATAGGCTAGTATATTACTTAGCAACGTGATTTTAAATATGACATTGTACAACTTTCAATTCACATATTTGTGTAATATGATATCATATATTATGAATTATATATAATAATTAAAATATGTGACCAATAGCATGTATATAGCAGTATGTTAACACTAAAAATTTTATGTATATATGTATATGAGATTTTAATTATTTTAATTATAAATAATTATAAGAAAATAATAAAAATTATATTAATATTAGAATCGGTTAATAATATATGACGAAAGCCTTGCAAATGGCCCATTGGGATCTTTTAACCGTTGACTTCCAACTTTGGGATGATCCGACCCTTAAACCGACAAGAGTCCTCAAGTAGGACCCTAAATCTATGTGTATGACCCACCTAAGCTTTGGATCCGCCCCATCTTGGGCAGGGTATCCTAATAGGACCCATATGGCTAGATGAACGGGTTAGATCTACCAAAACCACTATGGTGGACCCCACACCAGAGATCGGAGTACACAACCTGTGTACTCCCATGCCACACTGCAACAGCCGACCGGTCAGCACGGGTCTGACCCGTGTTTTGCTCAAAAAGGAGAGATTCTCTCTCTCTCTCTTCGTTTTGCGCCAGCCGATGGACAGCGTCCGTTTAGGACGCGTCATGGCCCACCATCTTGGATTCGACGGGTGATCCGAACCGTCCGTTTTGTTCAGGGAGGTGAGATGGATAAAACCCAACCTTCCTCAGATGCTGGTATGCAGGCACGTGAGCATAATCTCCAGCAAAAGCAACGCCAGTAAACACATACTTTCCAGAAATGAAAATTTCGTTCCAGTTGCTGCCACGAGGGCAATCCGTGTGAGGAGAAAACCTCTCATCCTAGCCCTCCGTTCGGGCTTATCTCAGCCGCTCATTCTAATAGCAGTTTAGGGATTCAAAACCACAACCGGTCTCCATTCCACCCACTGTTTTAGAAGCGATTTCGGACAAAGGAGATCCTGATCATTTGTTGTTGATCCGACAGTTCAGGGAGGATTAGTGCAAGCATAAAAGGGCATGGGGATCGAGGAACAGTAGCTCACCCTCCATTTTCGCAGCCACAACTAAAAACTGGCTGTTTCCCTCCAACCTTCGAACCCACCAAGAAAACGTTGTTAGAGCTCCATTCCTACTATCCCCCAAGCTCCATTACACCCCTAAAAACCCTCCCATATTTTCAGATTAAAGGAAGAAGCTGAGGGAGAGAATCTGCCATTAACGGCGGAACTTCTTCCTCGTTCAAGTGGCGCCAAACCGAGTTGATTCAGGTCAAATCCGTCAGTCCAGTGACTCCGCTGGACCTGCAACAGAGATGGAAGAGGAAAAGAAAGAAAGAAGAAGGTCAGAGAGAGAGTTGGAGCGGTGCAGCTGCACCATGCACCGTTCAGCCACAGTGCTCGCTGACTCGGGCTAGTCTAAGGCGAGTTCCCAACGAGTCAGGCCGAGTTGACGAGTTTTGCTGGGTATTCCTAGCAGCAGGGAAGGAAGGAATAGAGAAAGAGAGTAAAAGTAGAAGAGGAGAGGAGAATAACGAGAAAGGAGGGAGAAGAGAGTGAGGTTGTGCATGGATTGCTACTGTTGTTGCTGGGCCAGAGTCAGCGCGGCCCAGCCCATTTTCTGGGCCCCACTGTGAAGTTGAATGAAGCCCAAACCGTCCAATTCATGGGCCTGGGCTTGAGCCTACCAGCTGGCAATAGCAACCCGGGGCTTGGACTGGTGATAAATCATGGCTGCTGGGCCGAAATCAGCCATGATATGGGCCGAAATCAGACCAGCCCTTGGACAGTTTTGGGGTGCTGCTGGGTCAAGGCGAGCCCAACCTAGCCAACCATCTTTTGGGTTGTGTAAACACAACTGGCGCTGGGCCAGAAACAGCTCAGCCAGCCCATCTCATGGTCTGTGTGGGTGATGTTGATGTTGGGCCATAATAGAGGCCCAGTTCGGCCCTTAGTTAGGGAAAACTTAGGCCTAGTTTAGGCCCTTGATTAGACAAGAATCTGTTGGGCCTGGTCACCCTAGTATAGGCCCAAATAACCATGTTCATGGGACCTTTCAAACCCAGCTTGCTGCCAAGACAACCTGTGTAAGTCGACTCCCTCTCCCTATGTAAATCGTTCGATTTATTATTATAATTGGTATTGCTATTGTTGCTGCAATTATTAATCATGTTTAAATATTATTGTTAATGGTGGATTATAGTATCTATTATCATGATTAGATCCACTAATGATACTTGATAGCTATTATTATTATCATTAGTATTATGACAATGATTGTGATTGATAAACACAACTAATTAACCTTTAGTAGATTATCCATGCTAATAGTAGTAATTACAAACAAAATTTCATTATTAAACATTAGTCATTTAATTATCATTTTTAGGCACAATCATTAATGGTAGATCATAGCATTAGTGGCATCATAACGATTATTATTACTAAGTCAGCTAACGTTAATTATAACACTAATGTTAACAATTACTTTTCAATTATTAAATTAATGTTGTAAATTATCATACGCCAACTACAACCCAAATCCTAAAAACTTATCCTATAACTATACTTAAAATGTAAATAGTAAGTTGAGCTTTGGGCCTAATTGTAGAGTGTCATAAATCATGATAGATCCAAATATCTGGATTCATTAATAATAACAATTAATATTAGCATTAGAAAATATTCATGACCTCCCTTATGGGATTAGTATAATACTTGTTAATATAATCATTAGTATTAGTCCTTATTATATTTTCATTGGTAAATATTCCATTATTATTACCCATATTATTTAGAAGATGGTTGGTCAGTATAAAAATATTGGATAATGTGTGGTACATCTAAATGTGGATTTACGAACCATCATTATTAATACTGAGAGATTAATACTCCTAATAAGAATATTACTCAATCCATGGACCAATAATAATGATAATAATATTATTAATAATTTAAGATTAAAATCCTAAAGTCTAAGTTTAAGGCTAAACCCTAGGATAGAAACCCTAAATTCTACATTAAAACCCTAAAAGTAATCCAAACCCTAGGTAGTGATTAGACTTGGACTTGATTATACCATGATTGGTGGTAGGATACAATTCTAAGGGCACAAGCACTTAGCGACACTAGAAGGCGATTCAAAACATTAGGTGATGATTTTTCCCCTTGAGCTTTCCATCTTCTCATTAGCTTAAGTTATAGTTTTTATTAAAAGTTATAATTGATATCTCTCTCTCTTATAATCACATGTGTTAACTGTTGAAAATTGAATTGTTATATTGCATGCTTAATGATTTATCCTGTATATTTGTTCATGCATGTGGATTATTTGTATATTGCTTATGGACTTTAAACTGGTACATTAGTGAGAAACCCCCACCTATAAATGTACACCCATTCTTAGGATGAACCCGACTGGTTGTGATTAAAATGGACCTTTGACTTAGTGGTTATTGAGTGGTGTTCTAAATGGATCATTGATGTGGGCCTACCATCCAGGGTTGTTGTGTTAAATGATTTTCAAGGATGGTCTTTTATCGCATGATTTTAATACTCGCCCTATGAGGCCTATTTGGATAATTGCCCTATGTGGCTTATTTGATATCGCCCTATGTGGCTTTGTTCTGGTATTTTCTTTATATGGATTCGATATTTTACACCGTGCAACCATGTGGTGCTAAGCCCCATATATTATAATATAATTGGCCACTAGTCGACTGGTTTCCATTAAACATCCTAAGATGGTAGCTTCATGGGCCGGGGATGGTGGTAATGAGACACTATGCCCGAGCTGTCGGCCTACGCTGGGCCACGTGCTCCCCGTAGTGACCTTTGAGCTTATCTAAATTGGCTGGTTGTAAATGGACTAATAATAACTTGGTTAATCATGCATACATGGCACGTATTGTTTCGACTGGGTGATGTTTCCTCAGGTTCGATGATTCTGACTGGATGATATTTCTCAGGTTCGATGATTGCATGGGTGACGGCCCACTGTCCGCATGGATGAGCATCCCCGGGGCGATGATTTCATTCATACATTCATGCATCTAATAAGACTGCATTTACTCTGTTTTGGTTGTCTGATTATTTTATAACTATGCTTACCTAATGCGGCGGTGTGTAATCTTGAGAAAAATTCACACTGAGTTGCTCACTCATCCATCAAATATATAACCGTATAGGTAATACAGGTGGTTTAAGTGATATGCATGTTCAGACTTGATGAGGAGCAGCGTACGATCACCAGGGATGCATGACTGTACTTGCCTGGAGGAGCTGCGTGATCTTGCGGCTTATATTTATGTGCTTTCTGTTATTCTTCATGTATTAAATTTTTGTAAATCTTGTACTTGTTAAATTCAGAGACATTGATTTGTATAAGTCATTATGGGCAGCTTCTTGTATATTTGAATGATAATGAAATTTTTCTTTATGTCGATTTATCCACACTACGCTCATTTGCTTACTCTGATGAAGGAAAAGAAGTGCACACTCGAATTTAATCATCCTTTAAGGTTAACACTCGAATTTTTGGGAAACAGGTTGTGTACTCGGGTCCTGAAAAGTCAGGGTGTTACAATGCCACGGAAGACAAGGTGGACAGTCAGGTTAGGTTTAGAAGGATCATGGTGAATCACTCGTCGTAAGCCAACTATCGTACGTGCTAAGGAAAGAAGTACACCCACAACAGCATAACATTTTCGAACTAGGTGTATGGTGAATCAAAAAGTCTGTGATTTGATCATCAATAGTGGGAGCAGTGAGAATATCGTCTCCACATATCATCTCTAGGGTAATTGTAGAAAAATTGTAATTGAAAACAAAGCATCATCTCTCCCCATATACGATCGGTTAAATTAAAAAGGTCAGTGAAACAAAGGTAAATGAACAGTATACCATATCCTTTTCAATTGGCAAACATTATAAGGATGAAGTAGTATACGATATGGTTGACATGGAAGCGTGTCACATACTACTGGTCAACCCTGGCAATTTGACTGTGACGCCACTCATAAAGAGTGAAATAACATATATATCTTCGTCAAGGATGATCGAAAAACCATATTAGCCCTTATGGATCCAGATGGACCACCTGTCACGCCCCAGACTCGGTAACTGGACTCACAAGGAATCCGATGACCGGTTTTGGCCACAACAGCCTCTGTAGTACCCCATTCTCGGCTCCTGAGATAGGTTCCGATCCTGGGATCGTACAAGGAGAATTTTCACAGCAGTGTAATCATTCCAAGATGAGCATACCCAAGATCACAACAAGTATATCTGAAAATAACAAAGGACACACATCATAAAATTCACTAAGAATTTGAACTTTTATAAGCTTACATCAGGCCCAAAAGGACATATATAAAATAATAGGAAAAGAGAGAAAAGGGTCAGCAACACTGGAATCCTCAAACTCAACTCTAACTCTACTCCATGCTCTGCTACTATGTCACCTGCCTAGAGTCTCCTGCACGCATCAATCATGTATAAGCTTATAAAAGCTTAGAGGGTGGTGTAAGTGTGTGACAATGATGCACAGAAAAATAGCAGGAGGCACAAAGAAAGAAGATGCTCAATGAGAATATTACTACCCTTATCAAGGCTTATCATGAATACCATGTAATGAGTATTGGGCGCCATACCAAGGTAATGCATGAAGGGGCTTACACAGCTAATGCTAATGTGGTGCGAGTAATACCAGTGCTCATATCCAATCCACATATCAAATACATTTTTAGTCATAAGGAAATCACCGGGGTCCATTATACTGCTGAATGACTGCCGCTCTAAAGACCCGCACAGTCAAACAAGCATAAGAGACCTCACTACCAGCCTGTGGATAGCCAATCACTAACAAGGCTTAACAGTAGTGGACCGATTTCACGAGCTGGTCAGACTCAGCCTAATAATGCCCTCCCTTACAGGCGGATAAGGCCATATCCCTATCCAACCGACAACATGACAGTGGGAGTCGGGGCCTACAGGTGTAAGGCCCTCGTGCGCTTATGTTTCCACTCGATCACAAAGTTGGAGTAGATCCTTGGTACCATGGAAGTTTTGAAAATTTCACCCATGAGCATCGTATGCACTTGGTATGCCCAACTAATATTTTCAGTGTCCACACATACGACCATCCACGAATATTTCTGTGGAGGCAAGGCCCTAATGAAGCAAGGGCGAATGTCGATCATACTATGGAATGTTAGATGCATGAATCACACAAACAACCATGATCAAACATCCAACGTGCTTAGAGGGGAAAACTCCATCCCTCATAATATCTTGCCCAATGGCATAACTATGATCAATCACATCTCAGCCAAGCATGCATATGATGCGTATAGGAGTGGGTCATGAAGATGAACAAAAATATCAATGCGATGAAGATGTTCTCCTCTCCTAACCAGTAAACAGTTTTTCAAAAGAAACACAACCTCTAATAGGGGCCTAATAGCTTGGGGTAGCCCACGAGATTAGATAGATAATGACATGGGCCTAAATAATAAGAATGAGCCTAGTATTGGTATATGGTGGACCTTTAACCACCCATAGAAGCAAGGATGGGCCTAACAATGGCCTAGAGGGGCACATCAAGGTGGGCATTTAACCACCATTATCCTCTAAAGGCGGCCTAATAATAATCTACCAAGGATCAAGGCCTATGGCCTGAGCATCACCATAAGAAAGAGATGAGTAGCCATATACATATAGATACCTCACATGTTAGGCCTTGATAAAGTGACCCAACGCTACACATAATTTATAGGCCTAATAAGGGCAATATACAGCCAAATCCACATACAATAATATGGGCTCATAAGGAAGGTTAGAGCCCAAACATAAGGGCCACCAAGTCCATACATTATGCTGGGCATAGTGGGTAGCCCATTACTCCAACACACGGGCGAGAATCGTATTCAAGACAAGTAAGTTGGGCCTTACAACCTAGCCGAAGAATTTAGTTGTTTTGGTGGGCAACCAAGGGCCCAACCACTCATACATTCCAGCCCACTAGCCCAACAGAATACCATGGAGAATACAGCCCAAGAATCCAATGGGCATATCTAAAAGGTCCCAGCCCATTTGGGCTTATAAGGGGTCCAAAAATCTAGTTACATAAAAATACCCATATAGCCCAACCAAGGTGGGCCTCAATGATGCATTAATTAAATCTAAAATTTAGGGTGTAAAGGCATGAATTATTCTCACAAAATCCTCACAATATGGTGGGATATACTACACATCTAGGTGGGCCCACAAGGCAGGTTGGAGGGCTAGCCAAGACTAGACGCCCCAGCCTGGGCGTCCCTACCTGATGAGCCACTCTAGGCACACCACAAACAATACAAACACCCGATGGCTCTAAAATTTTACAGGGTAACACTTCCATGGGTGAGCCACACCCCCACAATATTTTAGGATTTTTGGAATCCTATAAACATTTTAATTAATTTAAATAAAACAGTCTGTTCAGACAATCAGACTGACCTCGACGTCCCAACGTGGTGGGCCAGTCTAGCCCTATCTACGGTGTACACAGGGGTCCATTATCTCCAAACAATTGTAGGTGGGTCCTACCATGGGTGTTCCACCTTCCTGTAAATTTTCATATTTTTTTTACACCTGAAAGTATTTTAATAAATTTTAGAATTCCAACCTGTTCAGGGTAGAGTGTTGTTGGAAAAAAATAGTTGTCCATTGTCTTGAATTTAGGTCATCCAAATGGGTGGGTTCTGGGCCTCCAAAATTCCTGAAATTTGGGCCCAAGGTCCCTCATCAATCCTACAACAATTTGGGACCCATAAATATCGCCCACCTTCTGAGAAAATATTTTTAAAATTATGTTTTTATGGAACTATGCTGCTGGCCTGCATAGCAGGAATTTCTAGTAGCCCACTATGTTGACCCACCCTTTCGGATGCTCAAATGGGGTCCATTGGCCCTAAAATTTTCAGGTAGGTCCTACCATGGGTGGGGCACCTCTCTGCAAAATTTTAAAATTTTTGATATAGTATATTTATTTTATTTAAATTTGAAATTTCAATCTGTCCAGAAATTCTGCTAAGTGCAGAATTCTGGATAGATCATGTTTGAGCACTCAATGGGGTGGGCCCTGATGTCCAAAAATTGAGAAAATTAAATTTAAACATTCTCTCATATATGTAGTACAAGGTGGGGTCCACCAAAGTGGCCCACTTGATCAGAAACTATTTAAAAATTTTACATTTCCAAATTACAACCTTGCTGAAATTACAGCAGAAAACCCAACAAGTACCCATATTGGCCCACCCTTTTGGGGACCCAAATGAGGTCAATTGGGGCTGGATTTTGGCATGCTTATAGGTGGGATACCCATATTCAAAAATCATATTTCACTTGGTATACAATTCCTCACCAAAATCCCCAAATCCTAGCCTTAAGTCGGCCCAAAAATCTGTCCAGACAGATTTGGACAGTAACATGTAATAGAAAGAATTAAAATATAAACATTGTTTCCCATGGGATTTAACCCCAAGAATTTGTGTGGTGGACCACCCCAGTGGGCCCCACAAACATCTAGACCTTCCCCATCATCAAATACCCCTTGCATGTCCCATTTAGTGGATTTTACGATGTGTGTCCTTTGTTATTTTCAGATATACTTGCTGTGATCTTAGGTATGCTCGTCTTGGAATGATTATACTACTGTGAAAATCCTCCTTGTAGGATCTCAGGATCGGAACCTGTCTCAAGACTGAGAATGGGGTACTACGGAGGCTGTTGTAGCCAAAACCGGTTATCGGGTTCCTTGTGAGTCCGGTTACCGAGCCTAGGGCGTGACACCACCTGAAACTTCTAAACTGGATGGTCATTTTTTCTTAACCATATGGGACTTCATGGAGGAATTCAAAGAAATGGGATATGCATATACACTAATTATAAAAGGGAAAGAACTTGATCCCACCAACATCTCTGATGAATTAAAACCCTTATCGCATGAGTTTAAAGAAATTTGGCCTAACAATCTTCCCGATGGATTACCTCCCATGCGAGATAACCAACACCATATCAATCTTGTCCGTGAGCCCATTTTACTAAATCGTCCTCACTATCAAATGAGTTTGAAGGAGTGCGAAATTTTACAAGGAAAAGTGGAGGAACTGATCCGTAAGGATCTCATCCAAGAACTCATGAGCCCATGCACCGTACTTGCTCTATTAACTCCTAGAAAGATGGGAGTTAGTGCATGTGTGTTGACAGTCGGTCCATCAACAAAATCACCATCAAATATAGGTTTCTCATACCACGACTGGACGATATGTTGGACATGCTTGAGGGTGTGAAATTATTCTCGAAATTAGATCTAAGGAGCGGCTACCATCATATTCGAATACGACTAGGTGATGAGTGAAAGACGACCTTTAAGACTAAGGAAGGATTATACGAATGGATGGCCATGCCCTTCAGTCTTTCGAACGGGCCTAACACATTCATAAGGTTGATGAACCAAGTTTTAAAACCCTTCATTGAGCGGTTCGTTGTGGTATATTTCAATGATATTTTGATATATAGTCAAGACGAAACCACCCATATGGAACAACTCAAGAATGTCCTTCAAGTGCTCATTGAAAATAAATTATATCTCAATCTAAAAAGTGCAGCTTTATGACTGATAGCCTGTTGTTTCTAGGCTTTGTCGTAACTCTATGGGTATTCAAGTGGATGAGAAAAAATTGAAGGCAATCAGAGAATGGTCGGTTCCTACAAATATTCACGAAGTGTGAAGCTTTCATATACTGGCAACATTTTATCGTCAATTTGTGAAAAATTTTAGTACCATTGTGTCACCAATCACAAATTGCATGAAGAAGGGGCAGTTTCAATGGACTGACGAAGCCGACATGAGCTTTGCTGAAATTAAGTGCAGGTTGTCCACGACCCCAATTCTTGTACTTCCTAACTTCAATAAACTATTTGAAGTTGAGTGTGATACCTTATATGCCAGAATTGGGGGAGTTTTGTCTCAAGAAGGTAGATAGGTAGCCTTCTATAGTGAGAAACTTAATGATGCAGTAAGAAGTGGTTTACATATGATATCGAATTATATATAGTGGCCCAGGCATTGTGACATTGACGACATTATTTGATTCAAATAGAATTTATACTGTACACAGACCATCAAGCTCTCAAATTAATTAATAGTCAAGCTAACGTTAATCGTGTGCATGATAGGTGCATCTCGTTTTTGTAGAAATTCACGTTCGTACTGAAACATAATTATGGACAACAAAACAAAGTAATCGATGCACTGATTCGCTGTGCAACTTTGTTAGTCACTATGAGCAATGAGGTTCTCGGGTTCGAGTACCTCAAGGACATATATACCGATGACGATGACTTCAAAGACGCATGAGTTAGATGCTAAGAAGGTCATCCCGGTGACCTACATATGTAAGATGGGTTCTTTTTCAAGGAGAATCAACTGTGCATCTCCAAAAGTTCGTTAAGGGAACAAATCATCCAAAAGTTACATATAAGTGGCCTTGGTGGACACCTTAGGCGAGACAGAATGCAAGCTCTTGTAGAAGAGCGGTATTACTGGTCATGATTGGTACGTGATGTGGAAAAAGCAATTCAACGTTGTTACGTTTATCAAACTTCAAAGGGGTAATCTCAAAATACAAGCTTCTATACCCCTTTACCTATGCCTGACGGCCCTTGGGAGGACTTATCTATAGATTTTATGATTGGCCTCCTACGAACATAGCGCGGCATGGATTTAATGTTCGTGGTGGTATATCATTTTTATAAGATGACACACTTTATCTTATATAAGAAGACTCTCGCTGCAACACACGTGGTGAATCTATTCTTCAGAGAGATTGTGCGGCTACATGGGATTCCCAAGTCTATTACTTCTGACTGTGACACAAAGTTCATTAGCGACTTTTGGCAGACTTTGTGGACTAAATTTGATACACGACTTCAGTTCAGTAGCGCCTACCACCCACAGACTGACGAACAGATCAAGGTTGTGAATCGCACATTGGGAAACTTCTTTCGATGTATTTTAGGAGAAAAACTAAAACAATGAGATTTGGTCTTATCTCAAGTAGAGTTTGTATTCAACAACATGGTGAACCGCTTGATAGGAAAATCTTCATTCTAGATTATTTACGGATGAGTGTCTCACCACACACTTGAGTTGGTCCCTTTGCCCAAACTCCCAAGCATGAGCATTACAACAGAACACATGGCAGACAAGATCATGGGCATTCATGCGAAAGTGCAGACCAAACTACATGCCTTAAACGAGAAGTACAAGGAGCAAGTGGACAGGCATCAACAACAAAAAGTGTTCGAGGTGGGCGACCTCGTTATGGTCCCTCTGCACAAAGAAAGATTTTCGACTGAGACATACAACAAATTAAAGAATAAGAAGATTGGACTAGTACCAATCTTTCAAAAGATCAATGGCAATACTTACGTTGATAATCTTCCAGATGACATGACGATCTCGTATACTTTCAACGTCGTAGACCTGACTGAGTATCATGAACTAGAGCAGGACGAGTTCTTTTGAAGTGGAGGAGACTGACGTAGAGTGGGTTGTGGACAACTTCATAGCCAAGATGGATCAGAAAAGGCCCAGTCGACGACAGAAGTGATCCGGACCGTCAGACCTTAGATCGGGCATATCTCGTAATCCAGAATGAGTTACTGGACGTAAAATATATGATTTTGGGATAAAATGAGCTACTTTAACCATCCAACCCCGCTACACCGAGTTGCACAAGCCGAATTTATGAAATACCTCTGGATCGATGGTCGTTTTCCCATTTTAATTCTGCTTTTGCTATAAATAATAAGTTTTAGTTTCATTATAACTCTTCATCCGTTGGGCTTTAGGAGTTGCGCCCAACGTGAAAAGAGCTTAGAATAATTAGGAGAACAACTTGGTGAGGCCAAATAGGATACTTACTATTTTTGGCCGAAAATCTTGCGCACTTGTAGACATCATGACCATCTATAAATCATAAGTTTACTATTTATATTAAGTTGAGAATTCTAGAAATTTTAGTTGTAATTTGCTTCTGATTTCTCTTCCATTGCTTGGTATCCCTATTTAAAGGGTTGTGAACTTGTTTATTTGAATCATCAATTAATTTCGAATTTTATAGAATTTATTTTTAGATTATCTAATAATAATGTTGGTCTATATCTACTAACAGGTTGGATGCAAGACATATACCACATGAACCCATAATTCTCAAACCCCATTTTGTAAAGAAAATATAAATAAGGACAATAGCATAAACTACCCAATGAAGAAGAACTCTAAAAATAAAAAAATAAAAAAAAATCATTTCATAGAGGCACTATTTGGTATAATCCCATTCTAAGAGGAATTTTACAGTAAAAAATCAAAATATAAAATTTAGAGAGTACTAAAATCCTACTCATCTTCCAAATAAAGAAAAAAAGAAAAAGAAAAAAGAGAGTAGAGTATTTGATGTAACCTCACTCAAATCTTTAATCAGTTCTTATTTACTATTATTAAGAATATTGATTTTTTCAAACTCAGGTTTCGGTCGCTGGACACGTGGACAGCGAAGGAGCACGAGTACGTGCGGGTGGGCCTACCAGGTGTCTTTTTTTGAATTAGTCATATCAAACCAGATTCTTCACTAAACCCTAATTTCAAACTTCTAACACTAACCCTCGCCCAATCGGTCCAACGAGGAAAATGACCGCTCCTTTTATTACCCCATGCTATTGGTACACGTGGCTTGATTAGCACTACTAATGACGTCGAAAATGACATGTCGAACGGACCCGATGGCATGTGCCGATGCATGGGCCCACAAAAAGGTGCCACCCACTATGGTTGGTGGGCCTGTTAGAGTCATGATGGGCCAGGCCATAACTGTTATGGTAGCGTGTGGGATAGCTTGTGTGGATGTTTAAAGGGGTTAATCTTAAATTATGAAGTTGAGTGCTTGTCATTAGCTTAGTTATAGTAAATGAGACTGTGAAAAGTTCCATGCAAGCTATGGCGTATGGTTTTTAGTACAACACAAGCCACCTGCAACATGATTTGTACGTGTGAAACCTACCATGCTGGTCTTCATCCCTTGTTAAATATCTTCAGTTTGGTGCGACTCCACCGAGAGAGGATTAGGTGCGGCCCTGGTCTCACCCAATGCGGTGCGGCCGTGACCGTGGAGCCCATATTGATATATTTATTGAATATCCATGCCGTCCATTCGTTTTTCCATCTCATTTTAGGGAAAATATTAAAAAATCAAGAAGGTACAAATCTCAAGTGGACCACACCATAGGAGAATTTGGTGATTAGCATTTATAAAGTTATTGTGGGCCACAGAAGATTTCATCAAGCTGATATCTAACTGCTTTCCTTCATCCAGGTATCTGTAATTTTATCAACAGATTGGATGGCAGATAAGCATTACACTGAACCCTAGGAAGTTTTTAATGACGTGCAATCAATCACCACTATTTCCTATGGTATGGTCCACCTGATGCTAGGATCTGCTTTAATTTTGGGCCCATTTCTAAAATGATCTGGAAAAACGGATAAATGGCGTGGATATACAACACATACATCAAAGTGGGCCCCACAGTCAGGACTGTACTGTGTTGGGTAAGGCGAGGCCGCACCTAATCCGCGACGGAATCCAGCCTGCCACGTGGAATTTTTTCATATTTTCTTGTGATGGGATGACGCCAACTGACGTGGCAACAGGTGATGATGACGGAGACGGTCCATGATGTTAACCGAAACCCATGTAAGATAAAACTGATAAAAAAGAAGCCATTTTATTACCATATAACAGAGGTTTGCTAACTCCCACACTTGTACGGCTCCTAACCGTTCACACGCAAGCATACGTGCTGATATGGGACATATGTACCAGATCTGAGCTTTTCATCAGATGGGTTGTGTTATTTAGATCTTCTAATATACAAATCGAGCCGTTTGACCTTTAAGACGGTTCACACTGCACAGAACAAATGGATGGCTAAAAACAATTCTTGGTTTTTGTATATCACGCTGTGGCTGACAGGAGTGGATTGCCTGTGACCGACTGATATGTTCGTGATAAATCCACTCCGTCCATATGTTTTGAAAGACTACAGTAGGACAGGATTCTAAAATCAGGAAGATAAAAAACACATTGGGGCCAAAAAAAAAAAAAAAAAACAGTTGGAACAGAAAGTCCACCGTTAAAATCTTGGAGCTGATCATCATGTTTATATGCCATCCAAACCTTTCATAGAATTATTACCACTCAGATAAACTGTAGGAACAAACATCATCGTGATATAAAGTTTCTGTCACCACTGGCCGTTCAATCCCCACTGTTTCGTCTGGTATGGCCCACATGCGTTTTGGATCTGCTTGATTTTGTATTGCACACTGCGGTTGGACGCGGATTGCGTCCTACCCCCGCCCGGACAGTAATCCGTCCGGGCAGGGCTCTGTGGGGCCCACCATAATGTAATTATTTTATCCACACCGTTCATCGCTTTTCGCATATCATTTTAAGGTATTATATAAAAAATGAAGCAGATACATAGATCCAGTGGACCACATCCAAGGAAGCTGCACTGATAATGACAACCACCGTTGAAACCTTTCTAAGGGCCACCGTGATGTTACTTTACCACCCAACCTATCAATAATGTCATGCAGACTTGGATGAAGTGAAAATACAAATTTCATCTTGATCCGACACTTCTCCAGCTCCCAGGAGGTTTTTAATGGTGGAAGTTTAATCCCCACTTTGTGGTCTGACTAAGCCCTGAAGCTACTTCAATTTTTGTCTCATGTCTTAAAATTATCATATAAAAAATATTAACAGTGTGGATAAAATACTTACATCAAGGTGGGCCCCACAGAGCCGGCGGGGGTAGGACGCAATCCGCGTCCACTGTGGCTAACCTGAATAGCGAAGTGTTCTGATTCTTAAGCCAGGAGATCTAAACAGAGTGGCCCGTCTGGTGAAAGATCGGATCTCTCACATGCAGGATGTCCACGTGTGGTTCCATGTGGATTACGGGGTCCACAATACATGCTGGGTTTAGGAAACTTCTATGTAATAAACATCAGTTTATTTTAATATGAAAGATCATGAATGCACATGAAATGGAGCTACATCCACTACAACGTTTGTAGAGAGAGCTTTTTCCATAACTCTGATTGTGGGGCCCACCTAAAAATCCAAACAATAAGGTGAGGTACCATGTGAATTTGGATATTGTTGTGGACGTCCATTGCTTTTTATGCTTTGTGGGATTTTATCGATCTGATCGTTGGATTATCTCGGGGTGGGACCTACTTGATGCAGGGGTTGAATGCGATGCACATTACACGTGGTGTGACCATGCATCAGTTGAGTGGAAAACGCTTTCTGTACAAACGTCTGTAGCGGGTAACACAACGGTGGGTGTTTCCCTGACGGTGGGACCCACCTTGATGTATTGTTCTATGTCCACGCTGTTCATCCGTTTTTAAAGCTTATTTTTGGGGTATGATGTAAAAAAAAAAGCCGATCCAAATCTTAAGCCGTCCACGTCATAGGAAATAGAGGTAATTGAACATGGACCATTAAAAACTTCATATGTCCCACCATAATATTTACTTTCCATCCAACGAGTTGATAACGTCGTACAGACCTGGATAAAAGGGAAAAAATAAATAAATATCAGCTTGATCAAAAGCTCTGGTTGCCCCCGAGAAGTTTTTAATGGTCATTCACCACTCTTTCTTCAGTGTGGTCCAATTGAGATTTGGATATACTTTATGTTTGGGATTATGTTCTGAAATCAGCTATAGAATATAATGGACGGCTTGGATATATAATACATACATCAATGGGGAACCCACAGTCAGGGAAACACCCACGAGGTGTCACCTATCCGTTACCGGCCCAAAGGCGGGGTTCGGGGGATCACCGGTTCCACCAAAGTAGGTGGATCACTGACTGTGGGGCAGTAATGATGCATTTTCCTTACATCCACACCGTCCATCCGTTTAAAAAACTAATTTTAATACATGATTGGAAACGTGAATCAAATATAATTATGTCCCTTACACGAAACAGCGGTCATTGACCATTAAAAATTTCACGTAGGCCACAAAAGTTTTGAATCAAGCTCATATCTATGTATTCCCTTCGTCCATGCCCTTTTTATCTTATCAATAGTTTGGATGGAAACTAAACATTCCGGTGACCCCCAAAAGGTTTCTAACGGTGGGTATTAAGACACCCCTATTTCATGTGGTATTGTCCGCTTAAGATTTGGATCTACTTCATTTTTTGAATCATGCCCTAAAATGATATGTAAAAAAGGATGGATGGCTTGGATGCAATGTACATACATTACGGTGGGCCTCACAATCAGGAATACACAGACAAAGGTCAATCCAGGGATCTACTAAAGCGGCGCAAATGAAAGGAAGGGTTATTTCATCGGTTGCGATACGCTGGCAGGTGAAGTTTCCTAAATTCATGGAGGCTTTAGTCTCCGAAGGAAAGGCTATGATGATATATTGGGGTAGTTAGGTAAGGATGGGAATTTTGTACATCAGTAAAATCCTCAAGCTCAGCAGGTCCACCATGTTGTGAGTGACATCCATACCGTACATCAGGTGCGCCCTTCGATTTCAGATTATATAGGCAAGAATCAGACATAATCACATCTCCAGTGGGACACACCACTTGAAATTAATTAGACAATTTTAGGCATTATTTACATCGTTACCCATGGTGCGGTCGACCTGAATTTTGGACCGAGCAGATTTTTGGGACATAGGGGTTAACATGTGAAATGTCACCTTATGAATGGAGGGGAAGTTATACCCCCAAGACGTTGGGCCCCACAGAGTTTGAGTGTTTTAACCGCAGCGTGCAACAGGTGTTGCAGCGGATTTCGGATCATAAGGTCATGGGTAGTTGGGAGTGCTGAGGTCCAATTGAAGACAAGACATTATCTATTATTTAGGGTTTCATTGGAAGAGCTGTGACGTCATACAATACAAATCATGGTCACACGTGTCAACATGGCATATTTGTGGGGGCATCCACGCAGTACGTTTGGTGGGCCCGGCCTGTCGATGAGCAGGTCCAAAACCCATACTCAGCTCACAAATAATGTATGGATTGGAGTAATCACAAATGGCCAACTTCCTACATGAACATTTGCGCCGCCAAATTAATTGACGGACTAGATCTTTTTTTTTTTTTTGGGGAAGCTCATCTGCGTGACATGGCCCACCATACTCATGGCATGTATATCCTAGACTTGCACGTGAGACGCGTGTAGTAGAGATCCGTGTGTGGTAAAACTCTTTACGTGTTAACATGAAAGAAACGTGGTGATTATCCAAAACCCTTTCACAATGGAATCACATGTACATCCGTTTGGATATCCGTTTAGTTGCTTAAAAAGTAGAGTGAGAGAAAAAAAGTAAGAGCTTCGCTTTCACTGGCCATTTCACACGGAAGCGGATTGCGTACTGAGTAAACTCTGTGGGGTCCACCGAGTTTTATACATTTTATCCACTCCGTTCATCCATTTTAAGAGATACTGGTAAGGCTTTAGAATTAAAATGAAGAATATTCAAAGCTCAATTGGACCACACCACAAGAAACAGTGTGAATTGAACTTCACCGTTGAAAATTTCTTGAGGGCCACATTAGCTGTTGGATCAAGCTGATATATATATATATATCCTTCGTGCATATCTGTTTCATCTTATGAATAGGTTGGATGACAAATGAGCATCACTACTCCCCTAGAAAAGTTTTAATGGCGGAAATCATTATTACCATTATTTACTGTGGCGTGGCCCACTTTAGATTGGGATATGGTTACATTTTGGATTGAAAACTAAAATGATCTTAAAAAATGGATGGATGGTGTGGATATACCCCAATCGTTCACGGTGGGCCCAACAGAATTTCCTCGGTAAGATAAGAGCTTACTAAGTAACTCAGTACGCAATCCTATTTCACGTCACACGTGATGCAAGCCAAAGCTTTCTCCGCGTCCTCTCGCTTCTCTTCCACGTGTCCTAGCTTCTCAACTTTCCAAATCTCACGTGGGAAGCGTAGAAAATCATCTTAAATAAATGAGGCACGTGTATGGTGATCTTAGGCCATGCTCCCTGACCGTGAGGCCCTCTTTAATGTATGTGTTATATATCCACGCCGTCCATCAGCTTTTTCAGGCTCATTTTAAAGCTTGGGTATAAAAAATAAGTACATCCAAATCTCAAAGTGAAATATACAACAAGTATTGAATGGCTACCATTAAAAACTTCTCAAGGATCACAAGTTTTAGATCAAGCTGATATTTGTGTTTTTTATTGTTCATTTATATTTATGTGACATTATCAACATGTAATGTGATGGAAAATAAACATTACGCTGGGCCCCACAAAGTTTTCAATGGTTGGTGTTCAGCGACAGCTGTTTCCTGTGGACGCACCAGATCAGCTCTCAGCCTTTCTTTATCAGGTGGGTCCCAGGCTCTCTTGTTTGACGTTACTTGTTCCAAATTGAACGGAGAAAAGGTGGTTATGAACAAAGAGTTTTTCTAAGCGCACACGCCTGACGCGTGTGCCAACCTGGAATATTGGTACGAGATCTAATCCGTCCATCAGAGGTGCACCACTATTTAGATGCCCAGGCCCAAGAATAAGGTCAGTATATTCTTCAAATGTGCCACAATTTACAGAACAAATTTAAACTGAGTTTTTCATAATCATCCAACAGTTCTTACATTGTGAACCACCTACCAAATGGACCAGATTTAACTTAAGCAGAAAACATCTGCACGGTCAAAACCACCTTATGGACGGATTGGATATTTCACGTGTCATCCATGTTCTCACATGTGGTATGTGGTGCGTGTGCATTAGCAGCCTTGTGCCATGAAAAAGTCCATTGTAGGTGGGAGAGGCTTGACTTAGAATGCATTTGTTAGAAAATGATTTCTAACGTGACTAAGTTGGGGGGTTGCATGTTTCCCGGCTATTTCACTGGCGGTTTGGGCGGTTGGAATTGGAGAAAAAAATGCAAACTCAGATCATGCGATTCACATTTTGGGAGCAGCCCAAATAGAGTCGCTCTGTCCAAATTCAAATACATAGTCAATTTGGAATTTTCAATACATTGGGGACTGTTTGGTTCTGCAGCTTTTTATTTATCCAAGTGCAACGTGCGGATTGCGTGCTGGGTAGCTCTGTAGGGCCCACTGTAAAGTATGTGTCTTATCAAAGCCGTCCATCTGTTTTATTAGCTCATTTTAGGGCGTGAGCCTAAAATTCAAGCATACCCAAAGTTCAAGTGGACCACACTGCAAGAAAAGGTGTGGATAATGACATCCACCGTTGAAAGTAACCTAGGACCCACAGTCACATAGACATGGATGATGGGAAAACAAAAATACCAGCGAAGACTTGTATGGCTCCAAAAAGTTTTGGATGATAACCGTTCAAATCTCCCTGTTTCGTGTGGTGTGGACAACTGAGCTGTAGATATGCTTTAATTTTGAGCTTATGCCCTCAGACGAGCCGGAAGATGGATGAACGCTTTGGATAAAACACATACATGAGGGTGGGGCCTACAGAGTTTACTCAGCACGCAATCCACCTTCATCTACGTGTTCGACCGGAATCGTATCTACAGCCGTACACGTATATGGATAGATGTGGACAGATACATATACATCTGTTAAGATTTCACATTTCTTGTAGCCCCCAAGTTAATATAGCATCACGGATTCACATATGCATGTATGTTACAGCTGTATGGGGTACGTAGTTACGGCTGTATATGTACTTTAGAGGGGAAACGGATTGAGTGAGATCCGGGACTAACCCAGGACGGATCGGCCCCTTGCCGTGGGGCCACATTGATGTATGTATTCGGTATCCATGCCGTCCATCTGTTTTTCAGCTTGATATATGTATTCTATATCCACGCTGTCCATCAATTTTTTTGAGATGATTTTAGGGCAGTACCCTAAAAATAAAGTAGATCCAATTATCAGGTGGACCATACCCTTAAATAAGTGGATATCAATTATCGATGAAATTTGTCTTTACCCTTCATCCAGGCCTGCGTGACCCTACGGACAGATTTGGCAAATAAGCAGGATGTGAATTCCCCGTAAACTTAAGTGAAGCACACCATGATGTAAGTGAAGCACACCATGATGTTTGTGAGAAGTTTACTCCGTACGTCTATTTTGTGAGCTTATTGTAGGACTTGAGACTAAAATTAAGCAGATCCAGGACTCAAGTGGGCCGCAATAAAGGAAAAGGTGGGTAGAGAAATTCCTACCATTGAAACCTCCTTGGGTCGATAGTGATGCTTGCATTTCATCCATACAGCTCATAACGTCATACTGCGGGATGAACTGCAAACAAAAATATTAGGCTGATTCAACACTTTTGTGGCCCTACGAATATTTCAACTGTGCACATTGTTCAATCTTTATGCTTTTGGCCTACTTAGTCTTGGATTAGTCTCATGTCTTAAAATGAGCTCAAAAAATGGATAGACGGTGGATTTCTCACGAATATCACAATGAGTCCCACTTAAGTTTTCAAACTCGGTGTAAAAGGCTTTCACAGGAAATTTGCATCCAAATAAGCACTACATAAACAATACCGAGACAATAAAGTGCTCCCTAAGAAGTTTTCAGTGGTAGTGCATTCAATCAAAATTTTCATATGCTATGGTCCACTCGATAATTGGATGTCCTTCATTTTTAGGTTAATAACCTAAAATGTTCTGCGAATATAGATTACATACATCAAAGTAGGGCCCACGGTAAGGGCCTAACTATCTTGGGTGCACTGTGAAAAACAGAAAAAAAAAAAAAAGGACGAATTTTGAGACGGTTGTGGACCGTCTTTAAAATTTCTCGGTTTAAAGACAATTTAGATACGGTCAGAAACCGTCTCTAAAATTTTAGACGGCTCTTGATCATCCCTAATATTGTCTTAAAATGTTGAACGTCCACAAATCATTTAAGACGGTCAGAATCCGTTGTTAATTGCGGAGAAAAGATGGCTACCGACCGTTTGGAATAAAAGACTATTTGATCGTCTTATATGTAGTCATCTGAGACGGTCTTAGACTGTCCGCATTAAAGATGGTCATTGACCATCTTTTAATTGTAATCTGACACTTCAAGGACCATCTGCATTAGAGATGATCATTGGCCGTCTTTTACTGGTAATCTGAGACTTTCAAAGACAGTTTGTATTAGAGACAGTCCTTAGCTGTCTTATAGCCCTGTCAAAGACCGTATGCATTAGAGACGGTCCTAAACTGTCTCTAATGCTCAGGTCAAAAATTAAGAAGTTAAAAAAATTTATGAATTTCGAAAAATAGAAGCTTAGAAAAATAATTAACAATGTTTAAGAAAAACTTAAATTTTGAAAAAAAAACTGTGATTTTATAAAATCTAGATTTTGATAGAAAAAAAAAATAAGAACTTTGAATAATGTTGATAATTTTTTTTGAAAAAATTTCAATAAAAAAAAGATTTTTGAAAAAGAAAATTTAAAAAATTAAACAAAATTGTGAAAAAAATTGACAAATTGTAAAAAAATATATATTTTAAAAAAGAAAACTAGATTTTGTATTTTGATAAGAAAAATTAAAAAAGTTATATAACAAAAAAGAGATTTAAAAAATGATAGTTTGAAAAAGAAAATTTTAAAAATTAAATGAATTTGTGAAAAAATTGACAAATTGTAAAAAAAAAAAATATATTTTAAAAAAGAAAACTAAATTTTGTATTTTGACAAGAAAAATTGAAAAGTTAGAGAACAAAAGTGAGATTTTGATGATGTGTTGTATATCCTTGCCGCCCCTATGTTTCTCCAACCCATTTTTGGGCCAGGTATAAAACATTGTGTAGATTTAAATCTTAAGTAGACCACACCACTGGAAAGAATGATAATATAACACCTCACCATTAAAAATTATAAAGAGCCCATCGTAAGGTTTTAGTAATGTTTATTTGCAATCCAATTTGTTGATAATATAAAGAAGATCTAGATGAAGGTAAACTACAAAGATTAAATTGATCCAAAACTTTTGTGGCATTCAAAAGGTTTTTAATAATTATTCATCATTGTTTTTATTGGTATGGCCCACCTAAGATTATTGAGTTCTTATGATTTGAAATCACATCCTAAAATATGGTGGAAAAATATATGGACGGTGTCGATATACATAAAATATATCAAGGCGGGCTCTACACGGTTAGGGTAACCCCCATGAAGGAGTTACCTAAATAGTGAAATGGTACTATAAGGTCACCTCATGGGAACTTCCCATGAGGTTAATCTGTGTGCGCCCCACCATGATGTGTGTAGAACATTAACACCATGCATTTGATGTGTCCCCTTTAAGTCCAAAAATTAGTCATATATGAAACTCAGGTGGGTCATAGCATTTAAAACTATGTGAAGACATTCCTAAAATATATATAAGCATTTGGTGGGGCCCACATGAGTTTTGGATGTGTATGAAACTTGGTCTGACTCCTCATTCAAGTGGGACATACATAATGAATGGGTTGAATCTATGAACCACATCTAGGTGGGCCCAATAAATGATTATGAATGTTTTAATGGGAGGGTAACCCTCTTAACTATAGTATGTGGTGTGGCCCACCCAAGTCATGAATTCACTTTATTTTTAAGGTCGTGGCCCACCATGGAATGGTGCATCTGATTGACGGGGTAGATCCAAAGTTCAAGTGGACCCACCATAGAAAATAGTGGGATAGTGACACTCACTATTGAAACCTTCTTAGGGCCCACCGCGATGTTTATTTGAGATCCAACCTGTTTATAAGTTAATACAGACATGGAATAAGGTGGGACATACACATAGTTTTGATGTGTCCCCTTTAGCTTATGAGATATCTCAAAAATCATTCGTATATGAAACTCAGGTGGGCCATACTATCTAAAACCATATGAAGACATCTAAAAAAATATAAAAGCACTTGGTGGGGCCCACATGAGTTTTGAATGCAGTTGAAAGTGGGTCTGACCCCTCATCCAAGTGAGACACACATAATGAGCTTGATCCGAAACTTCTCCAGCTCCCAAGAAGTTTTTAATGGTGGAAGTACAATGCCCAATTTGTAGTCCACTCAAGCCTTGCTCCTGCTTAATGTTTTGCATGATACCTTATAATGATCTCTGAAAAAAGATTAGGTAATAGGGCTCTATAGGGCATACAAAAATATATGTTTTATATCGAAGCGGTCCATCTATTTTGAAATATTATTATAGGGCTCTATAGGGGCTCTATAGGGCCTACAAAAATATATGTTGTATATCTAAGCCGTCCATTTATTTTGAAATATTATTATAGGTTATGAAACTAAAAATCAGGTATATTGAAGGCTAAAGTGGACCACACGGTAGGAAACATGGAGATTAAATTACATGTGCTTCCTATGGCGTGGTCCACTTGGGCCTTCGATCTACTTTATTTTTGGGATCATGTACTAAAATTATTTATTAAAATTAATGGACGAAATGGATAAACAAAATATATCATAGTGGGTCCCACAGAGCTCTGGACAAGACATCCATGTCCGTCTTACCCCATCCATGCCCAAAATTGGAAACAGATTGGCTGCTCTCCCAGCCACTAGCCTCATGGCTGGTGGTCGGTGCTCTGTGGGCCCCACCATGATGTATGTGTTTCATCCATTCTGTTCATCCATTTTTAAAGATCATTTTATCGCTTGATCCTAAAAATAAGAGGGATATAAAACTCATGTGGACCACACCATATGAAAACAATAGTGATTGGATATCCACCATTAAAATCCTCCTAAGGCCCATTGCACTATTTTTTTGACATCCAACATGTTGATTAGGTCATACAGGCCTAGATGAAAGGAAAAAATAAAAATTATCTTGATCCAAAACTTTTATGGCCCCTAAAATATTTTTAATGGTCGAAGCTCATTTAACACTGTTTCCTATAATGTGGTCCACTTGAGATTGGGATATACCCCATTTTTGGTCTCATACCATAAAATAATCTGTAAAAATAGATGGATGACAGGGATGCAACACATACATCATGGTGGGTCCCACAAAGCACCGACCATACCGTTTCCCAAAATTGGGTGCGTGCTCAAAATAGAGTCGTGCCCAAAAATCCCTCCATTTTTTTTTCTCTCTCTCTCTCTCACTCACTCTCATCGTTCCCTAACCCTATCTCTCTCCCAATTCTGCTCCAGCTCTCTTATCTTCCTCTCTCTATTCGTTCCTCAATCTCTCTCTCTCTCTCTCTCTCTCTCTCTCTCTCTCTCTCTCTGTTCCCCAATCCGTCCCTCCCTCTCCATCTCTTGTGGTCCGTTGCCGAACGCCCTACCCACGCACGCCCTCTCTCTCTCTCTCTCTCTCTCTCTCTCTCTCTCTCTCTCTCTCTGAAGCTCGGTTGAAGGTCATTCATGACAGTGAGGTATCTCTCTCTCTCTCTCTCAATCTCAATATCGATTTAGGGATTTGGGGATTTAGGGTGTGTTTGGGCAGTAGGATTAGAAGGGATTAGGTGGGATGGAATTACAATTGGTCTTGTGCTAATTCCACTCCATGTTTAACAGTGGGCCCCATGAGATCCAAGTGGTGCCTCTGGCTGGTGGCTCTTCTTTGGCATGTGTGGGCACATGGATGTATTCTAGAAAACATTCATCTTTGGATTTTCGAAATCCAATCTCATGTATGATGAAATAAGGTCTAGTTGAGGTTTGTTAAGCCCATGTACAAGGCTTACCTTCTAATGGCATAACATGTGCCACCATGGCAGACAATGCAATATCAAAGCCATCCATTAGGTTGGTCCAGCTGTCAAGATGTTCTCACCCAAAAAATCAGGTTGAAGGAGTAGAGCATGCATTCCATCCTATTGTGTAGTTTAATGAGGTTTGTGGGGCTAGATTTTTTCATGCTTTGCACAACGGTGCATTTTCTTACAACAAATGTCATGAACTTCATGATATTTTGTGTCGAATTAGACTTATTAATCCTGAAAAATCATGATATTTCATGATATTTGGCTGCCCATCTTGTAACCGATCCTTATAGAAAAGCTTTTTTGTTCTTTTTTTTTTTTGGTTTTCTTTGCTTGCTGTTTTTTTTTCCCCACATGATTTATTGTGGCGAATGTCATATGAGACCTTTGGCTTCATATGTCTTTCAAATTTGGTTTGGTTCTATAATTTGAGTAGAATTCATTAGCTTTCTATTTGAGGATGATGAATGTCTCAATTTCTTGGATGGATGATGAATGTATTTGTGAATGTAAATGAAAATAAAGAACTTACAATACACACAAACACATATATGTTATCAATGGAGGATACCTTGTTTAGGGGAACATGAAATTCTTGTAGCTTATGGTATGGTGCCCCAATATTGGTTGTATGTTATTAGTATGTAGTAAATAATACTAGGTTCAATAGTAGATAATACTAAAGAATACTTAAACCTGATCCGAACCCGAAACTGAACCTGATTCCTTAAACCTAGACCTAAACCTATAGCTTAAATGTAAACCTAAACCTAAACCTAAACCTAAACCTATAACCTAAACCTATAACCTTAACCTAAACCTAAACTTAAAACCTAAATCTATTCTCATATCCCTAAACCTATAACCTATAACCTAAACCTAAACCTAAACCTATAACCTTAACCTAAACCTAAAACCTAAACCTAAACCTGTAACCTATAACCTAAAATCCCTAAACCCAAACCTAAACCTATAACCTTAACCTAAACCTAAACCTAAACTTGAAAACCCAAACCTGAACCTGATTTTCTAAAACTAAACCTTAACCTATTCTCAATTCCCTAAACCTTAACCTATAACCTAACTAAAATGTAAACCTATGACCTATAACCTAAACCTAAACCCATAACCTAAGCCTAAACCTATAACCTAAAACCTAAACCTAAACCTGAAACCTAAATGTATTCTCAAATCCCTAAACCTATAACCTATAACCTAAACCGAAACCTAAACCTAAACCTAAAACCTAAACCTAAACCTGTAACCTATAACCTAAAATCCCTAAACCTATAACCTATAACCTAAACCCAAATCGAAACATATAATTGTAACCTAAACCTATAACCTAAACCTAAACCTATATCCAAAATGTATTCTTAAATCCCTAAACCTATAACCAATAACCTAAACCCAAACCTAAACCTATAACCTTAACCTAAACCTATAACCTTATCCTAAACCCAAACCCAAACCTAAACCTATAACCTTAACCTTAACCTAAAACCTAAACCTAAACCGAAAATCTAAATGTATTCTCTAATCCCTAAACCTAAACTTACACCTAATCCTAATCTCAACTCCTTAACCTAAACCTAAACTTAAACTTGAAAACCTAAACCTAAACCCGAACCCGAACCCGATTTCCTAAACCTAAACCTTAACCTATTCTCAATTCCCTAAACCTTAACCTATAACCTAACCTAACCTAAACCTAAAGCTATGACCTATAACCTAAATCTAAACCTAAAACCTAAAACCTAAAACCTAAACCTAAACCTATAATCTAAACCTAAAATCTAAATGTCTTCTCAAATCCCTAAACCTATAACCTATAACCTAAACCCAAACCTAAACCTATAACCTTAACCTAAAGCTAAACCTATAACCTAAATTTATTCTCAAATCCCTAAACCTATAACCTATAACCTAAACCCAAACCCGAACCTAAACCTATAACCTAAAGCCTAAACCTATACTTATAACCTAAACCTATTCTCAAATCCCAAAACCTTTAACCTAAACCTAAACCTATAACTTATAACCTAAACCTATAACCTAAACTCGATTCCCTAAAACTTAACCTATAACCTAACCTAAACCTATACTTATAACCTAAGCCTATACTCAAGTCCCAAAACCTATAACTATAAACTAAACCCAAACCTAAACCTATAACCTTAACCTAAACCTATAACCTTAACTTATAACCTTAACCTTAACCTAAAACCCAAACCTAAACCTAAAACCTAAATGTATTATCAAATCCCTAAACCTATAACCTATAACCTAAACCCAAACCTAAACCTATAACCTTAACTTAAGCCTAAAACCTAAACCTAAACCTATAACCTAAATGTATTCTCAAATCCCTAAACCTATAATGTATAACCAAAACCCAAACCTAAAATTATAACCTAAACCTAAAACCTAAAACCTAAACCTATACAGATAACCTAAACCTATTCTCAAATCCAAAAACCTATAACCTAAACCTAAACCCTAACCTAAACCTATAACCTATAACCTAAACCTATAACCTAAACCTAAACCCTAACCCAAACCTATAACCTATAACCTGAACCTATAACCTAAACTCAATTCCCAAAACCTTAACCTATAACCTAACCTAAACCTATACTTATATAACCTAAACCTATTCTCAAATCCCAAAACCTATAACTATAACCTAAACCTTAACCAAAAACCTATAACCTATAACTTAAACCTATAACCTAAACTCAATTCCCTAAACCTTAACCTACACCCTAACCTAAACCTATACTTATAACATAAACCTATTCTCAAATCCCAAAACCTATAACCAAAACCTAAACGTTAACCTAAACCTATAACTTATAACCTAAACCGAAAACTATAACCTAAACCCGAACCCGAATTCTTAAAATATACTTATAACCTAAACCTATTCTCAAATCCCAAAACCTATAACTACAACCTAAACCTAAACCTAAACCTAAAACCTATAACCTAAACCTTAACTTAAACCTAAACCTATAACCTATAACCTGAACCTATAACCTAAACTCAATTCCCTAAACCTTAACCTATAACCTAACCTAAACCTATACTTATAACCTAAACCTATTCTCAAATCCTAAAACCTATAACTATAACCTAAACCTTAACCAAAAACCTATAACCTATAACCTAAACCTATAACCTAAACTCAATTCCCTAAACCTTAACCTACACCCTAACCTAAACCTAAACCTAAAACCTAAATGTATTCTCAAACTTATAAACTAAACCTAAAACTTAACCTATCACCTAACCTATAACATATAACCTATACATATAACTTATAACCTAAGCTCAATTCCCTAAACCTTAACTTGTAACTGATAACCTAAACCTATAACCTATAACCTACACTCAATTCCATAAACCTTAACCTATAACCTATAACCTATAACCTAAACTCAATTCCTTAAACCTTAACCTATAACCTATAACCTATAACCTAAACTCAATTCCCTAAACCTATAACCCATAACCTAACCTAAACCAAAACTTATAACCTAACTATAATCTAAACCTAAAACCTAAGCCTAAAAACCAAACGTAAACCCGATCCCGAATCCGAACCCGATTTCCTAAACCTAAACGTTAATGTATTCTCAAATCCTTAAACCTAAACATAAACCTAATCCAAATATCAACTCCTTAACCTAAACCTAAACTTGAAAACCCAAATCCAAACCCGATCCCAAACACGAACCCGATTTCTTAAACCTAAACCTTAACATATTTTCAATTCCCTAAAGTTATAACCTATAACCTATAACCTAAACCTAAACCTAACCTATACCTACAACCTTAACCTAAACCTAAAACCTAAAACTAAACCGATAACCTAAATGTATTCTCAAATCCCTAAACTTATAACCTAAAATGTAAACCCAAACCTAAACCTATAACCTAAACATATAACCTATAACCTAAACCTATTCTCAAATCCCAAAACCTATAACCTAAACCTAAACCTTAAGCTAAACCTATAACCTATAACCTAAACTCTGAAAGTGCACCTACTAGTGCTCTGGTTTGTCAATTACAATGTAAGTTGAGTCAGTCGGACAATAACGCCTAACAGGAAGATCAACTCAAGTGTCTACCTCAACTGGATGTGTGGAAGCTCACCATAGGTAAATCATAACCTCACATCCCATGTCCCAAAACACCAGGTGATTAAAACCTTTAAAAATATGTAGAACATCTTAGGGTTTTTTGTGTAAGAAAACTTTTTACCAAATAGAAAAATCTTCAAGTTTTTCTTACACTGTCGATTATATCGATTCACCTTTCGATATGTCGATATCCTCGGCATCTCAATCGATACAATCGAGTGAGGACAAAAAGCGTCCAGCAATCAAACATTTATCTGGACGATTTATCGATATATCGACGATTCAGTCCATATCATCGATATTCGAATATCGATCCTATCGAAAGTGGATCGATATAATCGACAGGCAGTTTTTCGGTGCCCCTATTTTTCTAAAGAAAATTACTATGAGCTTCGATATATCGAGACCTTCCGATCCAATCTAAACTCAAATATCGATCATATCAGAAGTCAGTCGATCATATCGATAGTGGACGCATGTTTTTCTCCAGCATGATTTTCAAGATGTTTTAAAACATTGATCGCGGTGCCAGTCGAGAAATCGATATTCATATGTCGATCATATCGAGACTTGGTCGATTGGATCGAGATGGGACACAAACCGTCCAGCAAGCTTATAGGTAAATCTATACGATTTATCGATCCCATCGACACGGTCTCCGATATCATCGATATACAAATTTCGATGACATCGACTGTTCCCCGATCATATCTTTAGAATCTGTCAATCTTCAAGGCATGTCTCTCTCACTTTCACCTGTCGATAGATCGATTCATCTATCGATGGAATCGGAGTTCGAAATCCGATAACATCGATGTGTGTCTCGATCTCATTGACCAGTTGGCAAAAGGTTTCCAAAAATGAAAATGACATTTGAGTTTGTATCATCGAGAGGACAATCGATACAATCGAGAGTATACGCTCGATCATATCAAAACCTTCTCGATGATATCAAACTCTGTCATAAATATGATCGTTTTATATCCGTTGGAACCTTTTGCCTATTTATAGAGAAGCTTGCCTTTATTGCTGGTAGAGAAAGAAGAGAGTGCTTTTGAGTATTTTAACCTTCCTATCATTTACCTTAAGCCCTTTCTCTCAGGGAGTTCATCCTCCAATCCACCCTCATCATTGATATTCAATAGAGTGGATTGGGGAATGAACTTCCGCATTCAAGGATCCTTCAGCTACTACCTTATTGGCAAATCATTAAGCTGGGATGCCTTGAATGCATAGATGATCGGAACCACTCTATCTTTCTAATAGGAAATTCCTTAGAGAGTGGAATTCCATCACAACCTTGACCCAACCTAAAGCCTAGAATAGGTATATCTTTTGTGTTGCGGATCAAGGGAGCTGAAGACTCTTCATCAACAAAAGAGAGATCTTTAACATTGCGCTGAATGAGACTCATTAACTTATTTGTAAGTATCTAGAGTCCAGAGGACACTTGTGATAATTCCTTTTTAGGATTGGGTCTTAAGTGGTCTCACCCTTTGAAGTCTTCAGGGAGGCCTCCGATGGTAGTGTACGTGTGGGGTGCTTTGTGTGGACCCTTTCTCTGTGGAGAGCATAAACATCTGGTTGGGAGTGAACCAGTAAAACTCTAGGTTAGAGGTGAACCTGGTAAAACCTCCGTTAGGGTCTCAGGGGAGATCCTTGGCCAGTGTTTCTAAAAGCGGGTGCATTGTGTGGACCCTTACTCTATGGTGAGCACAAACATCTGGTTAGGAGTGAACCGGTAAAACTCCAGGGTTTGAGGTGAACCAAGTAGAAACCTCTGTAAAGGTTGAAGGTGAACCTGATTTAAAACCTTAGGTTTGAGGTGAACCATGGGAAACCTCCTTAGTGAAATCCAGTACACTCAAGGGTTGAGTGTGGCAGCCGGGACTGGAGTAGACAAGTAGTCGAACCACTATAAATGACTGTGTTTGTGATTGTTTCTTGTGCCTGATCATTTGTGAAATTATATTAACTGCATTTATATTTGCTCACGCTTCACACACAGTCACATCCATCATAGACTATAACTGCTCCATGCTTATCATTTAAATAGTTCTGTGATTGGATCCTCTACCAGGCTTGGAAGCCAGTAGAGTTAATTTTGAATAATCCTAATCTATACTCTGTGATAGGATTAGTGTGATAGGATTTTTAATAATTCATAAAAATTTTAAAAAGTCCTATTCACCCCCTCTAGGACATATTGGCATATTCCTACTTCAACTCAAGCGGTCTTTACCGCTATTTCAATTGGTATCAAAGCAAGTCTCTCTTTAAGGGCTTTACTGCCTAGAGAGTGATCTTGACTGAAGTTGGGAAAATGGCCAAAGGAGAGGGCTCATCGGTCTCTAGACCTCCAATATTTGATGGTTCAAATTATGCTTATTGAAAGTCTAGGATGCACTGTTTGGATCATGATGTTTGGACATAGTTGAAACTGGATATGTGCCACTGAGCAATCAAATTATTCTTGAAAATGGCACAACTATCTCCAAACCTAAGTCCAACGAAATGTGGACTGCATTCAAGAAAGAAAAATAAACGTCTAAAGAAAAAGTAATGAATGCTATCTACTGTGCTGTGTCCCATGAATCAGGTGACACATCTAAAGAGGCATGGGGTCTATTGGAAACAACCCATGAGGGAGCAAGCACAGTAAAAAAAAAAAAAAGTCTTAGGTACAACTCTTAACATCTCAATTTGAACACATCGGAATGGAGGATGATGAGACCTTCATGGAATTTTTTTTACAAAACTAAATATCATTTGTAATTCCATGGGTGGATTAGGAAAGAAAGTTCTGGTCTAAAAATTTGTAGGAAAATACTAAGATCCCTACCAGAACGTTTCAACTCACAAGTTCACCCATTGAAAAGTGTAGGAATATGGATGAAGTGAAAATAGAAGAACTAGTAGGTTCCCTATAAACTTTTGAACTACACTTCAAATAAACTCCTAAATAAAAAAAAAATAAAATATTGTTCTCAAAACTACAAAGAACACAACAAATGAGGAAGTAGAAATAATGAGGATGAGGAAATGGCTCTCTTGACTCGAAGGTTCAAAACATTCTTCAACAAGAACCGTGGCCGATCTTTCAGAGGCAATCAGATGGAAAGCAAGCACAATATAGGAAAATCTGCTAAAAAGTCCAAAGAGCCTCAGTGCTAGAATTGCAAAAAATTTGGACATCTGTCCACTGAATGCCCTACCAGGAAAACCAAAGGAAAAGCCATGGCAGCTACTTAGGATGACACTGAAGAATCAAACTCTGACTTCAGTGATTCAGAAAGTAATGGAGATTGAAAATCATTGAAAATACTCATGGCCTCCTCATCCACAAACATCCCAGTATTAAATGAGAAAATTGATGAACTTTAAATCAAATAGTCATTTCCATCTAATAATGAGAAAGAATGAATCTATCCTTGAAATTGATCAAATAGATTGAACTACTGAAAGATGAAAACATATGGCTTAAGAATGAAAATCATACACTCAAAATTGATGCAGAACAATCTAGAAAAACTGTTGAGCTAAACTACAAATTTTTCCAGAGTAGTGACAAATTAGAAAGACTTTTAAGGATAGGAAGACCTATTAAAGACAAGAGTGTGTTGGGCAAACCAAGCTCCAAAAATGCAGCACAAACACTTGAGAAATCAGCTGCATCAGGAAGTAGATCTAGGGCCACTCTTGTTTGTCATTTATGTGGAGACTCAGGTCACTACAAATCTGAATGCTTTACAATTGGTTGGACTCAATTATGCAATGCAAAATGTCAAGAGTCCACCAAGGTACATGACAGGAGGTAAAAAAAAAAAACATCTGTCTCCACCAAGAATGACAAAGAAAATGGATGAGCTGTTGAATTAAGTGGCCCAACTGAATCAGAAAAATTTGATAAATCAAGAGAACGTGATTCAGTTGTCAAATGTGCCCAAACAAACCCATAGTGAAGTAAAAGCAACACCTTCAAGAAAAACAGGCAATTGTGTTAAGGGGTTCTTAGATAGCGGTTACTCAAGACATGTAACAGGTGACATATCCCTTCCTGCAAATTATTCAAATCTTGATGATGGGATGGTCACATTTGGAGATGGAAGCACCGCTAAGGTAATGGGGTATGAGACTATTATTCTTGGATTAGAAATGCTCAAAAATGAGAATGCTCTCCTGGTAGAAGGTTTGACACACAACCTTCTAAGCATTTCTCAAATATGTGATAACAAGCATGAGGTTACATTCGACAAGCTATAGTGCAAGATCCTGGACTTATCAAGAAAACAAGTTATGAAGGGTCTTTGCACCAGTACTCACTGCTATGTCATAAAAAAAAATTGGCAAACCATTGCTCTCCTGGTACAACTGTTCTTGTATACTGAAGCTGACATGAAAATATTTAAAGATATACATGTATGGAAGATTATTGAAGACTGGAGATAACTTGTCCCATCTTTGCTCTTGATAAATGAATCATTGGATCAAACGAATCATCTGCACAAAATTGATCCCATCAATGACCTTTCGAGAATCTGAAACGTCGGGTCGATTTGTTTGCCCTCGAACTCATCATTGATAACATCAATTAAGGGTATATCGATAGAAGTCGGACGAGCGTAGCATTTCTTCTTCCAGAGCATTTTTCTTCTCTTGGTTAGCTATTTTTCCTTCAAAGTTTCAATGTATAAAGACAAGTCTTGCTCTCATACAAAGTGCTTCAACTAGAAACAAGCAAGGTAAGAAAAATGTAACTGCCTCATATTCATTTCAAGATCTAGAAATCGTGGCAGAACGAGCTGTTCATATTAAATGTGTTGAACCCGTTGGGATCTTCAATCTCTTAGAACTGATCAGATGGGGTATTATCGTGAATATTGGAAGGGAATTTCAACATAATCTCTTGTGCATCAGTTTCTAAACTTAATCTACAATGTTGACAACAATCCTTCATTCATTTCAATTACTGTCAATAAATTGGATTAAGCACATCACTCCCAGACTGATAAGTCGTCTGGATGGTGTAGAAGTTACTATGATACCCGTGTCGGAACGAAATATGAATGGTTTTGGTGTATTGGGAGAAGTTACTCAACGGAACTACGATCCCCAGAAATGCAGAGAATGTTCTTCATGTCAAATATCTCAATCCTGCATACAAAATTCTTCACAGCATTTTTAGTACAAATGTCTATCCCTGTGAAGTCTCTGGGAACATGCTGCCTCCATACATTCTAAATGTGTTGTATGATGCTCATCTTGGTATTCACGTCTGCCTACCCACTCTCATTCTTTAATAATTAATTCGGGTGTTTTCAAATGAATCCATCACTACACTTCCACTCCTGTGTCTTGTGACCAAGCTATCACGTCAATTTGGGCTGCCTCCTACTAACGATCTCCTACACCTGCGTATTTGGTATAATCAAGAAGACATTTACAATATCATTGCCAATGCGCCTTGTGGAGTCAATTCAAGCTCAGACAAAGACTATTCTATTCACAGCTCTATCTCTGACAAAAATATTCAGGCCGTCATCAATCAAAACACTGTACAGAATCTGCTTGGTAGACAATCCTACACGAAGAAATGGCTGGATAAGTGTGAAGTTCATCTACTGGAGATCAAAACCATGCTGGCCACTCTACAACATGGTACACAACAAATTCTGAACGTCCTGCCAGCATAATAGAGGTTGTTGATTGTCTAATAGAGTGTCCAATGCATCACAGACCTGGATTCTCACTTAAATGCTGAGGGCATCAATATCTATTTGAATGCTCCTTGCTCATGCATAGGTATGGTGCATTACTAAAGCTCAATTGTTTTTGGATTAAAAATCTCTAAGTAAAGAAGACTTAGTCTTTTGATAGTTTTCTGTTCTCCTACTACTATCTAGGGCAGTATGAGTGTTGGATATTTTGTTAAATATGGCTGAATGTAATTCTCACTGTTCCTGCCATACTATCATATGTGCTCTCCTGGTTTATTTCCTGTCTGATATAGAATGCATGTGTTTTCATGATTACCTTATCTGGTCAATGCTTTATTTATCATGCCTCTATATCTCTAAGTGATATCAATGCTTTATTTATCATGCCTCTATATCTTCTAAAAATCATGTATCCTTTACACTAATTTTCTCTATATACATTTATATCTGATGGTTCTCCCATATGCTTAAACTCTTCAGTCAATATCACTTGATATATCTTTGTCAATGACTGACAAAAAGGGGGAGAAAAATTACAAACACCCCTGTGAAAAATTGGATATTTGTGCTCGTATATGTTGCAGGTGTTAGGGGGAGCAGCAACAGTAAGAAAGGGGGAGTTTTGAAGAAAGGGAGAGCAATTACTGGTTGTGTACATGGGTGATTAGAATTTATAAAATTGTGTTAATGCATGTACACACAATTTAGGATGTGTCTGTCTAGATATTTTTCTAGGGTGTTTTTGGGTATTTTGTCACGTAATTGACAAAGGGGGAGATTGAAAGTGCACCTACTAGTGCCCTGGTTTGTCAATTATGGTGTAAGTTGAGTCAGTCGGACAACAACGCCTAACAGGAAGATCAACTCAAGTGTCTGCCTCAATTGGATGTGTGGAAGCTCACCATAGGTAAATCATAGCATCACATCCAAAACACCAGGTGATTAAAACCCTAAAAAATATGTAAAACATCTTAGGGTTTTTTGTGTAAGAAAAGTTTTTACCAAATAAGAAAATCTTCAAGTTTTTCTTACACTGTCGATTATATCGATTCACCTTTCGATATGATCGACCTGCTTTGTCGATGTCCTCGACATCTTAATCGATACAATCGAGTGAGGACAAAAAATATTCAGCAATCAAACATTCATCTGGACGATTTATCGATATATCAACGATTCAGTCGATATCATCGATATTCAAATATCGATCCTATCGAAAGTGGATCGATATAATCGACAGGCAGTTTTCCGGCGCCCCTATTTTTCTAAAGAAAATTACTATGAGCTTTGATATATCGATGACCTTCCGATCCAATCTAAACTCAAATATCGATCATATTGGAAGTCAGTCGATCATATCGATAGTGGGTGCATATTTTTCTCCAGCATGATTTTCAGGATCTTTTTAAACATTGATCAGGGTGCCAGTCGAGAAATCGATATTCATATGTCGATCATATCGAGACCTGGTCGATTGGATCGAGATGAGACATAAACCGTCTAGCAAGCTTATAGGTAAATCTATACGATTTATCGATCCCATCGACACGGTCTCCGATATCATCGATATACAAATTTCGATGACATCGACTGTTCCCCGATCATATCTTTAGAACCTGAAAATCTTCAAGGCTTGTCTCACTCACTTTTACCTGTCGATAGATCGATTCATCTATCGATGGAATCAGAGTTCGAAATCCGATAACATCGATGTGTGTCTCGATCTCATCGACCAGTTGACAAAAGGTTTCCAAAAGTAAAATTGACATTTGAGTTTGTATCATTGAGAGGACAATCGATACAATCGAGAGTATACGCTCGATCATATCGAAACCTTCTCGATGATATCAAACTCTGTCATAAATATGATCGTTTTATATCCGTTGGAACCTTTTGCCTATTTATAGAGAAGCTTGCCTTTATTGCTGGTAGAGAAAGAAGAGAGTTCTTTTGAGTGTTTCAACCTTCTTATCATTTACCTTAAGCCCTTTCTCTCAAGGATTTCATCCTCCAATCCACCCTCATCATTGATATTCAATAGAGTGAATTGGGGAATGAACTTCTGCATTCAAGGATCCTTTAACTACTACCTTATTGGCAAATCATTAAGCTGGGATGCCTTGAATGCATAGATGATCGGAACCACTCTATCTTCCTAATATAAAAATCCTTAGACAGTGGAATTCCATCACAACCTTGACCCAACCTAAAGCCTAGAATAGGTATATCTTTTGTGTTGCGGATCAAGGGAGCTGAAGATCTTCATCAACAAGAGAGAGATCTTCAACATTGCGCTGAATGAGACTCATCAACTTATTTGTAAGTATTTAGAGTCTAGAGGACACTTGTGATTATTCCTTTTTAGGATTGGGTCTTAAGTGGTCTCACCCTTTGAAGTCCTCAGGGAGGCCTCCGACGAGAGTGTACGTGCGGGGTGCGTTGTGTGGACCCTTGCTCTATGGAGAGCATAAACATCTGGTTGGGAGTGAACCAGTAAAACTCTAGGTTAGACGTGAACCTGGTAAAACCTCCGTTAGGGTCTCAGGGGAGATCCTTGGCCAGTGTGCCTAAAAGCGGGTGCGTTGTGTGGACCCTTGCTCTATGGAGAGCATAAACATCTGGTTAGGAGTGAACCAGTAAAACTCCAGGGTTTGAGGTGAACCAAGTAGAAATCTCTATAAAGGTTGAAGGTGAACCTGATTTAAGACCTTAGGTTTGAGGTGAACTATGAGAAATCTCCTTAGTGAAATCCGGTACACTCAAATTTTGAGTGTGGCAGCCGGGAGTGGAGTAGACAAGTAGTCGAACCACTATAAATGATTGTGTTTGTGATTATTTCTTGTGCCTGATCATTTGTGAGATTATATTAACTGTATTTATATTTTCTCACACTTCACACACAGTTACATCCATCATAGACTATAACTGTTCCATGCTTATCATTTAAATAGTTCTGTGATTGGATCCTCCACCAGGCTTGGAAGCCAGTAGAGTTAATTTTGAATAATCCTAATCTGTACTCTGTGATAGGATTAGTGTGATAAGATTTTTAATAATTCATAAAAAATTTAAAAAGTCCTATTCACCCCCCTCTAGGACATATTGGCATATTCCTACTTCAACTCAAGCAGTCTTCACAGCTATTTCAAACTCAATTCCCTAAACCTTAACCTATAACCTAACTTAAACCTATACTTATAACCAAAACCTATTCTCAAATCCCAAAACCTATAACTATAATCTAAACCTTAACCAAAAACCTATAACTAATAACCTAAACTCAATTCCCTAAACCTTAACCTACACCCTAACCTAAACCTATATTTATAACTTAAACCTATTCTCAAATCCCAAAACCTATAACCTAAACCTATAACCTAAACCTAAACCTATAACCTAAACCGAAACCGAAACCGATAACCTAAACCCGAACATAAATCCGAGCCCGAAACCTATAACCTTAACCTAAACATAAAACCTAAACCTAAATCTATACTTATAACCTAAACCTATTCTTATAACCTAAACCTATACTTATAACCTAAACCTATTCTCAAATCTCAAAACCTATAAGCTAAACCTAAACCTTAACCTAAACCTAAACCTATAACCTAAACGTAAAACCTAAACCTAAACCTATACTTATAACCTATAACTTAAACCTATAACCTAAACCTATACCTAAAACCCAAACGTAAACCTGATCTCGAACCCGAACCCGATTTCCTAAACCTAAACCTTAACGTATTCTCAAATCCCTAAATCTAAACCTACACCTAATCCTAATCTCAACTCCCTAACCTAAACCTAAACTAGAAAACTCAAACCTAAACCCGAACCCGAACCCAAATCCGATTTTTTAAACCTAAACTTATAACCTTAACCTAAACCTATTCTCAAATCCCAAAACCTATAACTTAAACCTAAACTTAAACCTTAACCTATAACCATAACTTATAACCTAAACCTATAACTTAAATTCAATTCCCTAAACCTTAACCTATAAGATAACCTAGACCTAAACCTAAACCTATAACCTAAAACATAAACCTAAACATAAAACTTAAATGTATTCCCAAATCTTTAAACCTAAACCTACACCTAATCTTAATCTCAACTCCTTAACCTAAACCTAAACTTGAAAACATAAAGCTAAACCCAATCCCGATTTCCTAAACCTAAACCCTTTAACTTATTCTCAATTCCCTAAAGCTATAAGCTATAACCTAAACCTATAACCTAAACCTATAACCTAAACCTAAAACCAAAACCTAAATGTATTCTCAAATCCTTAAACCTAAACCTATACCTAATCCTAATCACAACTCCTTAACCCAAACCTAAACTTGAAAACCAAAACCTAAACCCCAACCTGAACCCAAACTCGATTTCCTAAACCTAAACCTCAACCTATTCTCGATTCCCTAAACCATAACCTATAACCTAACCTAAACCTAAACCTATAACATGCACTTATAATCTAAACCTAAACCTATAACTTAAACCTATAACCTTAACCTAAATGTAAAACCTAAACCTAAACCTAAACCTAATCCCGAACCCGAATTTGAATCCTTAAACCCTTAGCCTAAACCTAAAACTCAAACGTAAACCCGATCTCGAACCCGAACCTGATTTCCTATATCTAAACCTTAACGTATTCTCAAATCCCTAAACTTAAACCTACACCTAATCTTAATCTCAACTCTCTAACCTAAACCTAAACCTAAGCTTGAAAACCCAAGCCTAAACCCGATCTCGAACCCGAATCTGAATCCCTAAACCCTTATCCTAAACTTAAAACCCAAACGTAAACTTGATCTTGAACCCGAACCCAATTTCCTATACCTAAACCTTAACATATTCTCAAATCCATAAACTTAAACCTACACCTAATCCTAATCTCAACTCCCTAACCTAAACCTAAACCTAAACTTGAAAATTCAAACCTAAACCCGATCCCGAACCCGAATCCGATTTCCTAAACCTAAACTTATAACCTTAACCTAAACTTATAACCTTAACCTAAACCTATTCTCAAATCCCAAAACCTATAACCTAAACCTAAACCTTAACTAATAACCTTAACCTATAACCTAAATGTATAACCTAAACTCAATTCCCTAAACCTTAACTTATAACCTAACCTAAACATAAACCTATAACCTACACTTATAACCTAAACCTAAACCTATAACCTTAACCTAAACATAAAACCTAAACGTAAACCTATACTTATAACCTAAACCTATTCTCAAATCCCAAAACATATAACCTAAACCTAAACCTTAACCTAAACCTATAACCTAAAATCTAAAACCTAAACCTAAACCTACACTTATAGCCTATAACCTAAACTTATAACCTAAACCTAAACCTAAAACCCAAACGTAAACCCGATCTCGAACCCGAACCTGATTTCCTAAACCTAAACCTTAATGTATTCTCAAATCTCTAAACCTAAACCTACACCTAATCTAATCTCAACTCTTTAACCTAAACCTAAACTTGAAAACCCAAACCCAAACCTGAACCCAATTTTCTAAACCTTAACTTATAACCTTAACCTAAACCTATTCTCAAATCCCAAAACCTATCACCTAAACCTAAACCTAAACCTTAACCTAAACCTAAACCTTAACCTATAAGCTTAACCAATATCCTAAACCTATAACCTAAACTCAATTCCCTAAACCTTAACCTATAACCTAACCTAAACCTAAACCTATAACCTACACTTATAACCTAAACCTAAACCTATAACCTATAACCTAAACATAAGCCTAAAACCTAAATGTATTCTCAAATCCTTAAACCTAAACCTACACCTAATCCTAATCTCAACTCCTTAACCTAAACCTAAACTCGATCTCGATTTCCTAAACCTAAACCTTAACCTATTCTCAATTCCCTAAAGCAACTTATAACCTAAACCTATAACCTAAACCTAAAACCTAAAACTAAACCTAAAACCTAAATGTATTCTCAAATCCCTAAACCTAAACCAACACCTAATCCTAATCTCAACTCCTTAGCCTAAACCTAAACTTGAAAACCCAAACCTAAACCCGAACCTGAATCCAAACCCGATTTCCTAAACCTAAACCTATTCTCAATTCCCTAAACCGTAACCTATAACCTAACCTAAACCTAAACTTATAACTTACACTTATAACCTAAACCTAAACCTATAACCTAAACCTGTAACCTTAACCTAAACCTATAACCTCTTTTAATTTATTTCTTAGTTTCAATATGATTGTACATAATCTGTTGCAAAGGAAAAGAAAAGGGCTTAGTTTTTGAGTTCAAGCTTCCTTATCATCCATGCATGGCACTGCAAACCTTTACTAAACTGTAACTCTAATCGGAACTTTGTGCAATCTGATCAAGTGCATTAACATCTAATACTATCCTATTCCTTTGCAGGATAACATTGCCGTATTTATGGGCCCTTGTGCTGCGATTCTTGTTCTCATCATCATTGGACTCTCATGCATGAGAATCAAGGATGTATCCCTTTAACACATGCGCCTTTTTACAAAGCTTTAATTTTTGTTGTTATTTCTATTAACTTGAATTGAAAAACTTTTTTGCATTATTTACTTGCATTCGTTTTATTTTAATTATCAGTTTTATTTTAAAAAAGTGTGGCCACTTTTTTGAAAAAAAAAAAACGAATAAAGTTTCTGCAATTCTTCATGATTTTGAATTATAATGTTTTGTTGGTTAAATATTTTTTATTAGATGAAAGACACAAAAAGAAAATTGTTGCTGATTTTTTTTCTATTTTTTTTTTAAAATTATTTTTAATGCAAGAAATTTTCTGACGGCTTTAGGTCGTCAGAGACGGTCCATAACCATCCTTTTAAGGTTCATAAGAGACTGCTGATAACGGTCCTTTTTAAGGACAGTCTATAATCGTCCTTTTAAGGTTCATTAGAGATTGCTCATAACAATCCTTTTTAAGGACGGTCTATGACGGTCCTTTTAAGGTTCATCAGGGACTATATCTATTGACGGTCCATGACCGTCCTTCTTTACAGACGGTCCATAACCATCCTTTAAATGTCCAGATAAATGACAGTTCATGACCGCCCTCTATGTAATACAATGCCCCAAAATAGGACGGCCCATCAGTCTAAGACCGTCCTTTATTAAATTTTTAGATGGTTTTAACCGTCCTTTTTTCACTGTTTTGGCGTAGTGGTGAGTCGGGGTCTCACCTAATTAACTTCCCTTTTTATAAGTATACTGAGGGAGGGGATTAGGTGCCAGCCCAACCTCACCCAACATGGTGTAAGCCTCATCGTGGCCCACCTTGATGTATGTATTGCATATCCACACCATCTATTTAGCTTTTCCAGCTCACTCAAAACTGAAGCAGATCCAAACCTTAGGTGGACTATACGAAACAGTTGTAATTGATTGTTAAAAATGTTTTGTGGGCTACAAAAGTTTTTAATTAAACTGATGGGATTTTTTTTTTTAAAACCATCATTCAGATATTACAGAAACATTACAATGGGCCTTTGGAAGTTTTTAACCACTATTTCTTATGACATTTGGATCTTTTTCATTTTTGGGCTCATGCTCTAAAGTGATAGGAAAACATATGGACAACCTGAATATATGATACATACATAAAGGGCCCAACTGTCAGGGCTGCACTATGTTTTGGTGAGGGCGGAGCCACACCTAATCCACTCCCATATATGGATGCTCACAGACAGATACACGAATATATAGTAAAAGAGCCTTTTTTGGTTTTGTTCACACCTGCGTGTGCAATAAAGCCACACATGTTCCAGTGTGGCATAGTATGTTTGAGACTAAATCCATCCATAGAAAAACACCCTTATATAATGGATCCCCAACCCCAGAATCCATTTGATCCACTTGAAAAGTGGGCCACCATTAACAGAACAAATGAATGGCTCTGAAAAACTTGGGTGAAGTTTTCTAACCCATAACCTGGTTTCGACGGTGGGACTCACATGCCTAGTGTGTTTAGCTATTCAATCAAAAGCAAGGCCACATGTCAACACGAGGCTCACATTCGATCAAACGTGTGCGATTACGATAGCGCGGCCATACCAGAATCTAATTTGACTCATGTTTAATTGAGTACTTTCGAGTTTAAGTGCTAAGATAGACCGATTAAGATATAGGATCCGTGAGATTGTCCGCCTTCCCGATATAACAACCCGAAAATCAATCTTAAGAAATTAGAGTATTAATGCAAGTGCCACTGTATGACTACAACTAAACACACTTAGATCACAAATAAATGCACTTGTGTTCACTCCCCAAGTGCAGGGTTGTGATGTAGTAATAAACTCGGTAAGACCGAGGTCGAATCCCAAGGGACTGAAACTGTACGTTATCTAAAACTAACTAGAACTAGAACTAGAATAAGGTGAAATCTAAACTATTTGTGATTTGAGGAATAATTGTGAAATTATTATCTAAAGCTTAGGAAATCAGAGATAAGGAAACTAGGGATTCAGAGGATCCACTTGTAGAGATCAGGGAGATCTTATGCCTGTTTCATGAATCATATAAATTAACTGAACTGTCATTGATCTAGTTTTCAAGAGATGAAAGGTATATGAATTAGAATGGATTCCATCACCAAACCATGCCCACGAGACTATGACGAACAACAAAATTAAACTAATTCCCAACCAATCACATGTATTAAGGTTAGGAAGGGTACCATCATCCGACCATGCCCAGGAGACTATGGTGAACAACAGGGCTTCCTGACGTCATAAACATAAAAGAGAAAAGAAAATATTCAAGCCATCACAGACCCACTGTAATTTCAGTCACAACAGACCATTAAAGACTAAAAATATTTCCAATATTAATAAAACCAAAATTAATGTCAATTCAATCCCAACAAAAGGCATAAGCAAATCACTCCCATCACGCTACAAGCTTCACCTCTTAGCCCTAGCTAAGAGGTTTAGCAACACATGATGTGGCTAATATCCTTAGGATTCATGAAAAAAAAAAAACAGAAAAAGAAAAGAAAGAAATAAGGAAAAGAAATTAAAAAAACTTCAACTTCTCCTCTCTCTCTGTTGCACTTCACGTCCAAGCTTGGATGATGATCCTTGCTCTCCTTAGTCTTCTTTCCTTTATAGTAAGCAGGTAGGCGATGAGATATGTCGGTGCGTGCCTTACGCAGCTGCGTCTTGCGTATCTCAGCGAAATAAAGATTTCCTTCTTCTTCTTTTTTTTTTCGTTGAAGTCGTTAGGGTCCACTTAGCGACTTCACGCCTCATCAAAGCCGTCCATTGCCTATGTGAAGTTGATTTATCACATCATTTCAATTTTTGAGAGTATCTGAACTCTTGGTGGGCCACCGCATGAATCAACGTCGAGAGAAAAATCCAATATTCATGATCTTATTTGCATGCATGGTTGTAAGGAAAGTAGGATATTTGATCAGAATTATTTTACGGATACAATGGACGGTCCAGATTGTCTGGCCGATCACGATTAAGAAGGCCGTATGGCCCACGGTGATCGGATGTCTGTTATGCACGTCTGTGCATAAGGAGTCCCACTGGGATGCTCGGACAACCTTCTATCATCACTAGAAAAGATATCCCCTTCGTCTAACAGACTCGTGACGAAAAACCGTTCGAACAAGGGCGTTTCTGTATTGGATTCGGTGTGACCCACTGAGTTTCCAGTAAACCGTCCGAATTGAGTTGGCGCGGTGAAAAATCGATCACGCTCCTCTCTTGAAATTCTCTCTCCTAGGTCTGCGTTATCTGGGCCATTAGAGTCTACTGAACTGTCCAGATCATCCATAAGACCTCATATGGTGGCCCACTACAGAGGACCATAGGCTTTGTTTGCGAACAGGGCCTCCGTCGAAGCGCTGTGATGATCAGTGGGGTCCACTTAGTTTTCGTTTTGAAAATTCACACCGTCCATTGGCTTCAGGACGAAAAACCGTCCAAAAATGCTTAGTTTTGCAGCCATTTTGGTGTGGTCCACTTGATCTTTTATTCCGCCGTCCATTCTGCTTCCAGCGGCCAGAATCTTCCCATAGCTTGCATGGTGTAAAACGGATGCCTAGGTGAGGGTTTTAGCGACCCCATGGGACGAATGAACGGTCCAGATTGTGGAATTGGATGAGGAGTGGGCCCCACTGAGAGAGAATGGCGGACGCTGGTGCGTCCGCTGTTCTTGGTACGGAAAGGAGACGGGTCAGCGACGCTGACCCGTTTTTTGGTTTCTGGTGCATCGCGAGGACGACACCCTCTATGTACATGCGTCGCATGTGTGGGTCCCACAATGATGTGTATCCAAAATCTGATCCTTCCATCTTCTTTGTCACACAATTTAGACCGTAGGGACTGAAGATAAAACATATCCAGGCAGCAGGTGGGCCTAGAATCATGATTCTGAGGGCTGATCTGTCCGTTAGACCACTTCCACAGCGATCCAATGGCCGATTTTTGACTTGTGCGGTTAATTTATGGTCCTCAGGACATGTATGGAGTTTCGAGCTGAACGGATGGTGGAAACCCTGTGATCTTGCATTCTGGCTGACTTGCAGGCCACTTGAGCTTCAGTTTCTCGATTTTCACAGATCCCTGGCATGTAATTCCAACGATCTTGGTCCCCTGGGGTCCCGTAACTTGCCTTGGTGCATCTTGAGTGCTAAAACCGTATTTTTAATATCCTTTTCCAGCCCAAGTTCCTAAAGTCACCTAACAACACAAACACGATAAAAATGGGCCATTAAACAAACTCATGCTCGTAAATCCAGGTAATAAATGGGTCTAATATGCAATATTTGACCCTCAACACAACCCCCAACTAGCATTTTGGTAGTCCCGAGCAAAATATGCGAAAAATAAGTTGAGACTTATATGAAAATTTCTATAAAGCCGAATGATTTTTGAGAAATAATCCAGGCATTAGAATTCTACGATTCATGAATGTTGGGCATTACTTGCTCTTGGACTCAAGCGCACGGTAAACTTTCTAATGAAGCTCAAAGTATTAATCCATAAATCAGACAAATTCTGAACATTATGATCCATAAGTGTATAGTGGAATTTCAGCTAATCACATTAAGATTGAATTTGTTATTTCAGGATCTCATTGGTGACCAGCAAGAGAATTCATGATAACCAAACTTGCCTCATAAATTTCATCTTTTGATCTTTTCAACTTTTTATTTTTCCATTAATAGTCATGTCAAGAAGAGGAATCAAATCCCTACCAATAGGGAGCAAACCTATGGTGAAGACCGTACTCCCAGACCTTTTTCACATATCATTCATGGGGAATTAACTCCACACCTATAGGGAGCAAACCTATGGTGAGGATTATTCCCCCAAATCTTTCCAAAGGTTTCTTCTTTTCTTTAATTGATCATGATGGGTAATTTTCAAACGGGTTCCTTACATGCTTAGTGATTACCAAATTAACCCTTCAATATTAAACTGAACACTTAATGTGGAAGCGAGATGTGACATGTGAAAGCATGACTCAATCAATGTTTATAACTTCCAATCATGGATTAATGTTTTGATCTTTATTATGAAATCTAATAGATAACTAAATTCAAGAGTCGTAAAGTTACCAACATCACGTAGCTTGAACTTCTAAATCCAAGATATCCATCAAAATCACTTCGAATTCATAAGAATTCCCAGAAAAATTTAAAAATTTTCACAATTTTTTTTTTTTTCACAATTTTTGCTCAAGACTAAGAAAATACTGATTAGGTTACCTAATCCCCCACCCCCAACCTAAAATCTACATTGTCCTCAATGTAAAAGATATAAACATGCAATGCACATGGGACAATGAAAGTAAAGGAGAAGTGATGGGAAGATAGTACCTGAATAACGAATCAAGAGAGTTTCTAATAGATCATGGCATGGAAGCTTGTCAGCATGAGAGAGAAAGCAGAACAAAAATAACGAAAATAAAATCCTACCTATACCACTTTCGCAGGTGCTCTCGATTGCATTTAACGTATGCAACAAGCCTTTAAACCCCTAGGTTACCCCTAGTGGACGAGTTGTAGTCTCGTGAGGGTTTGCAGTAATGTTACCCACAAACATTGAGTATCTAACTAAACAAAAATGAAATGAAATGGAATAAAAAGATTGGGTTGCCTCCCATGAATGCTAAATTTACCGTCTTCAGCCAGACAAATAAAGCAACTACCTAGTCCTATGAAAGCGATAAACCTACCCATACCTCCATCAGACTAGGAGATCAGTCCTGGTAAATAGGAGCAATCAGAGGCATGGACATGTCCTCTGAATCAAATGCCTCGACAAATGGCTTTAATCGATGTCCATTGACTTTAAACTCCTTGTCATTTTCTGGATCTTTTATCTCGACGGCCCCATGAGGATAAGCAGTGACAACAATGTAAGGGCCGGTCCAACGATATCGAAGCTTACCCGAAAAGAGGTGGAGTCGAGAATCGTACAAAAGGATTTTCTGACCTGACGTGAATGATTTTCGGAGAATATGTTGATCATGAAACGCCTTCATCCTGTCCTTGTAAATTCTCGAGTTTTCATATGCATCATTCTGAATTTCTTCAAGTTCATTCAACTGAAGTTTGCGTAGCGAGCCAGCGTTGTCCAGATTGAAATTTAGATTTTTGCTCACCCAGTATGCTTTATGTTCCAATTCCACAGGCAAGTGACAGGCTTTCCCATATACAAGTCTAAAGGGAGATGTTTCAATAGGAGTTTTGAAAGAAGTACGGTACGCCCATAAGGCATCGGTCAATCGGATTGACCAATCCTTACGGTTAGGGTTAACTATTTTCTCCAGGATATGTTTGATCTCTCTATTGGAAATCTCAGCTTTTCCACTTGTCTATGGATGGTATGGGGTGCTCACCTTATGAGAGATACCGTATGTCTTCATTAAACTCTCAAATGGTCTATTACAAAAGTGTGAGCCCCCGTCACTAATGATGGCTCGAGGCGTTCCGAACTGCGACAGGATATTTTCTTTCAAAAATTTAATGACCGTTCGATGGTCATTTTTGCGGCATGGAATTGCTTCGATTCATTTAGTGACATAGTTTACGGCGATCAAAATATACAGATTTCCAAATGATTGGGGGAATGGTCCCATGAAATTAATGCCCCAGCAATCAAATGCTTCAATGATAAGGATGGGATTCAAAGGCATCATATTTCGACGGGACAATGCTCCCAATTTTTGACAACGCTCACAAGCTTTGCAAAACTCATAAGTGTCCCTGAACATAGTGGGCCAGTAAAAGCCACACTGTAAAATCTTGGCCATGGTCTTTTTAGCAGAAAAGTGACCACCACAGGCCTGTGAGTGACAGAAGGAGATGACACTCTGATGCTCATCGTCTGACACACATCTCCTTAAGATTTGGTCTGGGCAATATTTAAATAAATATGGATCATCCCAAAAAAAGTTACGCACCTTGGTAAAGAATTTCTTCTTATCTTGTGACGTCCAGTGTGTCGGTATGGCACCTGTAGCAAGATAATTAGCAATATCAGTGAACCAAGGTGAATAAGAGACTCTAAACAGTTGTTCATCAGGGAACATGTCATTGATATGGGTCGCCTCAAGGGAATCAGAGGTATTAAGGCGAGAAAGATGATCGGCCACTACGTTCTCTACTCCCTTTTAATCTTTGATTTCTAAATTAAATTCTTGGAGTAGAAGGATCCATCGTATCAAGCGGGACTTAGAATCATTCTTAGAAAGAAGATACTTAAGTGCCGCATGATCTGTGTAGATGATGATCTTAGATCCGATCAGGTAGGATCTAAATTTGTCCAAAGGGAACACTACGGCTAAGAGTTCCTTTTCCGTAGTCGACTAGTTCACTTGGGCAAGATTTAGAGTCCTTCTTGCATAGTGAATAACGTAAGGCTGCTTATCTTTTCTCTAGCCTAGAACCGCTACAAGAGCATAATCAGAGGCATCGCACATAAGTTTAAAAGGAACACTCCAGTCGGGTGGCTGTATGATAGGTGCAGTGGTTAACATGCCCTTAAGCTTAGTGAAAGCTTCTTGGCAGTGCTCATTCCACTCGTATGGTGCATCCTTTTGAAGAAGATTATATAAAGGACGAGAGAGGAGACTAAAGTCCTTTATGAATCGTCTGTAAAACCCTGCATGTCCCAAGAAGGATTGCACGTCTCTGATGTTCTTGGGTGGAGGTAGGTTAGAGATAAGATCGATTTTTGCCTTATCTAACTCGATTCCTTTGGACGAGATGATATGCCCAAGGACAATTCCCTTTTGAACGATAAAATGACACTTCTCCCAGTTAAGTACCAAATTTTTTTCTTCACATCTTTTCAGCACACATTTAAGACTTGCTAAGCACTCGCTGAAAGATGAACCGAAAACAGAGAAATCGTCCATGAAGACCTCTAAATATTTCTCCCCCATGTTAGAAAAGATACTCATCATGCATCGCTGAAAGGTGGCAGGGGCATTACATAACTCGAATGACATCCTTCTGTAAGCAAAGGTGCCATAGGGACATGTAAATGTGGTCTTTTCCTGATCTTCAGGGGTGATTTCAATCTGATTATAACCTGAATACCCATCAAGGAAACATTAATAGGAATGACCAGCTAACCTTTCCAAGATCTGATCTATAAAGGGCAAAGGAAAGTGGTCCTTCCTAGTGACGGTATTCAGCTTCCTGTAGTCAATGCACATTCTCTAACCAGTAGTAACTCTGGTCGACACGAGTTCATTATTGGCATTGGCTATGATGGTGATCCCGGACTTCTTAGGAACCACCTGAGTTGGACTCACCCATTGACTATCGGATATGGGGTAAATGATCCCCACTTCCAATAGTTTGAGAACCTCAGCCTTAACCACTTCCTTCATGTTTGGATTTAGTCTATGTTGTGATTGCTGAACAGCCTTTGCATTGTCCTCAAGATATATACGGTTTGTACAAATCGATGAGTTAATTCCCTTGAGGTCCGCTATCGTCCATCCAAGAGCTCCCTTATGCTCAATGAGAGTAGATATGAGCATACTCTCCTGTTCTTTTTTCATGTGGGCAGAGATCACCACCACGTATGTCTCATCTTGACCTAAATAAATATATTTTAAATCAGAGGGCAAGGGTTTTAGGTCAAGCTTCGGTGGCTTGAAGTTAGACGGTAGAGGCACTACATCAGTTTGGGGCAATTCTTCAATTTGTGGCCTCCACCGGTTAACTTCAAGTACCAGTGCAGTATCTAGCATGGCACACGTCTCCCTAATTATATCATCATTAAGATCATAGGAGTGGGCCAGGCACGTCTCTAGAGGATCAGAGGATAAGGTGAGAGGTGTTCTGTCTTCCACAAAAGAATCAATCATGTTAAAATCGTGGAAATCGTCATCATCCTCAGAGCTGCTGCCGTTATTGAAAAAGATATTCGATTCCAATATCAAATTTCCAAAAGACAGTCATAACACCATTCCTGCAATTGATAATTGCATTTGAAGTGGACAGGAATGAGAGACTAAGGATGACGGGAATCTGAGTGCTCGTGTGGTTGATGGGTTCGGTGTCCAAGATGATAAAATCAACAGGGTAGTAGAATCTATCAACCTGGACCAACACATCCTCGATGATCCCTCTTGGTACACGAACAGAATGATCAGCAAGTTGTAGTGTGGTTCGAGTGGGTTTTAATTCACCCAAGCCTAACTGTTGGTATACCGAGTAGGGAATTAGATTGACGCTCGCTCCTAAGTCAAGAAGTGCGTGATCAATTCGATAGTTCCCGATTACACATGATATGGTTGGGCAACCGGGATCTTTGAATTTTTGTAGCACGTATTTTTTCAGGATGGCACTCACTTTCTCAGTTAAGGAAATTTTCTTTTAAACACTTTTTCGTCGTTTGGTCGTGCATAAGTCGTTTAGGAATTTAGTATATAAAGGTATCTGTTTTACAACATCAAGTAGAGGAATATTGACTTTCACTTGTTTCAACACCTCTAAGATATCCTGAGAGTTAGATAGACATTTTGGTTCAACCAACCGTTGGGGAAACGGAGCAACTGGCTTCTCTAGAGGTTCCAGTTTAAATTTTTATGGGGCATCACTAGATCCATCATTGTTGTCCTCTTCTGGTTCTTGAGGCTTTTCGGGCCTAACTGGAAGGGTTTTATCAATAACCTTCCCACTCCTAAGAGCGGTGATGGATTTAGCGTGTCCCATTTGATTTGAAGAGCTGGGATCACTAACTCCATAATGCGGTTTAGGATTGGAAAGAGGTTGAGCTGGGAAGCTCCCCTTGTTTCCAATCGTATTTTCAGCCTTAAGTTCATGTATTGCTTTTGTAAGGTCTTGAAAGGCTTGCATCATACCCTGATTGAAAAGCTCTTGCTTTTGAAAATGTTTTAGAACCAAATCCTCTTGAGGTTTCTCTTGAGTTGGATTTTGGTTTAGGAAACCTTGAGGTGTAACCGTTGGTCCATTCCTCCAACTGAAATTTGGATGATTTTTTCAACCAAGATTGTATGTATTAGAGGGTGGTCCATTGAAAGGTCTTTGATAGTTATTTATGGCATTAGATTGTTCATTCAATACTTCTCGATAGGCAGGTATTGAAGGATAATTTTCAGTAGTATGAATGTTGCAATCACAGATGCTGCAAACACTTTCATTAACCTTTTCCTTCTTTCCTTTCATGGCCTCAAATTTTCTGGTGATATTAGCCACCTTAGCGTTAAGATCATCATCCTCTTTCAGGAGATATATTCCTCCTTTTTCCCTTGAATGAGTTGGCCTAGACATAGCGTTCGTCCTTGGGTAATGTCCCATGATTGTGTTTTTTCAGCGAGACTATCGAGGTAATCCCATACCTCGTCGACATTTTTATTGATGAAATCTCCGTTACACATTGTCTCGACCATTTGGCGCATAGAAGATGTTAGCCCATCATAGAAAAAATTCGTAATGCGCCATATTTCAAAGCCATGTTGTGGGCATGCATTAACCAGATCTTTGAACCTTTCCCAACATTGGAAGAATGTTTCATCTTCCTTTTGGGCAAAGTTCATGATTGCTCTCCTGTCACGCCCCAAACTCGAAAATCGGGCTGACAAAATTTTCGATCGCCGAATTCGGCGCCGACAGCCTCCGTAGAACCCCATTCTCGGCTCCTAGCTCCCATTCGCCAGGTTCCGATCCTGGGATGCTACGAGGAGGATTTTCAATGTCAGTTTGATTCGTAATAAGCATAACTAAAGGCATAACCCACAAACAACAACCAAGTACTCCATTACATTTCCACTATGATCAAAAACTTTACAAGTACAATGAGCATAAAGGGAAATACAATGGTAAAGAACAAAAACTCCAAAACTCTCTGCAACGTGCTCCTGCCTCAGCGCTGCTGCGAACCAACGTCACCTGCATGCAACGGTCGTGCATAAGCTTATAGAAAGCTTAGAGGGTGGTGAAAGTGTGTGCGCAAGGTAGTAATATGAACATGCAATGTCAGAGTAATGCAGAATATGCAGATGGAACCATGATATCATGAGCCGTACCAAGGCTATGCAATGCAAGACATGAATGGTATCGGCCATCCCAAGGCCATGCGATGTGCAATGCAACTCAAGCATACAGATCCTCATCTATGTCCATACATCAATACAGCTCAAATATGAGATATCACCGGGGTTTAGTACACTCTAAACCAGATTGCCGCCACATCGCATGCAATAAGGTAAGTGAAAGAGACCTCATTATCCGTCTGCCAATATCGGATGTGACTCGTCGATAGCGGACCCATTCCTCGAGCTGGTCAGACTCAGCTTAGGATTACCCCCTACACTCGGGTGGGTAAGGCTGCACCCCCTTCCAACCGACCATCACACAGTGGAGAGCACAGTCAACTGGTATTCGGCACTCAGCGCTCATCTACCCACTCGGTCTAGACGTTGGAGTAACCTCTTGGTACCATAAGGGTTTAGGGACTTTCACCCAGGGATATCGATAACACCCCATGTAGAACATGATTTCTGGTATCCAACTCTGCCAACCACGATGCGTCTGTGAAGGCTACGGCCCTGATGTCGCTAGGGCGTACAATACCCATGTCACACAAGTGCGAAATGCATGATTCACGCTATCCAGTCATGCAATAATTCATGCGCATATTGTGCGCTCATGTAGGGCAATACTGCCTAACCAGGAGCCCATAAACAACCTTCCCGAAGGCATATACTATGATCAGATAACTCTCACGTCAAGCATACATATGATGCATATGATCATGCGTCATGGAACTGTACTAAACATGTTATAATAAAATGAACCATCTTACAATGTAGATGGACCTGGACGGCCTATACATAATAAGTACGGGCCTAACAATGGGCCCCAAGGAGAGTCGTAATGTGGACATCCAACCAGCATTACACTCGCAATGTGGACGTCAAACCAACGTTGCATCCCAGGTACGATCTTCTTAAACACTGCTACATAATCAGTATTGGGATTACACATTGCAATGGACCTTAGGTTCCTCCCATTGGGCCTTACATATATATCAAATGGGCCATAGCTTATGGTCCTTTTATTCATCAGATGGGCCACATAAATGGGCCACACCAATGGGTCTTATGTGCATTGCAATGGGTCAAAACCCGTGGGCCTTGGATTGCATCAAATGTGCTTAGTCTCATGAGTCTAATATGTGACCAATGGGTCACACCAATTGGGTCCCACATGTAGATCAAGTGGGCCTCAACCCATAGACCTAACATGAGTTAAATGGGCCTAAACCCCTAGGCCTTAATCAAATAAAATGGGCCTAACTCATGGGTCTCAAATAAATCCAATGGGCCTAATCCCATGGACCCTTTTTATAATCAAATGGGTTTAGTACCATGGGCCTTACAATATATCAAATGGGTCCACTTCCATGGGCTTTAAGAATGCAACAAATGGGTCCAATTTTATGAGCCTTGAAGTATATCAAATGGGCCTAATCCCATGGACTTGAAACATATCAAGTGGGCCTAAACCCATAGGCATTAAATATCAAGTGAGCCTAAGCCCATGGGCTTTACATATCAAGTGGGCCCAAGTTCTTAGGCCTTAAATGAATCAAATGGGCCTAGCTCATAAGCATTTCATAAATCAAATGGGCCTAGCCCATAGGCCTTTTACAGTCCAAAGGGGGCCTAACCCATAGGCCTTAGGATGATCTTTTCAAGTGGATAGACGGTCTGATTTCATCATGGCGGGTCCCACTGTCCTGTGCACAGTGCGGATAGATCATATACATCACAAAGGGGCCCCACCGTCCGCTGGACGGTGGAGGTACACGTACATAAGGTGGGTGCCACCGTGGTGGGTACCACCGTCTGCCTGGACGGTGGTCATAAAACACGTGCATCATTGTGGGTCCCATGTGGGGCCCACCATATTACTTAGATGTCATCCAGTCCGTTCATAAGGTCACTCGGACTTGGATGAAGGGAAAACATAAATTTTAGCTTGATCCAACGCTTCTGTGGGCCCCAACCAGGATTTCAATGGTAGACTTTTAATTCCGTTGTTTTAAGTGGTGTGGGCCACCTGAGTTTTTGATCGAGCTGAAATTTGGAGGGGGCCCACCTGAGGATGGGACCCACCTCATGGACGGTTTAGATGGCATACAAACATCAAGGCGGGGCCCACGGCTGGAGCCGTGGGTCCCTTGCTGGACGCCGCCTGCCCGCACGCCTGCACGCTGCTGCGTGTAGCGGCTGGCCGCTGACAGGAGAGCAGAGGCTCTGCCTCTTAACGTTTTTTTTGGGAAAAATCGTTTTCCCGGGGTTTTTCGCACGTGGGGCCCGCTGCACCAAAATCCGTCCCGACCATTGCGTTCAGTGGCCCGTAATAGTTGAAATGAGTCCAAAGTTTGTATTTTTTTTAGAATTAGAAAATGAAATAAAAACAGAAAAGGATCCTTGAATGGTAGTGGTACATTCTTTGATGCTATGGCCCACCAGGTCTTCCAATCAACCCTGAACTTCTACCTAATGGCTAAAATATTGTAGGTAAGAGGATGGACGGCTTGGATTGTCTAAATACATCATGGTGGGGCCTAAGCAAGTGGACCACCAAAGGTTCCCTTTTCTTCTTTCCTTTTTCTCTTTTTCTTTTGAAACGTCCAGCATCCCAGACACTGGACGGTTTTATTATATATATATATATATATTTTTTAGAGTGGTGGGCCCTGATGAAGTGGGCCACCACATGAGGGGTGACATGGGTACAATGGCTAAGGTGGGCCCCACTTGAATAAAAATTTGAACAAAGTAAATCTCAAGGTGGGATCCATTCAAGTGGGCCACACAATCCTATTGCATAAAAAATAAAATAAAATAAAATAAAATAAAAGAAATAAAGAGAGAGAGAGAGACATGGAGACTGGGACACGCCTTGTGATGGAGGGCTCCGCCACTATGAGCCCTCCATTGAATGAAATCATACAATAAACGGATCCCTTTGAACATGGGATCATCAAAAATGTAAATCAACGGTGGAGATCTATTCCCCACCGATATGGACGGTCTAGATGACCTTTCTAAATGAAATAAACATCATGATGATCCAAGTGGTCCATCGGCCACATTTTAGGGTCCCAAGTGAGATCCACACCATTGATCGGTGGGCCTCACTTGGCCCATCATAAAAATAAGAAAATTTAGTATGATCTAGCACCCACCGTCCGATCTTCTTGCTCCTAGGGGTTCCTTGTTACCTTAGCTTCAATCCTAATGGATAAGATGAGGAATGGAGGGTTGAGATGGGAGATGATGGGGTGAAGAGGTGGGCCACACTTGGAGCTTGGGAATTTTGGAAAACTCCATACGTATGGGCTCTTTGTTGCTTGGGATTGAGATGAGAAAAATGAGAAAGAGAGAGAGTGATGTAGAGAGAGATGGATGGATGGATGAATGATGGTTGTGTAAGAAAGTATTGACTTTTGAGGCTTTTGTGTAAGAGAGGTATGGGTGGTGAAGACTTTTGTGGCTTTTTGTGTAAGAGAGGTATGGGTGGTGAAGACTTTTGTGGTTGCTTGGGAAAAGGAATGAAAGTGATGTGTACTTGATATGTGATGGCTTGATGGGTTGATTGATTGATGGGATTGATGTGATTGATGTGACACATCGTAGAGATTCCCTTGGGTTTCGTAATGCGCGGCGTTTTCTCACACCGAACGTTGGCCCACATCTCTTGACCAGGGTATCGCCTTGACGTCCGAGTCGCGGCATCGGAACCGCAATGACGGCGCGGAAGCTATGGTATTGGTCTCGGGTTGAGTCGACTCGGATTGTCGGTATATGAATCAGAGTCGCGCGTCGATATCGGTTAAGGGTCGAAGGTTGCCGGAATTCGACCGGTAAGACCGCGGAAGTCTACGGAAAGGTACGGACCAAGATACGGGTCTTACATCTCCTGAGGATAATTTTCTTATGATGTGGGAAAAATTTCTTTATAAATTCCCTCTGCATATCATTCCATGTGCCAATGGACCTAGGACGCAGTGAATGTAACCACGTCTTGGCTTTTTCTTTTAAGGAAAATGGGAAGAGTTTCAGCCTAATTGTATCTTCAAATACATTAGGGAAATATAAGGTGGCTATGATTTCGTCGAACTCTTTCAGATACAAGTATGGTTCTTCAGATTCAAGCCCATGGAACTTGGGAAGGAGTTGGATAACCCCTGGCTTGATGTCCATATGTCCGGTATTCGCAGGAAAAATCATGCATGAGGGCGTACTCACCCCCGCCGGTTGTAAATAATCTCGTAAAGTACGAGGCGGGGGTGCGTGGTGCACCTCATTCTCATCATGTACTTCCTCAACCCTAGGTTGGGGAAGTGCTTGAGGTTGATTTTCAGCCATAACCTCCTCTGTCTCAGGAGAATTCAAGTGGTGTCTAGTCCTGCGATGGATAGTCAACCCCTCAACTAATCCTCCTTCAGTCATGAGACGTCGAGTGTTGTCGCGTGCCCACTGGGGCATAAAACACACTCAGCCCTCAAATTCTAACTTAAACCTAAGAAAAAGGAAGAAGAAATCTATAAAATAAAAGGGAAAGATGGAAAGAAGTTACCAAATTTGAAGTCCTAGGTTAAGATCCTGCAGAATAAACAAAACAAGTTAGTTTCTAAGAATAGAAAGTCCTAATTAAAAGTAAACTAATTTCTAGAGAAAATAAGAATTTCCAAAGAAAGGGAAATTAGAAAGAGCTTACTAAATTAGAAGTTTCCTACAAAACAGAAAAATTGAGTTAGTTCTAAAAATCAGATAGAAGGAAGAATAGCAAGTTTCTAAAGTTATGAAAAATTTCTAATAAGGAAAATAACTAAGCTTCTAAACCTAGAATTAAAAATTTCTAAAAAGAAAATCTAATCCTAAACAAATCCTAAAACTAATTAATTTCAGAAAAACTTATCCAACAGTTCCCCGACAATGGCGCCAAAAACTTGTTCACTCCACAAGTGCAGGGTTGTGATGTAGTAATAAACTCGGTAAGACCGAGGTCGAATCCCAAGGGACTGAAACTGTACGTTATCTAAAACTAACTAGAACTAGAACTAGAATAAGGTGAAATCTAAACTATTTGTGATTTGAGGAATAATTGTGAAATTATTATCTAAAGCTTAGGAAATCAGAGATAAGGAAACTAAGGATTCAGAGGATCCACTTGTAGAGATCAGGGAGATCTTATGCCTGTTTCATGAATCATAGAAATTAACTGAATTGTCATTGATCTAGTTTTCAAGAGATGAAAGGTATATGAATTAGAATGGATTCCATCACCAAACCATGCCCACGAGACTATGACGAACAACAGAATTAAACTAATTACCAACCAATCACATGTATGAAGGTTAGGAAGGGTACCATCATCCGACCATGCCCAGGAGACTATGGTGAACAACAGGGCTTCCTGACGTCATAAACATAAAAGAGAAAAGAAAATATTCAAGCCATCGCAGACCCACTGTAATTTCAGTCACAGCAGATCATTAAAGACTAAAAATATTTCCAATATTAATAAAACCAAAATTAATGTCAATTCAATCCCAACAAAAGGCATAAGAAAATCACTCTCATCATGCTACAAGCTTCACCTCTTAGCCCTAGCTAAGAGGTTTAGCAACACATGATGTGGCTAATATCCTTAGGATTCATGAAAAAAAAAAACAGAAAAAAAAAAGAAAGAAATAAGGAAAAGAAATTAAAAAAACTTCAACTTCTCCTCTCTCTCTGTTGCACTTCACGTCCAAGCTTGGATGATGATCCTTGCTCTCCTTAGTCTTCTTTCCTTTATAGTAAGCAGGTAGGCGATGAGATATGTCGGTGCGTGCCTTACGCAGCTGCGTCTTGCGTATCTCAGCGAAATAAAGATTTCCTTCTTCTTCTTTTTTTTTTTCGTTGAAGTCGCTGGGGTCCACTTAGCGACTTCACACCTCATCAGAGCCATCCATTGCCTCTGTGAAGTTGATTTATCACATCATTTCAATTTTTGAGAGTATCTGAACTCTTGGTGGGCCACCGCATGAATCAACGTCGAGAGAAAAATCCAATATTCATGATCTTATTTGCATGCATGGTTGTAAGGACGGTAGGAGATTTGATCAGAATTATTTTACGGATACAATGGACGGTTCAGATTGTCCAGCCGATCACGATCGGATGTCTGTTACGCACGTCTGTGCATAAGGAGTCCCACTGGGATGCTCGGACAACCTTCTATCATCACTAGAAAAGATATCCCCTCCGTCCAACAGACTCGTGACGAAAAACCGTTCGAACATGGGTGTTTCTGTATTGGATTCGGTGTGACCCACTGAGTTTCCAGTAAACCGTCCGAATTGAGTTGGCGCGGTGAAAAATCGATCACGCTCCTCTCTTAAAATTCTCTCTCCTAGGTCTGCATTATCTGGCCATTAGAGTCTATTGAATGGTCCAGATCATCCATAAGACCTCATATGGTGGCCCACTATAGAGGACCGCAGGCTCTGTTTACGAACAGAGCCTCCGTCGAAGCGCTGTGATGATCGGTGGGGTCCACTTAGTTTTCGTTTTGAAAATCCACACCATCCATTGGCTTTAGGATGAGAAACCGTCCAAAAATGCTTAGTTTTACAGCCGTTTTGGTGTGGTCCACTTGATCTTTTATTCCGCCATCCATTCTGTTTCCAACGGCCAGAATCTTCCCATAGCTTGCATGGTGTAAAACGGATGCCTAGGTGAGGGTTTTAGCTACCCCATGGGACGAATGAACGGTCCAGATTGTGAAATTGGATGAGGATTGGGCCCCACTGAGAGAGAATGGCGGACGCTGGTGCGTCCGCTGTTCTTGGTGCGAAAAGGAGACGGGTCAGCGACGCTGACCCGTTTTTTGGTTTCTGGTGTATCGCGAGGACGACACCCTCTATGTACATGCGTCGCATGTATGGGTCCCACAATGATGTGTATCCAAAATCTGATCCTTCCATCTTCTTTGTCACACAATTTAGACCGTAGGGACCAAAGATAAAGCATATCTAGGCAGCAGGTGGGCCCAGAATCATGATTCTGAGGGCTGATCTGTCCGTTAGGCCACTTCCATAGCGATCCAATGGCCGATTTTTGACTTGTGCGGTTAATTTATGGTCCTCAGGACATGTATGGAGTTTCGATCTGAACGGATGGTGGAAACCCTGTGATCTTACATTCTGGCTGACTTGCAGGCCACTTGAGCTTCAGTTTCTCAATTTTCACAGATTCTTGGCATGTAATTCCATCGATCTTGGTCCCCTGGGGTCCCGTAACTTGCCTTGGTGCATCTTGAGTGCTAAAACCATATTTTTAATATCCTTTTCCAGCCCAAGTTCCTAAAGTCACCTAACAACACAAACACGATAAAAACGGGCCATTAAACAGACTCATGCTCGTAAATCCAGGTAATAAATGGGTCTAATATGCAATATTTGACCCTCAAAAACTTGGCAAGTTTTATCCTACTCCTAACAATAGCCACTATGAGCTTATTACATGAAATGTAGGAAAGAGCCCTAAACTGGTTGTTGGTGGGCCAACGACCGCAGAACTATAAGAATATGATCGTCTCAATGAACTTGACATTTCCCCTAATTTAGATTTCTTAGATCCTTCTATGAATCGTACGACTTTGATTGAAACCTAAAACTATTAGTTGTGTGACTCATTTGGATCACTTAAGAAAAAAAAAACTACAAATAGGAAATTCATTCTTAAAATGTTTAGAAAATTTGAAATTCATGATTTTATCAATTTAGAGTATGGAGTTTTTGTGATTTTCGTCGATTCTGCAACCTATACTTTTGTCTAATTAAAGCAAAGTAGTAATCGAAGATAGGGTAGTGTTTTATTGTAAGATTTCATTGGTAATATGGGGTTTGTTGTGCCTAACTTAGGATTTTGACGAAATTAGGGTAGAAAGATAGGATTTCTTTGAGGTTTTCTGTTCTAAAAGCTATTAGCTAGTGATTTCTCCTCTGCAGGTGAGGACCATTCTTCTAACTTAACATTTATCAGTCCATATTAGTTTTAATTAATGAATTTATCATTTCATGAAGATTTTTCTCATTATGATTATTAGGATTTTGGTGTGCCTATTATTCATTTGCCATATGTGTTGAATTGATTGCCTGATTACTCTCTCTTGTGTGTGAACTAACTTTGCCTATTTTAGTGAATTCGTGCATAGCCACCTTGTGCACAACAATTGTTTGATGAAATATTTGAACTATGATGTTGAGATATTATGTCCTTCCTATGTACATATACATGCTTAGAATTATACTCCCTAATTGTTCAAGGCTATCTCTGGAAGTTGGAAGTTTAGTGACCTCCGCCTGGGGTTAACCATCACAGACCTATTTGGTCGATTGGAGATGGAACTCGACAGATCGGTTCAAGCTAGGGCCACTCAGTTCATGTAGCGATAACCCATGTGAATAGTCACAGACCTAAGACTTATCTTTTCTCCGTTTGCTCAATTCACCAAATTGGAGTCACATAGCGATAACCCATGTTATGCCATTTGTTGCAGACATATTATGGAATCTAAAACACCACTATTACCATTAAGAAAAGTCACCATTGATAAGCCATATGTGGCCCAAGCGAGCTTACTTGTTGCAGCTCATGTCTCATGTACTGTAAGACCCGTATCCTAAACCGTACCATTCCTTAAAATCTCGCAGTCCTCTCAGTTGAATTTCGGTGACCCGCGACTTATAATCGATGTTTACGCTTGACCCTAAGTCACATCCCGTATATCTATGTCAGCTCGACTCAAAACTTGTACCCTAGTAATCGCGCCATCGCCGTGTCTCACGTGCTGATGCGATACCTGAGCCAGGAGTTGGCCCGTGTTTATTTAGAGGAAAATATCGCACAAGAGAATCTCTATCAAATGTCAAATCAACCTCATCAATCAATCAAAGTACAACCCATCACTCCATCTTATTCCCAAGTACGCAAGCCATTCCCTAAAGTCAATCTTTCCATCCCATCTCTTACACATCCATCACTCACCCATCACACCCATCCCTCTCTCCTTATTTATCTCTTTCTCTCTCATTTATCTCTTCACTCCCAAGCACCAAGAGAAGAAAGCAACCGTCCATGGCCTCCAAGGGAAAAAAAGAAGTTATAGCATAGCCCACCTTCCTACCACCCAATCCCACTCTCCAAAGATCATCTCAACCATTGAAATTCATCCCTTGGAGCTGTAGAACGCATCAGTGGAATGAGGAGTCCATGGAGCCTAGAAGAAGCGAAATCGGTGGGTGTTTATAGGTTTAGATTGTGCCTTTTGTGATGGACTAAGTGGGGCCCACCAATCGGATCCTATTTGGGACCCCCTTGATATATGTTTTATAACTTAGAGGGGCCCATAGTGGCGGGGTCCCTTTATTACACTGCCTCTCTCTCTTTCTCTCTTTCTCTATCTCTCTTCCATATTTTGCAGCCCAACATCATGAGTGTATTTTATCCTTGCTGTCAACCGAGTGGGCCCACCTGGCAGTCCGTTTGGATGGGCCTGATTGGAGGAAAACACAAATGTTAGCTTGATACAAGCTAGTGGGCCACACGTGTGGACCCACCAGATGTATGCGTTTCATCCATGCCATCCATCATCCAACTATCTGGACAGTGGAAACCCACTGTGGTATATGTGTTAAATGCACACCGTGCACCCAGGGAACCCACGTAATGTATATATTTTATACATATTCACACCATCCACACATATGGACCCTATCTTGATGAATATATCTGATCCACACCGTCCACCCTTTTTCTTAGCTCATTTTAGGTTTTGAGCCAAGAAATGAAGCCAATCCGAATCTTTGGCGGGCCATAATGTAGAAAATAGTGGTTTTGGGTGATTTAAATGGTTAGGGCCTGCTGTGATGTTTCTACACACCAAAACATATCCAATATTGGGTTCATTACACTTGTCCCGAGCCCGGGAATCCAACCGGTGGACTGGATTATCTTGATGTGGGCCCCACCTATGAAAATTATTAAAAAAAGAAAAGAAAAGAACTGACGCTGTTGCTGCCAGCATCTAGAGGACACTACAGCAAGTAGTGTCTTGTTGCTTATGAGATAGGCAGGGGTTGTAGGCCTCACCACAAGCCCACCTTGATGCATGTCGACCATCTATACCTTGCATTTAATGGGTCCCCTTTAATTATTAGGATATCCCAAAAACTAGCCGTACATGGGTCTCAGGTGGTTCACACCACCAAAAATCAGCAGGAGATTGAACGTTTACCATTGAGCCCTTGTTGGGTCACAGAAGTTTTAGATTGATATGAAATTTATTTTTCCTCTTTATTCAGGTCTTTGTGACCTTATGACATTATGATAGGCCCCACATGGGACCCACTTACCATGAAAACAGATTGGCTGGGCTACCACGCACCAACTATATAGCTGATTGATGTCAGAAAGTTCTGTGGATTTGACATGAGTTATTTGTTATATCCTAACCGTCCATTCACTAGACGTGGCCCTCACCATGGCAGCGTGTGGGGCCCACCTTGATTTAATGTATGGCATCCACATCATCCAATCCATGGACGGTGGATGTGGGTTGACTGAAGTACCTCACACCAGCTAGATAGCTGAGGTATTGACGTCAGTAAGTGTTATGGGCCCCTCTTTGATGTATGTGTTTTATGCACCCTGTCCATCTGTCTAGGATGTGGGGCCCACCCACACGTGTCACATATGTGGGGTGGGATCCACCTTGATGCATGTATCGTATATCCTCATCGTTTACTTGATCAGGACGGTGGGACGCCCCATAATATATGTGTTTTATTTCAAGCTGTCCACCCATTTTTTTGGACATGGCCCACTATGATCTGGACGTTGGGTCCTATCATAATGCATGTGTTCATCCATGCTATCCACCATCCAGATATGGACAGTGGGACCCATACGATGTATATGTTATATCCAAACCATCCAGATCATGGGGCCTACCTTAATATATACGTGGCCCTTGTTTAGGCCCAATTTGATGCATTTATGACCCATTCGATGAGGCCCATTGTGATGAATTTATGGCCATTGATGATGCCCGATATGATATATTTGTGGTCCATTTGATGAGGCCCATTGTGATGGACTTATGGCTCATATGATGTGGCCCATTTGATGTATATGAAGTCCACATATTGCGGCCCATTTGATGTATATGAGGCCCGTGTGTTGCAGCTCATTTGATGCATATGAGGCCCATATGATGTGACCCATTTGATGTATATGAGGCCCATGTATTACAACCCATTGTGATGTATATGAGGTCCATAAGTGAGGCCTAATGTGAAGCATATGTAGCACATGAGTGAGGCCCATTGTGATGTGTATTAGGCCCTTGAGAGTGATGCCCATGGTGATGTAAATTAGGCCCTTGTGTGAGGCCATGAGTCCACTATACGTTTGGCTCCATGTGGGCCACTCCTTGGGAGCAATGTTGGTTAAATGTCTATATTGATGGATAATGATGGTTAAATGTCTACATTGTGACCTTCCCTTAGGCCCTTTGTTAGGCTATCGATGCCAATTATCGTTGTCAATTATCGATACCGATTATGAGTATGTGATAGCATAGCATCATGATACATGCCCATATGCATCATCCTCATGTTTGTTATGAGATATGATTAACCATTGCATATGCCATAGGGCAGACTCCTATGCGCAGGATTGCTGCATGACTGGATGTTATGACTCATGCATCTCGCATTTTGTGATATGAGCACTATACGCCCTAGCGATATCAAGGTTGTGGCCTCCACAGGCATATCATGGATGGCCAGATGGGATACCAGAAATGTTTAGTTTTAGCATATGGGCACCATAAATGTCCCTGAGTGAAAATCTTTAAAATCTCCGTGTCCAGGAGACACTTTAATGTCTAAACTGAGTGGATATACATGAACGCATGAGGGTCGTATACCAGTAGGATGCATCTCTCACTGTGTCAAGGTCGGCCGGTTAGAAAGGGGTATGACCTTGCCCACCTAAGTGAGGGGGCAGTATGTAGGTTGAGTTTGACTAACTTAAGGAATGTGTTTGCTATTAACGAGCCGGGCCTGATATTGGCAGGCGAATAGTGAGGTCTGTTCCACTTACCCAGTTGTGTTCTGGGATAGGGGCGATAAGCTGGTGTAAAGTGTAATAGACCCTGGTGATGATCCCAGAGATATATGGTACTGATGTGGACTCATTGAACATGAGTTGCATATTCATTCACTAAACCACTCATGTTAGTGGTGCGCACTATTTGTTACATGTACCATAGAAATGGCTAGGATTTCGGTTAGGATGCGCGACTAACTTGAGATCACGAGTTTACCATATTCAGTCTGACTATTCAAATTTAAGTATAAGATTAGTTTGGATAGAAGTCCCTTGTGTTGGACCCCATAGCTTGCGATACTACATACTATTATCCTGACTTCACACTTCAACTTGGTTATTTCATTCACATCACATATTGCATTGCATCCTCAGCACATAACACTTGGTTTACTGTGCTTCTGTATTGCATAACCTAATTAAGGTTGATGGTATTCATGAATTTGGTATCTGATATTTGGCTTACTATGTCTCTGCATTACATATCTGATCTACATTGCTTCCTTAGTATATGATTTTGGTTTATTATGTTTTTACATCGCATAACCTAGATAAGGTTGATGGTATTTATGAACTTGCCAGTATTTCTGCTTATTCTGATATCTATATGCTTGGTACGTGCATCGCACACACTTACACCACCCTCTAAGATTTTTATAAGCTTATGCACAATAGATGAGTGCAGGTGGCGCTAGGTCATAGCAGCGTTGAGCTTGGAGCGTGCAGTAGTCTTCTGGAGCTTGATTTCGATATATGTATTTCCCTTTCATCATTGTATTAACTGTTTATATTGGTGGATATGTGATGATGATGTTGCTTTTGTGATTTGGGTAAACTTGTGGTTATGCTTCTTACGAGATAAATGTAAGTTGGAAAATCCTCCTTATAGGATCCCAAGATCGAAATCTGGCGTATGGGCACTGGGAATCGAGAATGGGGTACTATGGAGGTTGTCGGCACCGGATTCGGTAATCAAAAATTTTGTGAGCCCGATTTTCGAGTTTGGGGCTTGACATGTACAGTGGTATGAGACACTGTACTTGCTCAATCTTTGACCTATACTTATTTGGAAATCATACAGTCTTAAGCACCAATGGAGATGACAAGCCTACCATCATTGATTTGGGTGATAGCACATACCATTGTATTCTCATGTCTTTGACAATCATTGTACTTATGAAATGTTTGATTTATAAACATTGGGTGACAAACTGTTAAAGGACCAGAGGACATTGATAACGAGCCATGCGCTCCCCATTTACATGACTTGTAACCAAGACGTGGTCTTTTAACTTCACCAATACTATTGGATGTATACAGACTAATAAAGGTTGGCTTATCATACTCGCATAAAATATTAGGGTGATGCATTTGGTAACCCCACCATATTTATCTATAGATTGGAAAGTTTGGAAACCCCACTATTTGTATATTGGGTGGAAAATTTGGTAACCCACCATTTCTGTATGTCTCTTCGCATGCATTGCATTAATCCACTAGGCTAGAGATGAGATATGATGTTTGCTTCATTACCTGTACTTGGTTGTGTTGATAACATGTTTAACTTAGGGATTGATAATACTGGGTTGATCACTCACTCCCTCGTGGGAAGGTGTTCTAAAACACCAACTAGATGTTTGTGCCGTAGGTACCAAACAAGTGGCAGTTGGAAAAAAGGAGTATGTAGACCCATGTTTGGTTGGGTCATTCTTTCAGTTCACTGATGATCAATAATAGGTTGTTGGATCATGCTTGTATTTCTTTTTGGAGAGGATGAGAGGATAGATAATTTCACATATTACATTTTTGGACATGTATATATTGAATCCCCTTTCTATATGGACAATCTGTGGTCTGACTTGTATTTGTGAGTATGATACACTTTCTTTATGGATATGTTAATGTATTGCATTGGTTCACGTTTTACTTATTCCTTAAATCATGAAATTTCATTAATGAACTACACTTCCGCTTTTATAAGTGACACCTAGGAATTCGGGGTTTGTGTTCATACTAGGCGCTATATTTCAGGGTGTAACAAGTTAGTATCAGAGCATGAATTGAGAAGTAAACTAACTTAGTGGGTTTGAGACTCATCATAAGCTACATGTTGATATAATTAGGAGTTATGAACATAGTGTCAGTAAACACTAGGAACAAACTCCCTCTTTGTGATTTTTGAGAACTTAAAATGTAGAAACATGAAATCCTAGTAGAGTCTTGGTCGACCAAGAGGAGATTTCTCTTTTACTGACGAATTTTTTCATAAGTAAAAGATGTTTTTTCGTCGGTAATGAGTTATACCGATGAAATATTTCGTCGGCAAATTCGTCAGTAAAAGACAGTGGGTAAAGGCTTTTATCGACAAAAAATCACATCGTCGATAATGGTAAGACTTTTGCCGACGAATTTTTTCGTAGGTAAAAAATGTTGATGAAACTTTTACCTATGAAATTGTTCATAAGTAAAAACTGTGGAGATTATTCATCGGCAATGGTAAGACTTTTACTAATGAAGTTTTTCACAAGTAATAAATGTTGACAAAACTTTTTACCTAAGAAATTATTCGTAGGTAAAAACTATGGAGATTTTTCGTCGGCAATGGTAAGACTTTTACTGACGAAGGTCTTCATAGGTAATAAATGTTGATGAAACTTTTACCTATAAAAAATTTTGTATGTAAAAACTGTTGGTAAGACTTTTACCTACAAAATCTTTCGTAGGTAAAAAATGTGGATGAATCTTTTACCTACGAAAGTTTTCGTAGGTAAAAATGTGGATGAATCTTTTACCCACGAAATTTTTTGTGGATAAAAAATTTGGATAAACCTTTTTACCTATGAAAAAATTTGTCGGTAAAAGTCTCTCTCTCTCTCTCTCTCTCTCTCTCTCTCTCTCTTTTTCAAAATTCATGCTAAAATTCCTAATATACACCTGTTACAATATATTTCATCATATTCACATTCACATCCTTCAAAACACAAACTACATCCATACATACGCCAACAATCTTATCCACATCACATTCATCCATGGACAAATACATATAAGTTTAACATTCGTATATAAAATAAATCATAAATAAAATAAAAAAATTACCTTTTAAGGAAAAGCTTAAAAAGGGGAATATGAAGGCATGTGGTAGAAATTTTTGAACGGAGTCCTGAAAATTCCAAAGTCTTAGAAAAGTCAAGTCCAGGAAGTTTCAGTCAACTGAGTGGATTTTTGGTCAACAGAGGAGTAATAGAATGCACTGCCATTTTTTCCCAAAGGGTTTTAGTCGACTGAGAGATTCAACAGCCTACCGATAAGCTCTGGAGATGCCTAAGTGATTTGTGTCCTAATAATTTTTGTCGACTGAGTAATGCAACGGTCATCCAAGTAGAGATGGGAGTGTACATTTAAGCCAAATATCTAGGGAGTCTCGATCGACCGAGAAATGCAATGGTTGACCCAGGGATGTTGACTAGTTTTGGTTTAGTTTGGACAGGGAGTTTCAGTCAACTAAAGCAAGGTTCGATCAACTGAATCCAGTCTTTTGTGGTGGGTTTGTGGGTTGTCTTTGGAAGATTTGAAAGCCTTCCATCCTTTTTATTTAACATGTGTAGTGTCCTCCTCTCCCCAAATGTGCAGATCTAAGGGTCTATGAGTTCGGATTAGTTGAGTTGAAATGTAGACGGCTTAGTGGGTTTTTGAACATGACTCTTTTAGCAACCAAGTCTTTTAATTGCCATAAAAAATATACCCTCTAAATGATTATACTAAATGCAAATTGTTTCCTTCTTAGTTTGCTACACACACACACACACACACACACACACACACACACACACACACACACACACACATATATATATATATGTTTGTTCGAGTGTGAACGACTGAGCTTGGAATACGATTTCTTGTTCAAGTTTTAAGATTGCCTCAATGTCAATCAATTCATGAAATGATGCTTAATAAGGGTTGCCCTCCTATTACCCGATCCAGGAAGAATGTTCCATGTCCCGATCAACTAGTTCCCTTTGCTCATCGTGAGATCCTGACTTCTAGGTAGAACCTTACTCCATTGTCCACTGCTTAGACGACTCCTGAAAGAGTGAATATTAAGCATATGCTATCCGTGACGCAATAATAATTATAGGCCCTCACAACACTTGTTTGAGCTATGGTCTAGAATACCCCTGTAACCCCATCTGTGGTATTGATTCCATTTATAACACCAATCTCATCAGCGGAGCCTGCTCCATTAGATGATCAAGTTTTGTCAATTGTACCAATGCCTATCCATCCTCCATTTTATGATGATCATATATTTGATTGATTTAAACGTTTGAGGCCACCTGAACTTACGGGTCATCTCGGCCTATGTGCCTATTGATCGCAGCCTTAAGGAGTGGAGCAGTGACTGAGCCCTCTCCTTCGAAGAGAAGGGAAATAACTTAAGTCTAATTATATCAGTGGAGATGTTGTTGTAATGCAACGTTGTAACAATCTCATCAAATTATTTTATGAGCAAGTATGGACTCTTTGAATCAAGTCCACGGAATTTAGGCAATGGCTAAATTAGGCATAGTTTAAAATCCAAGTTTTATGCATTGGTTGGAAAAATCATGTAGGAATGTGTACTCATTTTTGCTGGTTGTAAATAATCACGTAAGGTTTGAACCCTTGGAATTTGATGTACCTCATTCTCATCACATATCATCCTAACTAGCAGTGTATTTTACATGACATTCTCATAAAAAATTGGCTCTTGCTCAACCATGTTTCTAGATGGTTCAGGAATATCCAAGTATTTTCTAACTTATTGATGGATTGTGAGCCCATCAACTAAACCTCCTTCACTTAAAAGCCTTAATATATGATCCCTTACCCACTTGGGAAAAAAAAATTAGAAGAACAATTAAGAAGAGGGAAGAAAATATTAACAGTATAGGAGAACTAGAAATAGAAAAACCCTACAAAACATAAAATAAAGTTAGTAATGTAATTAAAAATTATGAAATAACCTTAAAACTAGAAATTGTAAGTTCTTGTATTTGAAACACACTTAGAGTTGTCAAATTTCGTAGACAAAGTACTTGATTAATTGCAAGTACAATCTAGTCTTCTTCGGCATCTCATGAAGATCAACTCAAGATTGGCTCAACATCTCAAGACTTAAAGACATTGCATGGTTTCCAGATTAAGATCTATGTATATGTTAACCATTAGGTGGTATGACCCTAGAAAGACTATAAGTTAGGTGTCTTGAATCATGGCCATAAATATAATATGTATAATGTAAAATCACTGAAGCTTGGCCAACCTAACTTCAGGTTCGGTCAGCCTATCCAAATTTGGCCCACCTGACAAATTTTGGCCAAGTATATTACCACATTCAGAAAATCTGTTGCAAGTTTGGCCATTCTAACTTTGGGTTCAGCTGGCCAAACTTGACATCGGGCCAGCCTGAAGTATTTTCGGTCAAGTTTCCAGCAATGGATTTCTTTAGAATTCAGTGGAATTTAGCCAACCGAATTTTGGCTTATGCTAGCCGAAATTTTTATTTATCCTATCCCACGAAATCTAAGAGCCATTGGAATGCAGTTGTTGGAATCTGGCCAGCAAAACCGATTTTTAGGTTGAACGAATTTCCAAATATTTTAGCTATAAATGGAGCCATTTTCTCATTCATTTCATTAAAGAAAATTAAATAAAATCCTTCTCAAAGTCAGATAGAAATTCAGGCCCTCCTCAAGCTATTGGTGTGATAATTCTTATTCTTGTTTAGCTTATTCTATTCTCTTTTTCAAGTTAGCTTTAAACTTATTTAAGAGAGTAATCTAACCTCTATTTGAGATTTAGAGAATTGAATATAAGGTTTCTTTTATTATTTGAAAATACATTAGATCCCTATATTCTTTCTTGTTGAACATATACTACTTCATCAAATCCCAAGAAAGAAGATCGTTGTATCAAGCTTCAGTTACATCTTCGAATAGACATTTGAAGATAAATACCTTGTATTTATTATTATTTTATTAAAATTTTTTAGGTATGATACGAAAATTTACGTTGGTTTTTTGTGATAAGCTCGTAAAAATCACAAAGGGAGTTTTATTGTGATATGCCGTGAAAATCACAGGAACTGTATAAGATTGTTAAGGTGAACTTGTGAAATCCTTAGAATAAGTGAAAGCCAAAATTACGAGGGTAATAATTTTGAGAGTGGAGGAGGTGTGTGTTTAAGCACCGAACCACTATGACCCTTCGTGCATTGTTTGTGATTATTTTATTTGATTATTTGTTTCTTCCTTGTTTGAAAGTTTAATTTTAAAGACTTCGTGAAATAAGTTTTTCATGCCTAAAATTCTAGATGAGCTGTCTTACGAATTATTTGGAATTAAGGTTTTAATTCTTTGTGTAATTAAGATTATTTGTTTATTTATTCTACATTATCTCGAAGAATTGGGTATTGTTCTATTCCCCCCAGGATATCAATAGCTCATTTTTCAAGTGGTATCCAAGCCTAATTTCTCTTTTTGAAAATTACCTCCTATAGCTAGATCCAGATCTATAAGATGTCAAATTTTGAGAGTTTATCCACTTTCAGGCTACCTCCCTTTGGTGGCTTAAATTAATCATACTAGAAAGTTAGGTTGAGGATCTTCCTCAAATCCATTGATGAAAGTGTGTGGCAAGCCACTGTGACTCAATGGATCCCTTCTATGATGAACGTAATAACTGACAATGAAACCACATTCATGAAAGAAATTGCTTATACTTTTTAGACGATAATTTCGAAAAGTGAAAGTATTGCTAATGCAAAAACTTTAAATACAATAACTTGAGCTCTATCACCAGATGAATTCAAAAAAATCATTTTATGTGATATAGCTAAAAAACATGTGATATTCTTGAAATGACATATGAAGGAACTAACATTGTCAAAAAGTCTAAGATCTAAATCCTCACAATCAAATTTGAGAAAATTCATATGAAATAAAATGAGTCTTTTATGGACATTTATAAAAAACTAAATGACATAGTTAATTCGATGTGGGGTCTTGGACATAGAATCCGTGAAAATAAGGTTTGTGCAAAAGTATTGTGATCACTTACTGATAGGTTTAATTCAAAAGTTACTGTTATATAGAAATTAAGGGATATTGATACTGTTGAGGGTCAAATACTGTATATTATCCCCCATGTATATCTTGGTTTTATGAACATGATAATGTTTAATGTTATATTTTACTTATGTTTATGTTGTAAGGTGAATTTAAGAGCTTAGATTGAAAAGGGTGCTAAAAGCATGGATTTGATGCTCAAGAATCACTAAGGCAAGGGATGGATCTTAGGAGACTGAGATTGAAGTATTCACATGTCAAAGATCCAAAGAAATCTAAGTGAGGAATGAAGAGAATCAAAGATTTGAAGTGAAGAAAAGGAATCATGAAATCGTCCTGAAAAGGCATATTCTAGAACTCTTGGAGCGGTTCATGATCTATTGGCAAATGAGATGACATGACAAGTGAGTTTATAAAGAAATTCTTTCCATATCATAAAACGAACACTATCAGAAAGTCGATCATGAACTTTGCCTAAAGGAAAGATGAAACATTCTTCCAATGTTGGGAGCGGTTCAAGGATCTTGTTAGTTCATGGCCACAACACGGTTTTGAAATGTGGCGCATAATAAATTTCTTCCATGAAAGGCTGACATCTTCCTTGTGCCAATTCATCGAGAGAATGTGCAATAGGAAATTCTTAAACAAAGATGTTGATGAAGTGTGGGATCACTTTGATAAAATTTCTGAAACCGCACAATCATGGGACATCTCCCCAAGAATGAGCATCACGTCTAAGCCTATTCAATCAAAGGTGAGAGGTGGAATATATCTTTTGAAAGAGGAAGATGATATCAACGCTAAAGTGGCCAATCTCACAAGGAAACTCGAGGCCATGGAACTTAGGAAGGATAAGGATAAGGAAGCTGTTTACGGTATTTGTTCTTGTAACATTCATACAACTAAAAATTGCTCAACAATACCAGCATTTCAAGAAATATTGCATGAGCAATCAAATGCCGTAAACAACTACGAAGGGCCTTTCAAAGGACTCACTTCGAACACATATAACTCCAGCTAGAGAAACATTCAAATTTCAGTTGGAAGAATGGAGAATCTGTTACACCTTAAGGAATCCCTAATCAATTCTTAAATCAAGGGATAACTCAAGAGGAATTGGTTCAAAATCCTCAAGAACTCATCTAACAAAATACTCTTCAAGCCATACAAGAACTTACAAAGGCTATACAAAAGATAGACTCACTCGTTATGGTTATGGAGAAAGAGATGCTTTCAGCCCAACCTATCCCCAATCCTAAACCGCAATACGGAGTTAGTGAACTAAGCTCTTCAAATCCAATGGAGCAAGCTAAGTCTATCACTACTCTTCATAGTGGGAAGATAATTGACAAATTTATTCTAGTAGGGGTTAAGAAGCCTAAGGAAACGGATGTAGATGAGACTGATAGACCTAACAATCCTCCACATGAGGTAGAACCAGAACTTCAAAGCAAATCGATTGCTCCATTTCCCCAACAGTTGATAACACCAAAACCTCTCTCTAACTCTTAGGATATTCTAGAGGTGCTTAAGTAAGTGAAGGTCAATATTCCTCTACTAGATGTCGTAAAACAGATACCTTCATATGAAAAAATTTTGAAAGTTTTATATACGACCAAAAGATAGTAAAACATTCAAAAGAAAATCTTCTTAACAGAAAAAGTGAGTGTCATCCTAAAGTAAGATGTACCACAGAAGTACAAAGATCCTGGAAGCCCAACCATCGCCTGTGTAATTGAGAATAACTAGATTGAGCATGCACTTCTTGACTTAGGAGTGAGAGTAAATCTAATCCCATAATCATTCTATGAACAACTAGGTCTAGGTGAATTAAAACCCACCCGAACCACATTACAACTAGCTGATCGCTTAGTTTGTGTGCCGAGAGGGATAACTGAGGATCTTTTGGTCTAGGTTAACAAATTCTATTATCCAGTAGATTTTATCATCCTGGATACTCAACTCATCGTGGATATGAGCACTAAAATTTATGTCATTTTTGGTCACCCATTCCTTTCTACATTAAATGCAATAATCAATTGTAGGAATAGAGTCATGAATTTATTTTTTAGGAATATGACATTGGAGCTCAATATCTTTTTCAATTGAGCAAACAGGCAGAGGATGATGACGATGCCCATGATGTTAACTGGATTGATTCTTTCGTAAAAGATAGAACTTTGATGACCTTATCATCTGACCCTCTAGAGACGTGCTTGGCCCACTCCCATGATTTAAATGATGATATGATTAGAGAGACGGTTGTCATGATTGATATTGTGCTGGTACTTGAAGCTAACCGGTTGAGGCCATAATTTAAAGAATTATCCCAAATGGATATAATGCCTCTACTGTTTAACCTTAAGGCACCGAAGCTTGACCTAAAACCTTTGTTCTCTGATTTGAAATATGCCTATTTAGGTTAAGATGAGACATATCCGGTGGTTATTTCTTCCCACCTTAAGTAAGAATAGGAGAGTATGCTTATTTCTACTCTCATTGAACACAAAGGAGCCCTTAGATGGTCGTTCGCAAACCTCAAGGGAATTGACCCTTTGATTTGTACTCACCGTATTTATCTAGAGGATGATGCGAAGACCTTTTGGTAACCACAATGTAGATTAAATCCAAACATAAAGGAAGTGATTAAGGACGAGGTTCTTAAGCTACTGGATGTGAGTATCATATACCCTATATCCAATAGCCAATGGGTGAGTCCAACTCAGGTGGTTCCTAAGAAATCCAGAATCACTATTGTAGCTAATGCCTACAATAAACTCATGCCAACTAGAGTTACTGCTAATTAGAGAATGTACATTAACTATAGGAAATTGAATACTATTATAAGGAAGGACCACTTTCCTTTGCCCTTTATTGATCAAATCTTGGAAAGGCTAATTAGTCATTCCCATTACTGTTTTCTTGATAGATATTTGAGCTACAATCAGATAGAGATAACCCATGAAGTTTAGGAAAAGACCATATTCACATGTCCCTTTGGTACCTTTGCTTACTGAAGGATGCCATTTGAATTGTGTAATGCCCCCACCACTTTTCAGCGATGCATGATGAGTATTTTTTCTAACACACTGGAGTAATATTTAGAGGTCTTCATAGATGACTTGTCTGTCTTTGTTCCATCCTTTAGCGATTGTTTAAAGAATCTTAAATGTGTGCTGAAGCGATGTGAGGAAAAAAAATTTGTACTAAATTGAGAGAAGTACCATTTCATGGTTCGTAAGGGGGTTGTCCTTGGACATATCATCTTCTCCAAAGGAATTGAGGTAGATAAGGCTAAGATTGATCTTATCTCTAACTTACCTATACTCAAGAACATATGAGACATGCGATCCTTTTTAGGACACGCCAGATTTTACAGGAGATTGCTCAAGGGTATGTTACCATTGCACCTATCATGCAGCCACCCGACCGGAGCATTCCTTTTGAAATTATGTGTGATGCGTTTAATTATGCTCTTGGGGCAATGTTAGGTCAGAGAAAAAAGAAGCCTTATGTTATACACTACGCAAGTAGAAATCTAAATCCTGCCCAAGTAAATTACTCAACTATGGAGAAGGAACTCTTAGCTGTAGTATTCGCTTTAGACAAATTTAGGTCATAATTGATCGGATCCAAGATTATCATCTATACAAATCATGCGGCACTCAAGTATCTTCTTTCTAAGAATGATGCTAAGCCCGAATTGATAAGATGAATCCTCTTACTCTAAAAATTTGATTCAAAAATTAAAGATAAGAAGGGAGTAGAGAACGTAGTGGCTGACCATCTTTCCCTCCTTAACCTCTCTGATTCCCTTGAGACAATGAATATAAATAATATGTTTCCTGATGAACAACTATTTAAAGTCTTCTATTCACCTTGGTTTGTGGATATTGCTAATTATCTTGCCACAGGTTTCATGCTAACACATTTGACTGCGTAAGATAAGAAGAAATTCTTTACCGAGGTACGTAAATTCTTTTGGGATGATCTGTATTTATTTAAATATTTCCCAAAACAAATCTTAAGGAGATGTGTACTAGATAATAAAGACCAAAGTGTCATCTCCTTCTGTTATTCTCAGGCCTGTGTGGTCACTTTTCTAATAAAAAGACCACGACCAAAATTCTGTAGTGCGACTTTTACTGGCCTACTATGTTCAAGGACACTCATGAGTTTTGCAAAGCTTATAAGCATTGTCAGAAATTGAGAGCATTTTTCCATCGAAATATGATTCCTTTGAACCCCATTCTGATCATTGAAGCATTGATTATTGGGGCATCAATTTCATGGGAACATTCCCTCAATCATTTGGAAATTTATATATTTTTCTAGTGGTAGACTATGTCACTAAATGTGTCGAAGCGATCTCATACCAGAACAATGATCATCAAATGGTCATTAAGTTTTTTAAATAGAACATCTGTAAGGCCCATATCCTAGACCGTACTGTTCCGTAAGCTTCCGCGGTCCACCTAGTCAAATTTAGCGACTTGCAATCTGTTGTTGGCATTTGCATATGATCCTGAGTCATGTCCCATATATTAGAGTCAGCTTGAGTTGAAACTTGTAGGCTTGCGACCATGCCATTGCTATGGTTCCGACGCTATGTCTTGCACACCGAGGTAATACCCAGGCTAGGAGATGTGGGCCCACATTTAGTTCGAGGAAAACTCTATGCTTTGTAAAACTGAAGAGAACATCACATCAATCTCATCAATCAAGTACACATCACACCCCATCACTCACCCATCCCCAAGTATAACCATCCCTCCCCTAAAGTCAACTCTCCCCATCACCCATCACTCATTCACCATCCCTCTCTCCCATCACTTCTCTCCCATCACCTCTCTCTCTCTCTCTCTCTCTCTCTCTCTCTCTCTCTCTCTCTCTCTCTCTCTCTCTCTCTCTCTTATTCTCTAAGCAAGAAACCGTCCAAGCAAGAGAGCCTTCCGTGGAGAGAAGCTAGTGTGGCCCACTTCCTACTAGCCAATCCCACCCTCCATAATCATTCTCAACTGTTGAATCATGTCCCATTAGAGCTAAGATGAGGAGGAGCCCATGAAGAAGCAAGAACGGTGGGTGATGTTATGATTTGAGGGCCATATATGTTGGGACCCATCTTGATGTATGCATTATATGTAGGGGCCCATAGTGGCGGGGTCCCTCCGCTATTCTGTTTTCTCTCTTCCTCTCTCTCTCTCTCTCTCTTTTGATGTGTGGCCCACCCTGATGGACCCCACCACGAATTATTATGAAGCTGGACAGGGTCCCTCCACATTATTATTTAATGATATATTATTATATCATGTGGGCTCCATGTGGGACCCATCGTGATGTATGCTTTCATCCTCAACATCAACTATTTGGGACGGTGGGACCTGCGTCACCATGATGTATGGTTTTTATCCATTCCGTCCATTTTTTTGGGACGTGTGAACCACTACAACATGGCCTCTCTGTGATGTATATATTATCTGCACCGTCCATCTGACAGTGCTATGCAGACCCACATGATGTGTGAGACCCGTATCCTAGCCTTGTACCATTCCGTATGCCTTTGCGATCCTCTCAGTCGAATTTCAGTGACCCGCGATCTGTTATTGGTATTTGCGCGCGATCTTAAGTCGTGTCTCGTATATCAGAGTCAGCTCGACTTGAAACTTATACCCTTGCGACGCGTCGTCGTCGCGTATTACGCATTGAGGCGATACCCGGGCTAGGAGATGTGGGCCTACATTTAGTTTGAGGAAAACAGCATGCGTTGCAAACCTGAGAGAATCCATCACATCAAATGTCAAGTACATATCCCATCACTCCCATCACTCACACCCATCCCTAAGTACAACTACCCATCCTCAAAGTCAACTCTCTCCCTTACACAAGTACTCCCATCACTCACCTTTTCACCCATCATCATCTTACATCACCTCTCTCTCTCTCTCTCTCTCTCTCTCTCTCTCTCTCTCTCTCTCTCTCTCTCTCAGCTCTCTCTCATTTTCAAAACTCCATCTCCCAAGCAACTCCAACGTTCATGGCTTCCATGGAGAATCTAGTGTGACCCACCTTCATACCTCCCATCTCCACCCTCTATGACCTATCTCAACCATTGAAATTGTCCCCTTGGATCTGTAACATGCGTTAATGGAAGAAGAAGTCCAAGAAGATCTACCAGGTGGGTGATTTTTGTCTGATTTTGATGATTAGAGGGCCCACATATGGTGGGACCCATCCTAATGTATGATTTGTAAGAGGGACCCATAGTGGTGGGGTCCCTTCCCTCTTCCGGTCTTTATCTCTCTCTCTCTCTCTCTCTCTCTCTCTCTCTCTCTCTCTCTCTCTTTTGATATGTGGCCCACCATGATTTTATCCGGGCTGTCCCATTGTGGGGCTCACCTCGCTGACTCCAGGGCAGTGGCCCACTGTGATGATTTTATCCACGCTACCCGTTCAGCCGGGCCATCCTGTTGGCCGTCCAACAACAGCCCCTGCTGCCCGTCCATGATCGGACCACCTGAAGGAAGGGAAACACAATCATTAGCTTAATCGGCCAGCTGGTGGGCCACACATGTGGACCTACTAGATGTAGGTGTTTTGCATCCATGCCGTCTAATCGTCCACCTCAAGACATGGTCTCCACCACTGTATTCATCAGATCCTCACCGTCCAGCTGGGAGCAGTCCTGATGTATGTGTTAAATCCCAACCGTTCATTTACTGCTGCCAGCAGCTGGAGCTGCTCTGACGTCAGCTGGTGTGGGTCTTGATCAGGAGGTACACGGTGGCCCACCATGATCTACACGATGGGCCCAATCATGATGCATGTGTCTTGCATCCAGGACGTCCGTTCAGGCCTAGATGCTGGACGTTGAACCTCCCCTCCCCCTGTGTGTGTGTGTGTGTGTGTGTATATATATATATATATATATATATATATATATATATATAATATTTAATATATATATATATATATATATATATATATATATTTAATATTATATATAGTAAATATAATATTATATTGCTGATGTGCTGGCATCAGCATGGGCATCTAATCATCCAGACCGTCCATTTCCGTGCGACATTCACATGATGTAAGTGTTTTATATATGTTGCCCAGCAGCCATGGGCCACACACACATGGAAATCACGTGATGCATGAGGTTTATATCCCCACCGTCCATTCATGGATGAGCAGCAGAATAGCTGTTGTGTTAATGCAGCAAGTTCTATGGGTCCCGTATGATGCATTCGTTAAATCCAAGCCGACCATTTACTAGGCCCCACTAGATGTCTTGCTGCTCTATTTCACGTCAGCAAGTGGGTTCTGATCATCCAGATCGTTCACCTATATGGACCTCACACGCAGCAGCTGCTGCTCCACGACAGTAAGTTCTGTGGTTTTGACACAAGGAATATGTTATATATCCTACACCATCCATATATATGGGGTCCACCATGATGTATGTGTGACATTTGGGCCATCCAGCAACGTTGGATGTGGTCCACCTTGATGTAATTATTTTGTATCCGACGGTGGGTACCTACCATGATGTATGTGTTTCACCACACCGTTCAGCCATTTGAGATGGCAGGTGAGACCCACGTTATGTACCTATTTTATTCTCACCGTCCATACATCAGGTGGAACACACTGCAGAAAATAGTGGTAAATTGAACGTCCACCATTGAAACTCTTTTTGGGTCACAGAAGTTTTGGACCTATATGAAAACTGTTTTTCCTCTTAATTCAGGTATTTGTGACCTTACGATGAGATTGGGTGGAAAATAACGTTATGGTGGGCCCTACCTTGATGATGTGTTATATTCACGATGTCTATCCATTTTGATGGACTTGTGGTCTGCCTTGATGTATGATTTCATTCACACCATTCGTGGGATGTGTGGACCCCAGCCACGATGTAAGGGTTTCATCCTCTCCGTCCATATGCCAGATGGGTGGGGTGCACTTTGAGATGTGTGTATATCCAAACTGTTCACCCACCTTGAAGCAATTATTCTATCCGCACCATCCATCTGTCCAGGACGATGGGCCGGATTATGAGGTTATGTTATATCCATCGTCCTGGCCAGATTGTGAACCCCACTTTAATGTATATCTATGCCGTCCATTTGTGCGGCCTGTCGTGATGTATGTATCATATATCTTTGACATCCATTAGTGTGGCTTGCCATGATGTACATGTTTAATGCTATCTATCCACCTGGTGGGGCCCATTTGGAATGTACAAGGCCGCACGTAATGTATATATGTGGCCCACCTTGATGTATTTATGGCCCATCCATGGGGCCCACCCGGATGTACTTATGGCCCACGTCATGCGGCCCATTGTGTATGTATTAGGCCCACGTCGTGCGGCCCATTGTGATATGTATTAGGCTCATGTCTTGCGGACCGTTATGATATATTTTTGGCCCGTACGATGAGGCCCATTGACATATATTTCCGGCCCATATGATGAGGCCCATTGTGATGTATCTGAGGTCGATGTGATACAGCCCATTGTGTTGTATTTAAGACCCAAGTATGAAGCCCATGTGAAAGGCCCATCGTGATGTGGGCCATGAGCCCGTTGCGATGAATATTAAACGCATGTGAAAGGTCCATCGTGATGTGTATTAAGCTCTTGAGTAAGGCTCATGGTGTTGTATATTTGGCCCTTGTGTGAGGCCATGGGTCCACTATATGTTAGGCTCTATGTGGGCCATTCCTTGAGGGCAATGTTGGTTAAATGTCCACATTGTCGAGGTCGATTGTCGATGTCGGTTATTGATACTGATTATGAGTATGTGACAGCATAATATCGTGATACATGCCCATACGCATCATCTATATGTATGGTATGAGATGCGGTTGACCATTGTATATGTCATTAGGCAGGTTGTTATGAGACTCCTTGATAGGAGGAGATTATCTCACATGAGCGCACGATATATGTAGGATTAATGCATGACTGGATTGTATGATTCATGCATCTTGTATTATGTATTGTGATTACTATATGCCTTAGCGACATTAGGGCCATAACCTCCATAGGTATATTGTGGATGGCCAAATGGGATACCGAAAATCTGTTCTAGCATCGGGCTACCATAGATGGCCCTGGGTGAAAATATTTAAACCCTCTTGTTACCAGAGGATGCCCCAACCTCAAGATTGAGTGGATACATGAGCGCCCGAGTGCCAAATACTAGGAGGCCGCACCTCCCATTGTGTCGTGATCGGTTGGGAGGGGGTGTGGCCTTTCCCACCCGAGAGTAGGGGGCATAGCAAGGCTGAGTTTGACCAGCTCGTGAATGGGTCCGTTATCGACATGCTGAGTAGATATTGGCTGACTATTGGCCAAGCGGATAATGAGGTTTCTTCGACTTGCATGGTCACGTGTCAGTGGACGACGATTTGCAAGTAGAGTGTACTAGATCTTGGTGATGATCTCATAGATGAATAGTACTAATATGTGAACTTATTGGGTAGAAGTTACATACTCATTCATTTATTTATTCACTATCCACTTGGGCTTATGGTGTGAAACTATTTGTTACGTGTGCCTTCTCAATGGCCAGGATTTCGGTTGGGGCGCGCGACTAACCTGAGATCAGGAGTTTACCACATTGAGTTTGACTATACAAATTTAGGTATGCGACTATTTTGGATAGAAGCTCCTTGTGGTGGACCCCGTAGCCTGCGATACTACGTACTATCATCCCGACTTCACACTTCAGCTGGGTCATTTCATTCACATCGCATATTGCATTACATCAGCAAGCATATGACATTTTGGGTTGTTATATTTCTACACTTATATGGCCTAGACGGACTCAACAGGATTTACATATTGCATTGTACCCTCGGCATCTGATATTTGGTACTCTTGAACTCCTCATTTGCATAGCTGATTTGTATTGCGTACTCTGATATCGTATGGTTCATGGACTTATTAGTGCCTCTGTTTACTCTGATATTACATTCTGATCATGCATATACTGCTCACACACTTACACCACCTTCTAAGCTTTATATAAGCTTATGCACGATAGATGTATGCAGGTGATGTTAGGTTACATCAGTGTAGAGCTTGAGCATGTAGCTGACTTCTGGAGCTTTGATTTTGACATATGTATTTTCCTTTCAACATTATGTTAAAATGTTTATATTAATGGATATGTGATGATGTTATTGTTCTTATGATTTAGATATACTTGGGATTATGCTTCTTATGAAATAAATTCGTGTTGAAAATTCTCCTTGTAGACTATCAAAAAAATGACCAAAGTGTAAGACCCGTATCTTAGTCTATATTGTTCCATAGATTTTCGCGGTCTTACCGGTCGAATTCCGGCAACCTTCGACTCTTAACCGATATTTATGCGCGACCCTGATTCATATGTCGTCAACCCGTATCGACTCAACCCAAGACCATTACCATAGCGACCGCGCCGTCGATGCGGTTTCGATGCCGCGACTCGTGCGCCGAGGTGATACCCAGGTCAAGAGATGTGGGCCAACGTTCGGTGCGAGAAAAATACCGCGCATTGCGAAATGCAAGAGAATCTCTACGATATGTCACATCAATCCATCAATTCATCAACATGTCAAGTACATGTCAAGTACACATCACCTTTCACCCATTCCCAAGTAACCACAAAAGTCAAGAATCTCTTACAAAGCCCATACCTTTCTTACACCAAAAACTCTCAAAGTCAAAAAGTTCTTACACCACCCATGCTTTTATTTCACAAATGACCACAAAAGTCAATATTTTCTTACACACCCATCACTCATCACATCCATCACCCATCTATCTCTCTCTCCCTTTTACAACTCTCTCTCTCATTTTCAACTCAAAAAAATCCAAGCAAGAAACACCAGCTCTCCAAGCCTTCCCAAGCAACAAAGGTGACCCACTTTCCTACCCCATCATCTCCCATCTCAACCATCCATTCCTCATCTCCTCCATTGAAATCAAAACTAAGAAGCTAAGGAATCCAAGGCAGCAAGAAGATCGAACGGTGAGTGCTTGACGATTATAGTTCTTCATATTTTTTAAGATAGGCTAAGTGAGGGCAACCGATCAATGGTTTCGATCTCACTTGAGACCCTAAGATGTGGCCAATGGCCCACTAGGATCATCATGATCATTCCATGATGGGGCCATTCTCCATGGACCCCATCATGATGCTTAATTCCTTTCCTTAAAAAGGTCATCTAGACCATCCATATTGGTGGAGAATGGATCTCCACCGTTGATTCTCGATTTTGGTGGACCCATGTGTCAAGGGATCCACTTGATGTATGATCGGTTTAAGGGAGGGCCCATAGTGCCGGGGTCCCTCCATCACGTGCGTGTCCAACTCTCTATCTCTCTCTTTCCCTCTCTATTTCATTTTTCTCTTATGAATCAAGTTATGGTTGTGTGGCCCACTTGAATGGACCCCATCATGAGGCATGAATTGTATCCAATCATCTACTAGTGGGGCCCATTTTGTTGTGTGGTATCCACACCATACTCCATGAGGTGGCCCACCTAAGCGGGGCCCACCTCTAATATATTTGTTTGCTGGACGTGGGTTGGGAAACACAAATATAAGCTTGTTTCTAAGCTTTTGGATGACCCACTCACCTAGTCCCCACCTTAATGTATATATTCAATCCAAGCCGTCCATCCTCTTTCCCATATCATTTTAGGCGTTGAGCCAAGGAATGAAGCTAATCTGCTCATTGGGCGGGCCATACTTCTCAAAACAGCGATTCTCATCATTTAAATTCATTTTAATTTTGCCACAGGCCGAAATGTATCCAATATTGGACCCATTGCGCTTGTATCGAGCCATAGAAGGTAATGAATAGATTGGATTTACTTGATGAGGGCCCCACATGTGGAAAACCACAGGATTATGATTTTTTTTTAAAAATAAAATATATAGCATCAGAGGCAGCGCCTGCTGCCTCTGACACAGTAGCAACTGCAGCAGCACGCTGTAGCGTGCTTGAAGCGGGCAGACGCCAGGGGCCCATGGCCCCACATGTGGGCCCCACCTTGATGTGTATTTTCCATCTAATCCATTCATTTGGTGGACCCCATCCTCAGGTGGGCCCCCTCCAAGTTTCAGCTCCATCCAACGCTCAGGTGGCCCACGCTGCAGAAAATAGTGGGATTGAACCTCTACCATTGAAACCCATTTCTGGGTCCACATAAGTTTTGAATCAATATAAAATTTATGTTTTCCCTTCATCCAGGTCTGAGTGACCTTATGAACGGAATGGATGACAAGTAAACATTACAGTGTGCCCCACATGGGACCCACAGGGATGTATGTGTTTTATATCCACCGTCCAGGAAGACGGTGGAAGCCCACCATGATATTTGTGTTTTACTCTCACCGTCCAGCGGACGGTGGAGCTGGAGCCCATGGTGATGCATGTACTTTATTCATACTGTCCACCCACAGTGGGACCCGCCATGATGCGTGTGATGCATCCAGACTGTCCATCCACTTGAAAAGATCATTTTAAGGCATGAGTTGGAGCAGGAGACCGATCTATGATCAAGTGGGCCACCTATATTTGGGTGTGGCCCATTTGACATATAAGGCCTATGGGTTTAGGCCCATTTGACATATAAGGCCTATGAATTTAGGCCCATTTGACATATAAGGCCTATGGGTTTAGGCCCATTTGATATATAAGGCCTATGGGTTTAGGCCCATTTAAGACACATAAGGCCCATGTCATGGGGCCATTAGTTGTAATGGGGCCCATGGGTTGAGGCCCATTTGATGTACAATATGGGGCCCAATTGGTATGGCCCATTGGTTACCTATAAGACCCATGAGATTAGGCCCATTTGATGCATCCTAAGTCCCACGGGTTATGACTCATTGCAATGCACATAAGGCCCATTGGTGCGGCCCATTGGTGCGGCCCATTGATGTGGCCCACTTGATGAACAAAGGCCCATATGATGTGGCCCATTTAATGTATTTAAGGCCCAATGGGATGTACCTAAGTCCATTGCAATGTGTGATCCCAACACGGATTATGTAACGATATTTACGACGATCGTGCCTTGGGAGCAATGTTGGTTTGACGTCCACATTGCAAGTGTAATATTGGTTAGATGTCCACATTACGACTTTTCCTAGGGCCCATTAAAAGGCCTGTACTTATTGGGTGTAGGCCATCTAGGCTCACCTGCGTTGTAAGGATAGTTATTACTTTATTACCTGTTTAGTATAGTTCCATGACTCATGATCATACGCATCATATGTATGCTTGATATGAAAGGTGATTGGTCATAACATATGTCTTCGGGCAGATTATTTATGGGCTCCCGGTTAAGCGGTGTTGCCCTACATGAGCGCACGATACGCACAGGATTTTATGTATGATTGGATAGTGTGATTCATGCATTTGCATGACATGGTTATTGTACGCCCTAGCGACATCGGGGTTATAGCCTCCACAGACATATTGTGGTTGATAGGATTGGATACCGAAAATCTTGTTCTACATGGGGTGCTATAGATATCCCTTGGTGAAAGTCCCTAAACCCTTATGGTACCAAGAGGTTGCTCCAACGTCTAGACCGAGTGGGTAGATGAGCGTTGAGTGCCGATTATCAGATGGTTGCACTCTCCATTGTGTCGTGGTGGGTTAGAAGGGGGTGCGGCCTTACCCACCCGAGTGTAGGGGACAATGCTAGGCTGAGTTTGACCAGCTCGAGGAATGAGTCCACTATCGACGAGCCAAGCCCGATATTGGCAGGCGGATAGTGAGGTCTCTTCCACTTACCTCATTGTGTGTGATGAGCGGAGATCTAGTTTAGAGTGTACTAGACCCCGTTGATATCCTATAGTTGAGCTGTATTGACATGTGGACTTAGATGAGGATTGTATACTTGACTTGTATCTTGCATCGCATAGCCTTAGTACGGCTTATGATATCTATGGATCCATCTGCATATTCCACATTACTCTGATATTACACGATCATATTACTACCTTGCGCACACACTTTCACTACCCTCTAAGCTTTCTATAAGCTTATGCACGACCGTTGCGTGCAAGTGACGTTGGGGCGCAACAGCACTGAGGAAGGAGCGCTTTGTAGATCACTTTGGAGGTTTTGTTCATCATCATTGTATTTCCTTTTATGCTCATTGTACTTGTAAAGTTTTTGATCATAGTGAAAATGTAATGGAGTTTTTGGCTGTTGTTTGTGGGTTATGCATTTGGTTATGCTTATCACGAATCAAAATGATCTTGAAAATCCTCCTCGTAGCATCTCAGGATCGAAACCTGACGAATGGGAGCTGGGAGCTGAGAATGGGGTTCTAACCGAGGCTGTCGGCGCCAGATTCGGTGATCGGGAATTTTGTGAGCCCGGTTTCCGAGTTTGGGGCATGACAGAAGTTGGTATCAGAGTATAACTTGGGAATAACCGAAAATAACATTACATGTCTGCTATGAGTTTAGAATGGGTAAGTTCCGAAGTTCGAATAGCCTAGCAATCTTTTATTACAGACCCTTGACGTGCGTGCCTTCGAGAGTTTTGAAGTTGATAGGCACCTTCGCTCTTTCCTGTAGGACTTGGCGCATGGGAGAGTGACTCGATCGACTCCCGCACCACCACCTGAGGATCCCGCTCCACCACCTGCGGCTCCCGCATTACCACCTACAATGCCCGTTCTACCACCAGAGATTCCTACTGCCCATCCTGAGTATGCTACTCCTCCACCAGAGACCGGTGCGGACCCGACCGTATCCATGAGTGCCTCCTAGTTGCAGCAGATGTTACAGGCTGTGATGACTGTACTACAGGGACAGGGCAGGCAGCCAGTTGTTTTACCAGCCCAGGCAGAGCAGGAGAGCGCGAGCGCCCTCCTTCGTGAGTTTCGACGGCTCGATCCTCCTCGTTTCCAAGGTGAGCCAGACCCGACGGTAGCAGAGAGATGACGCACTGATGTGGAGAAGATATTCGAGATGATGGGATGTATGACAGAGCGGTGAGTTCGACTAGCCGTATTTCTTCTCCATGGTGAGGCTGAGCACTAGTGGGCATCAGTTTTCCCAGCAGTAGGCGCCGACTTTGTATGGACATGGGAGGATTTTGTGGATTGGTTTGACCAATAGTACTTTCCTGATCACATCCGAAGACAACGAGCATTGGAGTTCGAGGCCCTGGTATAGGGCGATATGACAGTGGCTCAGTACGCGGCTCACTTTGTAGCGCTGTCCAGATTTGCACCATACCTAGTTGATGACGAGGAGCGAAGAGCCCGTTGATTCGAGGACGGCCTACGTTACAGTCTTCGCAGCCGTGTTATTGGGCATGAGCTCCCGACTTTTGAGGAGGTGATATGGAAGGCTAAAATTTTAAAGGCAGAGTGAGCTGGTTCTCAGTCTGATCGTGGTTAGAGGAGAGACCGGAAGAGGTAGGCTCCTTCCAGCGACTCTCACCAGCGTCGACCACAGCAGCAGAGGCGTACAGGTCGCCCAGCCTTCCAAGCACCAGTAGCACCTCCAGCACCACCTCCGAGGCAGTTCACCGGCACTTGTTTTAGGTGCGGTGCAATGGGACACCGTTCGTGGGAGTGTCCCAGCCCTCAGCAACAGTAGAGAGGTCTATAGTAGCAGAGGACTACACAGCAGCTTCCACCACAGCCACAGCAGAGACCCTCATAGCAATAGCGACAACAACCCCCACCATCGAGGCCACCTCAAAAGCAGCATCACCACCAGCCTCCGAGGCCGCAGCAGCAGAGGCAGCAGTTTCGACTGCTTTAGTGACCCCATCAGCAGTAGAAACATGCTCAGAGGGGACAAGCACCTCCCCATCCGGCTCAGGCTAGATTTTATGCGGCTCAGCAGGATCTGCAGTCATCTGGAGGAGTCGTTGAGGGTATACTTTCAGTCTCTGCCTGCATTGCACGTGTGTTATTCGATTCCGGTGCATCACATTCTTTTGTGACCGAGAGCTTCTGCCGATCGACTGGCTTACTGTTGGAGTCTTCTTGTGAGAGCTTATCGGTATCGACTCCCTTGGGGAGGACTGCAGTGTTCGGCCGATTTTGCTCGTCTTACCCATTTCTAGTTGGGGATACCTTTTTGCCTGCCGATCTGTTTGCATTGCCGATGTCCGAGTTCGATGTCATCCTGGGCATGGATTGGCTTGCTGAGTACTATGCCATATTGGATTGTGCCGCGAGGACAGTCACGTTTTGTATACCCGGCGTGGCGCAGTTCCAGTTCGTTGCAGAGCCCAGAGAAGAGCCTTTGTCTTACTTGATGTCCTGTGCCGTTGAGGAGCCTGTTGTCGCTTGTATCAACCAGTTTCCCGTGGTTTATGATTTTCTCGATGTGTTTCAGGAGATTCTAGAATTACCGCCTCGTCGACTCACCGAGTTTCAGATTGATCCCGTGCCTGGTACCAGGCCTATTTCGAAGGCCCCTTATCGCATGACACCATTGGAGTTACGGGAATTGTAGAAGCAGTTAGACGAGTTATGCGAGTTGGGGTTTATCCGTCCTAGCAGTTCACCGTGGGGAGAGCCGGTACTCTTCGTGAAGAAGAAGGATGGCTCCTTGAGGCTCTGCGTTGACTACCGCAAGCTCAACAAAGTCACGATCAAGAGCAAGTACCCGCTCCCGAGGATTGATGATTTGTTCGATCAGCTGCAGGGTGCACAGTTCTTTTCGAAGATTCACCTGCGTTCCGGTTATCATCAGATTCAGGTCCGAGATGAGGACATTCCGAAGAGAGCATTCAGGACGTGTTACGGTCATTTTGAGTTGCAGGTCATGTCCTTTGGACTAACCAATGCACCTGCGGTTTTCATGCAGCCGATGAACGAGGTCTTTCGCTCATATCTCGATTAGTTTGTTGAAGTCTTCATCGATGACATTCTGATCTATTCGAGGACCCATGAGGAGCATGAGCAGCATTTGGAGATCACTTTGCAGACCCTCCGAGCACACCAGCTGTATGCGAAGATGGAGAAGTGCGAGTTCTGGCAGGAGGAGGTGAAGTTCCTCAGTCACGTGGTGAAGAGGGAGGGTGTCGCAGTGGACCCCTCGATGGTCGAGGCAGTGCATTAGTGGGGCCAGCCCACAACTGCGACAGAGATCCATAGTTTCCTTGGTTTGGCGGGCTATTACCGATGTTACATTGAGGGCTTTCTTGTATTGCAGCCCCGCTGACCAGGTTAACTCGGAAGGGCACAGAGTTTATTTGGAGTGATGCCTATGAGTGAGCATTTATGTAGTTGAAGGACCGTCTGACGTCCGCTCCTGTCCTCACTCTTCCCTCTGGGAGTGATGGATTTATTGTATTCACTGATGCCTCGAATATTGGGTTGGGTGCTGTCCTAATGCAGCACAGGAGACTAGTGGCCTTTACGTCTCGTCAGCCAAAGGTCCATGAGCTGAACTATCCTACGCATGATCTGGAGCTGGCTGCAGTTGTCTTTGCACTGAAGGTGTGGAGGCACTATCTTTATGGGGTTAGGTTCGAGCTCTTCTCTGACCACAAGAGCTTGAAGTACCTCTTCTCGCAGTCTGAGTTGAATATGAGACAGAGGCGCTGGGTGGAACTTCTGAAAGACTATGATTTCGATCTACAGTACCACCCGGGCAAGGCGAACGTGGTGGCGGATGCCCTAAGCCGTCAGCCACGAGGCCTAGTGGCGCATATGATGATTCAGGAGTGGCGGATGCTTGAGGATGTAGCAGTGTATGATTTCGAGTTTGGCCTACAGTCTTCTATCGTGCAGTTATCGAGCCTGTCGATTCAACCCTCTCTTGTCGCAAAGGTGATCGAGGCTCAGCAGGCTGATGAGTCGTTGCAGGGTTATATGGCTGAGGCGGCATCTGAGAGTCAGGCAGATTGGTAGATTGGTGCAGATGGTGGACTTCGCTTCAGAGGCCAATTATGTGTCCCGGATATTCCAGAGTTGTACAGAGAGCTTATGACCAAGGCACATCGATCGTGATTTTCTATCCACCTTGGCTCAACGAAGATGTACCGTGATATGAGGCGACAGTACTTTTGAGCGGGGATGAAGCGTCATATCACCAGTTTTGTGGCCGAGTGTGACACGTGCCATCGTGTCAAGGCCGACCATCAGAGACCTCCTGGTCTATTGCAGCCGTTGAGTATCCCAATGTAGAAGTGGGAGCACGTGTCGACTGATTTCATTATGGGTTTATCGAGGAATCAACGCGGTCATGACGCCATTTGGGTTGTTGTGGATCGTCTGATGAAGTCGGCACATTTCCTTGCGATGCATGCAACTTGGTCTATGGACCGGCTTGCGAGATTATTTATCGATGAGATTGTGAGACTGCATGGCGTTCCAGTCTCGATCGTTTCTGACAGAGATTCGAGGTTCACATCTCAGTTTTGGAGGAGCTTCCAGCGAGCGATGAGGATTAATTTGCAGCTTAGCACCGCGTACCATCCGCAGACCGATGGCCAGACTGAGAGGGTTAACCAGATCTTTGAGGATATGCTTCGGGCTTACACGATTGATTTTGGAGGTAGCTGGGATGAGCATCTGCGATTGACTGAGTTCGCGTACAATAATAGCTATCAGGTGACCATCGGTATGGCTCCTTTTGAGGCACTATATGGCAAACCATGCAGATCACCGAGTTGCTGGAACGAGGTTGGAGAGTATCATCTCCTAGGTCCTAAGCTTGTGCAGGAGATGTCAGAGGCTATTGACATCATCAGGCAGAGGATGCGCACAGCTCAGAGCCGACAGAAGAGTTTTACTGATCGTCGGCGTCGTCCCTTGGAGTTTGATGTATGGGACCATGTGTATCTCAAGGTCTCGCCCATGAACGGCGTAGTTCGATTTGGGGCGAAGGGCAAGCTTGCCCTGAGATTCATAGGACCTTTTGATATCACTGGGCGTGTTGGCGCCGTGGCCTATCGGCTTTCCTTGCCATCGCAGTTGTTTGACGTCCACAATGTTTTCCATGTCTCTATGTTGAGGAAGTATGGATCAGATATAGTTTCAGTTATTGATTGGCAGCCGCTGGAGGTTCGTGAGGACGCTTCTTACATTGAGCAGCCAGTCTGTATCCTTAATTGGAAGGAGCAGGTCCTCAGGACCAAGGTCATTCAGTTGGTGAAAGTTCAGTGGAGTCACCATTCTGCAGAGGAGGCTTCTTGGGAGCGTGAGGCCGAGATTCGAAAGCGTTATCCTCATCTCTTTGATAGTTGATCATGTGATGTATTTTGTATGCTATCTCTGACTCTATATGATGATGTTATGTCTCTTATTTCTTCTGAGTTATGCATAGTTGTGATGATTGTGTAAATTTCGAGGATAGAATTTTTATAAAGAGGGGAGAGCTGTAAGACCCATATCTTAGTCCGTGCCGTTTTGTAGATTTCCGCGGTCTTACCGGTCGAATTTCGGCAACCTTCGACCCTTAACCGATATTTACGCGCGACCCTGATTCATATGTCGTCAACCCGTATCGACTCAACCCAAGACCATTACCATAGCGACCGCGCCGTCGCTGCAATTCCGATGCCGCGACTCGCGCGCCGAGGCGATACCCAGGTCAAGAGATGTGGGCCAACGTTCGGTGCTAGAAAAATACTGCGCATTGTGAAACCTAAGAGAATCTCTACGATATGTCACATCAATCCATCAATCCATCAACATGTTAAGTACATGTCAAGTACACATCACCTTTCACCCATTCCCAACCAACCACAAAAGTCAAGAATCTCTTACAAAGCCCATACCTTTCTTACACCAAAAACCCTCAAAGTCAAAAAGTTCTTACACCACCCATGCTTTTCTTACACAAATGGCCACAAAAGTTAAGATTTTCTTACACACCCATCACTCACCACATCCATCACCCATCTATCTCTCTCTCCCTTTTACAACTCTCATTTTCAAACTTAAAAAAATCCAAGCAAGAAACACCAGCTCTCCAAGCCTTCCCAAGCAACAAAGGTGGCCCACTTTCCTACCCCATCATCTCCCATCTCAACCATCCATTCCTCATCTCCTCCATTAAAATCAAAACTAAGAAGTTAAGGAATCCAAGGGAGCAAGAAGATCGAACGGTGGGTGCTTGATGATTATAGTTCTTCATGTTTTTTAAGATGGGCCAAGTGAGGCCAACCGATCAATGGTTTGGATCTCACTTGGGACCATAAGATATGTCCGATGGCCCACTAGGATCATCATGATCATTCCATGATGGGGCCATTCTCTATGGACCCCATCATGATGATTATTTCCTTGCCTTAAAAAGGTCATCTAGACCGTCCATATTGGTGGAGAAATGATCTCCACCGTTGATTCTCGATTTTGATAGACCCATGTGTAAAGGGATCCACTTGATGTATGATCGGTTCAAGGGAGGGCCCATAGTGTCGGGGTCCCTCCATCACGTGCGTGTCCAACTCTCTATCTCTCTCTTTCCCTCTCTATTTCATTTTTCTCTTATGAATCAAGTTATGGTTGTGTGGCCCACTTGAATGGACCCCATCATGAGGCATGAATTGTATCCAATCATCTACTGGTGGGGCCCATTTTGTTGTGTGGTATCCACACCATACTCCATGAGGTGGCCCACCTAAGCAGGGCCCACCTCTAATATATTTGTTTCAAAGCTTTTGGATGACCCACTCACCTAGTCCCCACCTTAATGTATATATTCAATCCAAGCCGCCCATCCTCTTTCCAATATCATTTTAGGCGTTGAGCCAAGGAATGAAGCTAATCCGCTCATTGGGCGGGCCATACTTCTCAAAATAGTGATTCTCATCATTTAAATTCTATTTAATCTTGCTACAAGCTGAAATGTATCCAATATTGGACTCATTGCGCTTGTATCGAGCCATAGAAGGTAATGAACGGATTGGATTTACTTGATGAGGGCCCCACCTGTGAAAAATCACAAGACTATGATTTTTTTTAAAAAATAAAATAAAATATATAGCATCAGAGGCATCGCCTGCTGCCTCTGACACAACAACAACTGCAGCAGCAAGCTGCAGCGTGCTTGAAGCGGGCGAACGCCAGGGACCCATGGCCCCACATGTGGGCCCCACCTTGATGTGTATTTTCCATCTAATCCATTCATTTGGTGGACCCCATCCTCAGGTGGGCGCCCTCCAAGTTTCAGCTTCATCTAACGCTCAGGTGGCCCACGCTGCAGAAAATAGTGGGATTGAACCTCTACCATTGAAACGCATTTCTGGGTCCACCTAAGTTTTGAATCAATATGAAATTTGTGTTTTCCCTTCATCCAGGTCTGAGTGACCTTCTGAACGGATTGGATGACAAGTAAACATTACAGTGGGCCCCACATGGGACCCACAGGGATGTATGTGTTTTATATCCACCGTCCAGGAGGACGGTGGAAGCCCACCATGATATTTGTGTTCTACTCTCACCATCCAACGGACGGTGGAGCTGGGGCCCACGGTGATGCATGTGCTTTATTCACATTGTCCACCCACAGTGGGACCCGCCATGATGTGTGTGATGCATCCAGACCATCCATCCACTTGGAAACATCATTTTAAGGCATGAGTCGGAGCAGAAGACCGATCTATGATCAAGTGGGCCACCTATGTTTGGGTGTGGCCCATTTGACATATAAGGCCTATGGATTTAGGCCCATTTGACATATAAGGCCTATGGGTTTAGGCCCATTTGATATATAAGGCATATGGGTTTAGGCCCATTTAAGACACATAAGGCCCATGTCATAAGGCCATTAGATGTAATGGGGCCCATGGGTTGAGGCCCATTTGATGTACAATATGGGGCCCATGGGTTGAGGCCCATTTGATGTACAATATGGGGCCCAATTGGTATGGCCCATTTGTTACGTATAAGACCCATGAGATTAGGCCCATTTGATGCATCCTAAGGCCCACGAGTTATGACCCATTGCAATGCACATAAGGCCCATTTGTGCGGCCCATTGATGTGGCCCACTTGATGAACAAAGGACCATATGATATGGCTCATTTAATGTATTTAAGGCCTAATGGGATGTACCTAAGTCCATTGCAATGTGTGAACCCAATACGGATTATGTAACGATATTTACGACGATCGTGCCTTGGGAGCAATGTTGGTTTGACGTCCACATTGCAAGTGTAATGTTGGTTAGATGTTCGCATTACGACTTTCCCTAGGGCCCATTAAAAGGCCTGTACTTGTTGGGTGTAGGCCATCTAGGCCCACCTGCGTTGTAAGGATAGTTATTACTTTATTACCTGTTTAGTATAGTTCCATGACTCATGATCATACGCATCATATGTATGCTTGATATGAAAGGTGACTGATCATAACATATGTCTTCGGGCAGGTTATTTATGGGCTCCCGGTTGGGTGGTGTTGCCCTACATGAGCGCACGATATGCGCAGGATTTTATGCATGATTGGATAGTGTGATTCATGCATTTTGCATTGTGTGACATGGTTATTGTACGCCCTAGCGACATCAGGGCTTAGCCTCCACAGACGTATCGTGGTTGGCAGGATTGGATACCGAAAATCTTGTTCTACATGGAATGCTATAGATATCTCTGGGTGAAAGTCCCTAAACCCTTATGTACCAAGAGGTTGCTCCAACGTTTAGATTGAGTGGGTAGATGAGCGTTGAGTGCCGATTACCAGATGACTGCGCTCTCCACTATGTCGTGGTGGGTTGGAAGGGGGTGCGGCCTTACCTGCCCGAGTGTAGGGAGCAATGCTAAGCCGAGTTTAACCAGCTCGAGGAATGGGCCCACTATCGACGAACCGAGCCCGATATTGGCAGGCGGATATTGAGGTCTCTTCCACTTACATCATTGCGCGTGATGTGCGACAATCTGGTTTAGAGTATACTAGACCCCGGTGATTCCTAGAGTTAAGCTGTATTGACATGTGGACTTAGATGAGGATTGTATGCTTGATTTACATCTTGTATCGCATAGCCTTGGTACGACTCATGATATCTATGGATCTATCTGCATATTCTGCATTACTCTGATATTACATGATCGTATTACTATCTTGCTCACACACTTTCACCCCCCTCTAAGCTTTCTATAAGCTTATCCATGGTCGTTGCGTGCAAGTGACGTTGGAGCGCAGCAGCGCTGAGGCAGGAGCGCTTTTCAGATCTCTTTGGAGATTTTGTTCATCATCATTGTATTTCCTTTTATGCTCATTGTACTTGTTAGGTTTTTGATCATAGTGAAAATGTAATGGAGTTTTTGATTGTTGTTTGTGGGTTATGCCTTTGGTTATGCTTATCACGAATCAAACCGATCTTGAAAATCCTCCTCGTAGCATCCCAGGATCGGAACCTGACGAATGGGAGCTGGGAACCGAGAATGGGGTTCTACGGAGGCTGTGGCGCCAGATTCGGCGATCGGAAATTTTGTGAGCCCGGTTTCTGAGTTTGGGGCATGACACAAAGGCTACAGACTATGCAGGTTTTTAGCTACGGATATAAACCATAGCTATATTACTACGAATTAAATCCATAGCAAAAAAGTTGCTACGCTACTAAAAATCGACAGTCCTGTAAGGGACGTTTTTTAGGCCCACCACAATCTATGTGTTCTATCTAATCCGTCCATTTGTTTTGAAATATAATTTATGGCAACATCCCATAAAATGAGGAATATCGAACCCTCAAGTGGACCACACCGTAGGAAAAAATAGAGATTAAATCACATGTGATTCCTATGGTGTGGTCCACTTGGGCTTTCAATATACCTCATTTTTGGGAGCATTTCCTAAATATATTTTAAAAAATGAATGGACGGAATGGATAAACCATGTACATCATGGTGGGCCCTATGTAGGTACCCAATCTACGCCCAAAATAATTGGGCGCGCGCTCAAAAGAGAGCCGCACGCCCATATCAATATTCGGTCATCCCTCTCCCTCCCTCTCTCTCCCTCTCAATCATCCCAAAACCCTCTCTCTCAATCATCCCATTTTCAAAGCCCTTCTTAAATTCTTCTCTCCATCTCTCTGCAATCGGACTCGGAATTCTAATTATCCCATATAAAACCCCCATATCATTTTTCTCATTTCCTCCATACCCAAAAAACCCTAACCGACTGCTCTCTCTCTCTCTACAAATGGATCTTCCAAACTCACTGCCTTTTCCTTCCAAACCCCTAACTCCAAGCAAAAGCTCCTCTGATTCTTCTCTCTCTCTCTCTCTCTCTCTCTCTCTCTCTCTACAATTAGACTTGGAATTTGGTCATTTTTTTCTTGCATTTTGTTCATCAGGAGATGCTTCATTTCTCATCTAATTCAACATGATGATGGTCTATTATTAGGAGGCATCGGGGCTAGGCCCAAGATCGAGGAGGTGGACTAAGGTGCAATCCATCACTACTATCTATTCGTTTATGTTTTTACTTCTAAAATGTTAGGATGTTCTAGACTTGGGTTATGATTTTGATTATATGCATGATGACCATATACTACCTCCTATTATATTTAAAGTGTTGAGTTTTTATTTTATATAGAAATATGCCCTCTAGTCATTTGAAGAAATTCTTCAACCAATGACTGTCAATCCACTATCGCCTTTCCTCAACCATATCTTCAGATTTTACCTCTGTGATTGACGCAACATGGAGCACACAATTGAAGTGTATGTTTCCTCACTTAATTAGGTCTTTTGAAGCTTCAGAAGCAGAACAGAGCATGCTTGATCGATGGGACTATTTTATGTAGCATTTTGAACCAGCTCAGCCCTGGCTCTGTACCCGAAGTTGAGTTCTTTGCATTTGCATTTGCTCCATTATGCTCTACTTCTGCAAAACGGACACAGGTAGGGCCCCATTTTGTATCCCAATCACATTCTGGGGTACATCCAAATAGGCAGTTCATGTCCTACTTTTCATTGTGGACTCGAGGCTTCACCTTGCTAGTTGTTTCTCTCTATTCAACTGAAAAAACTAACAACTATTGGAATTTAATTACTCTCTCTATTCATTTCTTGCATTTGATCATTTGCTAATGTGTTTGTACAAACTTCATTGTATTTTAGGCCTGCATTGCTAATGTGAGATCAATGGTGAACGTCAAGACTGGCACTATTTTGGAAGCAATGCTAGAAGCAACAACAAGCCGAAAAAAAAGAAGTCCAACCAGAGAGCCCCACCTTAAACATTGCAGAGTTCATCATTTTTTTATTGATCATTATATTATCATATTTAGTACGTAAAAAAAGGAAGCGGTCCCCTTATTTCTGTGATTGAAGCTTTGATATGATTTGCCCACTTTGGATGGCCACTGTTATGCACCAACCATTGGATCTGTTTGTTACAATGAACTTTGGCATACATAATGACATGGACTTGTTTATGTTCTGGATAAAGAAAGAATTGTTGTTTAAGAAGTTGGTGTGTGTCTTCCCATGTTTGAAGGTTTTAGCAATACTGACATGGTTGTCCAAAACAGAGTCCACTTGTATTATTATATAAACGAATCCTTGGTTGCATGATCCTTCTAATAAAGTGCCATTATGGCTTTCAACTGTGCTACTGACTCATGCCCCTGCTCATGCTTCCTAGCTGTTTATACTTGCTAACATTAAAAAAAACATTTCCCCACTCCTGCAACCCAAATATCTTGCTGCTTCACTTCACACTCTGTGAAAATATAATTAGAATATCATTATTTCCACCCACTGCTGCAAGCCTAGATGCTCATTAGTCCATAGGGTAGAAATTTTCAACTCTGCTATCTTAACTTAAAGATCACAGTAGTCAAACGATCTTAACTTCCAACCAGAGGGCCCTACCTGCAGCATTATTAGGCCGATCACAAAAGCTCCATTTCTTTCCATTAAGCATCATATACAATACCCCAAAAATAAACTGGTAGTATATAATGTTCAGTGCTTCAATTGAGTTTCTATGGCATAGGCCAGTTCTTCAATTTGCACAATGACTCAATTAGTTGCCAGCAGATGGTCAATTAAGATAGAAATATGACAGCATTCTACATTCAATGAAGAGAAGGCCATCAAAAAAATGGCTAGAAACATTTAATGAAGAAAAAAAATAGCCACTGGGTGTGAAGGTGTGTAAAAAAGAAAAAAAAGAAGTCACTCATTTCATTTGTATATTGTGCCACACTTTAGGATTGAAAAGACTGATTCTTGCATGTGGCTCATCTTATGAAAAGATGAGATCTCACACACGTTCCATATTGGCATGTGCGGCTGCATGTGAATGGACACAATTCCACATGCATGTGGGCTTAACCTCTGTTTTATGTTTACTTCATATGTTTTCAGACTTTTTTAGTCACGTATGATAGTTGGCATCATAGCTTGTATAATATATGTTTAATTATGGTAGTTTAGTTTTTGTTTGTGCATGGAGAACTCATTGAGAAGCCAGTGTGTCCAGATTTGTATGCAGTCATTCTTGCCATATAATCTTTGGCCATCTTTTTTTTTTATTTTTTTATCCAGGCAATTGATTTATTATTTTTTCTTAGCCGTCTTTTGTAGGACATTGATTGACAGATTTGGAAATTCGATCGGTAAGAATTTCGAAGCATCTTCCATCTATGGCAGTGCCTATCAAATTAATGTTTGGATTTTAGAAATATTGGTCCCACTTGTAATTTTGGAGCATCTTCACCATTTGGTTGCTTACTTTTAATTTCAAACCTCCATTAATAAATCTGTGAACTCTTGTTCCTTCTGCCAGATGGGCATCTCCAAGCATTAAGTTTCTCCTTCCACCCCCCATGTAACATATCTACGTAAGTTTCTCCTTACAATATGGCATCTCCAAGCATATTTTAAGACTCTTTATAAAAGAATTTAGAAATAGTCCTAAGACTAACTCTAAAGCTGATTGTAAAATGCAAGCCATTGATTGTATTTAATTATGGTGTTTAAAGTCTAACTTCGTAAACAAAACATGCTAACTCTAGTTTCCTTGACTCTTTCATCTAAGCTAACTTGTTCATTGGGCAAACTGACCTAAATTAGAAAACTCTATGGAAATTCCAAGCAACTTACAAACTTCAAAGATAACTCAAAGTTGATTTCAAAGACCCCACATCTGACCAAAGGGGCTAGTCATAGGCAACCTGATGGTTACAAGTGTTGTTTACCATGGAAATGTTAGAAAGTTGAGAGTCAAACATTGAGAGTGATTTCTCATTACTGTGGAAATCACAGTAATGAGATCCATTTCTTTTTGGCATGACTGTCTTTGTCCATTCTCCCTTTGTTTAAATGACCAAAGGGGCTAGTCGTACGCCTAGTTGTCTTTATTTGTTGGCATGACTGTCTTTGTCACCTTCCTGTATTCCTCAAAGATGGAAGCTGCACCAACGTCCTTCCAACAAGGACCAATAATTAACACAGTGGGAATTGTTTACAAACCATTTGGTTCGCATATATTGTTTCCAAGAATAATCAAGTAGTAACTACTTCGCTGGCAATAAAGGAAAGGAATTGCAATCTAAATAGGTAAACCATAGAAGTTGAAACTTACTAGAGTACATCACTTAGACACAACCATCTGGTTGTGGTGTTCTATGGACTGCAGGAATACCCCAAGATGAGGTCTACAGTTTGTGTAAGGGCCATATATAAAGGGCCTGGTTGGACTTGTGGGCTGTGCAGTACAACTAGTTTTCTATTTAGGTGATTGGACTTATGTGCCCAGGAGTGCAATAAAAATGCCAATCTGGACCAAATATATTAATCAGATGATATGTGAGTTCCACCCTTGGACCTCCAATTGTTACACACTTTATGTGTGGCCTGGATGCATCAAAGTATAAGCAGATAAGAAGCAGGAGCTTGAGTCTAAAGTGTGATTTGAAGTGAAAGTATTGCTTAGGTGGAAGGTTCATGCAACTTGATATAAATCAGATTTGTATCCCAGCCAAGGGATTTGGTCTACACTGGAAGCAATTACTTGACCTTACATTTTATTTTTTTCTGCCCAATAAATAGATCTTGATTTGTTACTCTAACAAAAGATAGAATTTTCTTACTTAATGGTAATGGTTTGGATTTCAGGGTGCATGAAAACCTAAATATCCTGAGCAGTGGCTCCAATGCCTTGAATGTTCAGGAAAGGGTGAGAATACCATTGTATTGATTAGGCTAACGATAAATAAATGGCAAAGTTCACCGATTTCCCCTTTTAATGAACACAACTGTGGCATGGTAAGCTGGGCTTGAACCTGAGACCTCAAAGTTGAAGTGAGGAGCACCATACATTGGTCTACCAGCTCAAACCTGAAATACCCATAATAAGAATAATGTACATAGAACCATGGGTGTTCCTGGTCTGCGTGAACTTATAAACAGGTTGGATGGCAAATAAACATTACTGTGTGGATCTAGGAAGTTTTAAATGGTGGGTGTTCAATCACCATTGTTTTTCTATCTTGTGGTCCACCTGGGATTTGTATCTACCTCAATTTTTGGACCATGCTCTAAAAAGAGATGGTGAAATGGATGGACCATACATACATACACACACACACAGAGAGAGTCACACACACACACAAGGATAAGATAAATAACATTTTTTCAATATTTTTGACGTTTCTCACCAACACGTTTGATAAGTCAATTGTATTGGTGTCACCGGTACAAATATGATACCTGATAATTAGAACCATGGGTGTAAGATAACTGAATTTTTTTATCCACTTCTCAGTTTCTTCTTCTTCTTTTTTGGTCTTTCCATTTGACTAACACAGCAACTGTGCAGATAACCTGCGTACACAAGGGAAAGGAGCATGCTGAATTCTGAGTTCACTGTAAGCACACATTTTTTAGCCTGTGAAAATCTATGTTCACTCACAAGAGTAGGATTTTGAATCTTACTCTTCCGACATGTGACACTATGGCATGAGTGTACAAGATCCAGGCTGTTTTGGGCCATTTAATATCAGTAGTTCCTGGATCTTACACACACTCGTCACATTGGCATCTGACCGAGAAGAGTAACATTTGAAAATCCTGCTCTTCTTGCAATTATTCACTAAATGTTCCTTCTCTGCAATAATTTTGATAACAATGATATGATATCCTCAATTTTAGGTTGGGCCTATACATATTGATGATGGAATTGGAAAACAAATCGTCAACCAAATTGCAACGACGATGATGACAAATAAAACATTTTACACAGAATCTAATGGACATGATTTTATTAAAAGATTATGCGTCATACTACATTCCCTGTATTTCACTTAGATGAATGAGCAATGCACTAGCAAGATGTGGACAGTTTGATATTCTAAGGGTTATTGCTCTACATTGTTTATGCTGGTACTAATATAATTTAGCTAAAATCTTGTTTTATTTGTAGATTCAGGATTATAGATCAGACTGAGACCTGCAAGTGAACCAACCCATTACCGAAAATTACTATGTAAGGGCTTTAATGAAATGCACCCTTTCTATAGTGAAAGCTTGACCATCTGTTAGGGAGGCTGAGGTAGAAATTGAGATGGAGACCTGTTAGAGAATAGTATCCATTGACAGGTAAAGCACTTCTAGGGAAATTGGAACAATTGATTTGGGGGAGCACGATGTGAAGGCGCTTATATATCTGAAAATTAGAACAGTCAGATGGACTATCTTAACTGTTGCATCTTCTCAATTGTGCTGGGTATGTTGAGGACGTCGTTGTAAGTTGCTACAATTAGTGTTTGTAAATTGTGCAACTGTGATCAGTGCTTTAGATCACTGAACCATGAGTGCCACTTATACAAACTGATTACTGTCAGTCTGCTGGAGCATTGTCTAGTACCTCTAGCTTATTTATATAACATGCTAGTAGCATTTGATGGCCTGCTTTGCATTTTGATCACTATTTTATGGTTTGATCTTATTTCATGTTGCAGTTCCCGGAGACACCGTTCCCGCTTCTACGACCACTAGGCACATGCAATGCTAGTGACTTTGTATGTATATTACTGTCTCTCAATTCTATGGATACTTTTGTTTATTTTTACAATACAATAACACATCTAAGGTGGATGAAGTTGCATGGCACCGTACTTCATGGATTCGAATGTGGGGCTTTTAGATGCATTGTACAATGCTCATGCAAAGGCATTTGGATTTTCAGTTTGCACAAGTGGAGCCCATCTTTCAATTGACTGATTTTTTATTTTTATGTTGAAAAGTCCTCTAGTGTGGTTTGCCCTCGAATAATTACAGAAGATGTATAGAGGAGAAGTTATCGGTATAGTTGTTGGATGTGCAGGTGGACTACTGATACTCGCATCCATTTTCTATGGTGGATGAAGGATGCACCTGGCCATATGCGAGTGCACACAGACTCACCAAGATTTATATTTTCAACATTTTTGTAAATGTATTTGTAATTGATTGAATGAAGGATTGTAATTAATTTATTATTTATTGTAATTGTATTTGTAATTGATTGAATGAAGGATTGTAATTGATTCATTATTGAATGAATGAATGATTACGTAGGGGGTAATTAAACGAATGATTATAAATTATTTTTAAATATAGGCAATAGCTACGGATATTGATCATAGCTGGTAATCTGACAACCGTAGATGTTATTAAATTCGGCATATTGCTACGGATCTAGCACTACTTTTAGCTACAAATACTATCCGTAGTTGTAGGTGCCTTTTGCTACAAAAATGATTGCTACGGATTTTATCTGTAGCTATTGTGCTCTATAGCTATGGATTAAATCCGTAGCCATAGATTTTAGACCTATTGACTCGGCACCTACGACTACGGTCATGCTACGGATGAAAACCGTAGCCATTGATCTATGGTTACGGATTAGATCTGTAGCCTTTGCCCAGTTTTCTAGTAGTGGTAGGATCCCAAGATCGGCATCTGGCATATGAGCGCTGAGAGCCAAGAATGGGGTATTATGGAGGCTGTCGGCATTTGATTCGGCGATTGAAAATTTTGTGAGCTCGGTTTTTGGATTTGGGGCGTGACATGATGTGTGTTATTTGTACCGTCCATCTAGACGGTGCTGTGCAGGCCAACCATGATGATATGTGTTTATCCCACACCATTCATCTGTATATCCAACCATTTATCTGATTGGGCCGGTAGTTGTAGCTGTTGTGCAGCATCAGTAGGGTCGGTTGGCTAGCGTGATATGTGTTTTAATTACCGTTTGTCCAAGACATGGGGTCCACTCCACACATGCAACACCTGTGGAGGTGGGACCCACCTTGATGTATGCATCCTATATTTGTACCATCCATTTGGGCGGTGATGTGTATACAGGCCCTGCTGTGATGTATCTACACACCCATATCATCCACCTGTTTTGGACAGGCCATGGGACCCACCCCATATGTGCTGCATGTGTGGGAGTGGGGTTCACCTTGATATATGTATTTTGTACCCACACCGTCCATCTTTGGAGGTTACTGCATGGGCCCACTTATGATGTATATATGGCCCATTAGTGCGGCCCATGGATGCAGCCCACTTGATGTGTATGAGGCCCATTAGTGCGGCCCATTGATGCAGGCCACTTAATGTATAATGAGGCCCATGTACATGGCCCACTTGTGATGTATATTAGGCCCATGTGTAGGGCCCACCTATTATGTATTTGAAGCCCATTTGGTAAGGCCCAATGAGATGTATTTTTAGCCTATATGTTGTGGCCCATTGTGATGTGTATTGGTCCATTGATGCAACCCATATGATGTATGTGCGGCCCGTGTAACGAGGCCCATTGTGATGTATTCGAGGCCCATTATGATGTATTTTTGGCCCATATGTGTGGCCCAATGTGATGTATATATGGCCCACGCAATGCGGCCCATAGTGATGTATATGTAGCCGTTGTGTGAGGCCTAATGAGATATATTTACGGTTGTTGTGATGTATTTGTGGCCCATGTGAGAGGCCCATTTTTGCGAGGCCCATTGCGATGTATATTAGGTCCTTATATGAGGCCAACGGCCCACGATAAGTTTGGCTCTATGTGGGCCACTCCTTGGGAGTAATGTTGGTTGAATGTCCAGATTGATGGGCAATGATGGTTAAATGTCCACATAGTAACCTTCCCTTAGGCTCTTTGTTAGGTCGATTGTCGAGGGTGATTTAGATTATCGAGGTCGATTCTGATTATCGATACCGATTCCGATTATCGAGGCCAATTCCGATCGTCGAGGTCAATTCTGATTGTTGATACCGATTTTGATTATCGAGGCTGATTCCGATTGTCAAGGACGATTTTGATCATCGAGGCCAATTTTGATTGTCAATACTGATTCTGATTATCGAGGATAATTTTGATCGTCGAGGCCGATACTGATTATCGATATCGGTTCCGATTATCGAGGTCGTTTTCGATTGTCGAGGCCAATTCTGATTATCGAGACCGATTCTGATTATTGAGGCCGATTTTGATCGTCGAGGCCAATTCTGATTGTCGATACCGATTCCAATTATCGAGGTCGATTCTAATCATTGAGGCCCATTCCGATTGTCAATACTGATTTCGATTATCGAGGCCGATTTCGATTATCGAGGCCGATTCCGATTGTCGCCGATTCCAATTATTGAGGCCGATTCTGATTTCTGAGGCCAATGTCGAGGCTGATTCTGATGGTCGAGGTCGAATATCAAGGCCGATTGTAGAGGCCCAATGTGATGTATATGTGGCCCATATTTAAGGCCCATTGTGATAAGCATTCGGCCTTAGCTTGATGTATATGTGGCCCATATTTAAGGCCCATTGTGATAAGCATTCGGCCTTAGCTTGATGTATATGAGGCCTATGTGATGAGCCCATTATGGTGCATTTGAGGGCCAGGTGATGAGCCCGTTGCGATGTATATTAAACCCATGAGAGAGGCCCATCATGATGTGTATTAAGCTCTTGAGTGAGGCCCATGGTGTTGTATATTAAGCCCTTGTGCGAGGTCATGAGTCCACTATATGTTAGGCTCTATGTGGGTCATTCATTGGAGGCAATGTTGGTTAAATGTCCACATTGTTAAGGTTGATTGTCGATGCCGGTTATCGATACCGATTATGAGTATGTGATAGCATAACATCATGATACATGCCCATATGCATCATCTGCATGTTTGTTATGAGATATGATTGACCATTGCATATGACATACTGTCGGTGGTTTATGAGACTCCCTGATAGGTGGAGATCATCTCACATAAGCGCATAATATGCGTGGGATTGATGCATGACTAGATTGTATGATTCATGCATCTTGCATTGTGTGTTGTGATTAATGTATGCCCTAGTGACATTAGGGTCGTAACCTCCACAGTCATGTCATGGATGGTCATAAAGGACTCTAAAAATCTATTACTAGCATCGGGCCGCCATAGATGGTCCCAGGTGAAAATTCCTAAACCTTCTTGGTACCAGAGGACTCCCCAACGTTGAGACTGAGTGGATACATGAGTGCCCGAGTGCCAAATACCAGGAGGCCGCGTCTCCCACTGTGTCATGGTCGGTTGGGAGGGGGTGTGGCCTTACCCACCCGAGAGTAGGGGCATAACTAGTTAGGTTGAGTTTGACCAACTCATGAATGAGTTTGTTATCGACGTGCCGGGTAGATATTGACTGACTACTGGCCAGGTGGATAGTGAGGTATCTTCCACTTGCATGGTTGCTTGTCAGTGGGTGGCGATTGCATGTAGACTGTACTAGACCCCGGTGATGATCCTAGAGATGTATAATATTGATTTGTGGAGCAAGAGTTGCATACTCAGCCTTATATTCATTCATTCATTCACTATACACTCGTGCTGGTGGTGTGCAACTAATTATTATGTGTACTTTCGCAATAGCAAGAATTTCGGTTGGGGCACACGACTAACTTGAGATCAGGAGTTTACCACATTGAGTATATCTATCCAAATTAAAGTATAAGACTGGTTTGGATAGAAGTCCTTTGTGATAGGCCCCATAGCCTGCGATACCACGCACTATCATTTCGACTTTACACTGCAGCTTGGTCATTTCATTTGCACCACATATTGCTTATTGCATTACATCCTCGGCATATGGCATTTTGGGTTGTTATGTTTTGGCATTTATACGACCTAGATGAGACTGATAATATTCGTAGCTCTTCTAAATTGCATATTGTATCGCATCCTCGATATTTGATATCTGGTTCATTATGTTTCCGCATTACATCACTGATTTACATTACTTTCTCTGCACATGACATTAGCTTGCTATGTCTTTTCATCGTATATCCTGGATGAGGTTGATGATATTTTTATGGACTTGTCAGTATTTCTGCTTACTTTGACATTGAATGGTTCGTGGACTTACCAGTATTTTCGTTCACTCTGATATTACATTCTGAGCACGCATATACTGCTCACACACTTACACCACCCTCTAAGCTTTCTATAAGCTTATGCACGATAGATGTGTGCAAGTGATGTTAGGTTGCAGCAGCGCAGAGCTCGGAGCATATAACTGACTTCTGGAGCTTTGATTTTGGCATATGTATTTCCCTTTCAGTATTGTATTCAAATGTTTATATTAGTGGATATGTGATGATGATGTTGACTTTGTGATTTAGGTAAACTTGTGGTTATGCTTCTTACGAGATAAATGAACGTTGAAAAATCCTCCTTATAGGATCTCAAGATAGGAACCTAGCGTATCAACGCTGGGACCCGAGAATGGGATACTACGGAGGCTTTCGGCAACAGATTTAGTGATCGGAAATTTTGTGAGCCCGGCTTCCGAGTTTGAGGCGTGATAACATCTTTTCCTACTTTGGAACTCCTTGGGTCATCATTAGTGATGGAGGTTCACATCTATGCAATAGACTATCTGCGAACTTAATAAAGAAATATGGCATCTCCCACAAACTGAGCACTCCATACCATCCACAAATAAGTGGGCAAGCCGAAATTTCTAATAGAAAAATTAAACATATTTTGAAAAAAATGGTCAACCCTATTTGTAAGGATTGGTCAATCCGATTGATCGATGCTTTATGGGCTTACCTACTGCATTTAAGACTCCTATTGGAATGTCTACCTTTAGACTTGTCCATGGGAAGGTTTGCCACTTGCTTATGAACTTATAACATAAGGCCTACTGGGCGATTAAAAATCTAAACTTCAATTTGGACAACGCTGGCTTATTGTCTAAACTTTAATTTCATGAACTTGAGGAAATCCGGAACGATGTATATGAGAACTCAAGAATTTACAAGGACAGAATGAAGGACTTTCATGACTAACACATTCTTTGGAAATCATTCACACCAGGTCAGAAGGTCCTTTTGTACAATTCTTGATTACATCTCTTTCCGGTAAACTCATATCTTGTTGGACGGACCATTTCACTGTTACTAATGTCTATCCTCATGGGGTCATCGAGATTCAGAATCCAAACAATGGCAATGATTTCAAAGTGAATGGACACCATTTAAAGCCATTTGTTAAAAAATTTGATTCAGAAGACATGTCACTACCTCTAATTGACCCTGTTTACTAGGATTGACCTCCTAGTCTGACGGAGGTATAAGTAGATTTATTTGCTTTCATATGATTTAAGATTAGGATAGTTTACTTTTTGCTATTTAGGATAGTTTACTTTCCACTGTTTAGGATAGTTTTCTTTCTGTTGGTTTAATTCTTGTGCTAACCCATCTTCACAGTGAGACCATTCAAAAAGCCTAAAAATTCCTTCTTCAGATATTACCTTTCCATCACTTCCCTTCTCTTTTCATTGCCTCTTTTGCATTACATGCTTATTTCTTTTACATTAAGGACAATGTAGATTTTTCAATTGGGAATGAGGGATTAGGTGAACTAATCAATGTTTTCTTAGTTTTGAGCAAAACTTTTGAAAAATTTCAATGTTTCAAGTTGAAGTCTGTTTGTGAAGTGATGAATTGTGTACTTAAAAATGCGTTAGGTGTGATAAAAATAGAGATTGAGTTTTGGATAATTAGATTTTGATCAACTAAGTAATCTATTAACTAAGTTCTTGTGCTCAATTGATTAAGAGATGTTTGAATATCATGTTAATCTAAATCACAAGACACATTCAATTTGTCTTCTGTAAGACATGCTACAAGTTCTGATTGTTAGTATGTGAATCATTGATAGATGGTGAGAATCGAGTCTGAAGAATTTTATCCACCTTAAAAGAAGAAAAGTACCAGTTAAAAAACAGGAGATCGACAAAGAGGTTATAAAAAAGAATAAAAAGAATGAAAAATATGGAAAAGAATGCAAAAATAAAAAGAATGAATAAAAAATTGACCGTCAATATAAAATCAAAGACTGAAAAAAGAAGGAAAATGGGATAAGTTCAGAATCAGTACTTGAGTTTCAAACTGATTTTGAAGTGATGAGTATGGCTAACATGATGAACTAATAGTATTTGTACATGAAGTAAGTTGTTTTTCACTGAGCACATTGAAAAACTTGATATACAAATTATGTTTGATTTAATAGAGAAAGAATTTACTTGATTGGTTGCTTATATGGTTCGGCTCTAAGTTTTCAAACCCCACTTTTGTATCTTAATTCTACATATTCATACTTGAGTGTACAAAAGATTATTTTCCTAGAGAGGTTTTGAACATTAAACATTGAGATTTATTTCACGCATACTTTGCTCGGGACTAGCAAAATGCTGGTTGGGGATTGTGTTGAGTATCAAATATTGCATCCCCCATTTATATCTTGGTTTTATGAACATGATAATGCTTAATATTTTATTTTACTCATGTTTGTGTTGCAAAGTGAATTTAAAAGCTTGGATTGAAAAGGATAATAAAAGCATGAATTTGATGTTTGAGAATCACCAAGGCAAGGGATAGATCTTAGGAAACCAAGAATGAAGAATTCATACGGCAAAGATCTAAGAAAACTAAGTGAGGAATGAAGAGAATTAAAGATTTGAAGTGAAGAAAAGGAATCCTGAAATCGTTCTCAAAAAGCATATTTTGAAACTCTAGGTCATTCTATGAAATTACGTAAAGTGAAGTCTATTTTGAGAAATGCATAGAGTAAAGTCTATTTTAGCAAAATGTGTAAATTTGAGGCAGTTTCTAGAGTTTTCCAATTAGGTGAGACAGTTGAAGTTCCACAACTATAAATAGGACTCTTTAAGATGTTCCTAGGCATCTTCTAGGGTTTAAGGAGTGGAGCAAAAGGGTGAAGAAGCCGTCGCCAAAAGTTTTTCTTCTTCTTCCTTAGTTGTTTTCGTATTTTTCTTAAGAGATTTTGGTCCGATCATGTATACGGTTAGCTAAACCTCTTAGCTAGGGATAAAAGGTGAAACTTGTAGCGTAATGAGATGTTCTTATTTCTTTGATTCATGTTTATGTTGAACTTTGATTCTAGTTTGATATTTAATGAATACTTTTAGTTTTTAATGATTTATTGTGACTTAAATTACAGTAGATTTGTAATAGCTTTAAGTATCTTCTTTTCCTGTTTTGAAATTATGCGATTAGTAAATCTTGTTATTTTCCATCATCTCATGGGCATGGTTTGATGATGGAATCCCTGCCAATTATCATAATCTCCAATTGTTATATCTTCCAGTTGGATAGGATAGAACTCCAATTCCAATTGTGTTACTCGAATTAAGTAAGGAATCACCCTGATTGCTACAAGTGGATCTGTAACATTCTGAAAATCGGGGGTCAAGCATAAACTCCACTCCCGAGTTCCAGAACATCACTTATGCAACATTTTCAATGATGGATGAATGTCGGCAGCAGCAATACATAATACATGAGGTGGATTAAGCCAAAACAACATATCATACTCCAGAGACAGTTTAATTAGCAAGCGGAAGAATGTGATAGATATATAGAATATATGAACTGTTGTAGGTCTCCAGAGTGTGAACATGTTACCAGGTTAACTAAATACATGTATACTCTACAATAGAAAGAAAAGAATATACATGTGTGTGTAAATAAAATGTAAAATACCAAGTGTATTGGCATCTAATTAGTAACCCTGCAAACCCGTCGATCAGAACCTGCATACAGGAGGGATCCTCCTTATCATCACCAAGTCCAGCTCTGCTTCGTAAGCATCGCCATTATCTGAAACTAAAATAGGAACTGGGCGGTGTGTACAACACCGTCCCGTAACGTGGGAGTGAGTAGCTAACTCAGTGGAATCATAGAGCAAGGGTTAATGTGTTATCAAATTAATCACGCGATAATAGTAAAGTAAACAATCATACATTCCTAGATACTGTGATTAATGCAAGCATGAAATGACATGGTGGATGCCCTCACCGACATACTCCCTCATGCGACACCATTTTACGTCCGCAGTATGCTTTCTTCCCTCAGTGCTCCACATCTTCCAGGCACATGCAGTGCGATATGAATATGATTACCGAATTGTTATTGATTCTTTTCATACAGCGGGATTGGGAAACTAGGGTACCTCCCTTATATCAATACCCAAACAATGATCTTGTCTAGGGTCGTCACTCCTAGTAATCTCATACGATGATATATTTCTAGGTCACTGCAAGGGCTGTTAGGGCTGTTGCACGCACTCGTTGCTCCACTCTCCCATCACCTTATCAATACAGGCCTAGTTTATATCTTTAAGACTGCATCAAGACTCGTCGCCCCCATGCGGTGTCAGGATAAACTCAAGGTCACTACAAAGGGCTTCCAGGGCTGTTTCTCGCACTCGTTGCTCTACTCCCCCATCACCTTATCAATGTAGGCCGACAGCAAGAATATAGTGTCCCATACCGCCATAATCTGCTCAGAGTAGGGTGCTCACTGGTCACTACGGGGAGGTTTGTGGCCCCAGCGTAGGCCGACAGCTCGACCACGGTATCCCATACCACCATGCCCGGTTCATGAGTCTTAGGAGATCGGGGTACCAAGGTTAGAGGGGCTTTCCAATGGTAAGTTTAATACCCTAGGTTCAAGCAGTTATGACGAATACAAGGTGAACATACAATGGTCAGTCGGGTTACTTGATGAGTCTGACTAGCACGAGCGCACGTCGAATCGACCGACATGAAGTGCACAAACACTTCGCGTGGCCTAACCACTGTCGACGACTCTAGTACGACTCGGGTTCATCATACACATCCTTCGTGGCGAATAGAATCCAACCACGAATTCTAAACTGTTACCGACTGCCTGGACTAGAGTATAGCCCCAAGCACATGTAATCTACATCAATAATCATATGAGAGAGAGACATAATCGAAATACAAGAAATTCTAGCATGTTATCAGCATAATATAACATACATCATAAGCAGTTAACCATACACGAATATTTCATACCTAAGGTAGGCAATTCGAATACAACAAACATGGAGGAAATCATGTGCATCATCATAGTAGTTGAGAATCCAGTGTCAACGCTAATCTACAACACCATTTACTCAATACTCACTAATACATACATTTATACAAACACTTAGACTATTCAACTCCAACGTACTTGACGTATGTCGATGCCAACATAAAATATGACAGATCCTTATAGCAAGGAGTTGTCTAATACACAACAATCATGTTCTTACATTCAAAACATATGGCAGGCATAAATCATTGATTTAGACATTTCAACAAACACTTAGTCTACACACATTAGTCTACATAGCCTATGTCGGCCAATATATGCATTAGGGTGAATCTCTTCGCCAAACAGATCGTACACGCATATCTTGTATAATAACACGATAAATAAACATGAAAATCATTTTAGCAAAATACGGACGTATATAGTATTTCCTACAAATACCTAAAATACCTTAAATCTCATATTCTCCGTACGCAGTCGAAATGAAAAATGGACAGCATGTTCTACATGTCAAACAACATCCTTATCAGCAATCTACTATTAAACGGCATTGAAAGCTTTAAAAAATAGTAACCAAAGCGTCTAAAATCCACACCTTTCGCCGTAAAAGCGTTCCGACTCGAATAGAAAGTCTACGCTTCGACAACGTCGATATGGCGACCTACTTCACAAGATAAGTTATCTACTTCGCTACTGGTTTTGCTAGAATCTCCAAAACAGGTTGAGGTTAGGGTTTTCTTACCTAGAACGACGTTAGAATCGCCAGAACAACGATGCAGGTGGAAGGATCTGGCACGTGGAGCAGCAGGGAAGAATCCCAGGAGAAAGTCCCAACTTCTCCCTCACTTTCTCTCTCTTTTCTCTCTTCTCTCTCCTAGGGTTTTTTCAAATTCGTATGGGTTAGAAAGCTAAGGGTTTAAGGCCCTTTTATAAGCCCAAACATAACCAAAATGGACTCCAAGTCAAGGTATACTTGGGTTATAGCCAAATTGGGTCTTTCCCGATCCAAAAGAGCATTTCGGGAGGTCCCTTGGCCGAATGCGGTCGGACTTAAGCTCATGGATACTGGATCCTGATCACATTAAGTTTTCAGTCCGACAATGTTCCCAGATCGCACGTGGCGGACCAGTTTCAGTTTATCGGTCACCGAAACTTGATCAGGGTCACAAGTGCTATGACATGAAGGAGAAATTTTTCCTGATCCGAGGGTGAAATTTGGCTGAATTCTGACGGTCAGAACGCTTAAAAATAATGCGCAATGACACGTGCCAGATTTTGAATTATTTTTCAAAATCTTTATCTTTTCTCACTCTCTCTACTCTAAACTCAGTAAAATGGTGTCGAGACATCAATTGGGCTTGATTTTCGAAACGATTGTCAAGTCCAACTAAGTGGTCATAATGGTCTGAGATTGCGGATATCGGACTTTCGACGCGCGGTCTAAATCCAATACAAAGTTTCATAGGGTTCCTGAGAGCAAACAGGTTTAGAGTTTGATCCTAGGTTTTAGGGTAAGGTAGCGTCAATGATTCTATAGGTTTTGGGTCTTACAGATCGTATTTAAAGTGGTTGATGCTAATTTTGTAGGAAATCTAGTGTAGCGCTGGCTAATTCACGTTAATTTTCTAAAGAATTAGGTTCTAAATGATTTATTTGGCCTTGGAATTGGGTTCTGAGAGGTTACCAAGGTGTTATGGTTGACCCATTGCCTAAGGACGTCTAACCCCAGGTTGACAAAAATTCAGAGTGTTACAGGATCCTTGAAAATCCTAGTTCTCACCTTTAAATTCTTAAAGTTTCTAATTACACACTTCACAATTACTCTATTTTATTCCATATTTAGATTTAGATCTTTTTTTAATTCTACTTCTAGTTCTTTTTAGAATACGTATAAGTTTATTTATGTTGATTCAACCTCGTTCTCACGAGTTATTACTACATCGCAACCCTACACTTGGGGTTGTAAACAGATACAATGAAGGTTGATGAGTTAGTTAGATCTCTTTAAACCTGTGAGCTAAATTTCAAAGCTCCTAAGAACAAGTCCATTGCTCTCAAATCCTCTAAATATAAATCCAAAGGTATAAACATAAATTCCGATATTGGTGAAAATGAAGATGATATGACTATGTAGGCAAAGAAATTTTATAGAATTTTCAAGAATAAAAATAGAACATATTTTTAAAAACCATTTGATAAAAGAAAAGGAAACTCAAATATTTGAAAATCAAAATCTAAAGACTACTAATACGTCAACTATTCTGAATTTAGGAATCTTGTTACAAAATGTCCTAAAAATGATAAATCTAGAAGAAAAGTCATGATTGCTACTTGGGATGAATCATTATAATTTAAATCTAATTCAGAAACTGACGAATCAGACCAGGAAACTCTAAAAGATCTGAAAGCTTTTATGACTATAGAAAAAAATCATTTCTTCAGATGATTGTGAAACTTCTGATTATAAAACTTCTGGAAGTGACTCTAAAAATGAAGATGATCTTTAAGTTGCATATGATTCCCTATATAGAGAAAGTTAAATTGGATTTAAGTATGAAAATTTCTGAATTACAAAATCTTAAATCTAAAAATGAAAAATGAAAAATTGAAGTTTCCTCCCTTCAGAGTTTAAAGGATACTTGGAAATATACCCAATGGGATCAGAAACTTGAAAAATTGTTAACTTCATCTCACTAATGTGGTGACAAATCAAGATTGGGTTATATTAAAGATAATATTCTAAAATATAAGGACTCTACTCCTATATTTGTGAAAGGAAAATCCTTGAACTCTAAAGTAGAAACTCTAAAAGAATTAAATTGTAAAAAGAATAACTTCAAAAATAAAAAACCCTTTTAAGAAGCCTCTAATGTAAAAACTTGTGCCAATAACCACAAATATCAATATAAATCCTTCTCTTGCTGATAAAATTGTCGACTTGGTTAAAGAGCTATTAAAATCCAACTTTGGTAAGAATGCAGTAAACAGAAATAGGAGAAATCCTAACTCCCAAACACAACAAAAGGTAAGAGACCCTCCTAAACTTAGAACTATAATGACATGTGTTCTAATGGTTAAGTATCATGTTATCCACATAGCTTTCAGAGAAAATATCCATTTAAGATGATACCTGGATAGTGGATGCTATAAACATATGATAGGTGATAAAGCTATTCTATCAAACATCAACCAAATCGATGGCGGTGACTCAATTACATTCGGAGATGGTAGCAAGTACAAGATCATTGCCAAAGGTAATGTACAACTTTCCAATCTACCTATCTTCGAGAATGCTTTATATGTTTAAGGCTTGAAACATAATCGACTGAGCATATCTTAGATCTATGATAATAATCATAGTGTAAAATTTTCAGATCACGTATGTGAGATAGTTAATAATAAAGGATATGTGATATTAAATGGTCGCAGAACGTCTGAAAAGTGGAATATAATTGATGATTCTTGCTCAATTAATCATTCATGCTATATGGTCTAAACGAATGAGACTGAACTATGGCATCAACGTCTTAGACATGCAAACTAGACAGATCAATATTAATTGAGCAAAAGAGATCACTTACGTTGTTTAACTAAATTAAAAAGGATAAAAAAATAAAGTATATGGTGCCTGTCAAATAGGCAATCAAATTAGGAGTAGTCACAAGAAAGTGAACTCCTTAGCCACTACAAGACCTTTTGAACTACTCCACATGAATTTAGTTGGACCAATTAGAATGGAGAGTAGAGGTGAGAAGAAATATTTTTTAATCGTAGTTGATGACTTCACTAGATATTCGTGGGTAGCCTTCTTAAGAGAAAAGTTGGATGCTTTTGGGGAAGTCAAAAAGCTAATTAAATGCATCCAGACTAAAAAAGAATTATTTGTGATCAAAATAAGAAGTGATCATGGAACTGAATTTAAAAATAATAATTTTGAGAAATACTGTAATAATCATGGTATATTATATGAATTCGTTGCTCCAAAAACACCTCAACAAAATAGAGTTGTTGAAAGGAAAAATATAGTTTTACAAGAAATGGCTAGTGTGATGCTAAATAGCATGAAATTACCTTAATATTTATGGGTTGAAGCTGTAAATACTACATGTTATATAATTAACTCAGTTTTTATAAGAGCAGCTAAAAATAAAATAAATTATGAATTCTGGTTTAATAAAAAACCCTCGGTTACATATTTTCGTACTATTAGAAGAAAATGTTTTATTTATGTGACTAAGAAAATTTAGGCAAATTTGAAGAAAAAAAGTGATGAGAGAATATTTCTAGGATATGCTTTAAATAATAGAGCATATCTTGTTTTAAACAAAAGAACTAGGGTGATTTAAAAATCTATTAATGTTGTTGTTGATGAGCAACTGATCACACCCAGACTTGACCAAGATGATGGTGATAATGATATCACCATGATTAATCAATATGAACTATCATCTAAATCATATTATACTAAGTTAAGGTTAGTCAAAGACTATTCGACTAATTAAATACTTGGCAACCCTCATACTAGTGTTCAAACCAGAAGACAACTAGAAAATTTGTTCAATCATTTTAACTTCACTTCCCATATTGATCCAACTACTGTACATGATGCACTAGCTAATGAAAGTTGGATCATGCTTATGCAAGACGAACTAAATCAGTTTGTAAGAAACGATGTATGGTATCTTGTTCTTATACCTTCTGATAAATATGTAATTGGAACCCAATGGATTTTTAAAACAAATTTGATGAACTAAGTAACACTATCAGAAATAAGGCACGACTGGTTATGCAGGGTTACACTCAAATTGAAGGTGTTGGTTATGATGAAACCTTTGCGCTAATTACGTGTCTTGAATATATCAGATTATTTATTTCTATTGTGTGCTACAAAAAATGTTAAAATATATCAAATGGATGTTAAAAGTGTTTTTCTAAAAGGTGATTTAAACGGAAAGTTTACGTTGAATAACTAAAGAATTTTAAAGATCCCAAACTTTCTAATAATGTATGTCATCTTAAAAATGCATTATATGGTTTAAAACAAGCCCCTAGAGAATGGTATGAAATATTGACTAAATTTCTCCTTAGTCATAATTTTCTAATGGGTAGTGTTGACAAACCTTGTTTTTCAACAAATATAATGATGATATTTTAATCATTCAGATATATGTTGATGTATTCAACTTGCTCTGATTTTTCCTCTAAGTTTGCAGATCTGATGAAATTAATGTTCGAAATGAGTATGGTCAATGAGCTAGTCAAACAGCTTAATGACAGAATATTCATCTCCTAGATCAAATACACACTGAACTTATTAAATATGTTTGGATTTAAAAAAGGTAGGAATTTTAATACTCATATGAGTACAACACTCAGATTATCAAATGATGAATCAAGTAAAATTGTTGACTCTCGACTTTATCGCAACATGATTGGTAATTTACTTTACTTATCTGCCAGTAGACTTGATATTTCTTTCAGTTTTGACATCTATGCTAGAGATCAATTTGACATTAAAGAATCTCATTTATCCACTGTTAAATAAATAATCAGATATCTTGTCAGTACTGTTAACTTAGGTTTGTGGTATCCACATGATACGTCTGTACAAATAGCAGGATACGCTAATGTAGACTGGGTAAGTAATGTTGATGATAGAAAATCTACAAGTGGTTGATGTTTCTATATTGGAAACTATCTTGTATCATGGATGAGCAAGAAAAAAAATTCTGTATCATTATCCACTGCAGAAGCAGAATATATTGCTGAAGAGAATGCGTGCACTTAGCTTATGTAGATGAAATGTATGTTAGCTGACGATGAAATTGTTCAAAATATGATGAATTTATATTGTGATAATACAAGTGCTATAAATATATCAAAAAATCTTATTCAACATTCTCATACAAAATATATTGACATACGATATCATTATATACGAGAATTAGTTGAAGATAAGACTATTATGCAAGAATACATTCAAATAAAGAATCAGCTTATACATATCCTGATGAAGCCACTTGACAGTGTCAAATTCTCTAATTTAAAGCATGATATTGGATTATGTGTTATTAAATGATGATAATTTTTTTTCCTTTTGTTTTTGTATTTATTTTATTGTTGCATGAGAATAAATTGTGAATGAATAGAAATGAAAAATGAAAAATGAAAAAATAGAATAATAATAATTTGTGCATTAATATGGATGACATTTTTGATAAATTAGAAGCTTCTAAAGATGCGACTGATTCTGACTATCACCCTTCTCAATTTCATGATAGGTTGACAACTTTATAGAAGAAAGTGGATACTTTGCAAGTATCTCAAGAATCATTACCTCAAACTCAGAAACAAAACATGAAGTACATTAAAAAAAAAAAAAAAAAAACTTTCAATGATTTAGTCGGATTTTGAAAATTAATGATCCTGAGATCCCTACTCCATCCTCTTTTGAATCAGAATAATATTTCATCTATTATGGTCTATAATAAATTTAAATGATTCGATGTGATTATTGTTGGTACACTGTTTCCTATAGTGTTTTCTACTTTATAATTAATACATTTGTCTTATATTTATGATGTTGTTCTGCTCTTTCGTACCTTCTCTTTTTCTTTTTTCTTTTATTTCATCTTCCTTTGTCAACTTGTGACAAAAAGGGGGAGAAGGTGCTATATATGTGTGTGATATATATATATATATATATATATATATATATATATATATATATATATATATATATATATATATATATATATATATATATGAGAAGGTGATAACATGCATTTGTTTTTTTTTTTTTTTTTTTTTCTTTTTGTGCATTTGTTTAAAAAATTGATTTTTTTTTTTTTTTTTTTTTATATTTTTTTATAATTTGTGCATTTGTTTGGATGGAAAACATCTTTATATAAGTTCTCAAGGGGAGCTATAGGTGATATACTATAGTTCTTAAGGGGAGTTACAGGTGATATAGAATAGGAGCTGTACGGATGTCTTTTAAAGTAAAGCTTCAAATTAATAGATAAGTCCATGAGATGTTTATTGTATATTTATATGATATGATGTGTATGATTGTATATGTTTTTTGTCACAAATTTGATAAAGGAGGAGGTTATAAGTGCCTCTATTTGAAGTACACTTAGAGTTGTTAAATTTCATAAACAAAGTACCGGATTGATCACAAGTATATTCCAGTTTTCTTCGACATCTTATGAAGATCAACTCAAAATCGGTTCAGCATCTCAAAACTTAAAGATATTGCATGGTTTCAAGATTAAGATCTCTGTATATGTCAACCATCGGGTGGTATGACCCTATAAAGACATTAGGTTAGGTATTTTTAAATCATGGCCATAAATATAATATGTATAATATAAAATCACTGAAGTTCGGCCAACCCGACTTTAGGTTCTACCAACCTAACCAAATTAGACCAACCTAACAAAATTTGGCCAAGTTTACAATGACATTCGAAAAATCTATTGCAAGTTCATCCATCCCAACTTTGGGTTCGGCCAACCGAACTTGACATTGGGCCAGCCTGAAGTATTTTCGGTCAAGTTTTCAATAATGGATTTCTTCGAAATTCAGTGGGATTCGACTAGACAGACCCTGTAACGCAATAGTTAGAATTCGACCAACCGAACCAATTTTTAATCTTACTGAATTTTTAAATCTTTTGACTATAAATAGAGGCATTCTCTCATTCATTTCATTAACAAAAATTAGAGAAAATCATTCTCAAAATCAGAGAGAAAGTCAGGCCCTTCCTCAAGCTATTTGTGTGGTAATTCGTATTTTCGTTTAGCTTGTTCTATTCTCTTTCTTAAGTTAGATTTAAATGTATTTAAGAGAGTAATCTCTACTCTACTTGAAATTTAGAGAAATGAATCTACAATAGTTATGGTTTTTTATATTTTTTAAAAATACATTAGATCCCTATATTCTTTCTGATTGAACATATACTACTTCATCAAATCCCAAGAAAGAAGATCATTGCATCGAATTTCAGTTACATCTTCGAATCGGCATTTAAAGAAAAATACATTGTATTTATTATTAATTTAGTTGGGTTTGTCAGAGATAGTACAAAAATCTCTATGGATGGTTTTGTGATACGCCCGTAAAAATCATAAAGGGGGTTTTGCTGTGATAGCTCGTGAAAATTACAAGAACTCTATAAGGTTGTTAAGGTGAACCTGTAAAAACCTTTAATTAGTGAAAGCTAAAATTACGAGGGTAGTAATTTTAGGAGTGGAGTAGCTATGGGTTTAAGCATCGAACCACTATAACTCCTGTGAATTGGTCATGAATGTTTTATTTAATTATTTTTCTCTTTCTTATTTGAAAGTTTGATTTCAAAGACATCGTGAAATAAGGTTGTCCTACCTAAAATTCTAGGTGAAGATTATCCTACGAATTATTTGGAATTAAGGTTTTAGTTCTTTGTGTAATTGAAATTATTATTTTTATTTATTCCGCATTATCTCGAAGAATTAAGTATTGTCTTATTCCCTCCATCTAGGATGTTGATCGCTCATCTTTATGAAATTCTAAAAATTAAAATCCTAGAACACACAAACCCTATGTTAGAACAAAAATTTAGGAACTAAACTCTAATCTACACCTAATGCATTCTTACGCAATGCAATCCTTGGAAATGGTGCTAAAAGCTTATTACAACCTAGGGGTTGCACACCTCAAATGTAGTGTTGGAATGAGTAATAACTTAGTGAGACCGAGATCATTCCGTAGGGATGTATGTGGTCGTGAATAGAATTAGAACTATGCTATTTCTATAATTAATAACTCAACAAATAATTAAGGGGTAAAAATAATAATTACGAAACGCTAAAGATACAGGGATCCACTTCTAGCAATCACAATGTATAATTCATTGATTCACCTTATATAACTCAACTAAAATTAAATTCCAATTCATTCTAATCGGAATATAATTCTATTAAACTAATCACAAACATCCAACAAGATATGGTTTCAATTGAATCAATTCTTTTATGAAACACTTGTACATTAATTACAGGAAATTCAATAATCTATTGTGCCCAATGTCTATGTTAGATCAATAAACTTTACAAATTGATTCTTTCTCTAATTAGGTTAAGTAATTGTTAAGTTAAAGCATCCATCATACCCTAGGTTTACAATGAATCCAGAAATTAAAAACTTAAAAACTTAAAAGTAAATTCAAACCAATTTTAATTAAATATTCATAATTCAAATCTAAAGTACGAATCAAAATGAACTAGAACATTATAATAAACTAGAAACTTCACCCCTTTCCCCTTAACTAAGAGATTCGCTCAACATAGCTATCTCTTAAACAAAAGAAAAATAGAAACTACTAGAATTTAGAAGGAAATTGAGGTGAGAGGGCATTGTCGACGCTCCACCTAAGCCTTCTCCCTATCTCTAAACCCTTGAGGATGCCTAAGAATGCCTAAAACAATTCCTTATATAGAAAAGAGGCTTGCACTTTCATACCGAGTTAAAAATTTCACAAAACTTATGCGGTCATTGCCTTCGTCAATAGGTGCTTTGATAGGATCGAGATCTATCAAGGACTTTTTGATGGAATCAAAGGATCACTCGAGGGCATCAAAGAATGTATGAAAATTGTCCAATAATGAACTTCAACTTCCTGGAGTTTCTTAAGGGAATCAAAGGGTCTTCAATGTGATCGAAGAATCACAATTTTTAGTCCAACAAGCTTTCTGAAAAATTTCAAATTACTTGATCCAATCGAGTTCCAATGAAAACCTATTGAAGGTCTGTCGATGGGATCAAAGTCATATCTACAAGTGTTAAACTTCTTCAATTTTCTTCAACACAATTGATCTTCCATTCTCCACTTTTGTACTTGGTTTCCTCAGACATTAGACACTTGAAATCTTCAAATTTTATATTCAATTTTCCAATTATTCATTGCCTTTGAGCTTGATTTTTTTTTTTTTTTTGGTTTTAAATTGTCACTTTAAGTACGAATTCCATTTAGACTTCAAAATCTCATCGTATGTAGAAAACATATCTAATTAGATTGATTAAACACCTAAATGCATGGAAAACTAATGCATATGAGATGATAAATATGCAAAATTTAAGTCTCAACACAGAGCACAACCTTGCACCTCAATTAGAGAAGATGGCTTGAGTTCTTCGATCCACACCCTACTCCTAAGACCTTCTCTATGAACCTGTGGGTGGAAAGTTTGAAATAGGGGAGAACTCCACCCTTTTCTCTATGATGTCCTTACGTAGTCCTCAATGCTTCTTACTTAGAATATGTGGGAGGGTAGTCTGAGAGAGAGTGGAGCAATTCGCCTTTTTTCTAAGTCTTCCTCACGAGGTCTTCAAGGCTGGGTGTTTTTGTTAAGGTGTGTTATAAATGAGAGTGGAAAGGGACATTAATAGTTGAAGGTGATAAAATTTTGATTATTTTAGAATATGTAAGGGGTACAATGGAATGTGGCTTGTTGTGATTTCTTCCTGGAATCTCTTGGACACATTGCATCTTCTTATTGGGTAGTTAGGGAGCTTTGCTTGGTAAATTGGGTGGAGGTTAAGGGTAAAATGATTTCCTTTTAAGGACTTAGTAATAAGGGTAGGAAATGACTTGTAATAAGGGGACGTAAGATAGCAAATTAAAAGAAGAAGTAATATCATAAAAAATGAAAATTTAATTTTTGCTTATAATCTTTAATCAAATCCTGACATTTGATTGATTGGTCGTGGATTATGGGGATACCTGCAATTTTTTGGAGGAGAGAATGTGCTAGTGAAATTATTTTTTCTATCATGAGATAGCCAGTCTGGCCTTGTTTGCGGTTTGGATAGCTTGATTTAAGCTTTGGGTTGATTAATATTAGATTGAGGATATTTTAGGATGGACTTATATGAACTTATACGAACTAGGATAAGGGGAGTGGGTCTTGGGTTTTTATGTAAAAAGTGATTATTTTGATGGGCACAATTGAATATTCCCTTACCAGATGAGCCACCTACAACATCATCTGGTGGTTAAGACGAACTCTCACTTAGTTTATACACAACCTTAATAAAAAATGGTAATTCTTAGCACTAGATTTTTAAGGATTTAATGATAATTGGGGTAGTGATCTAAATATATCAATCTAAGAATTACATTATTTATAATTATCTACCATAAAAAATAATGAAAAATAATGATAATCTTACCAATGGAATCGATCCAATTATCAATGCTGACAACCACTGTCGACAATGGATCAATTATCAACCTTGATCATCACCGTTAATAATGGATCTTACACTAATGAGTGGATCCAATCAATAGTGAATCTATGATCAATGTGATGGATGGGTCATTCACAAAGATGTACGCACACATGCAATTATAATGCATGGACGTGTGCAATCATAATTTAAAAAAAATTATATTACAATGGTTCCTAAAATTTAGGCATCTTAAAAAAAATTTAGGCCCATTTTTATTAGTAGGATATGATTATAATAACAAAATCTATTAAATATCTCTAAAATTTTATTATTTAATTGCCTTATTTTAATCCATATATCAATCATCATCATTCCAAGAGATCTAAACCATTGATTACAAAAATATTCCCCATCATTGGAAAAATCTTCCTTAAAATCCCATAACCATGTCCCAAATTAGCCCATAAATTTTCAATAAAGGCCTTCAACTAGATTCACTTAATCTTTACTTAAGAACGGACTTGGGTTTACAATTGGGCCTACTAATTTCATACATAAATGTGGGGCCCACTAACATTTTGCAAATACCCATGAATACATTAATTTGGGCCCCACATTATGGCATGAAAAATAATTGTTTAATGGTGTCACAAAACCATTTAAAAAATTCATTGTGTTAACGGTCCTAAGCCCAACATTGGGCACATAATGTTGAGACCGCCTTGAATAACAATTAATGTTGATCGTGGGCTATGCCATGTGGGGACCACTAATTATAATGCCCCTGGGATCGAAAAAATGATTAAAAAAAAAAACCCTCGAATTAGAACCTAAATTAGGGTAAGCACATTAAGTCATAACCTAAGTCCATTAAACAAGCTCATTTCCCTTCTTACTCACTTATTTCAATCCCTTAGGGTTTCATAAAACCCATCACCATAACCAAGACTAGGTGGCTACAATGGGTGCTGTCGATGTTGCTAGCAAGGTGTGGAGAGTAGGAATCGTGTCTGCTGTTGATAGTCGTGAGGACATGGAGAAGAAAAAGAGGAGAGAGGGGGAGAAGGATAGAAAACGAGGAGAGGGAGGGCAAGGTGAGAAGTACGATGTTGCGGTGGTGGGCCACAGTTGTCATTGTCATTGTCATTGTCGATGGTAGCCAATAGCCCTCCATTTTCCCTACTTCTTATTTTATCTTAAAATCTTCTTCTTCTTCTTCTTCTTCTTTATTTTTTTTTAAATTTTTTTTATTATCTCCTTTCCTTTTTCATTTCTCATTAGTTAATAGTTATATAAGTTGAAACATTTTGGGCATCTTTGTGAAAGAAAAATAATAGGTTGCGTTTTAGTTGGAAAAGAGGAATATAATGACGATCGATATATAAAAAAGTATTAAAATAAATAACTTTTCAGATATTAAAAAGGCACTCACCTAGTAGTGTTGATTTATTTCACATAAATTAGAGACTGTCAAGGTGTTCTAATATCACTTAGAGACACTTGATGGGTAGGCACATAGGTCTAATGGTATTTACACAATCTTAAGGATCTACACACAAAATTGAAGATGAACAACCTAGTGAAAGTGAAAGTCGACGTTCAGGAAGGAAGGAAAACCGTACGTGTTGGCTTCCTCTATCAAGCGATAGTAGTTCTCTTTCGGCTAGCAGTAACAGGCGCATTTGACTACTAGGGTCCTACCATAGTGCCTGGAGAACCAGGCTTGCTTAGCTTACCAAGGTAGCTTACTAAGCTAAGCGTAAAGGAATTTTTTGTTGATTGGATGAGCAAGCTTCAAAACGTATGGGTGTGCTAGCGCCTTAACAATACAATATATATAGTCATTTTGAAGCAAGAAAGCTTCAAAATGCAATGTAAAACTGCTTTTCAATTTCTGATCATCGCAACTTCATCGTCACAAAACTGGATAGCCTCATCTGCAAACTGAAGATGAGATACTTGAAGATTGCTATGATCCACACTGAAACCCCTCAACAGACCTTCCACTTTTGCCTTTTCAATCATCCTCCTCAACAACAATCACAAACAAAAAAGGTGAGAGTGGATCCCCTTGCCTCAACCCCCGAGAGTCGTTATCGTGGAATTCGTCATCAAGATGGATCGCCCTTACACAGTCAACGAACTCATACTAATGCAAGGAATTTTTGCAAGAAAATTCATAAATGAAAGAAGGCTACTGAAAGCCGTTGGTACTTGTTTTTTCAATCACACTGAAAGCTTCAATAGTTCACTGAAATTCTTTTTCATTTTTTTTCTTGGTCTTTCACCAGTTACTAATCATGTATACGTATTGTAGGCCTCCTTCACCACTCCACTAGTGGCTTGGCTTTTATGTTTACAAGCCAAAGTTCTAGCACACTAAACTCTCCTTCATAGTTCTAATTCCTAAGAAGGATGGTGCTGATTGTGTTAGGGATTTTCACCCAATCAGCTTGATGGTTAGTTTATATAAAATCTTATTTAAGGTACTGGCCCAATGTCTGCAAAGGATCCTACTGTCTATTATTTTTGAGTCACGAGGAGCTAAAAACCATATGCATGGCCATTACTTGCTAGCTTCAAAGCCTATTAGTAAAACGCACTACTGCGCATAGTAGTTTTGAAGCCCAGATCAACAAGCTCGACAAGAGCCACCACACCCTTCGTCTTAAGGGTCTTTTGTCGCCCCGTTCGATTATTCCTAATTTTTAGTACCCTTGCTATCGAAGGCTTCTTCCTCCTCATTTCTATACTCCTTGGAGAAGGACATGGGGCATAATGAGATTGGAACATGACAAATACAATTTTTTTTTATTTTTTTTTACCTCGTGTCATAGCCAAGATTGAATTGCTATGGAAGAGCAAGGTCTGTGATGAGTTAATCACGGAATTAGAGACCGCAACTATTATGGGAGTGGAAAGGATCTAATAACCCCTTTGATTCTATGGTTATGATAATCATTGAAGACAATTAATAATTTAGATTGTATATAGGGAACATAATGGATAATGGATTCTCTTGTCATTACTCTCTGGATTTTTTATTTTTTTCTTTAGGAAATTTCTTAAATAGGATGCCTTTATGGAGGGAATACCTCTCCTTTTATAGATGGAAGTATAAAAAGGATTAGAAGGAATTTATATGCCACAAAGCTAATCCCTAGTACATTCGATCTCTCTCATTTATCATATTCTCTCTCATTTGAATTTGAATATTGAGAGAACATGATTGAAAATGGGAGAGGCAAGCAGGAATGTTTCAAGTATTAATTGTGTGAGACCCATCCACTAGTGGTTGCTCATAAATATGCCCCTCGAACCCATATCCAAAGCAATGATCAAGCCTTTCCTAGCATAATCAGCAGGGGTTGCAAAACTTGGCCTAACAGCATGACCCAATGAGTAAAAAAAATGTGGTCTCTCATTACATCATTGCTATATATATATATATATATATATATATATATATATATATATATATATATATATAGTAATGGTCTCCTGTGAACCATCTCGCAGGCTACCTTGGTGCGGTCCAATTCCCACCACAGGCTACCAAGTTCTATGGACCCCACTATGATGTATGTTTTGTATCTACAACGTCCATCCATTTGGAGATATTATTTTAAGCCATGAGCCAGATAATGAGGTAGATCCAAAGCTTTAGTCGACCCCACCATAGAAAACAGCAGGAAGATTGATGCCCACCGTTGAAACCTTTCTAAGGCCCACCATGATGTTTTTTCGAAATCCAACCCATTTAAAAGTTAACAAAGACATTAAAGAATGGAAAATACAAATATAAGCTTGATCGAAAACTTTCGTGGCCTTTTAAAATTTTTTAACGGTGACGTCACTCTCGCCACTGTTTTCTGTGGTGAGGTCCACTGGAGCTTTGGATGTGACTCATTCTTTGGATATTACCCTAAAATGATCTCTCTAGATGGATGGACGGTGTGGATACAAAACATATATCATGGTTGGGTCACAAAATTTGGTGATGTCACTTCTCACCCTGTTAATAGCCAATCCGCGCCCAGGTGTCGTAGCGGGGAAGTGGACTGCCTACTGAGTAAACTCTGTGGGGCCCTCCATGATTTATATATTCCATCCACTCCTTGTATCCATTTTAATAGATAATTTTAAGGCTTAATCCCCAAAATGAAGTATATCCAAAGCTCGAGTGGGCCACACCACAGAAAATAGTGTGAATTGAATGTCAACCTTTGAAAATTTTTTTGGGGTCCACAAGTTTTGGATCAATATGATATTTGGGTTTTCCTTTCATCCATATCTGTGTGATCCCATGAATAGGTCGGATGAAAAATAAACATCACTATAGACCCTAAAAAGGTTTCAACGATGGAAATTATTATTCCCAATTTTTCTTGTTCTATGGTCCACTTGAGCATTGGAAATGACTCAATTTTTGTCTCAACCATTAAAATACGCTTGAGAAATGGATGGATGACATGGATAGACCACATCCACTCACACGGGGCCCGATAGAGTTTACTCAAAACGCAATCCAAATTTCCCTTTGCGTTGGGAACTAGACCGCACCAAGTAGCCTGCTGGATGGTTTGCAAGAGACCATTACTCTCTCTCTCTCTCTCTCTCTCTCTCTATATATATATATATATATATATATATATATATATATATATATATATATCCACACACACACACGTACTATACATTATAATATATAATATATTATGTTTAAAAAATCTTGTATTTTGGTTATAGTAAGAGTTTGATTTTATATTAATCCTATTTAATCAATGGGTTGAGTCTGGGTTGGACCATCCTACCCCAAATCCATTGCTTTTCAAATATTCCAGCCATCAATTATCATACTACAATTATCCAATAAACATGATCTTAAAAAGATTGGGAATCAACACTGTGACTGCATGATGTGTTGGGGATTTCGACCTGCGGAATCACACAGATCTAGATCTAGGATAACAATTCAATGGCACCAAGCACACAAGAGAACACAGAGAACACTCAAATTTAACGTGGAAAAACCTTTCGGGAAAAAACCACGGCACAAAGCGACAGATCTCCACTATGAAAAATAGAAATTACGAAGAGAGAGGACTTACCCGATTCGAACAACCTCGAATCTCACCCTTGCTACACCCTTTAATTTCCCTGGAACCCCTTTAGAAAACTTTCTCATACCGTAGAAAAGCCATAGGAACACCTATTTATAGTTTAGGCAACTTTCCTTTCGCATCCCAATTATGAAAGGACTTAAAATCCGCAATCCGTACAAAATCGCGGAACGAATCTGCGTAACCTACGACCGGTCGAGTGGACTGCACGACCGGTCGAGCGTCACCCATGACCGGTCGAGCATGGCCCGCGACCAGTCTAGCACCTCGAACCACAAATCTTTATGCTCGCTGGTCTTTGAGTCGAGCAGGCTACGACTAGTCGAGCCACTCCCACGACCGGTCGAAGGTCTCCACGACCGGTCGAAGGTCCCCACGACCGGTCGAAGGTCCCCACGACCGGTCATACACGTTCAAATTTAAGACATCTGTAACAATCTCTACCATGTCTTCAATCTTGAACTGTGTAGCTTCTTGACCTCTTCTCTTAATTCTGTATCACATCATAGCATCTTATGCACAATTCGTTTTCCTTTTATGCCATCGCCAAGCCCAGAGAAGTTACACAGAACTTAAACTTCTCTGCAGAAACGACCTAGGTGAGCATGTTTTCCGGATCAAAATCCACGTGCTCAACCATCTTTGCTCCTGTCTTCTAAAAAAAAAACATAGTCTTCTTACCATCTCACCGCTACCTAATATTGCTTGCCGGGGTACTTGCTTACAACACTGATAGCCTGTGAAATAACCGGTCTAATCCAGACCATGGCATACACTGCCCAACGCATTCGAATAAGGCTCATGAGATATCCTACTTTTCCTAATCTGTTTTGGGACAAATCCTGAGGAAAACTTGAGGAGAGAAACGTAGGGAACGCTCTCCGGCTTTACCCTGCCCATCACATCCTGGATCAATACCTACAAACAAGGTATTCTTCCTGTGATTACTAAAGCCTACTTTTCCTTCAATCTCAACGCCGAGAACCATCTTTGAAACCCCCCGATCCTTCATTCTCAATGTTCCAATTGACCGAGTCTTCAGTACATTGATTTCAGACATGTCATAATTGGGGATCCACACATCATCAACATACAATACCTGACCCACCATGAAGGAATCAAACCACTGCCTAGGCGACAGGCCGAACAATGACCTCCTGCAAAGTCTTTTCTCAGCCCCTTTCACTTCGAACTACCCCGGTTGCTTCACGTAGATCTGCTCTTCACTTTTCCTTGCAAAAGTGCAGACTCCACATCCTTCCTTCCAGCTCAAAATCACATTGGCCAACTAGCGTCAATCACTGATCTAATAGACACCTGCTATACCGTCGACGTGAATATCTCTGAGAAGCCGATTCCTTCTCCCTGAGCATAACCCATCGCCACCAACCTCGCTCTGTATTTATGCTGTATCCTCCTGAAGATCCACCTGCATCCAACCGCTTTTCGACCCACTGGAAGCTCCACCCGCTCCCATATGTCAGTCTGGTACAACGAATCCATCACATCACCCATAGTCACCTTTCACTTCTCAGCACCAGGCTCACCTAGAGCCATCTGAATAGAAGATGAATACTCCTGCGATATTGGAGTCGTCCATGTACTTCGTCGATATCCCGCGATCATGCCGTGTGTTTCTTCTCACAGGTGGCTGCTCCACCTGCTCTGTATCCCTGTCCGCACGTCTCAGCCTTCCTAACCTGCCCACTCATGTGGCTATGCCCAACATGCCACACACGTGCAGAGGTGAAATCCGCTACTTCCACCGTAGCTCCACCTTTTGAAGTGCTCCCGATTAACTTGTACAAGTTACCGAGTCGTTGTGTTTTCATGATTACCCATGCCTCCTTGGATACTTTAAGAGCATGATCAATACCTGTGTACTTGCATCCTTTTGTCTCAAGTACACCAAGAGAAATCAGATTCTACTTCAAATCAGTAACGTGCCTCACATCTGTCAAGGTACGCTCCACCCCATCAAACATCCTAATGCGCACCGAACCAACAACCACAACATTACAGGCAATGTCATTGCCCATAAATACTTGTCCACCATCGCACTCCCTGTAGCTGGTGAACCAACTCCGATGAGGAGTCATGTGAAAAGATGCCCCTGTGTCTAGCATCCACTCGTCCTTACGATCATCGTATGACCGTCTGAGCGAAAACACAGATAAAATATCATCATCACATCCACTCAATCCATCTGACGTGGCAACATTGGCCTCCATGCATGAAGCCTCAGAATCTTTCCTCTTCGATTTAGGATTTTCACAATCCCTCTTCACATGTCCTTCCTTCCCACAATTCCAGTACTTTATCTTTCCTTTGCCCTTACCCCTAGATTTGGATCTAGAACCAGAAGAACCTGTACCTTGTCTAGAATTCTCACCAATTGTAAATAGTGCATCAGAAGATGTCCCCATGTCGCTGTTTAGTTGTCTCATAGCCTTCTCTTGAAGGGCTGAGATAACTGTGTCGACACTCAGGGTTTTATTCATGCTGCACATAGTGTCCTTGAATGCCTCATAGGACGTCGGGAGAGAATTCAACAACATACATGCTTATTCTTCATCTTTCATCACTTCCTCCATATCCAACAATTTGTAAACTAATTTATTAAAGTTACTGATGTGAGCCTCCAGATCTCCACCCTCTGCCATCTTAAAGTTATACCACTGCCGCTTCAAGTGTAGGCGATTTTTCGAGAAATTCTTCGCATAGACATCCTCTAACTTCGCCCACAAACCAGCCACAATTTTCTCTCTCATGATGTTGTAGAGAACCTCATCCGTGAGACATAAACGGATCGATGATAAAGCTTTCTTATCAAGAGTATTCCAATCAGCATCAGTCATAGTAGACTTCCGCTCCTCAAGAGCACCATCTTCGCCTTGATTGGTTAACAAGCTAATCATCTTAACTTTCCATAACTCAAAATTATTTTTCCCTGAGTACTTCTCAATCTCATACTTAGCGCTCGCCATTATTACTAATCCCTCAGATTCAGATCTGTGCCCCAACGATTGCTCTGATACCACTTGTTGGAGATTTTGACCTACGGAATCACATTGATTTAGATCTAGGATAGCAATTCAATGGCACCAAGCATACAAGAGAACACAGAGAACACCCAAATTTAACGTGAAAAACCCTTTCAGGAAAAAACCACGGCATAAAGCAACAGTTCTCCACTATGAAAAACAGAAATTACAAAGAGAGAAGACTTACCCGATTCGATCAACCTCGAATCTCACCCTTGCTACACCCTTTAATTTCCCTGGAACCCCTTTAGAAAACTTTCTCATACCCTAGAAAATTCCGAGGAACACCTATTTATACTTTAGGCAACTTCCCTTTCGCATCCTAATTGCGAAAGGACTCAAAATCCGCAATCTGCACAAAATTACGGAACGAATCTGCGTAACCTACGACCGGTCGAGCGTCACCCACGACCGGTCGAGCATGGCCTGCGACCAGTCGAGCACCTCGAACCACAAATCTTTATGCTCGTTGGACTTTGAGTCGAGCAGGCTACGACTAGTCGAGCCGCTTCCACGATCGGTCGAAGGTCTCCACGACCGGTCGTATACGTTCAAATTTAAGACATCCGTAATATGATGGACAATCCACATCAATGATTTTTCTTTTCTAGTACAATCAATATGAAATGTCAATTTTTCTAATTATTGACTGGATGATAAAGATCATTTGATCAAAGTGATCATTACGGTGGATGGGCAATCAAATGTGTGCCATAAATGATGAACATGCAAATCACTGGTCTGATCTATTCCATCAAAATCCATTTGAAAATCCCATTGATCAAATGGTTAGAATCACCCCATCAATATTAATGTTTAAGATGTATGGACAATCCAAGTTAATCATGTGATGACGACCCAGATGAGCGATATGGCCTTTTTCTTACAGAATCAATCTGAATTGTCGACTTTCAAACCATTGATTGAATGTTTGGATGTTAGGATAGACCGGTCAAAGTGATTTTGAGAGGTGTCGGTAGTAGACAGTGGACCCCATTGTACAAACCATCTTGAAGTTGACATGTGAATTTCATGGTTTGCTAACCGTTGGTCTGTTGATTCCAGTGACCAATATCATGCTTTTTTAAGTTGACTGTGGAACTCTTGCTATATTTCTCTTTGTAACCATCTATGTGTAGGAGCAAACCTAAAAAGGTTATGATTAAGATAGTCTCAGCCAGGAGATTTTGGCACATAAGCCATAAAGGGTGGGACAGAACGGACCAATGGTCTGGTCTACGGAACAAGTGGTCCCATTTGTCTAAATTCAAAACCCGTGCTCGGTCAAAGAGCCGACTAGGATTAATTCATGCACATGCATATATCATATTTGACTTGAATGGGGTTGGTGGTGCATTTCAAAACTGTTACAGCTAATTTCCAGATTGCGGCCTGGAGAAGCCCCCTCGTGCATATTGCCTAACCTGGTAAAGTTGAGAATTGTGGGACCGCGCAGTATGTTTATCACATCAAACCCGTTCAACGTATGAAACCCAAACTCACGTGGTGACGTAGCCGATTAAATCGAAATCGGATTGCGTACTGAGTTACTCGTGCACTCTTTTCCTACTGAGTAAACTCATTTGGGCCTACTTTGAATGTATGTGGTCTATCCACCCCGTCCATCCATTTTTCCATCTAATTTAAGGAGTTGATCCTAAAATTGAAGCATATCCAAAGATCAAGTGAATCATACCATAAGAAACAATGGTATAATGAATTCCACCATTGAAACCTTTCTAGGCCCCACAGTGATGTTTATTTGTCATCCAACCTGTTCATAATATCATACAAACATGGATGAACGGAAAACACTTCCGTGGCCCCCAAAAATTTTTCAACGGTAGAAGTTCAATTCAACTGTTTCCTATGGTGTGGCCAATTTTAGCATTGTATATTCTTAATTTTTAGGTTCAAGCCTAAAATTATCTGAGAAAACGGATGGATCGGAACGGACAGAATACACAAATCGAATCATGGTGGACCTCTGAGACTTTACTCAGTGCGGTAAGCGTAGCGAGTTACTACGCAATCTGCTTCTGATTAAATCACCAAATGGGCTGCGTGTTAACTTGCATGTTTTTCGGGTGGTGTGCGTACGTCGGATTTCTGAAAAAGCCTTTTGCAGGTAGTTCCAGCGCTGGAAACCTAGCTAGATGGGCCAATGTGAAGTTTGTGAAATCTATCCGTACATTCACTTTTTGAGATCATCTTAGGGCATGTAATTAAAAATGACCCGAATACTCAAATTAGCGGCAGTAAAGAAAAAGGTGGGCAGGAAAATTCCTGCCATTGAAACCTCCTTGGGCCGAAAGTAAGTGAAGTTTACATGCCATCCCTACCATTGGCAACGTCATTCTTACTGAGATGATATGAAAACATAAATATTAGCCTGATTCAAAACTTCTGCGGCCCCATGAATATTTTAACTATGGACATTCAAAACTCACATTTTCAGCCCACTTGAGTATTGGATCCGGGTCATTTGTGGGTACATATCCTACAATGATTTCAAAGAAGGGATGAACGGGTTGGATTTCTCACAAATATCACCTTGGGCCCACCTAGTTTTCCAGCACACAGGAACTTCACAGGAAAGGCTTTAGCCGGGAATCTGCGTGGGTGGTATCCAATGATTTTATAGTGTGGGCCATGGTTCGCCAATCCAGACTGCAACTGGGACGGGCGCGGATTAGCTACTAACAGGTTGAGCAGCAAGACTCGCAACTGCGGAACTGACGTGACCAAGTCCTGTGAGCCTCATCATCATGTACATTTTGTATCCACACTTACCCTCCATTTAAAGAGATCATGATGGCAAGAAACGAAGAATGAGTCAGACCCAAAGCTCTGGTCGACTCCATCACAGAAAACAGTAGGGAGAGTGAAGCTCACCAATAAAATGTTTTAATAGCCACAATAGTTTTCGATCCAGGAATATTTTTGCTTACCCTTCTTGGATCTCAAATAAAAATCATGGTGGACATTCAGAAGGTTTCAATGGTAGGCATCACTCTCCCCACTGTTTTCCATGGTGGGGTCCACTCCAGCCTTGGATCTGCCTTATTATTTGTATCATGATCTAAAATGATCTATCTAAATGCATGGATGGTGTGGATACAACACATACATCATGGTGGGGTCCACAGAATTTGATGACGTCACTTGAGTAGGGAGTCTGGCTGCTCAACCTAGGGAGATATGCTACTGAACTGATGTCACCGAGTACTGTGAGCCTCATCATAATGTATGTTTTGTATCCACGCTGTCCATCCATTTGGAGAGATCATATTACAACACAACACAGAGAACGAGTCAGATCCAAAGCTTGAGTGGACCCCACCAGAGAAAACAGTGGGGAGAGTTACGCCAAAACTTGGACCTGGGCTTTCACCAGGTCGGGTTGACTCGGGACTCGGTTCAACCAGGTGGGTAAACAAATTACTATTTTTTATTATTCAATATAAAATATAAAAATTCAAGAAAAAATTTTAACAGAAAGATAAAAGAATTCGACATATTTATGAGGAGAGCATTATGTTTGTCTGACATCTACTCGGCTGATTACTTTGCTAGATCATGCTAATATGGGAGCCAAAATATCAGGTACATCCTAAATTCTATCGGCTACAATGAGCAGCACAAAAGCCAGCCAGCCAGCCACCCACCATTGAAACCTTGATGGGGCTCACTGTCCAACCCATTCATAAGATGAGTTCATCAAGACTAAGAGAAAACACAGATAATACTTTGCATAATTGCAACGATTTCTCCAAAATCCAAATCGAATTGATCCAAGGCAACATCACAAATGGAGAAAAGTAGATACCCAAGCCCATCTAGAGCCAACTGATAATTCAGATTGGCTACACGTGATTGGGGTAATCTGAGTAATCTGATTTCTGTCACTCAATGGGAATTCGATTCCTACTAGTTGAAAATGTTACCATACCTATTTATTAATTACGTGCATATGTGTTAGTAAATCGATTGAGTCTTTAGAAACTGAAGATCGAAAACACATCTAGACTTGTAACATTAAGGAAGTAAACATGTATATTGAAGTGTCTTGGTGATCCCAAGTGTGAAACCAAAACAACCTAGCATCTAAATGATCATAACTTTAATAGGTAAATATTATTTGATCATCCCTTAGCGTTGGGATCCTAACTGAAAAATGATAAGTTAAGCTAAAAGAGGTAAAAAGCTGCTGTAAATGTATTTTTTCAGAACAACAAATTTTGAGTGGTCATAGATCTCATCAATAGGTTATCGATGGGTTTAGATGGAATCAAAAGACTGCCTGATGCGATCGAAGAAACAATCTAGCAACTGTATAAAAAATTCTTTAATTTTCTCGATGGTATCGAAGGTCCTTCAATCTTATCAACGAGTCTTTTGATCTAGTTGATAGAGCCATTAACTAGCTATTTTATAGCTGTTGAAAACTTTATATGCGCGCACAACACACACACACGGAAACTCTCACCTGCGAACCAGTTCTTACGTACTACATACGAACTTTTTTGAGAACTCTTCATATCTGATGAGTCTCGCAAATCTGAACGGTCCACATGAAGCAGAACCTCATGAAACCTCCTGGTACAAATTTTTACTTTGATCCAAAACTTCGGTAGGCCATGAAAAATGCAAACAGTTTCTTCCCTTGATTTGAATTTCTCTTTGCTATGGCCCACCAAAATCTTAGTTCAGGGTGAAAATTTAGCCCTTTAGGTTTCATAGGATTCCGCATCTTATGGACCGTTTGGATTCAACACCCATGACGCGTGTGCAAAGGTCCACGCGTGCGTAGGTGAGCTTGCCCCCCCCCCCCCCCCCCCCCCCCCTCTCTCTCTCTCTCTCTCTCTCTTTATATATATATATATATATATATATATATATATATATATATATATATGTATATATATAGGCATTCAATTCTTAGGCATTTCGATGAGTTTTTAGTGGAGCAAAAGCCTGGGTGATTTCACACTTATATCTCTCATCCTAATCCTCTAAACCAAATATATCTAAGTTATCTTCCTTGTGATTTATTACTTGAATGAGCATTCAAAGCTCACTTTGAAGATAAACTTGATCTCCTCTCCATATGAAATGTAAATCTATAGTCAAATCATTGTCTAAATCTTCTAAAACACTAATCTAGGTGAATCCCTTAGGAAATGAAATGTAACGCCTGGAATTTCGAAGGTTGAGTAATACCTGACTCTCAAATTTTTAGGTGCCACTTATGCTTTCCAGATTTAACTAAGTTGGGTTTTATTTAATTGGTGTATGAGCATTTGAAAAATTAAATGGATCATACAGTGTAAATTAAAATCAATTTAACTAAATTAGAACATGACTAACAAAATGATGTGTTTATGCCTGCTGTATGAGACCGCATCCCAGCAAAATATATATAGTCCAAAAGATGTACAAAAATATCCCTTCCCTACCATCCCATTGGTGGCTCTAGGGCATCTATAGTGGCCCACCTAGGAGCTGAAAATATAAGAGATCCCCCTCCGAGTCTATGGATGCCTCGTCCAACGCGTCGGACTCTCTGATACCTTTATCTAAGATAGGGTCTGGTTGGTGTTTTAAAACACCGTCCCAGAGTGGGGGTAAATGATCAACGTAGTGGTTCCATTAACATCAAGTTACACAAGCCATCAAATCCACATGTACAATTAATGAAAAACAATTTAAGCATACAATCCCCAGATACTTTTGTTAATGCGAATGCATGCTATTATGATATGATGCATGCCCTCACTATTCAATACTAACTTAAAGTGACTCAATCTACGCATTCATATATGACCAACACTCCCTTAATGCGACCTCAACTACTTAGTCGCCAACCTAACTAATGCAATGCGACACTGATCATGTTAGCCGAATGTTTAGTTATGTCTGTTTATCGAGTCAGATTGGGAAAATTGAGGCATCCCACGAAAATAAGGCTCTAATCCGATCGCGAGACATAGGGTGGTCGTAACAGCCTTGTGCTTATGATCCTCGATCCGTCTGGGTTTGTCACTCTCAACTGAACTCGTACGGGGGGGGGGGGGGGGGGTGGGGGGGGGGGGGGGTGGGGGGGGGGGGAGGGTTTGTAAACTGGGTTACTCGTGGTCACTACGGGGAAACTCGTCACCCCAGGGTATGTCGACAGCTCAAGCATATTGTCTCATACCACCATGCCTAGTTCATGAGACTTGCGGATCGTAGCATCGCAGTTTTAAGTAAGCGTTCCAGGGGCGTGGGGTGTATCATGTTCATGAACACACATGGTTAACCAACTAGTGGACTAATTTGGTCGAATCAGTCAAACTACAACGCAACCCGCATTGGGTGCAAGCATTCTGTGTTGTCCAACTACTGTCGGTTATCCATATTCAGTTTGGGTCAGTCGGATTGACCGAAGGCAACCGACCTAGTAAGGCTGCCCTTGTGAATTTTTTCGATTTGCTGGCTAACCCAATTGACCAACAGACTAAAATTCTATAGCATGCCATAATAATTATATTTAGGAATAGGCAACCAAACTCATTAGTATTTCAGGATATTTTAGCTAATATGGGCAAACAAATGGGCATGCTAGTGCATTATTTAATCATCGCGAAATTTACAACAACAAGATAATTATGCGCATGTATTAGGGGGGAAATGTAGAGCATATGGGCCTGGAATTTCAGTGAATTCCGTCTATTCTAGCATACAATCAATAATCGATAGCCATAAACGGAATTTACATTTTATGGAGGACAATAGGCCTAAGAATTAATCACTAGTTAGCATGTAATTCATAATTTCACTGCACAATCATTATTTACGACATATGTTCGATAATTGGCAACCTAAAGGTAATGATCTACACCTAGGGATAATTTGATAAATCTTGAGCGCCGCTCTTAGGATACTGACTGAGCAATTGACAGTTTGATGCCCTACGTCAAATAGGTTAGCTTGTAAGGGTGCATGTGACAGCTCGTAAAGTTCAATTTTCAAAAGGGGCCAGAGGATTACCTTTCTATTGTTAGTGGGCTATTCTCTACGGTGGGGCGGAATTGCGCGCTCCGTCGTAGTCATCAGCAGCAAGGAAAACTCCCAAACCAGCTCCCACCTTCTCTTCTCCCCTCTTCCTCACTCCCTTGCAATTAGAAATTTGGATGGGAGTGAGAGAGTGAAAATTTTGGCCATAAATAGTCTAGATTTTATGTCTAAATGGCCCTGGGGGCCCTTTTCCTAACAATCATGCCCCTAGTGGGCTATATTTTACCCCATAGGGCTCCTTTAGGGGCCCATTAGCTCATCCACATCATGGGGCAAGTGCCCTATTATAGGATGAGTAATTAGTCCAATTTTCATAGAGATCAGATACCTTGATCGATCGTGGAGACCCTACTTGCAATCGACCGCTATCGGTGTTCGATCGAGGGCACAATTATATAGATATGATCGGGAGCACAACTTCGCAAAAGAGCAGAAGCTCTATTTCACTTAAGTTTTAGGCTTCAGCATAGGGTATTTGCGCATTTCAAGCACTCAGCCTCTGCCTCAAGTTGCGTAGTTCCGGGTACTATCTTGATTCACCACCTGCGTTGGGCATCAAGCTAGTGAGACAGACATTATTCTATAGTTTTGAAACTAGTGGCCTACTAACGAGCGGTTCAAAGCTTGTTTGGATAATCAAGGCATTTCTAGGATGAATTAGGTATCAAGATTTCTCGTACACAATGATTAGAGTTTGGATTAACTATGTTCATAGTCTGGCTTATTGGCAATTAGTAAAAATGGTGATTTGATCATAATCACTCTAAACCGTTGGTTCGTATGTTAAATAGATAATCGAATCACTTTAGTTTATTAATTATGATTTGACCCCAAATTGTCTTGGCTTTAGATAGATCTTTAATTTAGTTGTGGTTATCTTGATTAGTTAGTGATAGGTCAGCTATATTTGGGCCCTATATGAACAAATCACGAGGTTAAACTCGATACTTAAGTGATTGGATGGATTTGTCGGCTTTATACAGTTGATTAATTAAATTTATGCGATTCTTTACCAGTACTAGCTGCGTATAGGCTCACTTCGAGTATCAAGGGTCAATAAGTGGCAATGTAGGCTAGTCATATCAAAAATTTTCAAGAATTTTAAAAAATCGAAAATAGCAAAAAATTCAGGTTGTTACATGAAATCAACTATTTATTAGTTGTAGGAGATTCCACCATCCTCTCTTACCTTGGTGATCTCATTGGAACATCACATACAAGGCAAATAATCTTAGGATTTGAAGCATTGATGTTAATGTTCAAGAGCACAAGGTAAGCTGATTGTAGCACATGAGAGTATTGATCAAGCAACTCAAGCAAGGCACATTAAAGAGTTTCAATCAGATAAGTAAGGTTGTTAATTTAGAGTCTATAAATTCTTTCTTTTTGTAGGATTGAGTGTAAGAGTTTATGACCCAAACTCGAATAGCTTTTTGTGTATGACTTACTGTCACGTCCTAAAAATTGATACCCAGGTATGGAGACTTTGATCCCAAGTTTCTGGGTATGAACCTAGGAAAAATGCACATGAGTGAGTTCTCACGTGCCGGCGTAGTTTGGTTAACGTTCACCAATCAAAGTAGTTTTATATCAACGATATCAAAAGTTAAGCAGAGATAACCAGGCCTAGAAATAGATGTCTAAATTTTAAAATGAACAATTCTAAGAGTGATGTCTACCCAAATGAGGATTATACAAGTCACAATATACATACATAAAATTATTAAAGTTTAAAGTTTTCAGTTTTAACCCAATCCTCCAAAATATAATAATGGTGGTGCAAGTCGATTTAAGCCTGAGATTTCGATAGTACTTGCATCAATAATATCACCTAGTTGGTGTTTTAAAATACCATCTTAGGTGGAAGCGATTGGCTAATTTAGCGGTTTCACTAGTTCTAAGTTATACATGTTATCAAATCAATTAGCGCATGTAATGATAAACAACTTAAAATAAATAATTCTTAAGTTAGTTATTTAATGCATGATGTGATGTTATGGGCAATGGTTGGCATACAACACAACCCACAAATAATTTCCATGATAATATGTCCAATGGTTGGCCCGAAGCACAATCCACTAGTATTGTCATGGCGCTATGTATCATTAGCCAAGTTGTTATTATTCTCAATTCAAAAAGAAGGTTAGCGAAGATAGAATACTGACATTATATCACGAGTCCCTATCCGTATCATGTGACTCTTTGAGGTACGTAGTGGATTATCACCAGTGTTATTTGAAACAAATTTAGGTACCACCCATTATATCTCACAAATTAATAATTTCAAAGGTACAACATAATACCCAAAGGTATGAGGATCAACGCAAGATAGGTCGTCACCCAAACATCGAGTGTGATCACTTAGTTCATAATTGCAATATTGTTATACAAAACTAAATCACCATAAAGGAAAGGGCTCGTCACCCAATTCCATTCACGCTTAAGTCGTTCGAACAATAATATGACATGAAACCACCGGCCGAGTATTTTAATGGGGGCCATTTGAACAACAATTTATCACTTTCATCAGTGTTCACTAGTCATTACAGGGAGGCTCGTCACCTAATGTTTTCAAAACATGGTGGGCTCGTCACCCAATATTTTACTTAGGTGGTAAGTACGTCACCTCAGTGTATGTCGATAGCTCAGACACGATGTCCAATACCACAAAGATCGGCTCATGAGCCTTTGTGGGTTTGTATCACACTAATAATTATGAATTGAACTCATCCATTAGAAACGAGGTATCCTATATTCAATTTTCTTGTGTCATACATTGTGTACATACATGATCAATCAACTGTTAGACTAATTTGATTTACCTGTGAGAACTTAGGCGTAACCGGCATTGGGTACAAATATGCTGTGTAGTCCAGTTATTGTTGGTCGTCCGTGTTCAACCTGTGTCCATTAAACAAGCCTAGGATGACTGGCCTAACCTGAGTCACCTTTTAGTTCTGGCGATTTATTAACTGGCCCAACATCATAAGAAATCCTAAACATTGCTAAGGACTAACCATTTATCAGTTAATCATAATAAGATTTTATATAATGCATAAATTCAATGATGCTACTATTTAGGCATTTCATCAAACATAAGAGCATCAATAGAAACAACACACTCACTTAAGCATTTCATCAAATAAGTGAGCATAAATAAAATTGTACATTTACCTAAGCATTCTATCAAACATGTGAGTATCAAGAGAATAACACATCCAATCACTTAGACATTTTATCAAATATGTGAGCATCCATAATAAGCAATAACATATGTTGCAATCAAATCAAAATATGAGTATGTTAGCACACACCAAGTTATCTACAAATAATAAATTAGTAGCTGGGACCCTCAAGGGTTGATAAACGAAAATGTAGGAAACTATGTGAGATTGATGCAATTCCACTTAGAAAAACCTAGGTTGAGAAGTATGGTTCGTTTCTTACCTCTCGATCACGAGTTGGATGGATTCAGGAGAGGAGAATAGTCGAGGCTAGCACTTGATCAAAGGGAATCTACAAAAAATACTCCAAAATCTCCCATAGAAGATTCGTCTCATTCTCTCATTCTCTCTCTCTTTCTAGTGCAAAATTCGTATTAGGAGAGAGGGTGCCCAAATGAGGGCCTTATGTAGTGCCATAAGTTGTGCAAATAGCCCAAGGGCTAGATTTTCATTATACTAGACCTATGGGAGAGTGCTTCTAACCTTTGGGGCTCACTATGGGGTGTAGGGGTCGATATACTTCATTAGATAGTTGACCCTAATGATTATCTACATATGGATATGATCGACACGCCATTTGAATGCGCTGATTAACGAGTATGAGTGGAAGTTAGTTCGACAGTCATCGATATTCGATTGGGGCCGCGACTATATAGATATATGCAAAGTATTAACTTAGGTTGGAGCCCTAAATTTGGTAACGATCTAATGGTTGGAAAGCCACAACTTTGCTAACTAACGGATATACACAACTAACTTAAGTTTTTGATTAATTCTGAAAATATCCACACATCTCTTGCACTAACCTTGTGACTCCAAGTTGAACGATTCGAGACATGATCTCAGCTCGATGTCCCGCGATGGACATCGAACCCACTAAAATAAACATCTTTCTATAGCCTCAGATTTAGTGGCCCCTTAACGAGTGGTCTAGAGTTTGTTTAGATACTTAGGCATGTCTCAAATGAATTAGGTAGCAAGATTTATTGTGCATGATTGTTAGGGTTTGGATTAGTTAAGTTCATGGTGTGACCTATTCATAACTAGCAGAAATGACGATCCAATCCTAATCACCCTATACCATTGGCTCTTAGGCTAAAAGAGTAATTGGATTAGTTTAGTTATTAAGTAAGATCTGACCTTTAGTTGTTTAAGCTTTTGGTAGGTCTTTACTTAGGTGCGGTCATCTTGATTAATCAATAATAGGGTGGATAGATTTGGCCCTTAGATGAAGAATCACGAGGATAGACTTGAGGTTTATGTAATTAGATGGATTCGTTGGCTTCTTATGGTCAATTAATCAGATATGTGTGGTTTTTTTACTGTTACCATTCGTGTATAAGCTTACCTTGAGCTTTAAGGGTTAGTAAATGACAATATAAGTTAATTATAGAAAACAATTCAAGAGTTTTTCGAAATCCAAAATAGCGAAAATTTGAGACATTACCCCTCGCTCTTGTGTAGGGTTGAATTAATTGGATATGAGTGTGTACATGTTAGTCTACAATGAGAGGCTCTAGGGGGAGTGTATGTACTTAGATTAGGACCGCAATCACTAGACACAAGTGTATACGAGTAAGTCTTCATGGGAGCCTCAGGAGAGTGCAAACCGTAGGGCCTTGGATTAGGACCGTTAGTGGTTGTTGGTTAGCCAATATAATACCAACTAAAGTCTTTTGTGGGAGACACTGACATGGGTGGAAACATGTTCCTTTGACATGGAAGTGTACGTGTGTCTATGTCCTTGAGTAGGTCTATAAAAGATAAGGTGAACCTATTAAAATCCCCTAAGATAGTGACTACTAGCACACTCAAGGAGAGTGAATATGTTAGGAGTAAACTAGGGAAACCAAACCACTATACATGTGTTTATTTGTGATTGTTATTTGAGTACAAATCTATTTATGCTTATGTGTTTGATTGGTTATATCATATAAATGTTTAAATTGGGTTGTATGTTAGGCACTTGTAAGCACACACAAGCTCATTAACTCTAAAGACTAGTTGATTAATTACTACATCTTTTGTAATCTATGTGATTATACCCACTTTGGCTTTTGGCTTTGAAGCTTAAGTGGTATTTGCATTCTTATTTTAAATTGTTAAATTTGTTTTAAGTAGGTAATAATTTTAAAAGTGGTCATATTCACCCATCTTTAAAACTTAGTCATAATTTTAAGATCCGTCAAGCTTCCGCATGCACCGTGGTAGACTATTCCACGCAATTTCAAAAAAAAGTCTATATATCAACTCGCGATGGCTCATATCATCCTAAGGACCTAAAAAAACATGCAAATAGGCTACGTCAGCACCAAAGAAAATACATTTTTAACTGGTCACTTCTATTAATATCTGCAACCCTCCCTTATTTGCATCAATTATAACTATGAGGGGGGTGGCATAATTCTTGTCGCCTCAACTCCCAATTTCCTATATAAGAGTAGGAGCTCTCTTGCACTTATTCTTTTCCTATACTTAGAAAATTCTGAGATTTTAAGAGAGAGTGGGGCTAAAATATAGCCTACCATTGATCAAGAGGGAGTGGACCACACAATATCATCTAACCATCCATCTATTAATGTGAGTCTACACCCCTCTTCCCATCCTCCTCATCCTCCTCTTTCTTTCTCGTTTTATTTTCTTGATATGTGTGGGCCCCACTAGTGTGGAGTTCTTGTGTGCATGTATTTATAGCTATAATGGCCAGTAAAGTGGCCCATGTCAGTATGGTCCACTATAATGAACATTATATCCACACCCTTTACATGTAATCCTCTATTTTTTATTTTTTATTTTTTATTATTTTTTTTTGTATCTGGATAGTAAGTTCTAAAAATCATATAAAATCAACCATGCTAAGATTAGAGTTGAAACTTGGGAATAATTTGAACCACAATATGAAATAACTCTGGACTAAATTTTATAGCCATCCAACGATCTAATCATCTATAACATCAAGTTTACTTGGCTGCTGCCCAGCAACACATGCAGGATTCCAATTTTCCTAAAACGGACCCATTTTTAACTTTTTTAATGAATGCATTAAAAATATACATTTGGTTGGATTCGTAGAAATTGAATCAGCTTTCTAACGGTGTATAATAAGCCTCAATTAAAGTTCTAACGACTGAGATCTTAGACTTGTACGAAAGATGTATTTGGGGGCTTGTTATGACCATTCTTGTGTGATCGATATCTGTGATTCCTACAGACAGATGCATTTGATATTTTTTTCTTAACTTACTTGAGATAGTAAATAATCATATGTATGGTTCCTATGATTAGATTCTTTCATGATAAAATTTAGAAAATTCTGAACGAAGAGATACTTTCGTAAGGATAAATCTTAAATTGTTTTGTATGGTCTAGATGGATCCAAGGCTCTGTATGGTTGGAAACCTATATAAAACCTAAATGATGTATCACTAAACCATTAATTGGATCAAATTTTCCAATAGAGAATCTGATCATAGAGATTTGATCAGTATATTACATGTGCTACTAGATGTGTATGTTGGATATATGTTGTACATAACATTCATTCTCTTATTGACCTACTTGGGTGCAGGATCACTTGTGATTTATGCATTTTATTAGTTCATCCAAGATGAAAACCCATGTATATTTTTGTGTATCTCTTATCTATGGTTTTCTAGCATGTGGGCCCCACTTTCTATTGGATCTATTTCATTTCCTTTGTACTTTCTGTTTGCTAAAATTTTCTAAGTACTTGACTGTATTGCATGTAGACCTCTTTAACACCTTGTAATGGGCCCCACAATTTGTAGTTAAGGGTCCTACCTTGGGGGATGTTTAATTCTTATATAAGTGAGCTGGTATGTCCTACCTTTTTGTTATGAATGATCCTTAAGTGTTTGAAAATTGGGCCCGAAGTTATGACAAACCTCATTGCTGAAAACTGTCTGATTATGTGTATTTTGTATCAACTTTGGGCCTCTATAGTGGACCACACGCTGGAAATATGAGTAGGCTACCACTTGGAACCTTTAACCTATACCAATGAATAGATAAATAATATTTTGATCGGGCTAAATCAGACCCCACATGATTCGGAAGTGGATCCAAAAATGTGGTCGGGCATGGTTGTATAGAAAATTATGTGTAGAAAATCAAAGTACCTATGTTTGACCCCATACTAAATATTACGTGTATACAATTAGTTGGTCCCAGCTTATACCATTTTAAGTAGATATATAGTACTACCAAGGGCACCTGACAGAACACTGAAAGGTGGTCCCTTGTAATCTTGGGACATACTCAAAGTTGGGACGAAACTAATTCTGCACTGTGTTTCTTGCACATTTCCTCCAAGTACCCGTGTTTGGGGCATCACTGTAAATTGTATACACCAAATTAATGAGGATTTCCTTATAAATTTTAAAGCCCATACATAGGGCTACCAGATGGATCCTTCCTTTCACCAGATGTGGGTCCCACATGATAACAAATCTGAATTGAAGATGGCCAGAAACCAACATTTGCATAAAAATCTGTTTAATGTTAAATTTATGTGGGGCCACATCAGTATGGTTCACTACATTCCCAAAGCATTTAATGCAACATCTGAAGTCTGAAAAATTACTCTCAGATATTGTTGGGCTTAAAAACCTTAAGTGGGCCATCTAATATGGGCTATCTTGTATGGGCCTTACCTTCCGTGTAATGAGGTCCACTTGACATATTTTGTAAATGGGTGTTGTATAACTTATAAAATATTTAGTGGATAGATCTTGCTATCCAAATGTTCTCTTAAGACATAGGTGGCCTTAGGCCCATCTAAATGATGCAACCCTAAGGCCCAAGCGGGCCTAACACTAAGAGAAATCGTTGAGGAATGAGAAACCCATAATGATAACCTTCCTTGCGCATGTTGGGCAAGCCCATTGTCTACTGGGGCAACGTGCCTTTCATACTACCTCTAGTCAAGTGGATCACGCTTAGAGAAACCTATTTTACAATGCATAAACTGGATAATTGGGCGTTTTCTTGGTCTGTTGTGTATGTGGCTAGTAGGCCCAATATGATATATGACATGAAAGATGTTATCATGTTATACTTTATGTTTGAGATTGTGCGTTGTTTCTAATGGGTGGAATGTGTGGTGCCCATTTAGTTGTGGAACTAGATCCATACCATTGAAAGTGTTGCGGTTGGACATTTATGCCATTGAGTTGGCTTATTGATTCACCAAGTGGGACTCACACTTGACCTATACGACCCCATGCCTTGCATTTAGTTCAAGTCCAATGTGGAAGTCACACTAGGTAGGATGCACCTAGTGATGGGTGAGATGATGATACATGTATGGTAACATGATAATGATGATTGCGAGTTGTTGGTTGAAATGATAGATATGATTTAATGGATGATGAATTATAGCATATACATGGATGATGGATGAGTAATTATTTATAACACTTATGACATTGTTTATGTTAATCAAAAAGTGAAAATGATCCTCATGGTAATGATGATGATATTATATATATATATTAATATTATATGCATGATGACAAAACATGCTAGTAAACTATTGTGCTTGATATCCAAGTGATAATATTGTACGTAATGATTGTCGTGATGATAATGTGGATAAGAAAACCATATTTTACTTGATGCATGGATAATGATAAATAAATGATGTTGGTGGACGTAAGGATAACCTTATGCATGATAGATAATTAATGCCTAGGGCATGTATAATGACAGTATTGAATAACGGCCATGATATTGATGATGCATGTGAATCCCTATATGCTATGTACTCTATGCACATGATTGCATGATACATGTTAAGAGGATAAATTTGATGTTGAATGATGTCTATGATAATGATAATACATGTTAGAACTTGCATACCACCATAAACTATGCGCCTTATTTATGTACGTGTTATAGGAGCCCCGGTGGCCATTTGTTAAGTATTCACAAGAGATATAGGGCCTCAGTGTACTATTGAAGACACTTAAATATATGGAGCCTCACGTTACATTGGTTATTTTTGTGTTTTGGCCAATTATTGTTTATATCTGATAGTCATGCTAGTGTACCTAGCCTAGTAGGACACACTAAGAATATGCTTAGTATAGCATTATGATACATGTCCATATACATCATTTGCATGCTTGTTATGAGGAGTGATTGATCATAATATGTGTCATTGGGCTCATTGTTTTTGGGACTCCCTAAGAGATGGAGTTACCCCATATGAGCGCACGGTACGTGCAAGATTGCTGCATGATTGGATAGTGTGACTCATGCATCTCACATTTATGTGACATGATTATTGTATGCCCTAATGACATCAAGGCTATAGCCTCCACAAGCATATTGTGGATGGTAGGATTGGACACTGAAAATATTTTAGTTCTAGACATGGGGTGCCATAGATGTCCCTGGGTGAAAATTCCTAAACCATTATGGTACTAGGAAGATGCTCCAACATCAAGATCAAGTGGATACATGAGCGCCCGAGTGCTGAATACACGTAGACCACGTATACCACTTTGTCATGGTCGGTTGGAAGGAGGTGTGCCCTTATCCACCCGAGGGTAGGGGGCAAAGCTAGGCTGAGTTTAACCAGCACGGAAATGGGTCCATTATTGATGAGCCGGGTAAATATTGGCAGAGTACAGGTTAGCCGGGTAGTGAGGTCTTTTGTACTTGTATGGTTGCGCATCTAGTTGGGGCGACAATCTGATGTAGAGTGTATTAGACCCCAGTGATATCAAGAGAGGAACGGTACTGATATGTCAACTTATTGAGCTGGAATTGCATACTTGTCACGCCCTAAACCCAGAAATTGGATTCACAGGAATCCCAATCGCCAAATCCGGTGCCGACAGCCTCCGTAGTACCCCATTCTCGGCTCCTAACATTTATATGCCAGATTTTCGATCCTGGGATCTTACAAGGAGCATTTTTTTTTTGTACATTTAACTAGTAATAAGCATAACCACAAGTTTACCCAAATCATAAAGGCAACATCATCATCACATATCCACTAATATAATCATTTGAATACAATGCTAAAAGGGAAATATATATGTCAAAATCAAAGCTTCAGAAAATAGCTGCACGCTCCAAGCTCAATGTTGCTGCAACCTAACATCACTTGCACGCATCTATCGTGCATAAGCTTATAGAAAGCTTAGAGGGTGGTGTAAGTGTGTACACGAGATAAGTGCCAAGTATTCAATACAATATCATAATCATACAATACCGGAAAGCTATTAATCCATAAACTATACAATGACTGAATAAGCAGAAACACTGATAAGAGCAGGAATTATCAGCGTAAACAGAAATACTGACAAGATTATAATCATGTGATAACAGAATAAGTGGAAGTATGAACAAGTCCATAAGTTTAATCAATATCAGAATACGCAATATAGGACAGCTATGCAAATGATGAGTCATAGATAATCAAATGTCAAATGACAAGGATGTAATGTAATACACAATTCGAAAGAGTTAACAAATATCATCACTCTCATCTAAGTCATAGAAATACAGAAACATAACAACCCACAATGCCACACGTCGAAGATGTAATAGAATATGCAGTATATGGTGCTAATGGAATGACCATGCTGGAGTGTGATGTCGGGATGATAGTACGTAGTATCGCAGGCTACGGGGTCCACCACAAGGAACCTTTATCCAAAACAGTCCCATACCTAAATTTGGATAGTCTGACTCAACATGGTAAACTCCTGATCTCAGGTTAGTCGCGCGCCCAATCGAAATTCTTGCCATAACGAAGATACACAATAATTAGTTGCGCACCACCAGCCCGAGTGGATAGTGAATGGATGAATGAATGAGTATGCAACTCCTACTCAGTAGCCTATCAGCATAGTAGCCTGCCAACTGCTGGTAGATCGACTAGGCCTCAGCCCCACCCACATCACACCCGCCCACATCAGCGTCCGCCCACGTGCGCCCGCCCACATGTACAACAGTGACGGGGTGTCATAATATCATGTCAGTCCTCATATCAGTACAGTTCCTCTCTGAAAAAATCACCGGGATCTATTACACTTCACACCACCTGCCGCCCCAATCAAGCGCACAACTGGGTAAGTGAAAAAGACCTCACTATCCGTCTGTCAGTAGTCTGTCAATACCTACCCGGCTTGTTAATAGCGGACCCATTCCTCTAGCTGGTCAAACTCAGCCTAGCCATGCCTACTCCCTCGGGCGGGTAAGGCCACACCAGCTTCCAACCGACCCCGACACAGTGGAGAGCACAGTCATCTGGTAATTGGCACTCAACGCTCATCTATCCACTCGGTCTACACGTTGGAGCATCCTCTGAAACCAAGAGGGTGTTTAGGGATTTTCACCTAGGGCCATCTATGGCGGCCCGATGCTCGAACAGATTTTCGGTGTCCCATCTGGCCATCCACGATATGCCTGTGGAGGCTACGACCCTAATGTCACTAGGGCGTACAGTAATCACAACACAATGCAAGATGCATGAGTCATACAATCCAATTATGCATCAATCCTGCGCATGTCATGCGCTCATGTGAGATAATCTTCACCTATCAGGGAGTCTCACATCATCCTGCCCAATGACATATGCAATGGTCAATCACATCTCATAACAAACATGCAGATGATGCGAATAGACATGTATTATGATGTTATGATGTCACATACTCATAAACGGTATCAATAACTGGCGTCAACAATGTGGACTTTTAACCAACATTGCCCCCAAGGAATGACCCACATAGAATTAAATATATAATGGGCACATGGCCTCACACAAGGGCCAAATATACGAAACAGGTGGGCCCTGGTCATGGGACTAACACATATCACAATGGGTCTTGCCCATAGGCCTCAAATACATCTGGATGGGTCGCACCCATGGGCCTCAGATATATCACAATGGGCCTCAAATATACTTCGCAGGTGAGTCACATACCTGGGTCAAATACACATCAGTATGGGCTACATCACATAGGCCTAATATACATCACTATGGCCACAACCCATGGGCTTTAAATACACAATAGGTGGATCCTACACATGGGCCTCAAATATATACCACGGGTGAGCCTCAATGGACGGGTCACCAATACAACAGGATGGAACTAATGACATGGACCCCATAAATATATCAAATAGGCCGCGCCAATTGGGCCTTACATACATTGTAATGGGCCATGACCCATGGGCCTTGCATACATCACAATGGGCCTTGTAACATTGGCCTCATATATATTTAAGGTGGGCCTCAACAATGGGCCTCATACACATCAAAGTGGGCCTCAACAACGGGCCTCATACACATCAAGGTGGGTCTCGACAACAGGCCTCATACACATCAAGGTGGGCCTCAACAACGGGCCTCATACACATCAAGGTGCGCCTCAACAACGGGCCTCATACACATCAAGGTGGGCCTCAACAATGGGCCTCATATATGGCCTTAGCAACAGGCCACAAATATATCAAGATGGGCCTAATCAATCATATGGGCTAAATCAATCAAATGGCCGATACGAGCGGGCCGATCAAATGGACCGATACAAATGGGCTGTGTATCATGGAGTTATACTATGCATGTTATAAAGTAATGCCCTATCCTTACAATGCAGCTGGCCTGGACGGCTTGCATACAACAAGTACGGGCCTACCAATGGGCCCTAGGGAGAGTCGCAATGAGGACATTTAACCAACATTATACTCACAATGTGGACGTCAAACCAACATTGCTCTCAAGGTGTAGCCCGTAGTGAATAACATTACGTAAACTAGGTTGGGATCACACATTGCAATGGACCTTAGGTACACCCCATTGGGCCTTAAATACATCAAATGGGCCATGTCATATGGGCCTTTTACTCATCAAATGGGCCACATCAATGGGCCACACCAATGGGCCTTATGTGCATTACAATGGGTCATAACCCGTGGGCCTTAGATTGCATTAAATGGTTCTCGACCCATGGGCCTTATACATATCAAATGGGCCTAATCCTATGGGCTTTAAAATGCATCAAATGGGTCCAATCCCATGGACCTTGTAACACATCAAATGGGTCCACTCTATGGGCCTTAAATTACATCAAATGGGCCTAATCCCATGGGCCTTGGAACACATCAAATGGGTCCACTCTATGGGCCTTAAATAGTTTAACAACTAGCTACATTCATGGACCCAATTAAATTTAACTTTAGTGGGCCTCAAAAGTGCATTCATTAAGCCCAACATTTAAGGAAGTAAAGGTATAAATCATTTCCTCTAAGATCTTTATAATATGGTGGGCCCCACTCCTCAAAATTTCAGCCCAAGGCCAGCATAATTATAACATGTTGCTGTCCTAAATTTGGGCACTCCATTGGAGTGGGTCCGAGGCCTCTAAAACTCTGAAAATTGAGGGCCAAGGTACCTCATCATGCATACAATGAGAGGAAACCCAAAAAGGTGGCCCACCATCAGAAGAAATATTTTTGAATTATGGTTTTTAATTAAGGCATATTGCTGGACTGCACAACAGAAAAAATCTGGGAGTCCAACTATCTTGGCCCATTCTTTTGGATACCCAAACGGGGTTACTTGAGGCTAAAATTTCACAGAGTGATACTTACATAGGTGGGACACACCCCCACAAAATTTCATAATTTTTATATATCTTTAAGTATTTTAATTAATTTAAACAAAACAGACTATCCAGAAAAATCGGACAGACCTAGACGTCCCAACGTGGTGGGCCAATCCGGCCCTCACCAGGGTGTGTACAGGGGTCCATTGGCCTTAAAATTTGGTAAGTGTGTTATAAAATAAGTGGAACACACTCCTAAAAAATTTTAGAATTTTTAGACATTTATAACTATTTTAATTCATTTAGATAATTTAATTTGTCCTGATAATCGGACTGATCTGGACACCATATTATAATGGGCTGGTCCCGTCATCACCATGGTGTGTACAGGCGTCCATTGGCCCCAAAATTTTGTAGGTAGGTCCCACCATAAGGAGGCCACCCCCCCTGAAAATTTTTATAATTTTTAAACACCCATAGGTATTTTAATAAATTTCAAAAATTCAATTGTCCATGGTGGAATGTTGCTGGAACAGTGCAGAAAATCCAGACTGTCCACCTCACTTGGACCACACCTTTGGGACCCCAATGAAGGTCAGTTGGGGTTAAAATTTGGGGGACATCAAGATGAGATCCCCACATTTCAGAAAAGTATATTTAATAGGTATGAATAGTCCCCCAAACAGTTTCAAAATCTGGTCCAAAAATAATCAGAAACTGTCCAGAAAATTCTGGACAGCAACATGTACTTAGATAAAATTTATTAATGGGCCACACACATCAGGAAATAAAATGAGGGAAAAGAGAGATAAAAGGACAATCTGGCCATAGGGAAAGGGGCTCCGCCACTATTGGGCCCTCCCAAGATCAATCACACCCGCACATCATACCGAGATTTATATTTACAACATGGATCTTGCACACGCATGGCCTATAATTAAAATGCATGGTGAGGATGTCATCCCCACCACGGTTATAAGGTCTAGATGTCACAAACATAATATGATATGAAATAAAACTACCATAATGGGGCACATAGAGAAAGGCCCCATGCATGGATCATGCATGCATAAAGTAGGCCATTAGGCCACAACCATGGGATTGTGTGGGATCTCCACCATTAATTGGTGGGTCCTACACTTCCCTCATGAAAGAAAGAAAACATCTAGGCTATAGAAATCATATTTTTTACATCTAAAGGAGCACCCACCGTTCGATCTTCTTGCTCCTATGAGTTCCTTAGCACCTTAGCTTTGATTCCAATGGAGGAGATGGGGAATGAATGGTTAGGATGGGAGATCATGGGGTAAGAAAGTGGGCCACACTTGAAGTTTTGAAAGAGAGGAAGAGGCTTGGAGAATTCTCATACGTATGGGATTTCTCTCCTTAGATTTTTTTGAGTTTGAAAATGAGAAAGAGAGAGAGAGAGAGTTGTAAAGGGAGAGAGATATGAGTGATGGATGTGGTGAGTGATGGGTGTAAGAAAATCTTGACTTTTGTGGCCATTTGTATAAGAAAAACATGGGTGGTATAAGAACTTTTTGACTTTGAGGGCTTTTGGTGTAAGAGAGGTATGGGCTTGTAAGAGATTCTTGACTTTTGTAGTTGCTTGGGAATGGGTGAAAGGTGATGTGTACTTGACATGTACTTGACATATGATGGATTGATGGATTGATGGGATTGATGTGACATCTCGTAGAGATTCTCTTGGGTTTTGCAACGCGCTACATTTTCTTCACACCGAACGTTGGCCCACATCTCTTGACCAGGGTATCGCCTCGGCGCGCAAGTCGCGGCATCGGAACCGTAGTGACGGCGCGGTCGTTATGGTAAAGGTCTTGGGTTGAGTCGATACGGGTTGACGGCATACGAATAAGGGTCGCATGTAAATATTGGTTAAGGGTCGAAGGTTATCGAAATTCGACCAGTAAGACCGCGAAAGTCTATGGAACGGTACAGTCTAGGATACGGGGCTTACAATACTCAACATTTAACTTATTCATTCATTCATTCACTATCCACTTGGGCTGGTGGTGCACAAAAAAATCATTATATGTACCTTCACAATGGCCAAGATTTTGATTGGGCACGCGACCAACCTTAGATCAAGAGTTTACCACATGAGTCTAGCTATGTAAATTTAGGTATGGGACTGGTTTGGATAGAAGTTCCTTATGATGAACCCTATAGCTTGCGATACCATGTACTATCATCCAGACGACACATTTGTCAGTTCTTTTACATTGCATACTGCATTACATCCTCTGCATATGACACATTGTGATGCCCCATCATTGTGGTCACATGTGGGTAGGCACACGTGGGCGGACATTGATGTGGGCGGGGCCTAGCGGGCTTGGGCGAGCTACCAACAGTTGGCAGGCTACAGTGCTGGCAGGTTACTGTGCACACAGTGAAGGTAGAACTATATCCCACATATTCATGGATTCGTTGGGATTTGTATATTGCATTGCATCCTCAACATATGACATTTGGTTTATTATGTCCTTGTACTCGAACGATTACATGTCATCCTTGCCATTGCCTTTCCATCGTATGCCATATAGTAGAAAATGAAATCTGATTATCTTGTTCATGATGATTAGCTATTCTAATGGTTCATGGTCTCTTGTTGAGTGACATGTCTATTATTGATGTCATGTTCATGATAACCTGTATAGTTATACGATATGCTTGATTGAAACCTACTCACATATGATAACATGATTGGTTGATAACATGCCTATGATTATCTTGGATGTCTTTACGGGAGCGCCCTGATAAGATGTGTTTACTCCTGGCACGCAGTAGACCCACGAGCTATGGTTTACTTATACGTATGACTTACACTTTTTCAAGATGCATATAAGAGCTGTTGGAGTTTACTATTGTTTCCTTCATTACTGTTGAGCTGGTGCATCATATTATGTGTGACATATCGAATAGGTTCGTCTCTTAGATATGTATTGTTACCATGTACAAAATGTGTAACCGCCTAAACAAATTAACCGTTCATAAAAAATCACACTAAAAATCCTTCTTATAAGACCTAAGGATCGAAATCTGGCATATGAGCGTCAGGAGCTGAGAATGTGATACTATGGAGGCTGTCAGCGCCGGGTTCGGTGAACCGGAATTTGGTGTGCCCAATTTTTCAGGTTGGGGCGTGACACTGCAATTATAGGATCGTTAGATCTTCCCTTGCAATGAACACCTAGGAAAACCCTAGCCCATTGAAAAAATCTCTTTCCAAGTCCTTAAAAGTGTATAAAACCACTTCATCTCGCAAAACCCTTACCCTTGAAGAGAAAACACTCAGATTAACCAATCCTTAATCAAAATCAAACTTAAATATCCTAATTTGTGCTAATCTGTATAAATTATCGGTCAGACCAAACTAAGCCGATTGACACTCTTCGGTTGAGCCAAAAACCTGTAAATCAATTGGACTGATGATATACTATTCGAACCAAAATAGCGCTTCTCTTCACTGATAGATTGGCAGAATCCAAGGCATCCTATATAATAATCTCCACCGTGACTTGCACTTTGCCAAGTTAACATGAAAATCTCTCGTGCAGCCTCCACCTTAAGTGTAGACCACTCCCTACATTTTATGTTGCACCCCAAACTCAGGAACCTGCCTCAAAAAACTCCCAGCCACTGAATCTAGTGACAACAACCTCCGTAGTACCCCATTCTCAATTCCCATCTCCCATACGCTAGATTCTGATCTTGGGATTGAAAGGGCCTAGCTGTATGCCCTAGAGGGGGGGTGAATAGGGCAATGCCAAATAAAACTTAAAACAACGGAATAATAAAAGAAATAAAGCACAATGCTGAATTAAAAGTAATCTCAATAACCTAGAATTATGAGAATGATACTATATCAGTTCTAAGGACAACCTTACACCAAAAACCAAAGGTTTAAGGTAGGACAACCTTATTTCTAGAACGTCCTTTGTATCATAAACCAATGACAAATAAAAAGCAAGGAAAGTAAAATAACTTGCAGAAATAAATCCTAAGTTATTACAACATTCATCCACAAATACAATCCACAAAACTGAATGAATAAAGGAATGAAAGAATAAAGCACATCCACAACACAACGATATATAGTGGTTCGCCTGTGTGTACACCTACTGTTATCCAACAGCCACAAAGAATGCTACTCCACTCCTAATATCCTCACACAGGGGATATTAGCATGCACTATCAAAATAGGTTTCACAGGTTTACGTAAAACCTTCACAATTGTGTCTTTTTATCTCTGGCTTACACAATCCAAAAACCCACACAACATGAGTTTTCTGGCTCTCCTCAGATAACCAAAATAATGAGAATTTTTTGGCAAATCTCAAACAAAACCAAAGAATGTGAATTACACATATGTAAAATACCTGAATCTCCTTTTGAAGTAGCCCGGTAGAACCAATCGGAGTAGAAGTTCGATTCAACGTTCAAAGTCCATTACTCACTTTAAGAATTGTTCTAAGTCTAATTGATTTTAAATTAATAGGACTAGTTCTATTTGATTTTAAATCCAAGAAGGAATATCAGAAATTTTTCTTTTCAAATAAGATTGGAATGTAGATCAAAATCAAATAATAAACAAGCTAGTAAAAGGAATGTAGATCAAAATCAAATAATAAACAAGCTAGCACAAAGTAGCTTAAAAACAAACACGAACTTATCTCAGAGTATAGCCTAAAGATTGCTTGAATTGAGTTGAATTGAATTAAAAAACTCTGAAGTTCGTGCTCTACTTATAGCCTGAAAAATCCCATCTACGTCTGGTCTTAAGATCCTAGGACTGGTCATAGCTTCAAAGCTTTTCAAAGATTTTCGCGGGATAAGGATTAGTTGTTCCACAACTAGTCCTAGGTAGCCTACGACCGGTCGTGGGCCACCTACAACTGGTCGAGGGTCACCTACGACTGGTCGTAGGACCCCCAGATTAGTTGTTGGAGTTTGAGTCATAGGGCTAAGACCGGTCGAAGGATAAGTCGTACAGCTTACAGGACTTGTCGAAGGATGTCCAGGACTAGTCGTAGGACAACCAAAAAAATTTGAAAATCTTCAACAACGTAGGACTAGTCCTGAAAAACATAAGACTGGTCGTAGCAGAGCTAGGACTGGTCTTGAAGTCTCTAGAACTGGTCTTAGAACAGCCCGAACAAGCATATTAAAATATACGAATTATGTATCCAGAATGACCTACAGTAAAGCCCATCCTAAGGTCAATCTAAGGTCAAACAGACCTTAAAAGTGAGATGGACATTGATAATCTGTACACTCAGATGACCCTAAAGAGACGCTTGGGAATTTATGAATCTTGTTGTAGGCCTTCTCGAGCTTGCTCCTTTTTTGACTTGACAAAGTCTTCTTCTATACTTATACTTGTTTGAATCTTGAACATGCATACTTGGAGACTTCTATTCTTGAATTCTTCATCCATGACTTAAAACTTTCTTTATTTAAGTTCTTGTCTTGAAATACGATGTCTTGAAGCAATGAATAGTCTCAAATATGAAACAAAAGATATACAAGACATAGATATAGGTTTTGGCACCACAAAATTTGACAACCAAAGGGATATGAAATCATAGCACTTACAATCTCTCCCTTTGTCAAATTTGTGACAAAACACATATCATACAGATAAGAGCAACATCATACAAATTATTCTACTCCCCCTGAGAGATACGAGTACTGCTCATGTAAACAATAAACAACATATAAACATCAAGACTCCATATTCTCAATCCACATATCCTTCTCAATCAATCAAAATCCAAACAAATTACTCTCCCTTTTCATACTACTCCCCTTTACCATACTACTCCCCCTTTTTTTCACAAAATGACAAGGGAAAATCACAATAGGAAAGTCACAACAACACAGAGAATAATAAAAAGAAGATAATGAGAAAGAAATATGGAAGGACAGCATATTTCAAAATATAAACCAGAATCATCAAGCCATAACCAAGTTAATACAATATCCAAAATAAAAGATAAGATAATGTTATACAATCTAAAAGATAATTCACCTAATCAGATCTAGAGGAGGGAGCAGGGATAGTAGGATCAATCTGATGTAAGCCCCTATTAATGCGACGAAGATATTTTTACATATATTTAAACTGCATATCGTGAGCGACACTCATGTTATCAACCTTCTCCTCCAATGCACAAAGGCGTGCATCATAATTAGATGGATCGAAATCAGGATCATTTGGTGAATCAGTTTCTATCTCATCAAATAACTCATCCATATTAACATCCTGTTGAGGAAGATCGCCAGCTTCCCCTTCATTTTCGGCTTCACCACCATCACCACCAACACCACCTTCATCAACTTGACCAGGAAGCAAATCCAACTTCATCTTATTAAGATTGAAATTGTTGAAAATAAGATGATGAATGGGTGCCTCATTAATAGGTGTATCGACAAGCATATGAGTGACTAACACAGTCATAAGATAACCAAATGAAATATCACTATGACCCGGATGGAGACGAAACTGTATGATAAAATGACAGATCAATGAAGGAAGACAGACCTTGGTACCAGAAGCAATAGAATGCAACAACGAACCATGAAAGAAGTCAACTCGATTTTATTACCAGACCGAGGATACAGATTTGAAATGAAAAAATGATGTAACAATCTATATCTAGGTAACAAATACTTTGAAGGGAGCGCATTCCCTTTGTGTGTTCATTGCGCATTAATTTTGCATAAGTTTCTTGTTAACATGCATTTTTTCGATTCAGATGGTTTGACGTATAGAGTATGAATCGGAATACCTTCATCATTAACGGGTATATCCATAATACCCGATATTAAATGACGGTCTATTTTAAATTTCCCTTCTCTAGTATCAATTGAAAAAGTTAAGTAGTCAAGGGAGAATTCTGAGATACATGTAACCATTGATTGTGTAATAGACTGGTATGCAGGCCCACCCCAAAGCAAAGTGTTAGCCTAGCCAACATATTCAAGGAGAGGGACAATACCATATGGAGCATTGTGATTGAGATCAGCGGTATGCTCAATGATAACATTATGAACACGCAAATCCCATACATCTTGAGGATCATCTTCGAGTGACCGAAAGTGTCATTTTGTTATCGGTGTAGATCTAGATGAGGATGGACCACAGGATGTTTTTTTCTTCCCTCTAGCATCCATCTTCAACAAGATATACTAAGAGCAAGAGAAATGCACAAAAAGAATGATGAGTTTTCTCTAGATCAGCAATTTGAAAAGAAACCCTTGAAAAACCCAATAAAAAGATAAAACCAAGCTACACAATGATCAAATCAAAGCATAGAGAACATCAAACTTCAAGAAAAATGAAGAAATATGACTAACCTTGAAGAAATACAAGAAATCCTATTACTGGTTGAGCTACGACTCGTCGTACGTCGGAGTGAAAATGAAGGAGGTTTTCTCCAAATTATATCATGTGCAGGAGCTTCACGATCGGTCGTACCACGACTGGTCGCGTACAGATACGACCGGTCGAGCATCAGACAAAAATACATATTTAATGTAAAAAATTAAAATTTAAACACAAATAATACTAAATATAATATACTATGATGTAAGTAAGAATACTCAATGTAAAATGCACATACCAAGATCAAATTTCAATTTATTAAACCTATTTTTTTCGAGCAGTTTAGTAAATATATCAGCAAGTTGAGTTTCTGTTGGTATATATTCCAAGGAAATAACTTTTTCTTCAACCAACTCACGAATGTAATGATACCTAATGTCAATGTGCTTAGTATGTGAATGCTGGATTGGATTTTTAGAAATATTTATGGCACTGGAATTATCACAATGTAAGATCATTGAATTTTGATTAATTCCATAATCGCTTAGCATGCATTTCATCCAAACTAGTTGAGTATATGCATATCCAGTTGTAATATACTCAGCCTCAGCAGTGGAGAACGATATTGAGCTTTGCTTCTTGCTGAACCAAGAAACTAAGCAATTTTTAATATAAAAATAACCACCACTGGTTGATTTTCTATCATCGACATTACCGGCCCAATCAGCATTTGAGTACCTGACTAATTGAACACTAGTATCAAAAGGATACCAAAGACCCAGATTTATAGTACTTGCGACATATCTAATAATCCATTTAATAGCAGTAAGATGTGATTCCTTAGGATTAGATTGATATCTTGCATAAATACCAACACTTAACGCGATATCAGGTCTACTAGCAGTTAGATACAACAAACTACCAATCATACTACGATATAGTTTAAGATCTATATCTTTACCTGTAGAGTCTTTTGAGAGTCTTAACGGTGTACTCATAGGAGTATCAAAGTTCTTACCATTCTCAAATCCAAACCTTTTAACCAAGTTTGAAGCATATTTGGTCTGAAAAATGAAAATTCCATCATGTTGTTGTTTTACTTGCAACCCTAGGAAATAGTTTAGTTCTCCAACCATTCTCATTTTGAACCTTGATTTCATTAACTTTGCAAACTCAATAGACATGTTAGATCAAGTTGATCCATAAATAATATCATCAACATAAATTTGAACCATCAAAATATCATTTTTATGTTTCTTAACAAAGAGCGTCTTATCAACACTTCCTACTTGAAAGCTATGACTAAGTAAGAATTTAGTCAATTTCTCATACCATGCCTTGGGCGCTTGTTTTAGACCATAGAGAGCCTTTTTATAATGAAACGCATGGTTAGATAACTTGGGGTCTTCAAACTCTGAAGGTTGTTCAACATACACCTCTTCATGTAAATCGCCATTCAAGAAGGCACTCTTTACATCCATCTGATAAATCTTAAATTTTCTAAAGCATGCGATGGAAATAAAAAGTTTGATTGATTCAAGGCGAGCGACTAGAGCAAAGGTTTCATCGTAATCGATGCCTTCGATCTGAGTGTACCCTTGTACAACCAGTCTAGCCTTGTTTCGCATTATATTTCCAAGTTCATCAGACTTATTTTTAAAGATTCATTTTGTTCCAATAATGTGTTTATCTTTAGGTCTAGGAAAAAGATACCAGACATCATTACGAACAAATTGATTAAGTTCATCCTGCATAGTAATTATCCAATTTTCGTCAGAAAGCGCTTCTTTCACACTGACCGGTTCTATTTGGGATGTAAAACAAACATAATTACATATATTCTCAAGTTGTTTGCGAGTACGAACTCTAGTGAGAGGGTTTTCAAGAATTTGATTGGTTGGATGATCTTTGACAGTCCTTGGTTCAGACTCTTTTTGACTTGATTAGGTATCTTGATTGTTGATAATAAGAGCTTCATCATCATCTGAACTCGGAGCTGGTGTATTCAAATGATCATCAATGACCACATTGATGGACTCTTGAATCACACCAGTTCCCTTATTTAGAACTCTAGAAGCTCGACTGTTCAAAGAATAACCAAGAAAAATACCTTCATCACTCTTCGTATCAAACTTTCTCAAATTTTCACGATCACGTAAAATATAACACTTGCTGCCAAAAACCTGAAAGTATTTAACAGTAGATTTCTTTTCAAACCATAATTTATTAGCAGTCTTATTATCATATTTACTGGTATAAACCTGATTAATAATATAACATGTGGTATTAACTGCTTCAGCCCAAAGATTTCTACGGAGCTTCATGCTATTCAACATAACATTAGCCATATCCTAAAGCACTCTGCTTTTTCTTTCAACTATACTATTTTGTTGCGCTGTTTTGGGCACAGAGAATTCATGCGATATTCACTGATCGCTACAGAATTTCTCAAAACTATTATTTTTGAATTCGGATCCATGATCACTACGGATCTTACTAACATGAGAACCTTTCTCATTTTGGATTCGTTTAATGACCTTTTTCACTTCATTCAGGGTTTCAGTTTTGTCTTTTAAGAAAGATACCTAAGTGAATCTAGTATAGTCATCTACGATAACCAAGATGTATTTTTTGCCTCCTCGACTCTCCAATCTGGTTGGTCCAATAAGATCCATGTGGAGAAGCTCGAGTGGTCTAGATGTGGTAAAATTGTGAGTGCTCCTAGTCTGTTTGCCCAACTGGCATTCACCACGTATTTTTTCTACTCTTTGCAATTTGGGTAGACCTCTAATTAGTTCTCTTTTGCTCAATCTAAATAAGTTTCGATAGTGTACATGTCCAAGGTGTTTATGCCATAATTCAGTCTCATCGGTATGGACCATGTAACGTGATTGAGTAGATGAGCTGGCATCACTAACGATGTAGCAGTTTTCAAAAGTTCTGCGACCAGTTAATATAACAAAACCCTTTTTATTAATTATCTCACAACCTTGATTAGAAAACTTCACACTGTAGTTGTTATCGCATATCTGAGAAATGCTTAGTAGGTTGTGTTTCAAGCCCTCAACATATAAAACATTCTTAAATAAGGGAAGGTTATAAAGCTGAACCGTACCTTAGCTAATGATCTTGCAATTGCTTCCATCACCAAATGTGACTGACCTATCAGTCATATCTTTTAGATCGGTGAATAAAGCCTTGTCGCCTGTCATATGCCTGGAGCAACCACTATCTAGGTACTACTTTGAATGACTTGTAACTTTGAAAGAAGTGTGGGCAACCAAGCAGGAAACTTTAGGAACCCATTTCAGAACTGTTTTGGGTTTAGGAGTATAGATGGTCTTTTTTTGTCTGTTGTTATACGAGAGACCTATAGAATTAGACTTTAATAGCTCCTTGAGTAGATCAATTATTTTTTCAGCCAATGGATTTCGGTTTTGAAAATCAAAGTTGACATGGCTACCTTTAGGTTTTTGAAAAGTCCTTGAATTTTTTAAAAAACCTTAATAAGTATTCTTTTCTTTTGAGATTGAAGACTATCCTTTTACAAATTTAGGAGCAATGTTCTTTTGTTTAGGAGATATATTCTTATCATAGCCTAACCCGGATCAATCGCCACATTTTCTTGATCCGAACAATAATTTTTTCAATTTAGGATCACCTTAGGCATATCTCCATGTGTCTTGCAAACTCAGAAGAGAAGCTACCTCATTTTTGAGTTTCTCATTTTCGGATCTCAAATCTTCAATTTTGGAGGTTTTGAAATCTAAATCACATTTGGTCTTTTCAAAAGAATCGAAAATATGAGCCTTTTCTAAAACGAGAGACTCATAATCTTCCTTAAGCTTAGAAAATTTTTCTTTTTGTAATTTAAGCTTGACGACAATTTTACAACTCTCCTTATAAAGGGCATTATAAGCATCCTGAAGATCATCTTCATTATCGTAATCGCTATTCAGATTTTCTTCACTAGATATATCATCATTATCTGAAAAAGTGATCTTGGCTAGAGTCATAAGGGCTTTAACATCATTGCCCAACTCGGTTTTAGAATCTTCTGATTCAGAATCAGACGATTCATCCCAAGTAGCCATCATGCTTTTCCTTTTTAATTTGTCCTTTTTAGGACATTTGTTAGGTAATTGCCCATACTCTTGACAGTTGTAACATTGACTATCTTTCAAAGATTTTCGAGCTCTAGGTTTAGATCGTCTCTTATCATTTGACTTTTGAAAATTAACTTTTTTCTTGCTATTGAAAATTTTGTAAAACTTTTTTGCTAAAAGCGCCATATCATTTTCAGAATTTTCTAAGTCTGAAGTGCTTTCTTGTGAAACATTTGATGATTTGAGAGCAATTGATTTTCCTTTAGGAGCTTTAAAGGACAACTCATAGGTTTGTAGTGAACTAACTAGTTCCTCAACCCTCATGGTATCCGTATCACGAAGTTCTTGAATCAGGGTCACTTTTGAATTGAACCGTTCAGGAAGTGAGCGTAGTATCTTTGCGCATACTTTACTTTCTGAGATTCTATCACCAAGACCTCACATAGAGTTCACAATGTCATTCAATCTAGTGTAGAAGTCCATAAACATCTCATTCTCCTCCATATGAATTTCTTCAAATTTAGTTGTGAGGAGTTGGACTTTAGATTTCTTGACAATTGATGTACCCTCGTGTGTCATTTCAAATACATCCCATGCTTATTTTGCATTTTCACAAGAGATGAATCTTTTGAATTCATCTGGTGATAATGCACAAGTAATTGCATTTAGTGCTTTTGCATTGGCACTGCTCTCACTTTTCTGAAGTGTGGTCCAAAGAGAATAAGCTGTTACTTTCATTAATTTTGAACCATCGTCATTAGTTACTTCAGTGATAGGAGGGTTCCATTCATTCACTGTGGCCAGCCACACACTTTCATCCAAGGATTCGAGGAAGATCCTCATCCTAGCTTTCGAATAGGCATAGTTTGTGCCATTAAAGGGTGGTGGCCTAGTGACTGATAGGCTATCAAAATTTGACATCTTAATATAGCTTAGATCATTAGCTCAGGAAATAAATCTAATAAATAAACAATAAGCATGAGCTATTAGGCTTTGATACCACTTGAAAGGGCCTAGCTATATGCCCTAGAGGGGGGGTGAATAGGGAAATGCCAAATAAAACTTAAAACAGTGGAATAATAAAAGAAATAAAGCACAATGCTGAATTAAAAGTAATCTCAATAACCTAGAATTAAGAGAATAATACTATATCAGTTCTAAGGACAACCTTATACTAAAAACCAAAGGTTTAATGTAGGACAACCTTATTTCTAGAACGTCCTTTGTATCACAAACCAATGACAAATAAAAAGCAAGGAAACCAAAATAACTTGCAGAAATAAATCCTAAGTTATTACAACATTCATCCACAAATACAATCCACAAAACTGAATGAATAAAGGAATGAAAGAATAAAGCACATCCACAACACAACGATATATAATGGTTCGCCTGTGTACACCAACTATTGTCCAACAGTCACAAAGAATGCTACTCCACTCCTAATATCCTCACATAGGGGATATTAGCATGCACTATCAAAATAGGTTTCACAGGTTTACGTAAAACCTTCATAATTGTGTCTTTTTATCTCTGGCTTACACAATCCAAAAACCCACACAACATGAGTTTTCTGGCTCTCCTCAGATAACCAAAATAATGAGAATTTTTTGACAAATCTTAAACAAAACCAAAGAATGTAAATTACACAAATGTAAAATACTTGAATCTCTTTTTGAAGTAGCCCGGTAGAACCAATCGGAGTAGAAGTTCGATTCAACGTTCAAAGTACAATACTCAATTTAAGAATGGTTCTAAGTCTAATTGATTTTAAATCAAAAGGGCTAGTTGTATTTGATTTTGAATCCAAGAAGAAGGAATATCAAAAATTCCCCTTTTCAAATAAGATTGGAATGTAGATCAAAATCAAATAAGAAATAAACTAGCAAAAGGAATATTAAATGAGCACAAAGTAGCTTAAAAATAAACATGAACTTATCTCAGAGTATAGCCTAAAGATTGCTTGAATTGAGTTGAATTGAATTGAAAAACTTTGAACTTCGTGATCTATTTATAGCCTGAAAAATCCCATCTACGACTGGTCTTAGGATCCTAGGCTGGTCGTACCTTCAAAGATTTTTAAAGATTTTCGCGGGATAAGGATTAGGTTTTCCACGACTGGTCCTGGGTAGCCTACGACCGGTCGTGGGCCACCTTTGACTGGTCATAAGACCCCCAGATTAGTTACTAAAGTTTGAGTCATAGGGCTAAGACCGGTCGAATGACAAGTCGTACAACTCAGAGGACTGGTCGAAGGATGTCCAGGACTGGTCGTAGGACAACCAGAAAAATTTAAAAATCTTCAATAACTTAGGACTGGTCCTGAAAAACTTAAGACTGGTTATGACAGAGATAGGACTGATCTTGAAGTCCCTATGATTGGTCTTAAAACAGCCCGAACAAGCATATTAAAATATACGAATTATGTATCTAGAATGACCTATAGTAAAGCCCATCCTAAGGTCAATCTAAGGTTAAACAAACCTTAAAAGTGAGATGGACATTGATAGTCTGTACACTCAGATGACCCTTAAGAGAAGCTTGAGAATTTACGAATCTTGTTGTAGGCCTTCTCGAGCTTGATCCTTTCTTGACTTGACAAAGTCTTCTTCTATACTTTTACTTGTTTGAATCTTGAACATGCATACTTGAAGACTTCTATTCTTGAATTCTTCATCCATGACTTGAAACTTTCTTCATTTGAGTTCTTGTCTTGAAATACGATGTCTTGAAGCAATGAATAGTCTCAAACATGAAACACAAGATATACAAGACATAGATATAGGTTTTGGCACTACAAAATTTGATAACTAAAGGGATATGAAATCATAGCACTTACAGGGATCTTATAAGGAGTTTTATGGTGATATTTTTTTGGTAAAGTAGCACAACTACAAGTGTACCCAAGTCACAAAATATTATTGATCACCACATATCCACCAATAAAATCTTTGAGCATAGATCTAGAAAGGAAATACAAGATATAAACAAAACTTAAAAGTTCAGGCTCATGCTTCGGGCTCAATGTTGTTGATGTGCCCTAGCATCACCTACAGTGTAAACAAACATGCATAAGCTTCATACGAAGCTCGGTAAAGTGCGTGTGTTCGTGCACAATGCATATGATAATAATACAGATACCATAGTTTGCAAAAGAAGATGGAGTGATAAGCTGATAAGTTCATGAATATTGTTAGCCATATCAAGGCTATGCAATGCAAGGCCTATGTGGATGAATGTCATATGCTAGAGATGCAAAATAAATATGATGATCCTCAACTAGTCCACATATCAGAACAGTTCGTCACTAGGAACATCACTGAGGTCCAGTACACTTGAACATTGGCTACTACCCCATCATGCACATAACCAAGTGAGTGAAAAGACCTCATTATCCACCTCGACAATGGTATGCCATTACCCACCTAGCTCATCGATAGCGGACCCATTTCACGAGATGGTCAGAATTAACCTAGCTTAGAACCCCTACCCTCGAGCAGATAAGGTCACACCCCTTTTCAACTAACCTCGACACTCTGGGAGATGCAACCTACTGGTATTTGGCACTCGGGCACTCATGTTTTCCACTCAGTCTTGATGTTGACTAAGCCCAAGTAATTCTTGAACTTCTCTATGGTCACTAGCTTCATCAACAATTTCACAACATTCTTGTCAAGATTAATATTGTGAAAAAAATTTCTCTTAACGTAATGAGTTCTCGTATCTTATAGATCCTCCCATTAATGTGCTTGGTTCTCATGTGATACACCCGATACATCGCTAGATGGATAACACTTTGATTATCGCAATGCAACTGAATCGCCTTCTACTTTAAACCAAGTTATCCTATCAGACTTTTCAACTATAATATCTCCTTTGATGCCTTTGTCACTATGCTATATATACAATGCTATGATGGACTGTAGCGTGGATCTCTAACATATCAGTTTTCCTGCTAATGTAAAACATATCCCATAATGGACTAATATGAATCCATGCATCATATAACTCCACCTGAAACATGATCAGAGTCTCGATTATGCCCCTAGGATACCTTAAAATCTACTTAACAATATTTCAATTCTCATTTCCTAGATTCGCCATATATCTGTTGACCACACTAACTTCCTATGAGATGTCCAACTTCATGCAAACTATTACATATATGAGACTCCCCACTACACTCACGTGAGAAACCTATGACATATCTAAAATCTCCTCTTCTGTACTTGGACATAACTAGCCTAACAACTTAAAGTGACCTATTAAAGGCATACTAACTGGCTTACACTATAACAAAAATACTAATTCGGTACAAATGGAAACCGTTCTTGAAAGATATAGGAACGGTCCTAAACCATTCCTAAATAGAATGTCGCTAAAAAATAGGAACAATTTTGAACCATTATGAGGACAGTTTATAGGAACGGTTCTAAACCATTCCTAAATTTATACAAATATAAAAAGAATAGAGGTATATTTGTTATTTTTTGAATATGTTACACCTAATAGTCATCTTATCCAAATTATGAAAAAAAAAAAGAACTTGTCGAGACTCAAATATTGCATTTTTTTCCATTTATATCTTGGTAAAAAAAAACTTGTTGAGACTCAAATATTGCATATTTTCCCCCATTTATATCTTGATTTTATGAACATGATACTACTTAATGTTGTATTTTATACATGTTTATGTTGCAAGGTGAATCTGAAAGCATGGATTGCAAAGAATGCTAAAAGCATGAATTTAATGCTTAAGAATCACTAAGGAAAAGGATAGATCTTAGGAGACCAAGAATGGAGAATTCTCATGCCAAAAGATCCAAGGAAACCAAGTACAAAAGATGTAGAAAAGATTGACAGAAGCACAAGTTAAATAGCAAAAAAATAGGACAATTCAGTGCCACCTAATCCAACTTTGATGCCACCAAAAGTGTACAAAACATTCTAGCAAGAAAATAGCTTAATTCGGTGCTACTTAAGCTTAATTCGTGCCACCTAAGAAAATTTTGGTGCCACCTAAGTACTCTGTACATACAATTTCAGATACGATTTTAATACCACCAAAGCCAACTTTGGTGTTACCAAAATCGTAAAGAGTTATAACACATGGCCGACGCGGATTGCCTAATTTGAGGCAGTTTGCGAAAATTTTAAGTCAGTGCATAAGAGGGGGACTCACAACTATAAATAAGTCCCTATGACATTCCTAGGCATCTTTTAGGTTTCAAGGAGTGGAGTCACCATCCAAGAGCTTTCTTCTTCTTCTTTGGTTGGTTTTATGCTTTGTTTGAGAGACTGTAGTTCAATCATGTCTATGGTTGGCCAAACCTCTTAGCTAGGGCTAAGAGGTGAAGCTTGTAGTGTGATTAAGATGTTTGCTTTGCTTTGATTCATGTTTTGTTGAATTCGCTTGGATTCTAGTTTGATTATAAGGAATATTTTTAGTTTTTAATGGTTTGTTGTGACAAATTACAATAGATCTGTGATAGCTTTGAATATCTTCTTTGCCTATTTGAGATTGTGGGGTCGGTTAATCCTGTTGTTCACCATCGTCCCTTTAGAATGGTAGGGTGACAGAATTCCTCCCATAATTCTCCTCTATTGATGATTAGATCCATGAGAAGTTCATAGATTCAATCATCTCTCTCTTTTTCCAATTGGATAGGATAAGACTATAATTTTAATTAGATTTCCTGAATCAAGCAAGGTAGCATCCTGATTGCTACAAGTGGATCCTTAGCACCCTAGTTATCACTTGTAAATTGATTGTTTAACCTTATTGACAATTACTCCTTCAAATTTAGATTTTTTCTTTAAAATCTTCTTCTAATTCTTGTTCTAGTTAAATTTAGAATACGTACAAGTTTAGTCCCTGTGGATTCAACCTTGGTCTCACCGAGTTATTGCTACATCGCGACCCTATACTTGGGGTTGTTTCACATGGGTGCTCAATTCTAATTTCTAGGATGTGTGTCCAGTCGCATATACTTTTTTTTTTTAATGAGAGAATTCAGTAAACTTTCGCACGACACATTTTATTTAAATCACAGGGTTAATTTGCTACTTTTTCTGTGTATTTTTAGTTGCTTGCTGTTGGACCCAACTAACAACTCTATTTCAAATCAAAAGGGAATGGAATCTGAACATAAAATAATCAAAGTTGTGATGCAATGCATAAAACCATTAGGACACCTTCAAAAATGTCGACGGTCTCGTCGAAGGCGCTTACGACGGCTAAAATCCATCGGGGAAAGTCGTTGCCAACGATTTTTAACCATCGACGTTGCCCTGTTTTCTGGTATTGTTATGTTTAATTTGGTTAGAATTTTTCTTATTTTCTGAATTTTTCTAATTTAGGGTTTTTCGAATTTTTTGATTTTTCGATTTAGTTTTTAAGATTCATCTTTAATTATTTTCTTTCCTTCTTTCTTCTTCTACCATTGCTAACATAGTTTTATTTTTGTAGAATCATCAATTCTTCTCTTCTAGTAATTTCTTCTCTCTACTTGCTTTCCATACTTGCTGTAGGTATTAGAAAATAGAATTAAAATTTAGTGTGGTTCATGCCTACACGGGTAAGGAACCATACTCTGAGACCTTTGAGAGAAGTGGTTTGGTTGAAAAATCCATTGACATGTTAGAAAATCCTCAAATATTTTTGAAATATCATCTGAGAGAATGGCTCACGAACATTGGGTCGATGAGGATCCTATGCATCATACACCACCTATTAAGATGATGCGTGATGAGAATGAAGTACATCAAGTTCCACCTGTTCGAACATTACAAGATTATTTATAGCCAGTGAGAAAAAGTTCACCTTCCTGCATAACTCTCCCAATCAATACAAGAAACGTGAACCATATATGCATATGAAAGAATTTGAAGAGATTGTTACAACCATACATTTTAATGATGTTTCTTCTAACATAATTATCCTTAAATTATTTCCATTCTCTCTAAAAGAAAAGGCCAAATCATGGTTTCATTCATTAAGGCCTAGATCCATTAGCACGTAGGCAAAAACGAGTTAGGAATTCCTTAAAATGTTTTTCCCGGCTCATAAAACCTACGCTCTTAGACAGGAAATAATGAACTTCTCTAAGAAAAATAACGAGACCTTCTTTGAATGTTGAGAATGGTTTAATGACTTACTTCTCGCTTGCCCACATCATGGTTATGGAACTTGGTGAACAATTGATCTTTTTTATGACAGACTTAGTCCGAACATGAGCCAATTCATACAGATGATGTGTAGTGATGAGTTCCTGGATAAGAAACCAGAAGATGCATGGGATTACTATGACATGCTAGCTGAAAACGCTGAATCATGGGACATATCAAACCAAGTTAGGAATCTCAAGGAAGTGTGAAGAGAGATAGGAGTACATGTACTAAAGGGGGAGGATGATATAAATGTACAGTTAGCAACTCTCGAATGAAAAATTGAGGACCTGAAATCTTGGAAGGAATCAACTTAGCTCAAAGCAGTCATCAAAACCATATGTGGAATTTGTGAGAGCAATAAACACCCAATCAAAGATTGTCTTACAATCCCAACTTTTCAAAAGGTGTTTCACGGTCAAGCAGAAACTACAAACGTGTATCAACGGCTACTTATTGCACCAAATTCTGACACGTGCACTCCTGATAAGCGAAATCTTAATTGAAGAAATAAACCAACAACAAATGTAACTAATTATCCGCAAGGGCCATCTAGTGGACTTCCACCAAGGAGAACCCTTGAAGATACATTAGATACATTTAGGCAGGAGCAACTGCAGGATATAAATGAACTTAGAACTTCAATTGCAAGACTTGAGATACAACTGAATGTTAGGGAGACTAGGATCTTTCTGGCCCAAGCATAACCTAACCCAAAAGGACAATGTGAGATATGTGATCTTAACTCTTCAACTTAGCATCTGAAACATGTTAAAACCATCACCACCTTGAAACGTGGAAACGAAATGGACAGAGATTCCAAAGAATGTTGAGTAACCTAAGGAGTCCAAAAATCCAAAGGATAGTGGTGAATCTAGCAATGCTCCATATAACAAAGAGCCATTACAAGGATATAAACTCATAGCCCCATTTCTCCAACATCTCATCACACAAAAAGGCTAAGTGAGATTCAAAATATTCTATAAGTTTTTTAGTAAGTTAAGATCAACACCCCCTTGTTAGATGAAATTAAACAGTTCCAATCTTACGCAAAATTCCTAAAAGATCTGTATGCAGTAAAGTGGAAACTTAACATACACAAGAAAATGTTTTTGATTAAACAGGTGAGCGCTATAATCAAGAAAAATACTCCCTCAAAATATAAGGATCCCGGAAGTCCTACTATCTCATGTGTGATCGGAAACTTCAGGGTTGATAATGCACCCTAGACCTTGGGGCAAGTGTTAATCTGATATCATATTTGGTGTATGAACTGTTATGCCTCGATGAGTTGAAACTCACCAAAATAACATTATAACTAACCGATCACTTGACTAGAATACCAAGAGGAATGTAGAAGATGTGTTGGTCCAAGTTGACAGATTCTACTATCCAATAGATTTCATCACCTTATACACACACTCAGCTTCAAATATGGGTGCTCAAATTCCGATCATATTAGGCTGGCCATTCCTGTCCACTGCCAATGCCATTATAAATTGCCAGAATAGACTTATAAAAATATCTTTTGGGAATATGACAGTGGAATTCAATGTGTTTCATTTACATAAGCCACAAGAGGATGAGGACCTAACCCATGAGAAGAACTTGATAAATACGTTTGAAAATGATGAGTCTCTTTTAATTGAAACTCCTGAATCTCTAGATGTCTACTTAGCATACTTTGCTAATTCAAACGATCATATTGGGCAGGAAGTTGATAGCGCTCCTTCCACTAACACTAAATTCTTACCATTATAAGTGGAGGAGATGCATTATGAACCGGAGCCTATGACTTCGGATTTAAAAGGGACCACGATGAACAAATTTGTTATTATTCAATTGTTTATGGTCTCTCATTCACCTCAGCCTAAAATATTGAGCAATTATCTTTTGCAAGTGAATCATATATTCTCTGGAAACCTCCAAATTTCGAGCATGAACATGTTGCTAAGGTTCTTAAATTTCTCTCAACATTCATGCTCCAGGAAATTCAAGCCTATTGCCAAAGAAAGATTTTAGATGATCTTGTTGAGAAACATACTAAGAAATTTATCATGATATTGGACGAAGGAGGAACCTTGTCACGCAAATGATTAATTTTCCCTTACTTTTGTAGTTTAGGATTAGTTTATTGCTTTCATAAGATTTAACACTATGATAGTTTTCTTTCATTTTTTTAGTCGTTGTGCAAAAAAACATACTAAGATTTCAGACTATGATAGTTTATTGCTTTCATAAGAACTTTGGAAAACTGCAATTTTCTTTCTTCAGTTACTATCTTCCCATCATTGCTCCTTTCCTTTTGTTGCCTCATATGCATTCCATGCTCACATCTTTTACATTGAGGACAATGTAGATTTTAGGTTTGGGAGTGTGGATTAGATAAACTATTCAATATTTTCATATTTTCTTAGTTTATGAGCAAAACTTGCTTAAAATTTTCAATTTTTCAAGTTAAAACTTATTTGAAAAATGATAATTTGTGGAATTAAGAATGCCTTGAGTATGATGATAAGGTAGAAAGTGAATTTTGCAATGTTGGAGTTTGATAAACAAAGTAACCTATCACCTAAGTTCTTGTACTCAATTGATCAAAAAGAAGTTTAATTATCATGTTAATTTAAATCACAAGACACGTTCAATCTACTTTCTGTGAATAGTACAAAAATTTCTGATTGTTAGTATGATGATCACTGAAAGATATTGAGAATCAAGTCTGGAGAATTTTATCCACCTTAGAAGAAGAAAAGAACAAGTTAAAAAATAGGATATCAACAAAAAGGTCATGTATGGTGAAACAACTAAAAAAACTTGAAAAAGACTGAAAAATCTAAAAAGTGAAAGAAAAAAAACTGAATGAATACAAATGTTGATATAAATTAAAAAACTGAAAACAGGAAGGAAAATGGGATAAGTTTGGAATCAATATTTGAATTTTCAACCAATCTTAAAGTGACGGGCATGGCTAACATTATGAAAAGATAGTATTTTTAAGGGAAGTAAGTTAATTTACACTGAGCACATGGGAAAGCTTGGTATATGAACTTATGCTCTAAGGTAAATGATAAAGAACCAATTTGATTGATTGTTTATGTAATTCGGCTCTAGATTTTCAAAATCTCACTTTTCTCACTTTCATTCTACTCATTCATACTTCATTGTATAAAAGATTATTTTCTGAAAGAGTTTTTAAACATTGAGAATTGAAGATTACTTCACACATGTTTTTCTTAGGACTAGCAAAATGCTAGTTGGGGAGTGTGTTGGGACTCAAATATTACATATTTCCCCGATTTATATCTTAGTTTTATGAACATGATACTACTTAATGTTGTATTTTATACATATTTTTGTTGCAAGGTGAATCTGAAAGCTTAGATTGCAAAGAATGCTAAAAGCATGGATTTAATGCTCAAGAATCACCAAAGTAAAGGATGGATCTTAGGAGACCAAGAATGGAGAATTCTCATGCCAAAGATCTAAGGAAACCAAGTACAAAGGATGGAGAAAAAATTAGAAAAAACACAAGTCAAATAGTAGAGAAACAGGATAGTTCAGTACCACCTAAGCCAACTTCAATGCCATCGAAAGTGCACAAAACAGTCTAGTAAGAAAACAACTTAATTCGGTGCTACCTAAGCTTAATTCGGTGCCACCGAATCCAGCTTCAGGGCTACCTAAGAAAATTTTGATGCCACCTAAGTACTCTGCACATACAATTTCAAATATGATTTCGATGCCACCGAAGCCAACTTTGGTGCTATTGAAGTCGCAAAGAGTTTTAACGCATGGCCAATGTGGATTGCATAATTTGAGGCAATTTGCGAAAATTCCAAGTCAGTGCGTAAGAAGGGGATTCACAACTATAAATAAGAGCCCCTATGACATTCCTAGCCATCTTTTAGGATTTAAGGAGTGAAGAAAAAGGGTGGATCTGTTTTATGCTTGTTTGATAGACTTTAATTCAATCATTTCTATAGTTGGCTAAACCTCTTAGCTAGAGCTAAGAGGTGAAGCTTGTAGCATGATAAGATGTTTACTTTGCTTTGAACTCTCTTGGATTTTAGTTTGATTATAAGGAATATTTTTAGTTTTTAATAGTTTGTTGTAATAAATTATAATAGATCTGCGATAGCTTTTAATATCTTCTTTTCCTATTTGAGATTGTAGGGTCGGTTAATCCTGTTGTTCACCATTGTCCCTTGGGAATGGTAGGTTGACATAATTCCCCCCATAACTCTCCTCTATTGATGATTAGATCCATGAGAAGTTCAGAGATTCAATCATCTCTCTTTTCCAATTGGATAGGATAAGACTCTAATTTCAATAGGATTTTCTAAATTAATCAAGGTAGCATCCTGATTGCTATAAGTGGATCCTTGGCACCCTAGTTTTCATCTTTAAATTGATTGTTTAACCTTATTTACAATTACTTTCTTCAATTATTTAGATTTAGTTTTAGTTCTTCATCTAGTTCTAGCTCTAGTTAAATTCAGAAGACACACAAGTTTAGTCCCTGTGGATTCGACCTCAGTCTCACTGAGATTATTACTACATCGTGACCTTACACTTGGGATTGTGAACAGAACTCCCAATGGCTGGTAACTTTATTGATCACAATAAATGAAAAACTCAAAACTAACATTTATCTAAACCCATATCTTTCAATACTATGCATATAACCAATCACAAATAAAAAATCATCATATATCTTTCAATGCTCATTTATAATAAAGAAACAAGAAAAAGATGATCCAACGATGAAAAGGGGCCAGGATCTTTACATAGTTAGAAAGAAGAGAGGGAAAATAAGGCATGACAATAGAGAAATAATTACAAACCTGAAATTGCACAAGGTGGTGGGCCATGTAAGTTACATGTGCATAGGCTTGGTGAAGCTAAGGAATGAACGGAATTATGTCAATTTAAAATAAATTGGCTTTAATAAGCTAATTTATGAATTTAAACTAATCAAGCTAATGCAAGACTAAGACTTCCAAGCCAAAGTTGGTACAATTACATAGACTAGATATGATATTCCAATTCAAGCAACTAGTTTATAATCAATAATGTATATGTGTGGGGTATGTGCTAACTATTCAAAACTTAGCATTCATCTAATCATGCATTCATATAACTCAACTAAACAATCACATAAGCATAATTAGAAAAGTTCTCAATTGACAATCTCAAACATAAGCATGCATAGTGGTTCGGTTTTCCTACTCCATTGTCAGTAGACGCACTCTCCTTGAAGGTACTAGTATTCACGATCGGAGGCTTTAAAATAAGTTCAACTCTAACCTTTACAAGTGTACACTCCTATCTGAGGCCTACACAATGACTTATCAAGCGTGCGCACTCGTTAGAGGTTTTGGTTGGTAAGTTTTCTATCCTCTAACTAACAACTTTGGTTTTACTCGAAGGACGTATGTTTACTCCCACTGGAGGGTCCCATGGAGACTAACACGTGCACACCCATGTCTGGTGAACTCAAACCTACAGAAGAGCCTAAGTCCTACACAAACTTATCGAATTTATGTCACAAACTCTTACCCTCAATCTTATACAAGGAAAGAGGGTATATGGACTCACACTTGACAATTTAGTTGACGGATTGAGCCCCTTTAATGCATTGTACTTGAGTCGCTTCTTCAAAGTTCTCTCGTACTTGAATATGCTCCTTATATGCTCCGTCGATCATTGATGTCGATATTTCTGCTCCTACGCTCATTTTCCATGCATATGTTGTGCCAACGAGGTGACCAAGGTAAGGGAGGTTGGGTGAATATCCTACAATACATAGGAATATTGTAATTCCTAAGGGATTCACCTAAATGGTTCTTATAGAGAGTTTAGACAAAGAATTAACTATATACATAGTGCTTAATACTAAGAAAAGTTTGATTTCACCCATATTTTTGAATAAGAGCATGAAATGCTTTTTATAGTGAAAAATCACAAGAAGATTTGCATAAAACTCTTTGAATTGTGGTATATCATGTATGGTATGAGTGAAAAAATACTTACACTCTATTTACACAAAAAATTCATCAAAACGTCGAAGGCTAATGGTTAAAAAAAATCGGGTACAAATTAGGGGGTTTGATCGATTAAACTCCCCTTCAATCGATCTAGTAATGCATCAATCGATTGCTATAATTCCAACAATTTTTAATTATTCCTATTCACTGAACCCCCCAACCCCACCCCCCAATTTTAGACTTCCAAGCCAAAGTGGGTCCAATTACATAGACTAGATATGATATTCCAATTCAAGCAACTATTTTATAATCAATAGTGTTTATGTGTGTGGTATGTGCTAACTATTCAAAACCTAGCATTCATCTAATCATGCATACATATAACTCAACTAAACAATCACATAAGCATAATTAGAAAAGTTCTTAATTGACAATCTCAAATATAAGCATGCATAGTGGTTCGGTTTTCCTACTCCATTGTCAGTAGACGCACTCTCCTTGAGTGTACTGGTATTCACTATCGGAGGCTTTAAAATAAGTTCACCTCTAACCTTTACAATCGTACACTCCTGTCTCAGGGCCACACAACGACTTATTAAGCGTACACTCTCGTTGGAGGTTCTCGTTTGTTTGTTTTCTATCATCTAACTAATAACTTCGGTTTTACTTGAAGGACCTATGTTTACTCCCACTAGAGGCTCCCATGGAGACTAACACGTACATACCCATGTCTGGTGAACTTAAACTTACAGAAGAGCCTAAGTCCTTCACAAACTTATCAACTTTATGTCACAAACTCTTACCCTCAATCCTGTACAAGGAAAGAGAGTATATGGACTCACACTTGACAACTTAGTTGACAGATTGAGCCCCTTTAATGCATTGTACTTGAGTTGCTTCTTCAAAGTTCTCTCGTACTTGAATATGTTCCTTAAATGCTCCATTGATCATTAATTTTGATATTTCAGCTCCTACGGTCATTTTCCTTGCATATGTTATGCCAACGAAGTGACCAAGGTAAGGGAGAATGTGTTAATATCTTGCAATATAGAGGAATGCTGTAATTCCTAAGGGATTCTCCTGGATGGTTTTTATATAGAGTTTATACAAAGAATTAACTATATACATAGTGTTTAATACCTAGAAAAGTTTGAGTTCATCCACATTTTCGAATTAGAGCATGAAATGCTTATTAGAGTGAAAAATCACAAGAAGATTGGAATGAAACTCTTTGAAATGAGGTAAATGATGTATGGTACGAGTAGAAAAATACTTTGAATCTATTTATATAAAAAATTCATCAAAATGTCGAAGACCAATGGTTTAAAAAAAATGGGTAAATGTTTTTTGGTTCAATCGATTAAACTCCCCTTCAATCGATCAGGTAATGCATCGATCGATTGCTATAATTCCAACATTTTTTAATCATTCCGATTCACCCCCCCCCCCCCCCCCCCCCCAAGGAATAATTAAAAATTAAGCCAATTTAAAATAAATTGGCTTTAATAAACTAATTCATGAATTTATACAAATCTAGCCAATAAAAGAGTAAGATTTACAAGCCAAAGTGGGTCCAATTACACAGTCTGGATATGATAATTTTATTCAAGAAAATATTTTATAATCAATAGTGTATATGTGTGTGGTATGTGCTAACTATTCAAAACCTAGCATTCATCTAATCATGCATACATATAACTCAACTAAACAATCACATAAGCATAATTAGAAAAGTTCTCAATTGACAATCTCAAACATAAGCATGCATAGTGGTTCGATTTTCCTGCTCCATTGTCAGTAGACAAATTCTCGTTGAGTGTGCTGGTATTGACTATCGGAGGCTTTAAAATAAGTTCAACTCTAACCTTTACAAGCGTGCAGTCTTGTTTGAGACCCACACAATGACTTATCAAGCATACGCTCTCATTGGAGGTTCACGTTGGTTAGTTTTCTATCATCTAACTAACAACTTCTGTTTTACTTGAAGGACCTATGTTTACTCCCGCTAGTGGCTCCCATAGAGAATAACACGTACACACTTGTGTCCGATGAACTCAAACCAACAGAAGAGCCTAAGTCCTACCCGAACTTATCGACTTTATGTCACAAACTCTTACTCTCAATCCTATACAACTAAAGAGAGTATATGGACTCACACTTGATAACTTAGTTGACAGATTGAGCCCCTTTAATGCATTGTACTTGAGTCGCTTCTTCAAAGTTCTCTCGAACTTGAATATGCTCCTTAAATGCTCCGTCGATCATTGATGTCGATATTTCAGCTCTTACAGTCATTTTTCTTGCATATGTTGTGCCAACGAGGTGACCAAGGTAAGGGAGGTTGGGTGAATATCCTACAATACATAAGATTGTTGTAATTCCTAAGGGATTCACCTGTATGGTTCTTATAGAGAGTTTAGACAAAGAATTAGGTATATACATAGTGTTAAATACCTAGAAAAGTTTGAGTTCATCCACATTTTTGAATAAGAGCATGGAATGCTTATTAGAGTAAAAAATCACAAGAAGATTGGCATGAAACTCTTTGAATTGAGGTATATAATGTATGGTATGAGTGGAAAAATACTTAGACTCTATTTACACAAAAATTTATCAAAATGTCGAAAGCCAATGGTTTAAAAAAAATGGATAAAAATTGGGAGGTTCGATCAATTAAACTCCCCTTCAAACGATCAGGTAATGCATCGATCGATCGCTATAATTCCAAAATTTTTTAATTATTCCTCCCCCCCACCCCCCCCTCCTTCTTTCCAAATTTAAGACTTCCAAGCCAAAGTGGGTCCAATTACATAGACTATATATGATATTCCAATTCAAGTAACTAGTTTATAATTAATAGTGTGGTATGTGCTAACTATTCAAAACCTAGCATTCATCTAATCATGCATACATATAACTCAACTAAACAATCACATAAGCAGAATTAGAAAAGTTCAAAATTGATAATCTTAAACATAAGCATGCGTAGTGGTTCAGTTTTCCTACTCCATTGTCAGTAGACGCACTCTCCTTGAGTGTACTGTATGTGTTAACTATTCAAAACCTAGCATTCATCTAATCATGCATACATATAACTCAACTAAACAATCACATAAGCATAATTAGAAAAGTTCAGAATTGATAATCTTAAACATAAGCATGCATAGTGGTTCAGTTTTCCTACTCCATTGTCAGTAGACGCACTCTCCTTGAGTGTACTGGTATTCACTATCGGAGGCTTTAAAACAAGTTCAGCTCTAATCTTTACAATCGTACACTCCTGTCTCAGGCCTACACAATGACTTATCAAGCGTATGCTCTCGTTGGAGGTTCTTATTGGTTTGCTTTCTATCATCTAACTAATAACTTCAGTTTTACTCGAAGGACCTATGTTTACTCCCGCTAGAGGCTCCCATGGAGACTAACATGTACACACTCGTGTACGGTGAACTCAAACTTACAAAAGAGCCTAAGTCCTTGTAAGACCCGTATCTTAGTCCGTACCGTTCCGTAGACTCTCGTGGTCTTCTCGGTCGAATTTTGGCAACCTTCGACCCTTAACCGATATTTACGCGTGACCTCGATTCGTATGCCGTCAACCCATATCGACTCAACCCAAGACCTTTACCATAACGATCGCGTCGTTGCTGCGATTCTGATGCCGCGACTTGCACGCCGAGGTGATACCCTAGTCAGGAGATGTAGGCCAACGTTTGGTGCGAGAAAAATGCTGCGCGTTACGATAACCAAAGGAATCTCTACGACTTGTCACATCAATTCATCAATCTCAACATGTCAAGTACACATCAACTTTCACCCATTCCCAAGCAAGCCTCAAAAGTCAAAAAGTTCTTACACAAGCCATGTCTTTCTTACACAAATGGCCACCAAAGTCAAAAAGTCTCTTACACCCATCACTCACCACATCCATCACTCCATCACCTATCACTCTCTCTCTCTCCCTTTACAAGTCTCTCTCTCATTTTCAAACTCATTCCAAGCAACCAAAACTCCATACGTATGAACCTCTCCCATCTCTCCAGAGAGCCACAAGTGTGGCCCACCCTTCCATCTCAAGATCTCACATCTCAACCATCCGAACCTTATCTTATCCGTTGAAATTGAAGCTAAGGAGCTAAGGAACCCAAGGGAGCAAGAAGATTGAACGGTGGGTGCTTGATAATAGTAGTTTTTCATATGTTTAAGATGGGCCAAGTGAGGCCAACCGATCAATGGTTTGGATCTCACTTGGGACCCTAAGATGTGGCCTATGGCCCACTTTGATCATCATGATCATTCTATGATGGAGCCATTCTCTATGGGCCCCATCATGATGTTTATTTCCTTACTTTAGATAGGTCATCTAGACCGTCCATATTAGTGGGGAAAGGATCTCCATCGTTGAGTTTTGATTTTGATGGGCCCACATACTTTAGGGCCCACTTGATGTATGATTTTATTGCAAGGGAGGGCTCATAGTGGCGGAGCCCTCCATCACAAGTGTGTCCCACTCTCTTCCTCTCTCTCCCTCTTCTTTTCATATTTTTTTTTGATAATGATGTGTTTATGTGGCCCACTTGAATGGACCCCACCATGAAGTATTTATTTTATCCAAGTTATCCTCAAGTGGGGCCCACCTTAAATGTATTGTACCCACACTATCCTCCATGAGGTGGCCCACCATAAGTAGGGCCCACCTCTAATGTATTTATGTGCAATGTCCAGCGTCCCTGGACGCTGGACGTGGGTTGGATAAAAACACAAATATTGGCTTGTTTCCATGCCTATAGGTGGCCCACTCATGTAGGCCCCACCTTCATGTATTTTGTTAATCTAATCCGTCTATTCCCTTCCACGGCTCGTTTTAGGCGTTGAGCCAAAAAATGAAGCTAATCCGTTCATTGGGTGGGTCATACCTCTCAAAACAGTGATTCTCACCATTTAAATTTATTTTAAAATTTTCTACAGGCCTAAATGTGTTCAATATTGGACTCATTGGGCTTATCTTGAGCTAGGGGAGTTAGTGGATAGGGTGGATTTACCTGATGCGGGCCGTACAACCGAAAAATCGTAAAAAAACCCATTTCAAAAATTAAAAAAAAAATATAAAAGGCAGCGCCTGCTGTCACTGACGCAGCAGCAGGACGCTGCCACGTCTGGACCGACGACAATAGGGTCCCACGGCTCCAGCCGTGGACTCCACCATGATGTATGTTTACCATCTGACCTGTTCATATGGTGGGCCACCCCCTAAGGTGGGCGCCCTCCAAATTTTGGCCCCATTCACAAATCAGGTGGCCCACACTGCAGGAAACAGTGAGATTGAACCTCTGCCAATGAAACTCTTTTTTTTTTGGGCCACAGAGGTTTTGGATCAAGATGAAATTTGTGTTTTTCCTTTTATTCAGGTCCTCGTGACCTCATGAACAGTTTGGATGAGAAATAAACATTATAGTGGGCCCCAGCCCCACCCCTTGGTCCACGTGACCTTATAATTAGGTTGAATGGTAAATAAACATTACGGTGGGTCCCCCCTGGTTAAGTGGTAAATAAAAATTATAGTGGGCCCCCTGGTCCACATGTTGGATGATAAATAAATATTATAGTGGGCCCCCTGGCCCACACGCTGGATGATAAATAAATATTACAGTGGGCCCCCAAGGTCCACGTGACCTTATGTATAGATTGGATTGTAAATAAATATTACAGTGGGCCCTAGCCCATGTGACCCTATGAACAGTTTGGATGGAAATAAACATCATGTTGAGCCCAGTTTGGATGGAAAATAAACATTATGTAAGGCCCATGGGTCGAGGCCCACTTGATGTATTCTAAGGCCCATGGGATTAGACCCATTTGATGTATTCTAAGGGCCATGGGAATAGGCCATTTGATGTTTTAGGGGCTCATGGGTTAAGGCCCATTGAGATGTACTATGGCCTATGGGTTGAGGCCCATTTGATGTACATATGGGGCCTAATTGGTGTGGCCCATTTACTACATATACGACCTATGAGATTAGGCCCATTTGATGCAATCTAAGGCCCATGGGTTATGACCCATTGCAATGCACATAAGGCCCATTGGTGCGGCCCATTGATGTGGACCATTTGATGAATAAAAGGCCCATATGGTATGGCCCATTTGATGTATTTAAGGCCCAAAGGGATGTACCTAAGGTCCATTACAATATGTGATTCTAGCACGGATTATGTAATAATGTTTATGACGGTCATGCCTTGGGAGCAATGTTGGTTTGACGTCCACATTGCAAGTATAGTGTTGGTTAAATGTCTGCATTATGACTCTCCCTAGGGCCCATTGATAGGCCATACTTGTTGTGTGTCGGCCGTCTAGGCCACCTGCATTGTAAGGATAATGCATTACTTTATAACATGTTTACTATAGTTTCATGACTCATGATCATACGCATCATATGTATGCTTGATATGAGAAGTGACTGATCATAGGATATGCCTTCGGACAGATTGTTTATGGGACCCCGATTAAGCGGTGTTGCCCTATATGAGCGCACGATATGCGCAGGATTTACTACATGATTGGATAGTGTGATTCATGCATTTTACATTTTGTGATATGGTTACTGTACGCCCTAGCGACATCGGGGCCGTAGCCTCTACAGAAGTATTGTGGTTGACAGGATTGGATACCAGAAATTTTATTCTACATGGGGTGCTATAGATATCTCTGGGTGAAAGTCCTTAAACCCTTATGGTACCAAGAGGTTGCTCCAACGTCTAGACTGAGTGGGTACAGGAGCGTCGAGTGCCGATTACTAGACGGTTACGCTTTCCACTGTATCGTGATCGGTTGGAAGGGAGTGCAGCCTTACCCGCTCGAGAGTAGGAGGCAAAGCTAGACTGAGTCTAACCAGCTCGAGGAATGGGTCTGCTATCGACGTGTCGAGCTTGATATTAACAGACGGATAGTGAGGTCTCTTCCACTTACCTTATTGCATGCGATGGGGCGACGATCTGGTTTAGAGTGTACTAGACCCCGGTGATATTCTAGATTTGAGTTGTATTGATATGTGGACATAGATGAGGATTTGTATGCTTGAGTTGCATTTCACATCGCATGGCCTTGGTATGGCCAATATCATTCATGTCTTGCATCGCCTAGCCTTGGTACGGTTAATGGTATTCATGGATCTATCTGCATATTCCGTATTATTTGATATTGCATGATCATATTACGACCTTACGCACACACTTTCACCACCCTCAAGTTCTCTCGTACTTGATTATGTTCCTTAAATGCTCCGTCGATCATTGATGTCAATATTTCAGTTCCTACGGTCATTTTCCTTGCATATGTTGTGCCAATGAGGTGACCAAGTTAAGGGAAGTTGGGTGAATATCCTACAATACATGAGAATGTTGTAATTCCTAAGTGATTCACCTGTATAGTTCTTATAGAGTTTAGGCAAAGAATTAGGTATATACATAGTGTTTAATACTTTGAAAAGTTTGAGTTCATCCACATTTTCGAATAAGAGCATGAAATGCTTATTTGAGTGAAAAATCACAAGAAGATTGACATAAAACTCTTTGAATTGAGGTATATGATGTATGGTATGAGTGGAAAAATACTTAGACTCTATTTAGACAAAAAATTCATCAAAATGTCGAAGGCCAATGGTTTTTAATAAAATGTGTAAAAATTGGGGGATTCAATCGATTAAACTCCCCTTTAATCGATCAGGTAATGCATCGATCGACCGCTATAATTCCAACAAAATTTTAAAATCTTCTAAGATGATTTGGGCCATGTTTGATTACCTGATCGAGTTTGATTAATCGGATCAAATATTGATCGATGACACCTATAAGTCTTTTATTTTTGGGCAGTTTTGTTCAGCAGAAGCTCAAGACCTCTATAGCCTATTTAAGCATGTTCAAATGGAGCTTCTGAGGCCAATGGATGTTCAAATAAGGTTTACCTATTAAACCATTATTTTGTAGAGGTGAAGGGTTGTTTTGGATTAACATTAGGGTCACCAAGGCACTTCATATACTTATTATTCTTCACTTCCTTTATGCTACAGTCTTCATCTGTCTTCTTCGGTCTTCAGAATTAATGAAGCCACTGTCCTAACATAACTAAGTTCGACTAATATAGGAACTTTTATTATTATACACTAAAGTAGCAAGAGTCAATCTTATCCTCCTATAGATAAGAGGAAGGTATCTAAAGATCCAAAGAGTTACCATGAAAGTACATTCACACGAGGTAATAATTAAATAAAATGAAATCGTTTTGTAGATAATAGGTCCATGAACATAATTACAATCATGTTGGAAAGTTAATAATACTAGGCATTTGTTAGGTTTATACTACACATGTCATCACACATAAGTTATGACTTATCTCATTCACCCACAACATGATTTTTTGTCAGGCCAACATTAATTGTGTAGTAGAGTAATGAAATGATTATTTTATGTTGATTTTGATTAGTTTCTTAAGACTAATGGAAAATACAACATCTCACCGCTTGTATTCTCATCCTTTATTCTTCTTAAGAGAGGAGGGGATCACACTTCAATTTATGAACATGGCCCTAATTGTACTCTCTTGTATATTCAAGGTTAGATAACTCACGTGAGTAGGTGATTAACTTGTTGATAAAGATAAAGATTACTCAAGATCTCAACAAAAATGTTAATGATCTACACACTTCATAGAAAATAGTGCATAACATAAGATAAAAACTAATTAATAACAAATAAAATTAATATATTTTATGTTATAAGCATACAAATGCATCACTCAAGCTCTTCTCAATCCCATTAGCCTGACATGAACTAGGAATAGGTCTCTTATGATAGGTTCCATTATGGGGGGGTCCACCAACATTTCTTTGGTGGGAATGCAGTTGAGGAGAACCTTTTTATACTCATTTGATAATGTAATTTAGTGATACTTAATCTCTATGTGCTTAAACTTTTGGTAGTATTTGGGTTCCTTTGCTAAATCAATGATAGAGGTTTGTCTATCCTCAATGACACATGCCCATGAATGCTCGGTATAATACACATGGTATATAAGATTGATGAACCCATGAACACTCTTGAACTATAGCAAAGCATGCAATGTACTCAACCTTCATAGTTATAATCGTTGTAGATGTTTGTTTCGTACTTGAACATGAGATAGTACCCCCTTCGAGCAAGAATAGATAGTCATAAGTTGACTTTTCCTAATTACAGTTATTACCCAAGGCAACCTTAGAAAATTCTTAAAGTTCAATATTCATGCCTTCATATCATTGCATTAGATCCTCAGTTCCTCTGATATAGTGGACGACTTACCAATGAGATTTTTATGCTCAATCTTTAGTGGAGTTGCCAATTTGTCTGGAATAGATTGACAAGCACACTAGAAACACGATGTGGCAAAAGGGTCAAAAATATTTTTATGGAATTACCATTAGATAAAATCTCAGCATCTACCATAAGTCAAGTCATAGAACCAACATAACTCAGGTCGATATGCAGTTTGGATTTTGATAAATCCACATGGTCTACATCAACAGGTTTTGATTAAGGGCCTCAGTTATGTGGAAGGAAGGTTTGAGGCATTATTTCCCACTCATATATATTTAAGGTCTCAACTTTACTAGATTTAAAATTAAAATAGCCCTAGATTATGGTTTGAAAATAGGTAAATGAATAAATCAAGAAATAAACACAAATCTACAATAAGGGGCATATGAGAGAAGAAACAGAGCAACACAGTAAGCAAAAATAAAAAATATTAAAAAAATAGTAATGAACTAGCCGTATTAATCGAGCGCCTAAAGAAGTGAGGTAGAAGGAATAATTTTGACACTCCTCTAGCAAGGAAGATAATCAAAGTTCGTAGATATCTAAATCTACTCTATGATTATTTTTTTAATATAAGATAACGAGTCCCTATTAGACATGTGAGTGGGGAAGGAAGAACATTAGCACTCCTTAATTAATAAGATGGCTAGAGCTCTTATATCCTTATACCACTCCTAGTACTTTCTCTATTAAACCTATGGGACGGTAGCCTTAGAGAGATGTGGGAACTTTACCCTTTTCTCGAGGATATCCTCGCCCAACCTTCAAAGCTTCTCACCAAAACTTGTGCAAGGGTAGTCTTAGAAAGAGTTGAGCACCTTACTCTTTTCTTTAGGATGTCCTCACGTAATTTTCAAGGCTTGTAATTGTTATTGAAGTGTGTTGTAAATGACAGGGGTGAAAGGTATTTATAGTTGAATGTGATGGCATTTTGATTATTTTAGAATATGTGAGGGATAAAATGGCATGTTTCTTTTTGTGGTTGACTTTTGGAAGCTCTTGAACACATTGCATCTTCTTATTGAGTGGTTGGATAATTAGAATGGTAACTTGGGTGAAGGTTAGATGTAAAAGGGTAAAATGATTTTCTTTTAATAATTTTTGGTAGTAATGTTGAAAATGACTTATAATAAGGGGAGGGATGAAAGAAAATTATGTTATAACTAAGTTTTCATCAAAAGTAAAAATCTAACTTTTACTTATGATCTTTGACCAAATCCCAACTTTTGACTAATTGATCATTCATTGTATGGATACTAGACAATTTTCTAGAGGAGAAAATATGCTAGTAGCAATTGAATTTTCGTCACCACCAGATGACCAATCTGGCCTTGTTCAAGGGTTAGATGGCATGGATCATACTTTAGGCTAGTTTGGAGTTGGTTGGGGATGTTTTGGGATGAACTCACATAGACTTATATAGAATTAGATATGGTGTGATTTTGAGTTTTCCTAGGAAAAGTGATCTTTCCAATCATGTGTGATCAAATTTTCCATTATTAGGTGGGGTATATCTTCAGTAGGGGTTGCATGTAATTGAATGACAAAGCTTTAAACGCCCTATCATTCTAGTCAAATTTTGGAGCGCTATTTGCCTCAATTGTTTGTTCAATAAAATGTAACTTTTGTGCTTTTAAGAATTAAAGGATTGATGTAATTACTCAGTACGTTCTATAGCCTTATAGGAATCCAACTGCTACAATCTGACCGAGAGACGTGATAAGTATCCCTCACTATATGGTCACTTTAAGATTGTCCATGAGTTTGGATGTCAAAATGACTAGCTACAACTCGCATTGTCTTTTATTATTCAAACATTTGTTGTGACATTTTTTTTACTAAAATGTACTTTCCACTTGTCTTTCATTGTTCGAATGTTTGATGTGACCTTTTTACTATAATGGACTTTTCACTTATGATGAGCAACAACCCTATCTAGAATATGACTCAAATACTACATTTCCTTACATTTGTGAGGTGTAATCAATTGACACTAGCAATTTAAGTTAACTACAATATGTTTCTTATGAACTTAGCAAACTGAATGTCAAGGATACTACATCAATGTTGATGATGCGTAGGAGTCTATTAAGTATGGAAGACTCCTTAGTGCCTCATATATCATGCATGTTTATCTAAAAATATTTTATTGCTTGAAAATTTATTGTTAAAGGCTCTCTACTTGGGAAATCTCCACTAGCGATTTTTTTTTTTAAAGATTGTCTTTATGATTTTATGGATTTATTAGGGATGGGTCCTAGCAAAAATATGTAAGCAACTTTATTGGGGAAAGAAGATGTGGGATCTCGGTCTTTTGTAACACCGCTAGTGCCCACATAGTGCCCACACGTCCTAATCCACACCATTGATAGACCATACATTGCACCTTAGTACACCCAGCAACCCCGCCCGAATGAATTATTATGGATGACCTTGAAACCTTTGCCATGTGGACCACGTCGTCCTTGCGGTCTCCACAATGAAAACCGTGCATCAATCCGATGCTCCGTTAATGAGATATGACCCATCGAATTCATGACCCAAATTGCGTATCTTGTAACAACAAGCAACCTTTATTGTGCAGGGCCCATTGACTTAAGTCCATGTGGGCCTAAAGTTCACTTTCTAGAATATGAAAATTATCACAAGATATGATAATCACTACATGACAAATGAAGAGCTAACACATATAAGATAATGCATTATAAGACAAAAATGGATTCTACCCCAAAACCATCATTATCCCTCTCCCCATGCCTTAGAAACTAATCAAGGCCCATGTCCACCCTATCTTGCACATGCATCCAATACATGTCCTATTTTGTGCCACATCACTTTAAACAACTAATTGAAATACTTAACTTCATCATCCACCATGCATTACTTACAACCCACAATCCTTATCCATTCATTAGCCAATGTATGCCTAGATTTCTTCCACTTTAGACAATGCATACTTAGCACCAACCACCTCATCTATCCACTATCCGTAATATACATCACATTCTGTTGAGGCATAAAAAAGAGAAGAAAGAATTGAAAATTAAGAAGATAAATATTAAGGAAAAAGAAGGAAACAGAAAATGAAACAGAAGGAATGTCTTTAAAGTGGTTTTCGTGAGTCCTCGCAGATCATATTGGTTGCGTTGGTTCGCACAACCAGTAATACCAATTGCACGGGTTCGCGCAACCTGTTTTAGGACTTGTTGTCTATAAATGATCATAATTGATAAGAGGTGGGTTCTATAGCACAAAGATCGAGGTTTCGCATGTGTGGAGGCCTATAAATATCCATTCCCCTTCTCGTTTGAAAGGATTGAAGATTTTGGAAGAAGTGTAGAGCGGTAAAGAAGACTGAAGGTAGGAGTGCAGAGAAGTCCAGGGTTTGCTATGCAACCAGACTGCCATGCAGTCAATAATGATAAGAGACCAAAATGCTGTCAAAATGATCAGGCTCTAGTTCCTCTTTTGTTCAAGCTTCAAGAAGAGAAATCAGTTGATCGGATTCGCATAATATTCCTCTTAAAGAGATGATCGAATCATGATTTGAAGTGTTGCCAAATTTGACATCCGGCTTCGATATTTGAACTTTCTCAATTTCTATGTTTTAGATAATTTATCTCAGAATCAATGGACACCCAAGGATGTAAATGAACTCAATATCAATAATACGATGATTGTTCTTAATGTACTCTTTCTCTGTTATTTTTGAATAAGATAATATCTTAAACCGAATGCATTTGTTTCATGTTTGAAACAAAATGGCAACTCTGCTGGGGAAACATCTTCTCCTTCATCTCTTAGATAAATTATATTGTTATTCAAATAATAATTATGACTTTGTGTTTTATACTGAAGGTACAAAGATAAAATTGTGAACTATAATCAAATGGCAAACTCAGCGAGGAAGGTAAACTTTTACTTCACCGCAATTGGATTTATGGTGGAATATGTGCTAGATCAGCCTCCGGGGTGTGAAACCCAGTCTCCCATAAGCAAAAATGACTTAACCCAAGCAATGGTTAGAGTCGTGTCTCCTTTACCTCAAGTACTAGAAGATGATGAGAATTGGACTGTTGTAACATCTCGAAGAGCGTGGGCTCGAAATGCGAGGAGCTTCAGAACAAGTCTACTTTCACCATGAACTAGGGGACCAGTAACACGAAATGGTGCCATAAAGAATCCCGAATTGGCCCCTCCTACCATATATCCTGGGCAAACGGTTACATAATTAGCATGACGTGATTTCTCGGCTCTGATTGCTCCAAGAGGCCGATTGAAAAAATAACAAAAGGGGAAGGCGTTACTCGCGAGAGCACCTACTTCTATATCATCTCGATCAATCAGTTGTAGTGGAAGTATGGTAAAATCGAACGGGACTCCCCTCCTTGCAAGTCCCATTACATCAACATATTCTTATCCCACTCCGATTACAGCTTCATCAGGAAGCAGGGGAGCTACAGTACACATGGCCAGAACAGGTCAGGGGATTATGCGGACTACGGCAGACCGTATGAATGAAATCGCACAAGCACAGAGGACATTAATGGAAGAAGTGTAGATCAGCAAAGAAGACTGAAGGTAGGAGTGCAGAGAAGTCAAGGGTTTGTGCAGACCCACGCAAACCATGTTGGTTGTGTGGGTCCGCGCAACTAGACTACCATGTAGTCAATAATGATGAGAGGCCAAAATGCTGTCGAAATGATCAGGCTCTAGTTCCTCTTTTGTTCAAGCCTCAAGAAGAGAAATCAGCTGATCGAATTCTCATAATATTCCTCTTAAAGAGATGATCGAATCATGAGTCGAAGTGCTGTCAAATTTAACATCTAGCTTCGATATTTGAACTCTGTCAATTTCTATGTTATAGATAATTTATCTCAGAATCAAGGGACACCCAAGGATGTAAATGAACTTAATATCAATACTACGATGATTGTTCTTAGTGTACTCTTTCTCTGTTATATTTAAATAAGATAATATCCCAAACTGAATGCATTTGTTTCTTATTTGAAACACATTCCACCTCACTTTTAGTACTATTAAGACCCCATAAACTTATCACCTTAACCCTCATTCTTTATATACGAGTAGGAGCTCTCTTAAACTCATACTTTTACTATACTTATAAATGCTGAGATTTTAGGAGAGAGTGATAGAGAGTGGGGCTAAGGTGTGGCCCACTATTGAACTTAGAGGGAGTGGACCACACATCATCATCCACCTGTCCATCCATTTGAGGAGAGTTTACACCCCTCCTTCCATACTCCTCATCCTCCTCTTTCTTCCTTTTATAATTTTTGATGTATGTGGGGTCCACTAGTGTAGAGCCCCTGTGTGCATGTATTGTTGGTTACCAAGGTGGTTCATGTTAGTATGGTCCATTATGATGAACATTATATATCCACACCCTTCACATGTAATCCTTTAAAAATATATATATATGAATAAAAATCTAAACAAAAACTTGTAAAACTTGTATAAAATCAACCATGCTAAGATCTAAGTTGAAACTTGGTAATAAACACAATATAAGATAACACATATCCAAATTTCATAGCTATTTAATGGTCCAATCATCTGTAGCATCAACTTTACTTAGCGGTTGTCCAACAATGCACAGATGGTCCCGATTTGCTAAAAATGGACCTATTTTTGGTCCCTTTATTAAATCCAATAGAAATATATATTCCATTGAGTTCGTAGAAGATCAAATTATCTTTCTAATGGTGTATAATAAGCCTCAATTGGAGTTTGGATGATTGAGATATTGGTCTTATACGAAAATGTATCCGGAGGTTTATTCTGGCTACATATGTTGTGGGCCATGTCCGTGATTTCAGCAGTCATATCTTTTTTATATTTTTTCTTATCTTACTTTAGTTAGTTAATAATCATATTTACGGTCTTTGTGGTCAAATTCATTGTTTATAAAATATAGAAAATTATGGACCAAAAGATACTTCTTTGAGGGTAAATCTTGAATTGTTGTGTGGTCTAAATAGGTCAAGGCCTCGTATAGTTCAAAACTTATATATATATATCCTAAATGATGTATTTCTAAACCATCCATTGTCTTGGATTTTCCATATGAGAATCTAATAATAAAGATTTGATCGATACATTTCACGTGCTACTTGATGTGTTTGTTGTATATGTGTTGTCCATAATACCCATCCTCTTATTAACCCACTTGGGAGTGGAACCACTTGTGATTTATATATTTTATTGGCTCATCCAATCTGGACATCCATGTGTATTGTTGTGTGTCTTATTTATGGTTTGCCATCGTGTGGGCCCAACTTTCCATTGGATCTATTTCATTTCGTTTGCACTTTTTGTTTGCAGAAATGTTTTTAAGTACCTAACTGCTTTGCATGTAGGCCTCTTGATGTTGAGGGTCAAATATTGCATATCAGACCTAGTTATTGCCTGGATTTATGAACATGGTACCGTTTAAAAGCCCAATTTAATTGTGTTTGTGTTGTAAGGTGTAATTACGAGCTTAGACTGGATCAGTATGGTAAAAGTATGGATTTAACGCTTAGAATGCACCAAGGCAAGGGACGGACTCCAAAGGAATCAAGATCAATGGATTTACACACCAGAGATCTAAGAAAACTGAGAAACTGAAGCTCAAGTAGATTGAAAGACATCCAGAATGTAAGATCATAGGTTTCTAACTATCCATTCAGTTTGAAACTTCATACAGGACCTGGAGACCATATATTAACCGCACACGTCGAAATTCAGTTGTTGGATCCTTGTGGAAGTAGCCCAACGGACAGATCAAACCCTAAATTAATGATTTGGGACCTACCTAAGATCTGGATATACTTCAATTTTGGTCTCAACCCTTTAAATTAGATGGGGAAGAAGATGGACTAATTAGATTTCATATATACATCACTAGTGGACCCCACTGGTAGGGCCAGTGCAGAGTGTACAAGGGCACTCGATGTGTACTGGATCGAGACAACCGGTCAGTGCCCACTGACCCGATCCATCTCACACATGGAGACAGCGAACGGACGTTGCCAGTGCAGAGTGTACAAGTGCACTCAATGTGTACTGGATCGAAACAACCGGTCAGTGCCCGCTGACCCGATCCATCTCACACACGGAGACAGCGAACGGACGTTATCCGTCTGTTTTTATGTAGTGGGCCCCACCCATCACCTGTATCAACGATTTGGACCATTCATTCATCCGTGGGGCAGCAAAAACCCATGCCTAGGTGGAAGAATAGGTGGAAGAATGGCAAAAGATCGCGAAGATTGGTTTTTAGCTGTTCAAATGTAGGACAAACAGCGGAGCAAACTATTCTGTGGGCCACATCGAATCCAATCTGAAAAAAACCATTTCTTGCTAGTTTTTTGACGTAATTGTAATGGATGAAGTGGATTTCATAGACACCGAAAGGTGTGGGCCCCACCGACAGCCAGCGCAAGAAGAGCTGGCTCTGTTTCGCAATCCCGAAAAATCGGATGCAACGTGTGGCTGTGGGCCATCACGGTGGTCTAACTCTTCGATCCAAACCATCCAAACGTTGGAGAAGGGCACCACAACAATTCCTATAGAGTCAGAATGAATGACACAGATGGTCATCCACGCTAAACACAAATCAAATGCAGCTGTTTTGTGCGTTCTCCTTACGAAGGAACAGAGGGCTATTCCTACTGCGATTTGGACTGCGAAAAGAGGTTAGTTTGTCCAATTATAACCACCACCCATTCCTTCTCTATAAAAGGAAGTAAGAAAGAGAGATTTGGGGTTGCATTCAATTCCAATCTGGATATGGAGCAGTGAGAGAGAGAGAGTAGTTGTAAAATTTATTTTTATTTTTATTTTTATTTTATTTTCTCCTCTTTTTATTATTTCTTTTAAGATGTTTAGACTAATCATGTCTATTTTAGGCTAAACCTCTTAGCTAGGGCTAAGAGGTGAACCTTGTAGCATGATGGGGAGACTTTTTGCTTATGCCTTTTGTTTAGACTGAACTGATGCTGATTTTAGTTTAATTAAGGGAATGTTTTTAGTTTTTAATGGACTGTTGTGACTAAAATTATAATGAGTCTGCGATAGCTTTGAGCATGTTCCTTTCCTTTTATGTTTATGATGTAAGTAAGCCCTATTGTTCACCATTTTCTCCTGGGCATGGTCGGATGACGGTACCCTTCATAGCCTTCATACATTATTGATTAGTTAGTAATTAGTTTAATTGTGTTGTTTACTTTGGCTCCTGGGCATGGCTTGGTGATGGAATCAATTCTAATTCATATACCTTTCATCTCTTGAAAACAATATCAAAGGAAGTTCAGTTGATTTTCATGGTTATACCCTTCAACTAAATGAAGATGGGACTCAAAGTCCAGTTGAGTTCTTGAAACAAGCATAAGATCTCTCTGATCTCTACAAGTGGATCCCCTGAATCCCTAGTTTTCTTTCCCTGAATTCTTTAAGTTTTAGATAATTATTTCATTATTATTCCTCAAATTACAGTCGATTTAGATTTCATCTTAGTCTAGTTCTAGTTATACTTAATTTTAGATAATGTACATGTATCAGTCCTTTAGGATTCGACCTCAGTCTTACTGAGTTTATTACTACATCACAACCCTATACTTGGGGAGTGAATAATTTTTTGGCGTCATTGCAAGGGACTAATGACTACGATTCTTTAAAATTAATTGGTTTTAGAATTATTTTAAGATTAGGATTTTATTAACTTTAGTTTTAGATTTTTTTCCTTCTATTTGATATTTGATTTTTAGAAACTAACTTATTTTTCTATTTTGTAGGATCCTAACATACACTTCTAATCTGGTAACTTCTTTCTAACTTCTACCCCTCTTACTTTCCATACTATTGCAGGATCCTTTCTTTTATTTTTCTTAGGATTAGATTTAGAGTTAGGGTCTCACCATATATATGCACGAGTAGGAACGTCAGTATGCTGAGAAGAATAATCTGTATTGGTGTCACGCCCCAAACTCGGAAACCGGGCTCACAAAATTTTCGATCGCCGAATCCAATGCCGACAGCCTCCATAGAGCCCCATTCTCGGCTCCTAGCTCCCATTCGATAGGTTCCGATACTGGGATGCTACGAGGAGGATTTTCAATGTCAGTTTGATTCGTAATAAGCATAACCAATGGCATAACCCACAAACAACAACCAAGAACTCTATTACATTTCCACTATGATCAAAAACTTTACAAGTACAATGAGCATAAAGGGAAATACAATGGTAAAGAACAAAAACTCCAAAATGCTCTGCAACGTGCTCCTGCCTCAGCGCTGCTGCGAACCAACGTCACCTGCATGCAACGGTCGTGTATAAGCTTACAGAAAGCTTAGAGGGTGGTGAAAGTGTGTGCGCAAGGTAGTAATATGAACATGCAATAACAGAGTAATGCAGAATATGCAGATGGAACCATAATATCATGAGCCGTACCAAGGCTTATGCGATGCAAGACATGAATGGTATCGGCCACCCCAAGGCCATGCGATGTGCAATGCAACTCAAGCATATAGATCCTCATCTATGTCCATACATCAATATAGCTCAAATATTGGATATCATCGGGGTCTAGTACACTCTAAACCAGATTGCTGCGACATCGCGCGCAATAAGGTAAGTGAAAGAGACCTCACTATCTGTCTGCCAATATCGGGCGTGACTCGTCGATAGCGGACCCATTCCTCGAGTTGGTCAAACTCAGCCTAGATTGCCCCCTACACTCGGGCGGGTGAGGTCGCACCCCCTTCCAACCGACCACGATACAGTGGAGAGCACAGCCAACTGGTATTCGGCACTCAGTGCTCATCTACCCACTCGGTCTAGACGTTGGAGCAACCTCTTGGTACCATAAGGGTTTAGGGACTTTCATCCAGGGATATCTATAGTACCCCATGTAGAACAGGATTTTCGGTATCCAATCCTGCCAAACACCATGCGTCTGTGGAGGCTACGGCCCTGATGTGACTAGGGCGTACAATAACCATGTCACACAAGTGCGAAATACATGATTCACGCTATCCAGTCATGCAACAATTCATGCGCATATCATGCGCTCATGTAGGGCAATACTGCCTAACCAGGAGCCCACCTGCCCGAAGGCAAATGCTATGCTCAGACAATTGTCACGTCAAGCATACATATGATGCGTATGATCATGTGTCATGAACTGTACTAAACATGTAAATGAGTGATGAACCACCCTTACAACGCAGATGGGCTTAGACGGCCGAAACACCGTAAGTACGGCCCAGTAATGGGCCATAAGGAGAGTCGTAATGTGGACATCCAACCAACATTACACTCGCAATGTGGACGTCAAACCAACATTGCTCCCAAGGCACGATCTTTGTAAACATCGGTACTTAGTCTGTAATGGATTTACACATTGCAATGGACCGTAGGTTCTTCCCATTGAACTTTATATATATATATCAAATGGGCTATATCTTATGGGCCTTCAATTCATCAGATGGGCCACATAAATGGGTCATACCAATGGGTCTTATGTGCATTGCAATGGGTCAAAATCCGTGGGCCTTGGATTGCATCAAATGAGCTTAGTCTCATGCGTCTAATATGTGACCAATGGGCCACACCAATTGGGTCCCACATGTAGATCAAGTGGGCCTTAACCCATAGACCCAATCATGAGTTAAATGGGCCTAAACCCCTAGGCCTTAATCAAATAAAATGGGCCTAACTCATGGGTTTCAAATGAATCCAATGGGCCTAATCCCATGGACCCTTTTATAATCAAATGGGATTAGTCCCATGGGCCTTACAATATATCAAATGGGTCCACATCCATGGGCTTTAAGAATGCAACAAAGGGTCCGATTTCATGGGCCTTGAAGTACATCAAATGGGCCTAGTCCCATGAACTTGCAACACATCAAATGGGCCTAAGCTCTTAAGCCTTGAATGAATCCAATGGGCCTAGCCCATAAGCATTTCATAAACCAAATGGGCCTAGCCCATAGCCCTTTGCTAAATCAAAGGGATGGATGGCCTGGATGCATCACATGCGTCAAGGGTGGGGCCCACATGAGGGACCGTCATAGCGTATATGATATGTTATATAATATACATAAACTACATAATATTTATATATATATATAGTATATACTATATTATATATAATATAAATATATAAAAATATATATACACACATGCTGCACACACACGCTACACATGCTGCACACACACTACACATGTACACACGCTGCACACATGCTGCACACACATGCAACACACGTATATGCAACCCACACACACGCAACACACACACAAAGCGATTAGGCCCCACCGTCACGCTGACGGTGGGAATAAAACCCATACCTCACTGTGGGTCCCATGTGGGGCCCACATGAGATGTTTATTATGCCATCCAGACCGCTCATAAGGTCACACGGTCCTGGGAGAAAGGGAAAAATAAATTTCATCTTGATCAAAAACTTCTGTGGGCCCCTAAGTAAGTTTCAATGGTAGAGGTCCAATTCACTTTTTCCTTTGGTGTGGGCCACCCAAGTAATGGATGGAGCTGATTTTTGGAGGGGGCCCACCTGAGGAGGGGACCCACCTCATGAACAGATTGGATGACAAACGAACATTACGGTGGGGCCCACGGCTAGAGCCGTGGGTCCCTGCCAGACGCCCGCCCGCACGCTGTTGCTACACGCAGCAGCGTGCAGCTGCTGTACAGCGTCAGAGGGGAGGAAGCTTCTTGAAATTTTTGGAGAAAAACCCGATTTTTGCAGTTTTTCAAGTGTGGGGCCCGCATCACATGAATTTGCTCCGCTCACTAGTTTCCCCAGCTCAAGACCAATCCAATGAGATCGCTAACGGCTCACTTTCGACCCGTAGAAGAAATCTAAATAGATTTTTAATGGTAACGAGATTATTTATAACACTATGGCCCACTAAATACTCCGATCAAACCCACCTCTTGGCTCAACGCCTAAAATGGTCCAAAGAATAGGATGGACGGTATGGATTGGATACAAACATCACAGTGGGGCCTATACAAGTGGCTTACCCCAATGACCTTTAAAAGCAAGGCCAAAATGTTTGCTTTGCTTCCGTCCAGCAACGTCCCTGGACGTTTTCTTCTTCCCTTTTTTTTTAATTTTTGGCCTCATCAAATACATCTAGGATGGGCCTCGTTTAAGTGGACCACCACATGATGAGGTTTGAGATTTGCACTGCATGTGTAAAGTGGGCCCCTCCTTTAGATGGTTTGGATCTAATACATGCTCCATGGTGGAGTCCATCCAAGTAGGCCATAAGGCCATTTCATCATATAAAACAAATAATTAAAAGAAAAGAGAGGGAGAGAGAGATAGAGAGTGGGACACGGCTTGTGATGGAGGGACCCCGACACTATGGGCCCTCCCTTGGAATAAATCATACAATAAACGGATCCCTTTGAACATGGGACCATCAAAAATGTAAATCAACGGTGGAGATCCATTCCCCACCGATATGGACGGTCTAGATGACCTTTCAAAATGAAATAAACATCATGATGGGGTCCATGGAGAATGGCCCCATCATGGAACGATCATGATGATCCAAATGGTCCATCGGCCACATATTAGGGTCCCAAGTGAGATCCACACCATGGATTGGTGGGCCTCACTTGGCCCATCATAAAAATAAAGAGAAACTACCCTATAGAGGCACCTACCGTTCGATCTTCTCGCTCCTAGGGGTTCCTTGGCACCTTAGCTTCAACTTCAATGGTTAAGATGAAGAATGGAGGGTTGAGATGGGAGATTTTGGGGTAGGAAGGTGGGCCACTTGGAGCTTAGGAGCTCTTGCAAATTTCATACGCATGGACTCTTTGGCTTTGGGATTTTTGAAATGAGAAAGAGAGAAAGAGAGAGAGTGATGTAAAGGGAGAGAGAGAGAGTGATGGATGGATGGGTGAGTGATGGTTGTGTAAGAAAAGCTTGACTTTTGAGGCTTTTGTGTAAGAGAGGTATGGGAGATGAAGACTTTTGTGGTTTTTTGTGTAAGCGAGGTATAGTTTGGGGAGACTTTTGTGGTTGCTTGGGAAAATGGAATAAAGTGATGTGTACTTGACATGTGATGGATTGATGGGTGATTGATTGATGGGATTGATGTGATTGATGTGATACATCGTAGAGATTCTCTTGGGTTTCGCAACGCGCGGTGTTTTCTCGCACCGAACGTTGGCCCATATCTCTTGACCAGGGTATCGCCTCGGCGCGCGAGTCGCGGTATCGGAACCGCAACGACGGCACGGTCGCTATGGTATGGTCTCGGGTTGAGTCGACTCGGGTTGTCGGCATATGAATCAGGGTCGCGCGTCGATATCGATTAAGGGTTGAAGGTTGCCGAAATTCGACCGGTAAGACCGTGGAAGGCTACGGAACGGTACGGACCAAGATACGGGTCTTACAATTGGGATGATGACTATGGTAGAAATTAACTTATGTCTAAAAAATTTTCTGAAACTATCATCAAGAACCAATCGGAATATAATGGTCCACCAGTTAAGAAGTCCTTATATTTTTTGAATTCCATATATAGTAATACCAAGGGAACCTAACGGCATGTTGAAAGGTGTTCCCTTGTGATCATGGGACGCACTCAAAATCGGGCCAAAACTAATTCTGCACTGTGTTTCTTACATATATTTCTCCAAGTAGCTATGCTTGGGCCATCACCGTAAATTGTACACAATCAACCATTAAGGCCCACTTTATACTTTTAAAAGCCCATACATAGATCTACCAGATGAATCCTTCCTTTCACCAGATGAAAGCCCCACATGATCATAAATCTGATTCGAAGATAGCCAGAAACCAACATTGCACAAAAAGTCTGTTTGACATAAAATTTATGTGGGCTCACATCAATGGGGTCCACCACCTTCCCAAATCATTTATGCAACAACTAAATTCTGAAAAACAGCTCCTAGGTTCTGATCGTCTCATAACTATAGGTGGGTCTTCTAGTGTGGGTTGTCTTGTATGGACCTTACCATTCATATAAATGAGGCCCACCTAACATGTTTTGGAAATGTGTGTTATCTAACTTGTGAAGTTTTTAGTGGACATATCTTGCTACCTATTTATTTCTCCTAAGTCACATGTGGCCTTGGGCCCATTTAAAAGAGGCAAGCCTAATGCCTATGTGGGTCCAACACTAAGAGAAATCGTTGGGGAGTGAGAAGCCCATCATGGTAACCTTCCTTGAGCTCGTTGGGGAGACCCATTGCAAGTGGTCAGTGTGACTTGCACACTACCTTTAGTCAAGTGGACCACACTTAGCAAGGGTTATTTTAGAATACATCAATTGGATAATTGGGCTTTTTCTTAGTTTTCTTGTGTATGTGGCTAGTGGAAGTAATATGATTTATGACATGAAAGATGTTAGTATGTTGTCTTTATGTTTCAAATTGTGCATTGTTTCTAGTTGGTGGTGGAATTTGTGCGTCCACTTAGTTGTGTAATTATATCAACACCATTGAAAGCAATGTGGTTGGAAGTTTATGCGTTTGAGTTGGTCTATTGGTTCACCAAGTGGGACTCACACTTGACTTATATGACTCCATGCCTTGGGTGTAGTTCACGGTCAATGTGGAAGTCACACTAGGTGGAAAACCTAGTAATGGTTGAGATGATGATACATGTGTGGTAACATGATAATGATGCAGGTCAGTTGTTGGTTAAAATGATAGATATGATTTAATGGATGATGAATTATGGCATATGCATTGATGATGGATGAGTAATTATTTATGGTATTTATGGCATTTCTTATGTTAATCATGAAGTGGAAGTGACCATGATGGTAATGATGATGATGATGATGATGATGTGCCTGTGTGTATGTGTGTGATGAAAAAATATGCTAGTTGACCACCACGCTTGATATCCAAGTGATAATATTGCACGTATTAATTGTCACGATGATAACGTGGATAAGATAACTATATTTTACTTAATGCATGGATGATGATAAATAAATGATATTGGTGAACATAAGGATAACTGTAATGACCCAGTTTTTGGAACCCGAGTATATGACTCATTCTCCAGAAACCAAAGTGTTAGCCTTCAAAATTCAGTGTAAATTTAAACCACTTTGTCATTAATCAAAGTTAGCAGCAAACGTACCTAAAGTAAACCATGCATTGCATAAAAATATTCCAACCATAATAAAAATCTAAATGTAGCGCCCATACAGGACTTATACAATCCCAAATAACAAAGTTCATAATTAAAAATAGAAATCTATCATTTAACGGTGGAGCCCAATATGGGCCGCAGGGACCTTGTCTAGCTCCTTAGCTACCCGATCTGCTCTAGTAACCCAGTGAAAGGCATCGGTTCACTCTACACTTGCATCGACTATTACGATTTGATAGCGTCAATGATTATCATAGTGAGGAGTACCCTCTAAGATTATACACTCATCATTCATAATCCAGCATACATCGCAATATATGAGAAGATACATATTAAATAACATAATTTAAAATCCTGATCATATATTCAGAAATAAGCTAGTTAACATAATCTCAACACTAAGAAAATGTAATAGAAATCACAATGCAAGGGGACGTGTCCAAATAGTCAAATAATCAATCTTACAAGCTCCATAAAATGACTAGAAAACTAAGCTTCAATTCTCTACTTCACTGGGAAATCATATCGCATGTGAACACTACAAGATGGATAGAAAATCGATAAACGAACTCCCACTCCACTCGAAAATCACAGTATGACTGAACACCGCAAGATGAAGAGAGAAAAACATACAAACATATACTTTATCCAAAAATCATATCATATGTAAACACCAGAAGATGGCTAGGAAATTGCTAAGCGAATAGCCGTTCCACCTGGAAATCATAATACAATTGAACACCATAAGATGAAGAGACAAGCAACATACAAAATCTAGATCACCTAGAAATCATATTATATGTGAACACCGCAAGATGGTAAGGAAATAGCCAAGCGAACACCCACTCCACTCTTAAATCACAGTACGACTAAACACCGCAAGATGACTAGGAAATCGACATGCAAAATCTCGACCACCTGAAAATCATATCGTATGTGAACACCACAAGATGGCTAAAAAATCGATAAATGAACGCCCGCTCTACCCAAAAATCACAATACGACTGAACACTGCAAGATAGTTAGGAAACAACAGGATATACGAATATAATCAATAAGCCACAAAAGGACATCAATACAATATCAAGCCACAAGGAAAAATATACGATCCAAGCCACATACGACAAATATGTGATCCAAGCTATGTAAGTCAAATATAGATCGCAAGATGGTGACATCATGATAGGTTTCATTCATTACATCACTCAATCGTGAATGGCAAACATATATTTAATTAACAATGTATAACTAAAAATAGCATGTTATCATCAATCATTTATGCTTGCTATAATTAAAGAGATACGTTCATTATTTAACACAGGAATTAGGTGTGTAACTTATTACCATATTCACATATTCATGTAATAATTAACTCATTCAAGTAACTTTGGGATTAAGGCATCATCTATTATTAGATTAATGAATTTAAGTGAGAAGCTCAAAGGGTGAGTCCTCACCTTGGTCAAGTAATCCAGTTGTGTGTGGCCCCCTTGATAACACGAATACAGCCTGATAGAGTCAAACCTAATCGATAAATATGTGACCACGACCTAATCAAAACATCTAGGGAAGTGGTTAGTACTTGGCTCCTGCGATCAATATATTAAGTAGAGACTCATTGAATTAACTCAGTAATAAGTAAATGTAAATGAGTTTCTGATTTACCTTAACTTGATAGCCTATCTTAGTAACCTGGCATGAATCTAAGTGAACTTGGCCGAACTCAGTTGAAACCAACTGAGTTAACTCAGTTGTGACTTGGATGCCCTGCCCTCCCCCCCCCATACACACACACACACATTAGGATTTCAATCAAACCAGGACTAGGCCCACGCCCGATAACTCAACCAAGTTGGCTTATAGATGCAACCACCACCTAATCTCTCTTCTTCCTTTCTCTTTTCCCTCTTCTTCTCTTGTTCTTTCTTTTCTTATTTCTTTCACTCCCAGCTAGGTCTGGACCAGGCCCACTCCTGACTCAGCCTAGTCAAACTTGATTTAAACCAAGTCGTCTAAGTTTAGACCAGACAGTGGCCCTAACCTCCCTTCTCTCTCTCCCTTCTTCCTCTTCTTCTTCTTCTTCTTCTTTCTCACTCCTCTTCTTCTGCTAGAACACCCAACAACAACCCCAGTCTAAAACAAGGCTTTTGACCCTGCTAAATACCCAATTGGGTCAAGCTAACGAGTAAGCTTGACCTGCTAAGGTTGGGTCGGGGCAGGAATCATTGACCCAACTCTTTCTCTCCTCTCTTTTATCATCCTTCTTCTTCCAAGAGAACTCAAGGGTCTTTGAACTCTGCCCATGCTGGGGCAATGGCCTGATGTGGCAGCAGATAACAAGAAAGGAAAAGGGACAATGTCCACTCTCTCTCTCTCTCTCATTTTCTTACTCTTTCTCCCTGCCTATCCTCCCTTCTTCATTTCCTATCCTTCCTCTTTCTTTCTTTCCCCATTTCAGAAACAACGCTGGAATCACTTAACCTGACTGAGTCGATTCAACTCAGTGTGGCAAAGTAAAAATGACGAAGGAGAGGGCAGTTGTTAATGGCATCTTCCAAGTTGTACTGCTCCTCACAATATTATCCCTCAGGCAGTTTTGTAAGGACTATAAGAAGCTTAGGTGATAGGTGGAAGGAGATTCGGACACCGTTTGATTGGTGGGTCGGAGTTTGGAAGAAACGGGTGGTTTTTCTTTTAAGAGGTGAAGAAAAACTACTACTGCCTGATCCTTTCTCATCTTAAGCATGCCCTAAATTCCCCTAGGTCCGTTAGATCAAGGTTAGACAGTCTGGATTCGTTCTGTGGCAGGGAGATAGATGAAAACCGTTGGCATAACAAAATCGGCATCGATTTTCCACTTAGAACCCTAATCCATGTGAATAGAAATGGATGGTTGAGATAAGCTCATTCCAACAGCTAAGATGCGTGGATCTAGCCTCACAAGGATCTCCAGCGTGGAAGAAAATAGGGCTTTCCATTTTTGGAAAGAGATGAAAACACGAACGGCCGTCTTGCGCTAGTATTTGTGGGCACCCATGTGTATTCCAATGAGTGGGTTGAGCATGGTTCTAGTAGGTTTTAAGTCCCCTACAAGATGGGCAGATTAGATCGTCGAGGTGTTCTTTGATGGTGGGTCATAAACGATGAGAACGGACGACGTTGGTTCGACTTCTGCCAGGAGGAAAGGAAGGAGAAAATCTCCTTTTTCGGACGAGCACAAGTCAGTGCTCGTTTAACCACGTCAGATGTCTAGTGCACTGCAGGTGCACACATCTTAAGTGTGCATCCAATCTCTTGTGGGATACACAATGATGATCTTGATCAATTCACTCTGTTCATTCATCTTGGTGGCTCACATAAAGGCCCAGCCCAAAGGATAAGGTAGATCCAAGGCTTAGGTGGGCCATATCAAGTGGTCATATGTTTTAACCATAGATCTCTACTGATTCGACGGTCAGATTGATTCCAATTACTGACTAAGAGTCCTGTGAGTCCCATGGTCATCCATATGGACACCAATAGTGGGGTCTACAGCCTTTCGACCATTCAATTCTAGATCTGATCCTAAGTGGTTCCTAGGGCCTAATTAATGACTCGATTTGTCTAATGAGATAATTAAAATAGGTTTTGGGGTAATGTGATGACCCGTTTTGGAACGTAATGGATGGATGGCTTGTTCTTTGGACCAACATTATCCCATTGGTCAAATTTAAGTTGGGTCGCATGGCTTGACCTTCAGGCTGTTAAGAATGATGGATCTTATTATACAAAGTTGAACATCGATAATGAATGGCTTAATTTATTTATAAATGAGATTAAAATCCCAAAAGTAGGTCCACTTGGTGGTGTGATGGTCCATATCGAAAATCCACGAATGGATGCACTAGTTTGTGGTTGGTAACGATCAATTTATGGTTGGATCAATTTTTAACTCGGTCATTAGTGACACTTAGGGTTCTTAAGGGAATCTTAGGTTTCCTAAGTATTTATCAGCTAGATTACATGGTTTTAGGTGTGGATGGATCATTGGGTTGTCTAAGATGTAGTGGACAGTAGATCTCGAATCTCGTAATTGCTCTACGATCTCAACGGTTGGATCTTATGACTTATCAATGCAATCGTTTCAAGTTCCTTCCTCAATAGTTGTAGATGTCCTAAAGATAATATAAGTAGAGATCTACCCATTAATCCTATGCTTAGAGGGTTGGATGGCTCAATCTACGGATGAGGATTGTTATGATGGTTGGGTTTAGGTTAGATAGAATATGAATGTCTAGGTGAGTCGGCTTTGTGTTTGTATTAAGCTTAATTCTCATGATAACACCCAAGTACTGAAAATATGGGATGTTACGATAACCTAATGTGCCACACCCCAGAATCGGTGACCGGACTCATAAGAATCCCAATAGTTGATTCCGGCAGCGACAACCTCTGTAGTACCTCATTCTTGGCTTCAAGTGCCCATACACCAGGTTTCGATCCTGGGATCCTACAAGGAGGATTTCAATAATACAAGTCTGATTCAAAACGAGCATACCTAAGATCATAACATCATAACCACAAATAAATAACTACAGGAACATCATCACAAAATTCACTAGAAATTTAAACTTTTACAGTACAAAGTTTCAAAAGGGGAAATACAATGATAACAAGAAGAAAGCTCCAAGAAGATCAATGACTGGCCCCTACTCCTGCTCCACTCGCTGACCTGGGATCACCTGTATGCATCAATCGTGCATAAGCTTATACGGGATCACCTGTACGCATGAATCGTGCATAAGCTTATAGGGGATCACCTGTATACATTAATCGTGCATAAGCTTATAGGGGATCACCTGTACGCATCAATTGTACATAAGCTTATAGAAAGCTTAGAGGGCGGTGTAAATGTGTGTAGGATAAATGTCGTGAATACAATGATAGTGTGTGAAGGATATGCGATAAGAACCATAAACACCGCCAGCCATAATAAGACAATGAAATGTAATGCAGGGATACTGACAACCTTCCCGAGGCTAACAATGCAATGTAGAGATTATGGAGCCAATGCCACATGCAATATGCAATATGATCAAACTCATCTTCATATCAATCCAACATATCAGTATAGTTCTACTCTGGGGAATCCACTGGGGTCAAATGAACTACATATGGACTGCCGCTCTCCTAGCTGCACAACCCAATGAGTGCAAGAGACACTATAAGAAATAGGAGAAATAGGATTTTTATCGACGAAAGTTTTTTTTTTTTGTAAAAAGGACTTTCCCCAATGAAAATAATTTTCATCAGTAAAAGTTTACTTTTATCAATGAAAATTTTCTTCGGTAATGGGTGTTGAATTTTAAAAAAAAAAATTAAAAAATTTACTTCTACCGACAAAATTTTTATTTTGTAGGTATAACTATTTTTTGGATAGACATAAACCTTTGGCAAAACTCCGATATAATGTTATTACCAACGAAAACTATTTTTGTCAGTATAAGTGTTTTTCCCGCCAGACATAAATCATTGGCAAAAATCTCGTACAATATTATTACCAACGAAAACTATGTTTGTCGGTAAAAGGGTTTTTCCCGACAAACATAAACCATCAGAAAAAATCTGATACAATGTAATTACCAAAGAAAACTATTTTCGGTGGTACAATGGTTTTTCCTGACGGCTAGAAGCCGTTGGCAAAAATCTGGTACAATGTTACTACTGATGAAAACCAAGTTAGTCGGTAAAAGGGGTTTTCTAGACAGACATAAACCGTCAGTAAAAATCCAAAAACTATTTTTGTTGGTACAACTGTTTTTCCCGATGGACATAACTCATCGGCAAAAATATTGTACAATGTTATTACTAACAAAAATTATCTACGTCAGCAAAAGGATTTTTTCTAACGGACATAAACCGTCGGCAAAAATCTTATACAATGTTTTTCAGAAAGTATTGTCCTAACGAACTAAAACCTTCAGGAAAAGGTTGCCGCCATGGACCAAAATTCCTATCTGAAAACATGACACTTTTTCCGACGAACTAAAACCGTCGGGAAATGGTTCCCACCACAAAACAGAAATTCCCGCCACGTTCGAAAACACGCTTTTATGGACAACATGGTTTTTGTTGATAAAAGTGTTTTTACCAACGATTAATGTCGTTGCTAAAAACAAAATTGAAAATTCTTTTCCTGACGGTTAAAAACCGTCACTAATGGTTTTTACCGACGAACAAAAACCATCAGTAATAATCCTCTATTTTTCTATATATATGTATATAGTTTTTATATTATATGAGTTGAATTTTTTAATTTTTTATAATTAAATAGTAATATTTAAATGATTTTTAATATCACATGAAAAAGAATAATGAGAAGTTAAAATTTTTTAATAATGTTTGAGAAAATTTTTGAAAACAAAATGATGCATTTGGAAAAAAAAATAAAAATCAGAATTTTGATATTTTTGAGAAAATAAATAAAATATGAGAAAAATTTTGAGATTTTGAAAATAAAAATTAAAAATTTGTATTTTAATTTTTTCTTGAAATATTTTATAATAAAACATCATGGCAATCCCTGGGAAGATTTCAATGGTTAATGTTTTCGTTCTTACCACGTGTATGGATAATTTGTGGCCCAACTTAATTTATGTGTTTAAACGATGTTGTTTATCTATTTTTTCAGCTCATTTTAGGTTAAAAGAAAAAAAAAAATGAAGTACATCGAAGCTTGAAATAGACGATGCAATAGAAAACTATGGGAATAACATTATTCACAGTTGAAAAATTAGAAGGACCTGCAGTGATGTTTGTTTTTCATCCAACCTGTTGGTAAGGTCAGAAAGATGCTAATGAAGGAACATCGAGGATATTAACTTGATTCACATGTTGATGGTCCAAAGAAGTTATAAACATTAATTGTTCAATTCCCACTTTTCCTGTGGTGTGGTCCACTTGAGATTTGGATATACTTTAGTTTTTGGATCTAGCTCTAGAATTAATGAGCTGAAAACACGGATGGATGGCGTGGATACAAAATACATTTATCAATATGGGCCCCACAGTCAGGGTGGCACTGTGTTGGATGAGACTGAGGCGACATCTAATCCACTTGCTTAAAAAGCCTGCATTCGTTGATGATGGATCAATCAATAGTAATTAAATATAAAAAAAAATTTCGACATTACTTTCGTATGGATGAACGCATTACATTTGCTAGTTTGCTCAGGATGGATTCATATAGATAAGATCTAACCCGTCTATAAGGTAGCCCACCATGTATTTATATTGGGAATTAAAAATCAGAGGGATTCAACGTTCCGATTCTCTACAGAATGGGAAAAATGAGATTAGAAATCTCTTAAAATCTTCTTAATTGTGTGTAGAATCATCTTACTATATACACGCAATCCAATCTATTCATCTGATCCTAGACAAAAGGAAGATTGAGTTTCTTGAAATCAATTGTATTCAAATGTTCATGTGTGCAAAAATGTGAATTTAGATGTTTTATACGTGATTTTACACTTTTCACTGTGATGTGATCCACATAACTATTATATTTTGAATGAAATTTAAGATAACTGGTGAAAATATGATTTATTGTCTTATGGACCGAATGGATCATGGGTCACAAACACTTTCAAAGCCAAGATGGATATAAAAAAAAAAAAGCCCCGACAAAGTGTGTATTGAACGTCCACCATTAAAATTAACATTCATAGAGGTTTTGAATCAAGTTAATGTTTGTGTTTTCTCTTCATTCATATCTTTTTGATATTCTGAACATGTTGGATGTCAAATAAACATTACTGTGGGCCCAAGGAATGTATATATCAATGGTGGAAATCATTATTCCACACTGTTTCGCATGGCATGGTACACTTAAGTTTTGGATTTACCTATAAATTTGGGATCAACCCACACCGTTCATCCATTCTTCGAGATCATTTTAGAGAATTATCTAAAAAATGAATCATATCCAAAGATTAAATGGACCACACCACAAATAAGGGGAATGGATTGGCTACTCCCCCGACACCATCCAATGGATGGTGGTTAGTGCTCTGTGGGCCCCACCATGATGTATGTGTTTAATCCATGCCATCCATCTATTGTTAAAGATCATCTTATGGTATGAGACGAAAAATGAGGCATATCCCAATCTGAAATGGATCACATTACACGAAAAATGTTGAATGAGCGCAACCATTTAAAACATTCCGGGGGCCATAAAAGTTTTGGTTCGAGATGATTTTTGTTTTCCCCCTTCATCTAGGCCTGTATGACCTAATAAAGAGATTGGATGCCAAATAAACAGTACGGTGGGCCTTACAAGGATTTTTAATGATGGATAACCAATCACTATTGTTTTCATATGGTGTGGTCCACCTGATATTTATATACCTCCCATTTTTTGGCCCCACCATGATATATGTTTTATATCCACATCTTCCATCCATTTGGAGAGATCATTTTAGGGCAATATCCAAAGATAAATCCAAAGCTCCAGTGGACCCCAGCACAGAAAATAGTGGGGACTGACGCCCACCATTAAAAACTTTAAAGGCCACGAAAGTTTTAGATCAAGTTGATATTTGTGTTTTACCTTATTTCATGTCTTTTTAAACTTTTGAATAGGTTGGATTTCAAATAAAAATTATGGTGGGCCTTAGGATAGTTTCAATGGTGGGAATCACTCTCCCCTATATTTTCTGTGGTGAGGTCCACTACATCTTTTTATCTGCCTCATTCTTTGGCTCATGCCCTAAAATAATATCTCAAAATGGATGGACGGTGTGGATACAACACATACATCATAGTGGGGCCCACAGAACTTGGTGACGTCACTTTAGTAGCCAACTCGCTACTCAACCTGTATTTAATCCATGTCCGTTGGAGACTGCCCTAATCTGCGACAATCTCCTCTCTCTCTCTCTCTCGCACCCTCTCCCTCCTCTCATTCTCTATCCCTCTCTTCCTCTCTCTCTCTGATCTGTCCACCCTGTCCTCTCTATGTCTCTCTCGCATCCTCTCCCTCCTCTCTCTCTCTCACTCTCTGTCTCTCTCTTCCTCTCTCTTTGATCTCTCTCTTGCGGACCGTTGCTAAACACCCTACCCACACACGCCCTGTCTCTCTCTCTATCAATCTCTCTCAATCTCAATACCGATTTAGGGATTTGGGGATTGATACACAAGCACTTCAAAATTACTTAGAAATTGCACATGTAGCATACAAGCATTCAAAATAAACTGTCTAAATTCAATAATATGACTATTGGATTGGTGGACATTTACTGGATGGCTAAAAGTAAAAATATCCAACAATCCTATTTCCAGAAAACAGTGTACCCGAATCAGAGGTTGGGATTCTTCGGCCAATCTAATCTTGAGATTGTGACTTCGCGATAGAAATCAACGAAAATTGAGATTTTTCTATTTCTTCTTTAGTTTCTTTTGTTGTTTTCTTGCTTTTTGAATTTGGGTTGGATTTGTTGTTTGACTAATGTTGTTCTTTTGGCTGATGGGTTTGGGTCTTCGTTGCAGTTTTGGGTGGTTTCAGCTGAGGTTTATTTTATTTTATTTTATTAGTGGTATGATCTTGAATTGGGTTGTTTCTATATCTGTTTGGTTTTGATTTCTATTTGTGTAGTAGGAGGGTTTGGGTGGTGGATTGAAATAAGAATGTTGATTTGGTCACAAATTTTATAGTTTAACAGGTTTTAGGTAAGTGTTGGTTTGCTATATTTGGCAAGGATTTACTATATATGGCAAGCATTCAATCCTTGAATAGTATAGTCACATCTTTGTCTTGAATTTTTATTCAATTGGATTTGGGTTGTCTTAGCTTAGGTAAAAGAGATCCAGAGAGAGTTAAAGTGGGTACTTTGTAGAAGCATAAATAAAGAGGTTTGGGTTGGAAAATTCATGTGTCGTTTCTTTTAGTTTCTTTTCCTTTTTTAGGGAAGGAAGTTTTCTCTTTTTTCAAACTATTACCTCTAATATAGTTGGACGTGAATTTCTTCGCTCCCTTTTTTACTACTATATAGAGAATTGACTTTGTTTCCCAATCCCTACTTGAGGACACTAAAATTTTCCTATATGCATTGTTTGTAAATAGTAGTCTATGTTTTGGTTCTTATGGTTTGATCCTTTTTTGGTTTCATGAGATCAAATTTCACTATTGGTGGATTTCTGTAGAAATGTTTGCTTTGGTTCTTTTACTCATAATGCAAAATATTTCATTTTATTTGGTGCTTTCAAGCTTGATGTAATGTAAAATGATTGTTGAAGTTCTTGATACAAGACCATTTGCTATTTTGGCATCTGCTTTGAAAATCTTAAAGAGTATCACAAAGCCCATTTAATTTGAAAATATCAAGTATCTTAATGTTCCTAATGCTTGTTCTACCCATTTAATTTGAAAATCTCAAGTTTTTCTTTTTTATCACCACATAGCCCAACTGATGGAACTATCAGATTTTTCACATGTTTAACATACCACTATGTGTGTGGATGGTATGGCTCGACGTGCATGTGTGCTAACATTATTGACAAATCCTAATCTTACGTGTCTATCTAGTTGTATGATGATAAACTCTAATGTATACAAATCAATTCAATTCTTGAAACAGAATTCCAGGGCCACTAGAAAAAAGAATTCTAATCCTAGGAATTGAGTTTAGTTCAACCAAAAAGCAAATCTGTGATATCAAACTTCCAGGAAGTAATTGTTTCACAATCACAACCAATTCCATAAACAATGGATTCTACTAATGAATGGGTCATTTAGAATTGGCATCTTTCTTTTGAATTTTAATGTACTTTTACTGTTTAATTATGTTTTCTGACCACATGGACAAAAGGTCTTACACAGAGAACATAACACTTTCATTTCTTACTTCGTGTTTTTCACATTTAAGTAACTTTAGAATCGATAAATGGTTTTTTTTTTTTTTCTTTTTTTTTGCACAACAAATACTAAAGCTACTACAGTCACCTTGAAGCTTTGATACAACATGATAGACAATAGAAGGATAAGTTAATGTAAATTTTCAAACTGAAATTTCATTAGAACCTCTCATTTGGGCAGAAATCATTGTAGAGCTTGGTATGGGCCACACCTTTTCAATTGTATCAATGTTGAAGTGACTATGCCACTTCAGCATCTTTAAATATATATCCTTTTCTTTTTGCATGTCGAAAGTCTTCATTTGAAGAAAACTCTTAGTTTCTAGAGAGAAAAATAATTCAGAGAATTCCATACAACAACATTCATTTTCCTGTGATACAACAACAACAAAGGTTGTCGTAGATTGACTTGAGGTGATTCAAAATTCTGCTTTCATTTGCTTTACATCCACTTCTTCATTTTCTTTTTTCTTTTCTTTTTTCTGTTGAACGATAAGGAAAGCATTATTGTGAAAGAAATTTGCAAAGAAAGAAAAACCAGACAATCTGCACCCTCTCCGTCAGGTCCAGTCCACCCTTCCCCTGCTACCATGCAATACAGCAATTGGATAGTCCTAAATATCCATGGTTGGATCTATCTTCTATTCACGATCTGGTTTATCCATTTTTGAATGCCATCGAATGGATGGTTTGGATTATTTGTTTCGTAATGGTTCTTTTAGTACAACCTATGAAGAGTGGACTAGACCTGATGGACAGTCCCTAATCCTTATAGGAGAGATGGATACCAACAAGTCCATATGCAACTATGTACATAGAAAGGTTCCCATGCACTTAACCCACTAGATCATTTCTCGATTAATGTTTTTACCAATCACAAGTTTTTATTTCACTCACTAAATGGGGCACTAGGAATTTTGGGCAAAAGATGGCTCCAATGGTTAGATGACAAATAACCAAACATAGTATCCAAATGGCAGCCTGGCCTTCATTCCTTCATCCCTTCCTATGGATTGGTCCATTTTGCATATTTTTATTTCAACGAATGAAAATTATTTAGAATTATTTCTAACCACTGATTTTCATTTCAACGAATGAAAATTATTTCATTATTCCATAAAGAAAAAAAAAAAAAAAACTGAAATCTAAGGTTCAAGAGTTTTAAAATTTTGTTTAGAATAAACTCAAATCATGCAATCTTGAAATAATGTGAACACTCCCAATGGTAAGCATGACACTTGGTTTCGAGTAGTTAAGTCAATGAATACACATCATGATTAGAAGTGGTATTGCATAAATGAATCATCAGAAACAGAACAGTGTGATGATGCAGGTCCATGAAAGAAAAATGAAGCATACACTTGAGATGAGGGAAACAAACCTGAAATAACTGTCAGGAAAAAACAATAGATCCAAGGAAATTTCATTGTTCTAGGGAAGATTTAAGAGTTCTATTTGGACTTAGATACCTTTTAAAGCATTTTATAAGCCTGCAACAATCGATTAGCAGCAGGGCCAAATCCATGCAACTGAGGCACTTCCATCATGTGTGTTCAAGGATGAATTTGCTAAGAACCAATAACATTTGTTAAAAATTTCTTTAAGCACAGGAGAAAAGAGTGATAAGATTGTAAATAAGCAAAAACAAGAAATAAGTAACATGATGGAGAAAGAAGAAAAACTTTTAGATATTTCAACTAATTCAAAACCATTTGTCATAGATTTTGTTTTTTAGAATGTCAAATCAGATCAACCAAACCTTTGATCTTTGCATCTGAAATTTTACAGAAATAAACCAACTTAACATTTATCTACTACAAATACATCCAAACTTCTTCCTTCATCAAAAGCAGCATCAATCCACAATAAACAACTTCCGGATTCTCAACAATATCTAATAGGGACCCCACATTTCCTGTCTGGTTGTGGCTTCTCAATCTCTTTGATGCAGTATTTGGCTAAATTGTCAGTAACATCAGCTTGATTTTGTGCAACTGACATGCTGTTGTATGGATAGAAAACACATGACCTAAATGTAAGAGAGTTCCATCTGTGGGTCAGTTAATGTGCTAGTTAAGAAAATGAGAGCAGCATATCAAGCATAAAATGGCAATATCAATACATGGGTAAAGAGGCATGTTGCCTCTCAAGTGGGGCAGTTGTCACACCATTTCCATAGTTGACACGGGAGGATGTGATGAGGTCAATCACCATATTCCTCAGGGGTAACTACTCTGAATCCACGAAGCTCTCTAGATTCCTCACAGAGTTTCCTCTAACCCACGATGAATAAAATAGAGATAAGTTTTAATAAATTTGAAAATAAATTGATTAATGATTAAAAAAAAAAAACCAAATTTACAATCCTTTAAATAATGAGCTCAGACCTAGGACAAAGTTTGAAATGAAAATCTCTTCTATAGTGAATGCTATGTCTTTCTTCCTTGTGCGTGTTTTGGCCTTCTTCGTCATTTTAGGATTGGCATGTTTCTTTAGAACATTAGCATATTATGATCAATGATTTGTTTTTGTGATTGCATTGCAGAAATGTCTTACATGAGAGATCCTCTTTATTCTTTAAACATATTTTCTGTTCCTAGGTCATCTAGAGAGAACATTATTTAAATTTCTTTAAAATATGAGGTTATTCTGATAGTTTAATGCCTCAATTTTCACTTTAAATTACATAAATGTTTGATTCTATTTTGCAGGATATTGAGGAATTGCAAACTTGTGTTATGCCAACATTTGTTCCATTAATCAATTAAATCTTTCCTTGCATGAATTGTCATCATTTCTCTGCTGGCAAGTCAATTCAATTGTACTCAAAATGCATCCTAGAACTTTTTGTTTCTATTCAATATTTTTATTGTTGATTGAAACCTATTTAGTTTAGGGATGAAGTAAGCGAGTCCCAGTTTAATCAAGTCCTGAACATTGAACTTGACCAGATCATCAAGGTACTCTTGCCTGTAGTGGCATTGCTCTTCCTTTTCTTTTCTTTCTTTTCTAAAATGCCTAAGAAATTCTTCTTTGGTGCTTTTGGATGGCTTACTATGTTGAGTTGCGCGATGTTTTGTTTCTGTAGGCATTTGAGCATTTGGGGGAGAACAGGCTTCTAAAATTCACTGTGATTGTCGCCCCGAAAAACCACCACACCATACTCTTCCAAGCTGGTGCCCCTGATAACGTCCCACATGGTTTGACTCTTCATTAAGCTTAAAGTCTAAATGGCATTTATTATTATTATTATTATTTTATTTTTTTTGTTTCAGTAGCCTAAATGACGATTATGGTGTCATACATGGCACCTCTCAGGAAAGCAATGTAGCAGATTGCGCCATTGAAATGGGATGGTCCATGTGATGAAATTTTCAAGTATCAAATGAATATTTGGTTGAACTGTTTGGTATGAACAACCGTATGTTTTAAGATCTCCAAGTGTTTGGAGGTGGCACAATTTATGAACCACCCATTTTCTCACAGATATGTTTCTAGATTTCTAGTTGCATTTAATTTATCTTGCTAAACCTTGTGACATTTCGATAGGTAGTGCATTCTCTATAATGTGTCCTTTAATATTAGTTATACCATAATACTAAAGGTGTGAGCAATTTCACAGAGGTAGGTGGTTTATTTCCTGGTTTATTTTAATTTATTTTCAAAATTTTATTTCTTTGCTTCACCTTCTATATTTTCCATTTGCAGACCTCTGCAGTATGCAGAGTACCCTTGCATTTCTCAGTTCTTCAGTTTGTTTATAGTGATCCAGTGATCCAACTTTCCAATTCTAAAAGTGGGAACCATGGTTCAATAATCCAAGTATTTGTAGTTTTTGGTGTTTCATGATGTTTTCAATAATCCAGGTATTTGTAGTTTTTGGTGTTTCATGATGTTTTCTAAGCATTTTCTTTGATTAGGTTATAGCATTTTCTTTGATTAGGTTATCTTTGTGAATGATTCCCCTAAATTTCGTAATCATTCATAAAAACTGAAACCCTTCGATCTTGTTTCTTTCCTTCTTTTCTTTGGGAAGTTGGAGGAGAAGTTGAGTTTTGGTCATGGTGATGTGCATAGCACTCATTCGCCTTTCTCACAGGTTGGAAGATTTCCATTTCTTTCCTTCTAATTTTCTAAATTCTTGCAGCTTGGAGTATTGGAATCTGTGGTAATGATTTTGTTAGTCGGGCTTCTGAAAAATCGGGAAATAGCAGTTGGTGCTACCACCATTTGGTAAGTAGAATCTTTGAAATGGTTTAATCTCATTTCTATTGTTTATATTCTTTAGTTTGAACTGCCTGTAGTTTCGTCTATGTAATAATGTCTAAATATTTCTCTTATATATATTCAAATGCGACAATAGGTGTATGATCAATTCCACAGAGAAATAAGAGCGTTAAGGTTGTGTATATGATTCTTTAAGTTATATGGGCTACAAATAGAATTAAGTAACATGTAGGTGTTTGTAAAAATGATTATTGCATATGAAAAATTGACTTTGCTAGAAATTTTAGTTTTGAAAGAAACAGATGTAGGGGAGTGTCATACAATAGGAAAGGATCAAAGGCTTTTGGAGCATTCAGAATGGAAGTTTCAAGTAATTCTTTCTTTATTTGATAAGTTAGTTGGGACTTTTTGTAAATTTGATTTTGCAATGAAACATCTTCAAGCACATTATTTTCTTATGTTTTTCTTTGGATTAATCTCTATTTTGATGGAATGCAATAAACTTATATTAATTTATTTTCCTTGATCCTAAAATTCATGTTTATCAGGGTTTTAAATTGTTCTCAAAATTCCATGCTAAAATCTGACCGTTGGCAACATTTCTGAAATTTACAACCATTTCTGAAATTTTGTTCTTAAAATGTGACCATTGGTACTAAAATGGTTTAAAACCGTTTCTGAAATTTTGGTACTAAAATAGTTTAAAACCATTGGTACTAAAATGGTTTAAAACCATTTCTGAAATTTTGTTCTTAAAATGTGACCATTGGTACTAAAATGGTTTAAAACCATTTCTGAAATTTTGTTCTTAAAATGTGACCATTGGTACTAAAATGGTTTAAAACCGTTCCTAAAATTTCGTTTCTAAAATTTGAAACGGTACCCAAAATGGTTTTGAACCGTTCCCTTTTTTTTTAAAAAAAAATTTTATTTTTATGATGCCTCATTTAGGAACGGTTTTAAATCGTTCCTAAATGATGATTTTGGTGTAGTGCATTGATGATGAATATGCAAGATCACTGGTCAGATCTATTCCATCATAATCCATTTGAATCATCCCATTGATCAAATGCTTAGAATCACCCATCAACATTAATGTGTAAGATGTATGCACAATTGAAGTTGATCATGTGATGATGACCCATATATATGAGCCATATTACCTAGTGGAATCAATTTGAATTGTCCACTTCAAATAGTGGGCCCCATTGTACAAACCCATCTTCAAGTTGAGATGTGTAGGCAGTAAATAGTGGGCCCCATTGTACAAACCCATCTTCAAGTCGAAAAGTGAAAGTCATGGTTTGTAACCTGGACCATTGGTCCAACTCGAATGGTCATGCCTTAAAACTCTTTCATATTGGAAGATGCCAGTGACTAAAATCATTACTTTTCAAGTTGACTGAGGGAACACTTGTTGTATCTGTTTTTAACCATCTATATGTAGGTGTAGCCAAAAGCCGCGCAGAGATTTTGGAACATAAGCCAAAAAAGCGTGGGACACAACGGACCAATTATGGTCAGGGTCACAGAACCATCGGCCCCAATTTTCTGAATTCAGAACCCATTCATGGTCAAAGAGCCGACCTGCAGGATTAATTCATGCAAATGCATATATCATATTTGACTTGAATGAGATTGGAAGTGCATTTCAAAACTGTTACAGCTAATTTCCAGATTGAGGAAGTTTCCTCCTTCATATATTGTCGAACTTGATGGAGGTTTTCCTTTAACTTTTATTTTTAGAATTTTCTTTTCTTTTCTTTTCTTTTTCTTCCATTTTTTTTTAAAATAAAAAATAAAAAATAAAAAATTTGTCCTCAATTAAATTCGAAATAGCTTGGGATTCTTATCAGCAACTTCCTCTCCAGTTTTCTACCAAAAAATGACTCACTGAATTTCCAGATGGCTGCTTTTTCAATAGAGATATTATTGAAATATATTTGATTGCTTTTTTCTTTAAGTGGTAAAGTTGAGAACTGTGGACCCATGTTGTATGTTTATAATAGCTAACCTGCTCAACATATGGAACCCACGTGATGACAAGACAAAATAAAAATCTATCCACTTACACTACGCCAAAACATCGAAAAAAGGACGGTCGAAAACCGTCTAAAAAAGCCATAAAGGACGGTCTTGGACCGTCGCAAGGGCTGTCATATTTTGGGGCGTCGTATTACTTAAAGGATGGCCATAAACCGTCTCTAAAAAAGGACGGTCATGAACCGTCTCTAAAGAAAGACGGTCTTAGACAGTCCGTAAAAAGGACGGTCTACGACCGTCAGCAAAAAAAACTGTTATAGGCAGTCTCTGATGAACCATAAAAGGACGGACATGGACCGTCCCTGCAAAGGACGGTCATCAACCGTCCTTAAAAAGCATGGTTAGAAGCTGTCTCTGATGAACCTAAAAAGAACGGTCTTAGACCGTCTCTAAAAAGGACTGTTTTCGACCGTCCTCTTTTAGGACTATTTTGGCCCGTCTCTGATTAACCTAAAAAGGACGGTCTGAGACCGTCCCAGATGCTGAAAGACCTGATAATAAAAAACTGATGTAATTCAATTTAAACCTGTATTTTTTAATATTTTAAACATAAAAAAATATTGCAATACAATTAAAACTAAATATTAAACAAAATTTATTTTACTTCACAATAAAAAAAATATTATTTACAACAATAAATTGAAAATGGTCTTGAATAAAAATAAATAAATTAATAAAAATAAATCCTCTGTGATTTACTCCTAGCACGAGTGGCGTCAAAAGGCTTAAGTACTTGTAGGCTTAAATTTAGGCACGATTAATTAAAATCCTGCACACAAGAAAAAAAAAGAAGTCAAATTGTAGCATTCAACAAAGATAAAATAAATGAATTAAAAAATATGCCATTAATTACAAGGTTGAAATATGCTTTTAGGGGAATCAATTGACCAAAATACCTTTTTTTCCTTTTTGATTTTCCCCTAGAAAGTGTCAAGGTAAAGCATTTTTAGGCTCTCATGGTGTGTTCATCACATTCAACCCATACAACAGGTTCATTCCACCATGATGATCATGTGAGGCCAAAAAATTAAGTACAATAATCAGGTGGGCTACATATGAGTTTGAAGGTCTTTGGGTGGTTTAGGCCAATCTTTTATTCCATTCCAATACAATAAACATTGGATTTAGCAGACGATGTGGAATTGAGAATAGGTAGGCGTTTAGGTTTAAGAAATCAGGTTCGGGTTCGGGATCGGGTTTAGGTTTGGATTTTCAAGTTTAGGTTTAGGTTTAGATTAGGGAGTTGAGATTAGAATTAGGTGTAGGTTTAGGTTTAAAGATTTGAGAATACATTTAGGTTTTAGGTTTATGTTTAGGTTTAGATTATAGGTTTAGGTTTAGGTTTAGGTTATAAGCTATAGGTTTAGGGAATTGAGAATACGTTAAGGTTTAGGTTTAGGAAATCGGGTTCGGGTTCAGGATCAGGTTTAGGTTTGGGTTTTCAAGTTTAGGTTTAGGTTTAGGTTAGGGAGTTGAGATTAGGATTAGGTGTAGGTTTAGGTTTAGAGATTTGAGAATACATTTAGGTTTTAAGTTTAGGTTTAGGTTATAAGTTATAGGTTTAGGTTAAGGTTTAGGTTTAAGTTATAAGCTATAGGTAGGTTTAGGGAATTGAGAATAGGTTAAGGTTTAGATTTAGGAAATCGGGTTCGGGTTCGGGATCGGGTTTAGGTTTGGGTTTTAAGTTTAGGTTTAGGTTTAGGTTAGGGAGTTGAGATTAGGATTAAGTATAGGTTTAAGTTTAAGGATTTGAGAATACATTTAAGTTTTAAGCTTAGGCTTAAGCTTAGGTTTAAGTTTTAAGTTATAAGTTAAGGTTTAGGTTTTAGGTTTAGGTTAAGGTTAGGTTATAGGTTACAAGTTTAGGTTATAGGTTATAGGTTAAGGTTTTAGGTCATAGGTTTTGGTTTAGGTTTAGGTTAAGGTTATAGCTTTAGGTTAAGGTTTAGGGTAAGGTTTAGATTTACGTTATAAGCTATAAGTTTAGGGAATTGAAAATTGGTTAACGTTTAGGTTTAGAAAATCGGGTTCGGGTTCGGGATCGGGTTTAGGTTGGGTTTTCAAGTATAGGTTTAGGTTTAAGGAGTTGAGATTAGGATTAGGTGTAGGTTTAGGTTTAGGGATTTGAGAATACGTTTAGGTTTAGGTTTTAAGTTAAAGGTTAAGGTTAGGTTATAGGTTATAAGTTTAGGTTATATGTTATAGGTTAAGGTTTTAGGTCATAGGTGTTGGTTTAGGTTAAGGTTATAGGTTTAGTTTAGGTTAAGGTTTAGGTTTAGGTTATAAGCTACGGTTTAAGGAATTGAGAATAGGTTAAGGTTTAGGTTTAGGAAATCGGGTTCGGGTTCGGGATCGAGTTTAGGTTTGGGTTTTCAAATTTAGGTTTAGGTTTAGGATAGGGAGTTGAGATTAAGATGAGGTGTAGGTTTCAGTTTAGGGATTTGAGAATACATTTAAGTTTTAGGTTTATGTTTAGGGAATTGAGAATAGGTTAAGGTTTAGGTTTAGGAAATCGAGTTCGGGTTCGGGATTGGGTTTTGATTTGGGTTTTCAAGTTTAGGCTTAGGTTAAGCTTAGGTAGTTGAGAATAGGAATTGGTGTAGGTTTAGGTTTAGGGATTTGAGAACACATTTAGGTTTTAGGTTAAGATTATAGGTAGATTATAGGTTATAGCTATAGGGAATTGAGAATAGGTTAAGGTTTAGGTTTAGGAAATCGGATTTGGATTCGGGATTGGGTTTTGGTTTAGGTTTTCAAGTTTAGGTTTAGGTTTTGTTTAGGTAGTTGAGAATAGGATTAGGTGTAGGTTTAGGTTTAGGCATTTGAGAACACATTTAGGTTTTAGGTTAAGGTAATAGGTAGGCTATAGGTTATAGCTGTAGGGAATTGAGAATAGGTTAAGGTTTAGGTTTTAAGTTAGGGTTATAGGTAGGTTATAGGTTATAGCTGTAGGGAATTGAGAATAGGTTAAGGTTTAGGTTTTAGGTTAAGGTTATATGTAGGTTATAGGTTATAGGTTTAGGGAATTGAGAATAGGTTAAGGTTTAGGTTTAGGAAATCGGGTTCGGGTTCGGGATCGGGTTTAGGTTTGGGTTTTCAAGTTTAGGTTTAGGTTTAGGTTAGGTAGTTGAGAATAGGATTAGGTGTAGGTTTAGGTTTAGGGATTTGAGAACACATTTAGGTTTTAGGTTTAGGTTTTAGGCAGGTTATAGGTTATAGCTATAGGGAATTGAGAATAGGTTAAGGTCTAGGATTTAGGTTAAGGTTATAGGTAAGTTATAGGTTATAGCTGTAGGGAATTGAGAATAGGTTAAGGTTTAGGTTTTGAAAATCGGATTTGGGTTTGGGATCGGGTTTTGCTCTGGGTTTTCAAGTTTAGGTTTAGGTTTAGGTTAGGTAGTTGAGAATAGGAATAGGTGTAGGTTTAGGTTTAGAGATTTGAGAACACATTTAGGTTTTAGGTTTTAAGTTATAGGTTATAGGTTTAGGGAATTGAAAATAGGTAAAGATTTAGGTTTAGGAAATCGGGTTCGGGTTCGGGATTGGGTTTTGGTTTGGGTTTTCAAGTTTAGGTTTAGGTTTAGGTTAGGTAGTTGAGAATAGGAATAGGTATAGGTTTAGGTTTAGGGATTTGAGAACACATTTAGGTTTTAGGTTAAGGTTATAGGTAGGTTATAGGTTATAGCTATAGGGAATTGAGAATAGGTTAAGGTTTAGGTTTAGGAAATCAGATTCGGGTTCGGGATTGGGTTTTGGTTTGGGTTTTCAAGCTTAGGTTTAGGTTTTATTTAGGTAGTTGAGAATATGATTAGGTGTAGGTTTATGTTTAGGGATTTGAGAACACATTTAGGTTTTAGGTTAAGGTTATAGGTTATAGCTATAGGGAATTGAGAATAGGTTAAGGTTTAGGATTTAGGTTAAGGTTATAGGTAAGTTATAGGTTATAGCTGTAGGGAATTGAGAATAGGTTAAGGTTTAGGTTTTGAAAATCGGATTTGGGTTTGGGATCGGGTTTTGCTCTGGGTTTTCAAGTTTAGGTTTAGGTTTAGGTTAGGTAGTTGAGAATAGGAATAGGTGTAGGTTTAGGTTTAGAGATTTGAGAACACATTTAGGTTTTAGGTTTTAAGTTATAGGTTATAGGTTTAGGGAATTGAAAATAGGTAAAGATTTAGGTTTAGGAAATCGGGTTCGGGTTCGGGATTGGGTTTTGGTTTGGGTTTTCAAGTTTAGGTTTAGGTTTAGGTTAGGTAGTTGAGAATAGGAATAGGTATAGGTTTAGGTTTAGGGATTTGAGAACACATTTAGGTTTTAGGTTAAGGTTATAGGTAGGTTATAGGTTATAGCTATAGGGAATTGAGAATAGGTTAAGGTTTAGGTTTAGGAAATCAGATTCGGGTTCGGGATTGGGTTTTGGTTTGGGTTTTCAAGCTTAGGTTTAGGTTTTATTTAGGTAGTTGAGAATATGATTAGGTGTAGGTTTATGTTTAGGGATTTGAGAACACATTTAGGTTTTAGGTTAAGGTTATAGGTTATAGCTATAGGGAATTGAGAATAGGTTAAGGTTTAGGATTTAGGTTAAGGTTATAGGTAAGTTATAGGTTATAGCTGTAGGGAATTGAGAATAGGTTAAGGTTTAGGTTTTGAAAATCGGATTTGGGTTTGGGATCGGGTTTTGCTCTGGGTTTTCAAGTTTAGGTTTAGGTTTAGGTTAGGTAGTTGAGAATAGGAATAGGTGTAGGTTTAGGTTTAGAGATTTGAGAACACATTTAGGTTTTAGGTTTTAAGTTATAGGTTATAGGTTTAGGGAATTGAAAATAGGTAAAGATTTAGGTTTAGGAAATCGGGTTCGGGTTCGGGATTGGGTTTTGGTTTGGGTTTTCAAGTTTAGGTTTAGGTTTAGGTTAGGTAGTTGAGAATAGGAATAGGTATAGGTTTAGGTTTAGGGATTTGAGAACACATTTAGGTTTTAGGTTAAGGTTATAGGTAGGTTATAGGTTATAGCTATAGGGAATTGAGAATAGGTTAAGGTTTAGGTTTAGGAAATCAGATTCGGGTTCGGGATTGGGTTTTGGTTTGGGTTTTCAAGCTTAGGTTTAGGTTTTATTTAGGTAGTTGAGAATATGATTAGGTGTAGGTTTATGTTTAGGGATTTGAGAACACATTTAGGTTTTAGGTTAAGGTTATAGGTTATAGCTATAGGGAATTGAGAATAGGTTAAGGTTTAGGATTTAGGTTAAGGTTATAGGTAAGTTATAGGTTATAGTTGTAGGGAATTGAGAATAGGTTAAGGTTTAGGTTTTGGAAATCGGATTTGGGTTCGAGATCGGGGTTTGCTCTGGGTTTTCAAGTTTAGGTTTAGGTTTAGGTTAGATAGTTGAGAATAGGAATAGGTGTAGGTTTAGGTTTAGGGATTTGAGAACACATTTAGGTTTTAGGTTTTAAGTTACAGGCTATAGGTTTAGGGAATTGAGAATAGGTTAAGGTTTAGGTTTAGGAAATCGGGTTCGGGTTCGGGATTGGGTTTTCAAGTTTAGGTTTAGATTTAGGTTAGGTAGTTGAGAATAGGATTAGGTATAGGTTTAGGTTTAGGGATTTGAGAACATATTTAGGTTATAGGTTATGGTTTTAGGTAGGTTATAGGTTATAGCTATAGGGAATTGAGAATAGGTTAAGGTTTAGGATTTAGGTTAAGGTTATAGGTAAGTTATAGGTTATAGCTGTAGGGAATTGAGAATAGGTTAAGGTTTAGGTTTTGGAAATCGGATTTGGGTTCGGGGTCAGGTTTTGGTTTGGGCTTTCAAGTTTAGGTTAGCTAGTTGAGAATTGGAATAGGTGTAGGTTTAGGTTTAGGGATTTGAGAACACATTTAGGTTTTAAGTTTTAAGTTATAGGTTATTGGTTTAGGGAATTGAGAATAGGTTAAGGTTTAGGTTTAGGAAATCGAGTTCAGGTTCGGGATTGGGTTTTGGTTTAGGTTTTCAAGTTTTGGTTTAGGTCTAGGTTAGGTAGTTAAGAATAGGAATAGGTGTAGGTTTAGGTTTAGGAATTTGAGAACACATTTAGGTTACAGGTTTAGGTTTTAGGTAAGTTATAGGTTATAGCTATAGGGAATTGAGAATAGGTTAAGGTTTAGGATTTAGGTTAAGGTTATAGGTAAGTTATAGGTTATAGCTGTAGGGAATTTAGAATAGGTTAAGGTTTCGGTTTTGGAAATCGAATTTGGGTTCGGGATCGGTTTTTGCTTTGGGCTTTCAAGTTTAGGTTTAGGTTTAGGTTAGGTAGTTGAGAATAGGAATAGGTGTAGGTTTAGGTTTAGGGATTTAAGAACACATTTAGGTTTTAGGTTTTAAGTTATAGGTTACAGGTTTTGGGAATTGAGAATAGGTTAAGGTTTAGGTTTAGGAAATCGGGTTCGGGTTCGGGATTGGGTTTTGGTTTGGGTTTTCAACTTTAGGTTTAGGTTTAGGTTAGGTAGTTGAGAATAGGAATAGGTGTAGGTTTAGGTTTAGGGATTTGAGAACACATTTAGGTTTTAGGTTAAGGTTATAGGTTATAGCTATCGGGAATTGAGAATAGGTTAAGGTTTAGGATTTAGGTTAAGGTTATAGGTAAGTTATAGGTTATAGCTGTAGGGAATTGAGAATAGGTTAAAGTTTAGGTTTTGGAAATCAGATTTGGGTTCGAGATCAGGTTTTGCTTTGGGTTTTCAAGTTTAGGTTTAGGTTTAGGTTAGATAGTTGAGAATAGGAATAGGTGTAGGTTTAGGTTTAGGGATTTGAGAACACATTTAGGTTTTAGGTTAAGGTTATAGGTTATAGCTATAGGGAATTGAGAATAGGTTAAGGTTTAGGATTTAGGTTAAGGTTATAGGTAAGTTATAGGTTATAGCTATAGGGAATTGATAATAGGTTAAGGTTTAGGTTTTGGAAATTGGATTTGGGTTCGAGCTCGGGTTTTGCTTTGGGTTTTCAAGTTTAGGTTTAGGTTTAGGTTAGATAGTTGAGTATAGGAATAGGTGTAGGTTTAGATTTAGGGATTTGAGAACACATTTAGGTTTTAGGTTTTAAGTTATAGGTTATAGGTTTAGGGAATTGAGAATAGGTTAAGGTTTAGGTTTAGGAAATCGGGTTCGGGTTCGGGATTGGGTTTTGGTTTGGGTTTTCAAGTTTAGGTTAAGGTTTAGGTTAGGTAGTTGAGAATAGGAATAGGTGTAGGTTTAGGTTTAGGGATTTGAGAACACATTTAGGTTTTAGGTTAAGGTTATAGGTTGGTTATAAGTTATAGCTGTAGGGAATTGAGAATAGGTTAAGGTTTAGGTTTAGGAAATCAGATTCGGTTCGGGATTGGGTTTTGGTTTGGGTTTTCAAGTTTAGGTTTAGGTTTTATTTAGGTAGTTGAGAATCGGATTAGGTGTAGGTTTAGGTTTAGGGATTTGGGAACACATTTAGGTTTTAGGTTAAGGTTATAGGTAGGTTATAGGTTATAGCTGTAGGAAATTGAGAATAGGTTAAGGTTTAGGTTTAGGAAATCAGATTCGGGTTCGGGATTGGGTTTTGGTTTGGGTTTTCAAGTTTAGGTTTAGGTTTTATTTAGGTAGTTGAGAATATAATTAGGTGTAGGTTTAGGTATAGGGATTTGAGAACACATTTAGGTTTTAGGTTAAGGTTATAGGTTAGAGCTATAGGGAATTGAGAATAGGTTAAGGTTTAGGATTTAGGTTAAGGTTATAGGTAAGTTATAGGTTATAGCTGTAGGGAATTGAGAATAGGTTAAGGTTTAGATTTTAGAAATCGAATTTGGGTTCAAGATCGGGTTTTGCTTTGGGTTTTCAAGTTTAGGTTTAGGTTTTGGTTAGATAGTTGAGAATAGGAATATGTGTAGCTTTAGGTTTAGGGATTTGAGAACACATTTAGGTTTTAGGTTTTAAGTTATAGGTTATAGGTTTAGGGAATTGAGAATAGGTTAAGGTTTAGGTTTAGGAAATCGGGTTTGGGTTCGGGATTGGGTTTTGGTTTGGGTTTTCAAGTTTAGGTTAAGGTTTAGGTTAGGTTGTTGAGAATAGGAATAGGTGTAGGTTTAGGTTTAGGGATTTGAGAACACATTTAGGTTTTAGGTTAAGGTTATAGGTAGGTTACTAGTTATAGCTGTAGGGAATTGAGAATAGGTTAAAGTTTAGGTTTAGGAAATCAGATTCAGGTTTGGGATTGGGTTTTGGTTTGGGTTTTCAAGTTTAGGTTTAGGTTTTATTTAGGTAGTTGAGAATAGGATTAGGTGTAGGTTTAGGTTTAGGGATTTGAGAACACATTTAGGTTTTAGGTTAAGGTTATAGGTTATAGCTATAGGGAATTGAGAATAGGTTAAGGTTTAGGATTTACGTTAAGGTTATAGGTAAGTTATAGGTTATAGCTGTGGGGAATTGAGAATAGGTAAAGGTTTAGGTTTTGGAAATCGGATTTGGGTTCGGGATCGGGTTTTGCTTTGGGCTTTCAAGTTTAGGTTTAGGTTTAGGTTAGGTAGTTGAGAATAGGAATAGGTGTAGGTTTAGGTTTAGGGATTTGAGAACACATTTAAGTTTTAGGTTTGAAGTTATAGGTTATAGGTTTAGGGAATTGAGAATAAGTTAAGGTTTAGGTTTTGAAAATCGGGTTCGGGTTCGGGATTGGGTTTTGGTTTGGGTTTCCAAGTTTAGGTTTAGGTTTAGGTTAGGTAGTTGAGAATAGGAATAGGTGTAGGTTTAGGTTTAGGGATTTGAGAACACATTTAGGTTTTAGGTTAAGGTTATAGGTAGGTTATAGGTTATAGCTGTAGGGAATTGAGAATAGGTTAAGGTTTAGGTTTAGGAAATCAGATTCGGGTTCGGGATTGGGTTTTGGTTTGGGTTTTCAAGTTTAGGTTTAGGTTTTATTTAGGTAGTTGAGAATATGATTAGGTGTAGGTTTAGGTTTAAGGATTTGAGGACACATTTAGGTTTTAGGTTAAGGTTATAGGTTACAGCTATAGGGAATTGAGAATAGGTTAAGGTTTAGGATTTAGGTTAAGGTTATAGGTAAGTTATAGGTTATAGATGTAAGGAATTGAGAATTGGTTAAGGTTTAGGTTTTGGAAATCGGATTTGGGTTCGGGATCGTGTTTCTCTTTGGGCTTTCAAGTTTAAGTTTAGGTTTAGGTTAGGTAGTTGAGAATAGGAATAGGTGTAGGTTTAGGTTTAGAAATTTGAGAAAACATTTAGGTTTTAGGTTTTAAGTTATAGGTTATAGGTTTAGGGAATTGAGAATAGGTTAAGGTTTAGGTTTAGGAAATCGGGTTCGGGTTCGGGATTGGGTTTTAGTTTGGGTTTTCAAGTTTAGGTTTAGGTTTAGGTTAGGTAGTTGAGAATAGGAATAGGTGTAGGTTTAGGTTTAGGGATTTGAGAACACATTTAGGTTTTAGGTTAAGGTTATAGGTAGGTTATAGGTTAATGCTGTAGGGAATTGAGAATAGGTTAAGGTTTAGGTTTAGAAAATCAGATTCGGGTTCGGGATAGGGTTTTGGTTTGGGTTTTCAAGTTTAGTTTTAGGTTTTATTTAGGTAGTTGAGAATATGATTAGGTGTAGGTTTAGGTTTAGGGATTTGAGAACACATTTAGGTTTTAGGTTAAGGTTATAGGTTATAGCTATAGGGAATTGAGAATAGGTTAAGGTTTAGGATTTAGGTTAAGGTTATAGGTAAGTTATAGGTTATAGATGTAAGGAATTGAGAATAGGTTAAGGTTTAGGTTTTGAAAATCGGATTTGGGTTCGGGATCGGGTTTTTCTCTACGCTTTCAAGTTTAGGTTTAGGTTTAGGTTAGGTAGTTGAGAATACGAATAGGTGTAGGTTTAGGTTTAGGGATTTGAGAACACATTTAGGTTTTAGGTTTTAAGTTATAGGTTATAGGTTTTGGGAATTGAGAATAGGTTAAGGTTTAGGTTTAGGAAATCGGGTTCGGGTTCGGGATTGGGTTTTGGTTTGGGTTTTCAAGTTTAGGTTTAGGTTTAGGTGAGGTAGTTGAGAATAGGAATAGGTGTAGGTTTAGGTTTAGGGATTTGAGAACACATTTAGGTTTTAGGTTAAGGTTATAGGTAGGTTATAGGTTATAGTTGTAGGGAATTGAGAATAGGTTAAGGTTTAGGTTTAGGAAATCAGATTCGGGTTCGGGATTGGGTTTTGGTTTGGGTTTTCAAGTTTAGGTTTAGGTTTTATTTAGGTAGTTGAGAATAGGATTAGGTGTAGGTTTAAGTTTAAGGATTTGAGAACACATTTAGGTTTTAGGTTAAGGTTCTAGGTAGGTTATTGGTTATAGCTGTAGGGAATTGAGAATAGGTTAAGGTTTAGATTTTAAGTTAAGGTTATAAGTAGGTTATAGGTTATAACTGTAGGGAATTGAGAATAGGCTAAGGTTTAGGTTTTAGGTTAAGGTTATAGGTAGGTTATAGGTTATAGGTTTAGGAAATTGATAATAGGTTAAGGTTTAGGTTTAGGAAATCGGGTTCGGGTTCGGGATCGGGTTTAGGTTCGAGTTTTCAAGTTTAGGTTTTGGTTTAGGTTAGGTAGTTGAGAATAGGATTAGGTGTAGGTTTAGGTTTAGGGATTTGAGAACACATTTAGGTTACAGGTTTAGGTTTTAGGTAGATTATAGGTTATAGCTATAGGGAATTGAGAATAGGTTATGGTTTAGGATTTAGGTTAAGGTTTTAGGTAAGTTATAGGTTATAGTTGTAGGGAATTGAGAATAGGTTAAGGTTAAGGTTTTGGAAATCGGATTTGGGTTCGGGATCGGGTTTTGCTTTGGGCTTTCAAGTTTAGGTTTAGGTTTAGGTTTTGTGGTTGAGAATAGGAATAGGTGTAGGTTTAGGTTTAGGGATTTGAGAACACATTTAGGTTTTAGGTTTTAAGTTATAGGTTATAGGTTTAGGGAATTGAGAATAGGTTAAGGTTTAGGTTTAGGAAATCGGGTTCGGGTTCGGGATTGGGTTTTGGTTTGGGTTTTCAACTTTAGGTTTAGGTTTATGTTAGGTAGTTGAGAATAGGAATAGGTGTAGGTTTAGGTTTAGGGATTTGAGAACACATTTAGGTTTTAGGTTAAGGTTATAGGTAGGTTATAAGTTATAGATGTAGGCAATTGAGAATAGGTTAAGGTTTAGGTTTTAGGTTAAGGTTATTGGTAGGTTATAGGTTATAGGTTTAGGGAATTGAGAATAGGTTAAGGTTTAGGTTTAGGAAATCGAGTTTGGGTTCGGGATTGGGTTTTGGTTTGGATTTTCAAGTTTAGGTTTAGGTTTAGGTTAATTTGTTGAGAATAGGATTAGGTTGAGCTTTAGGTTTAGGGATTTGAGAACACATTTAGGTTTTAGGTTAAGGTTATAGGTAGGTCATAGGTTATAGATGTAGGGAATTGAGAATAGGTTAAGGTTTAGGTTTTAGGTTAAGGTTATTGGTAGGTTATAGGTTATAGGTTTAGGGAATTGAGAATAGGTTAAGGTTTAGGTTTAGGAAATCGGGTTTGGGTTCGAGATTGGGTTTTGGTTTGGATTTTCAAATTTAGGTTTAGGTTTAGGTTAATTTGTTGAGAATAGGATTAGGTTGAGCTTTAGGTTTAGGGATTTGAGAACACATTTAGGTTTTAGGTTAAGGTTATATGTAGGTCATAGGTTATAGATGTAGGGAATTGAGAATAGGTTAAGGTTTAGGTTTTAGGTTAAGGTTATTGGTAGGTTATAGGTTATAGGTTTAGGGAATTGAGAATAGGTTAAGGTTTAGGTTTAGGAAATCGGGTTTGGGTTCGAGATTGGGTTTTGGTTTGGATTTTCAAATTTAGGTTTAGGTTTAGGTTAAGTTGTTGAGAATAGGATTAGGTTGAGCTTTAGGTTTAGAGATTTGAGAACACATTTAGGTTTTAGGTTAAGGTTATAGGTAGGTTATAGGTTATAGATGTAGCGAATTGAGAATAGGTTAAGGTTTAGGTTTTAGGTTAAGGTTATGGGTAGGTTATAGGTTATAGATGTAGTGAATTGAGAATAGGTTAAGGTTTAGGTTTTAGGTTAAGGTTATAGGTAGGTTATACGTTATTGGTTTAGGGAATGGAGAATAGGTTAAGGTTTAGGTTTAGGAAATCGGGTTTGGGTTCAGGATCGGGTTTTGCTTTGGGTTTTCATGTTTGGTTTTTCTAGTTTTTCTTAGGTTTAGGTTAAGTTAGGTAGTTGAGAATAGGATAAGGTGTAGGTTTAAGTTTAGGGATTTGAGAACACATTTAGGTTTTAGGTTTAGGTTTTATGAAATCGAGTTTGGGTAGGTTATAGGTTATAGCTCTAGGGAATTGAGAATAGGTTAAGGTTAGGTTTAAGTTATAGGTTATAAGTTTTGGTTACTGAGAATAGGTTTAGGTTATAGGCTTAGGGTGTGGTTTAGGTTAAGGGTGAGGTCCCTGCAAAAATAGATATAAATACAGCCTGTCCAAATGGCCAGGCCCTCCCAATGCTGTCCATAGGAAATAGACAGCTTCATCATGGTCAGCGGTTCCCACCTTCTAGAGACCCCCGCTCATACGGATAGCTCCGATGCACATCCAGGTCTGCTCCATTAATTTCAAGAAAATACATAAATACGGCCTGTCCAAATGGCCAGGCCCTCCCAATGCTGTCCATAAGAAATGGACAGCTTCATCATGGTCAGCGGTTCCCACCTTCTAGAGACCCCCGCTCATCCGGATAGTTTCAACGCACATCTGGGTCTGCTCCATTAATTTTGAGTAAATACATAAATATGACCTGTCCAAATGGCCAGGCCCTCTCAATGTTATCCATAAGAAATGGACAGCTTCATCATGGTCAGCGGTTCCCACCTTCCAGAGACCCCCACTCATCCGGATAGCTCCGACGCACATCCGGGTCTGCTCCATTAATTTTGAGCAAATACATAAATACGGTCTGTCCAAATGGCCAGGCCCTCCCAATGTTATCCATAGAAAATGGACAGCTTCATCATGGTCAGCGGTTCCCACCTTCCAGAGACCCCCGCTCATCCGGATAGCTCCGACGCACATCCGGGTCTGCTCCATCAATTTCGAGCTAATATATTTAAAAACAACATAAATATATTTAAAAGCATCTGGATACCTGAGGAAGGCCTCCCATATTTGTATTGTTGGTTACTCATCCCTTTGTCCACAAGCCACAATCAACCGAAGGAATAATATGATTAAATGACCTGTACACATAATTTAATGTTTACATATCATTAAATGTTTACACATCATTAAAGATATAATATAAGGAATAACAAAAAAATGAATTTACCTGTACACATCATTAAATGTTTCCCTATAAAGAGGTGATATTATATCTTTAATAGCCACCTGTATGACAGAGAAAAATGTAACCAATATAGTCTGTTACAATTCAAAAGAGAAAAAAGATTTGTGGCTGCACCGATATTCTAGTATATTACGAACGGCTGCGTACATACCCAAAAAGTCAGATTGGGATCAAGCCACTATGTAGTTCTTTTTAATTAACCAAGTTACTAATGGTCATAAATTTCATATTTAACAAAGTATCATTGAACGTCGTCTTAAATCCTTTTTGGTTGGTGCATTTTTAAAAAAAAATGGTGCACAATCATGCATAATGAGAATTTAGGTTAAGGTTTAGGTTTAGGAAATCGGGTTCGGGTTTGGGATCGGGTTTAGGTTTGGAATCACGCATACATACATACAAACATGCATGATGATACATCCATCCATCCATGCATGCATACATACATAAACACATGCATGATGATCAATCCATCCATGATCTAACAATCCATCCATCTATCCATGCATGCATACACACATACACACACATGCGTGATGATCCATCCATCTAGTCTTCTATCCATGCTTACATACATGCATACATATACACACACATAAATCCATCCACCATGTAGGCATGCATACACACATGCATAATCTGTCCATCTATGCATCCATGCATACATTTCATCCATCCATGTGTGCATGCATACATATACACACATACATACATGTGTTTTATGATAGGCTGAAGCATACATATACACACATACATACATGTGTTTTATGATAGGCTGAAGCATACATATACACACATACATACATGTGTTTTATGATAGGCTGAAGCATACATATACACACATACATACATGTGTTTTATGATAGGCTGAAGCATACATATACACACAACTATGATTGTTCAATGTAGAAATGCAAGGGAGCGGATTGGATACTGAACACTTCAATAGCCAAAAGGCTACTGAAGTGATGTGGCAAAACTCCAAAAACCGTTGGCGATTCTTGTTGTTTAACAAACCATGAATTTGGATGATATTTGATTTTTATTTCTTCCTTGCCTTCTCAAATAGGTTGGTTCGTTCAGGGCTTTTGAGAAATGGGTATATCTAGTTTTAGATGTGTGCATTGATAATCAACACATCCAAAACTAGATATACCCAATTCTCAAAAGCCCTGAACGAACCAACCTATTTGAGAAGGTAAGTCTACACAATAGAAAAGGAAGAAACCAAAATTAAATATATTATCCAAATTCCAAATATTTGAATTGGATATATGCTTTAAAAAAGAGAAACAAGAGAGTAACAACAGTAATAGCTTTTTCAAAGGGGTTTGGATAGAGAAAACCATGAGGTGGACATGGAAAACTAACATAATCCTAAGGGTCACTTTGGGCGGTCGAATTAGAAGGTATTAGGTGGGATGGGATTCATCTGATCCTGTGCCAATTCCATTCCATGTTTGGAATGAATGGAAAAGCTTTGAATTACATTAAATGGAATTACATTGATTATCGTGCCAATTTCACTCAATGTTTGGGAAGTTGTGTAGGTTCCAACGTGATGTGTGGGCTATATCCACACTGTCCACCCATTAATTGAGATTATTTTAGAGCATGGGCCAAAAAATCAAGTAAATCTAAAGCTCAAGTGGACTCCACCATAGAAAGTAACGGGGATTGACTACTTACCGTTGAAAACTCCTTTGGGGCTACATAAGTTTTGGATCTACCTCATTTTTAGGTCCATGCCATAAAATGAGGTTACAAAACAAATGAACGGTTTAGATATAACACATGTGTGTTATTCCCAACAACTTCAAATGATAGTGGGTATATTCATTCAATATACCACCGTACTATCAACAAAGCATGGCATCCAAGAATACAACAACTCAGCAATTTAAAAATACAGCAACTTATAAACCATGCATACATACATATGTTTTATCATAAAACCATACAACAACTTGCAATAAACATACAGCAAATTTCGATTGGTTGCTGTTTATATAAACATACAACAACTTGCAATACAGTGATGGTACACATGACTGGAACATCTCAGCATTTATTATTCATATCAGTCCAATTAAACTAAGTGTCATGGCATGCTACAGGTAACCTATTTTAACCTTCTGACCTTACAATTTCATTCAATCCACTAACTAAAATCTATACAAGCATGCTTTGTGTAAGAAATAAGTGGCATGTAAAATCTAAAATCCAGTCAGGTAAACAAATGAATCTAAAAAAAAGTTGTCATGTGTAGATGCAATGTAGTATGTAGACAACTTAAGACAACTATGTGATCAACATGATAGTGGTTGCAATCCTAGATGAAAGTTTTCAACAAAACGGAATTGTGACTGTAGAAAAGCCGATTGGTGTTACAGTTGCATAACAAAAAGGGCCATGTGAAAGAAAAATTCGTAAATTGGGAAAACATAAAACATCAAGCGCACAAAATAAGGGTTGTTTTCCATTGGAATAGTGTTACATTAGATGACTTAATGCCACTAGATGAAGAAACAAAACATCCAATGTATGCAATGGATGCAATTACATTACATGGAAGCAGTTATTGAAAAATCAATGGCCTAATTTTGGCTAACAACTATCGTTTATCCGATGTCCATCTTACATAACAAGATGCAAGCCTGTGCAAATATCTGAAAACTTGTTTCGCCCAAGTTTAAAAGTTGTGCTTTCTGCCCCTTGATGTCAGCAAGCCTTCAATGAAAGCTTTGACCATTGGACTATTAATTTCTTACAGCAGGCTCTCATGGAAGATTGGACCATTAGCCTAATAGTTTTTGTCCCCTGAAATGTACCTGCTCCATTTTTGAAGGGTGACGTCTTCTCAAATTGAGACGACTTCTATAGTTGGAAGCAACCATAATTTTTCTCTCTGCTTTTTTGATGGGTTTTTACTCCCTGATCAGTCACTAATCTTTGTTTGAATTTCTTTTTCTTTATTTATTTACATCACTGGCATCATCCTAGCCTTTTCCCACCATTTTGGGGTTGGCTATATGATCATGCTTTGTCAATCTTATACCAAACAGAAATTCTAATGATTTCATAGCTAAAGTTTTATGTTTGTGAGAGATTTGTCATTAGGTAGCTTGGATTTTGGGCCTTTTGGATTTGGAATCCAAATATAGGCCAAAATCTTATGTCTAGCACCCTGGAATTTAGTGGAATCTGGATTTGAACCTCAAAAAAGTCCAATTCTCAATTCTTCTTTAAAAGATGGGTTGACTAATACAAGGATTTTCAATACACTCCAATGCTCATATTTCAAACAGCTCTCTCCATCATCCAGGTTGAAAATCTAGGTGGCCAAGTATGGTTTCTGGATTCCACAGATAGAAAATCAAGAATGAAACAAAGGGGGTGAGCATTTCAAATCCTGAATTTCGATCCTAATGTAAAAATCCAAATAAAAGCAGTCAAAAAATAGAGAGAGAATCTCACTGATGGTGCAAGTGAATTATAAATTGGCCATTACATGACATACTTAGTCACAGGCACAATTTTGTATGTTTATATAAACAGCAACTTGCAAATGAAAATTTTTTTTATATAAACAGTTCAAAATCAGCAGCAAAATCACTAAATTATAATAGCCCCATATGATCCATCATTTCCTTCCATAACCTCCACAAATTGTAAATTGTTGCTCTTGATATTTAGGCCCCAAATGCATAAATAAACAGTTCAAAATCAGCACATGCTGGGCTCTATGGTGGGCATGGGTCTGAATAAGAAAGTTTACGGCTTTATATATAAAAAAAAATACATACAAAAAAAAGGGAAAAAGACAGAGAACATGTGGCCCTCTTGTTAGACTGCTATCAAGCCATTCAAAACAAAAAGAAAAACAAAAATACAACCGCAACAACCAGCCCAAAGCCTCCGAAGAAAAATGCCACTGAATTCAGCCATCAATTGCCAAGACCAGTCCCCAACAGATCTGAGCAGAGCATCCCTAGAACCCTTTTGTCGAGAATGCAACTGCTGTGTTGTCTGGCATAAGGACTTACATTTTTTTTCCCAAAACATTAAAAATTTTAGATCGAGAATTATATGCCCTAGCAAGATGAGTAGAACTGATAGGCAAAGAGATAAGTATGGCAACAGTAAAGAGCTTCCTTGTATATAGGTGCAAGATCAATCTTCGCATTATATTCGATTTAGCAAATATACACCAAAAAAAAAAAAAAAAAGAGTAACAGATTCAGACCATTTGATTCAAGCCTTCTTTGGGGATTTGGTTGCTACAAAACTATCAGCGGTTCAACACAATAACGCCCTTTGTAGTGGACCCACCATCAAACTTGGTGATATTGATACATTGGCAACATAAACAACATTTGAATTGGATGTTTCTTGTTAATGGTTGTTGCTAAAATCTGTAAGCCCTAAAACCCCCAAATCCCTAAATGAGGGTCCACATTCGAATTGGAAATCCACAAATTACTAAATCCCCAAATTCATAAATCAACATTGAGCTTGAGCGAGATTGAGAGAGAGAGAGAGAGAGAGAGAGAGAGAGAGATACCTCGCATTCGTGAATAGGGAGGGCCTTGGACCACCGCTCGGCCAAACGACGATCGGCAGGGAGATGGATGGAGAGTCGACGATGGGATTGCTTCTGTCGAGAGTCGAGATGGAGAGGGATTGAGAGAGGGGATTAAGGGAGATGGGGAGTCAAGCTGGAGAGAGGGAGAGAGAGGTGCGGAGAAGATAAAGAGACAGGGGCGAAAAGGCTCGTTTGGGCGCTGGAATGAAATGGTAGCGCGAAAACTGGGCGCTGGAATGAAACGTGGGCGCCCACTTTAGATGAAATGCGGCCCCACCCTTTTCGTCGGTGGTCTGTGGGCCCCACCATGATGTATGTGTTTCATCCATTCCCTTCATCCATTTTTACAGATCATTTTATTGCTTGATCCTAAAAATGAGAGGGATACAAATCTCATGTGGATCACACCACATGAAAATAATAGTGATTAGATATCAATCATTAAAATCCTCCTATGGCCCACTACACTGTTTATTTGACATCCAATATGTTGATTAGGTCATACAGACCCAGATGAAGAGAAAAAACAAATATCAGCTTCATCCAAAACTTTTATGGCCCCCAAAATGTTTTAATGGTCGACCCTCATTCAACACTGTATCCTGTAATGTGGTCCACTTGAGATTTGGATATACCTTATTCTTGGACTCATACTGTAAAATGATCTGTAAAAATAGATGGATGGCATGGATGAAATGGTCGACGATGCTCTGTGGGCCCTACGTACGTGTTTCATCCATTTTTAAAGATCATTTTAGAGTTGTTTGCAAACAATTAGAGGGATATAAATCTCAAGTGGTCCACACTACATGAGAACAATAGCGATTGGATATCCACTATTTAAATCCTCTTAAGGCCCATTGTACTGTTTATTTAACTTCAAATCTGTTGATTTGGTCATGGATGGGTGGATTGGAAGGGATTGAATGGTATCAGGGTGGATGGCATGGATTTCAAGGTAATGATGGCATTGTCAATAGATTGTCTTAAGATCCATGGAATTGCTATATCCCCCGGATTGCTATATCAAGTCTATTTGTCACACTTGGCCAATCCTGGGATTAAACCTTCCCATCCCTTCCAATCCCTTGAACCAAACATGTCCCAGGAAAATTTGAACGGATTAGGGTGGATTGGATGGGATTTAAGGGCCTGTTTGGACGAGCACGCTGGATGGGATTAGATGGTATTAGACTGGATTGCACGGATTTCAAGACAATGATGGTGATGTCAGTGGATTGTCTGTATCCCTGGATTGCTATATACCCGGTCTGTTTGGGCACACCCGGCCAGATGCGGGATTAAACCTTCTAATCCCTTTTAATCCCTCTAACCAAACCCGTCCAGACAATTTAATTTGAAAGGATTAGGATGGATTAGATGGGATTTAAGGTAATGATGGTGATGTTAGTGAATTGTCTTAGGGCCTATTTGGCCGAGCAGATCCCATGGTATTAGGAGGGATGGGATCAATTTTAAGGTAATGATGGTGTCTTAAGATCCATGGGATTGCTTATATCCTATGCCAAGTTCACTGGGTCTATTTGGCACGCCCTACATATCCCGTGATTTTAATTTCCAAAAACAGTTAAAGGTTGATATCAAAAATATATAAATGAATAGAAAACACAAACATCAGCTTGATCCAAAACTTTTATGGCCTCCAAGAAATTTTAAATGGTAGAGGTTCAATCACACTATTTCCTATGGTGTGGTCCACTTGAGCTTTGGATATGCTTCCTTTTTGTTCTTTAGACCTCAAATTATCTGTTAACATGGACGAATGGAGTGGATAAAATAAATAAATAATGGTGAACCCCATAGAGTTTACTGTGGTATATAAAGGTAACGAGTAACTCACTTAGATGTAGTGGAGAAAGGTTTCCTTAAAACACTCATAATTATATATTAGGATTGCCTAAATGTGATTCACATATCCAACCCACTCATTATGTGTGTCCCACTTGGATGAGGAGTCAGACCAAGTTTCAACCGCATCCAAAACTCATGTGGGCCCCACCAAGTGCTTTTTATATTTTTTAGGATGTTTTCACATAGTTTTAAATTAGCATGACCCACATGAGTTTTGTTTACCGATGATTTTTGAGATATCTCATAACTTAAAGGGGACACATCAAATCCACGGTGTTGATGTTCGACACACATCGTGATGGGGCTCACAAAACTTATTAACATTAATTCTTAAGTTCTCACAAGGTCAGTAAGTTGGGTCACAATTTTAACCAGAATATTTGGCTCATTTTACATGTTTGGTCCATTCACTGTATTTTACTGATCAATACTCTCAATTTGACTAGTTACTCGCCTCAATCAGGCTACATATGAGAAAGAAGTTGGGCATACAAGATTGATCAACAATTTCAGTGAAATTTGATTTAAACATCTGAAGTCATTTACTTTTCAATTTGAACTGATTAGATTGTCCAAAAATGATTAAAGGTTCAATTAGTGGATGTGCCTAATAATTTAGTAATTTTAATTTTCACAAATAAATTTAAAATTTTTTATTCAAAATGTATATATTTTTTTACTCTTTTAACTAAATATCATTTTTATTATAAATTATTTCAAAAATATTTAAAATATAAATTTTAAATTTTTATTTTCAAAATCTCAAAAAATTTCTCATATTTTAATTTTTTCTCAAAAATTTCAAAATGCCGATTTTTTTTCCTCTAAAGCATTATTTTGCTCTCGAAATTTTTCTTAAACATAGTTAAAATTTCTGAACTTTTCAATAATATTTTTCGTGTGATATTACAAATCATTTAAATATTACCTTTTAATTATATATATAAAAAAATTTCCATTCATATGATATAAAAACTATATATATATATATATATATATATATATATATATATATATATATATATATATATATATATATATATATATACACACACACACATTTTTACCGACATAAATTTTTAAAAATTAAAACATTTTTACATTATTACCCGGCCCAGAAATGAGTTGGAGAAACATAGGGGGTGGCAAGGATATACAACATATCATCAAAATCTCACTTTTGTCATCTAACTTTTCAATTTTTCTTATCAAAATACAAAATTTAGTGTTTTTTTTTTAAAAAATATATTTTTTTATAATTTGTCAATTTTTTTACAATTTTGTTTAATTTTTTACATTTTCTTTTTCAAAATATCATTTGTTTAAAAAATCTCACTTTTGTTATATAACTTTTTATTTTTTCTTGTCAAAATACAAAATCTAGTTTTCTTTTTAAAAAAATATTTTTTTTTACAATTTGTCAATTTTTTTACAATTTAGTTTAATTTTTAAATTTTTCTTTTTCAAAATATCATTTTTTTTAAAATCTCACTTTTGTTATATAACTTTTTAAGTTTTCTTGTCAAAATACAAATTCTAATTTTCCTTTTTAAAAAATATATTTTTTTACAATTTGTCAATTTTTTCACAATTTTGTTTAATTTTTTAAATTTTCTAGATCTCTTATCATTTTTTAAAAAATCTCACTTTTGTTATATAACTTTTTAAGTTTTCTTGTCAAACTACAAAATCTAGTTTTCTTTTTTAAAAAATATATTTTTTTACAATTTGTCAATTTTTTCACAATTTTGTTTAATTTTTTTAATTTTCTCTTTCAAAATATCATTTTTTAAATCTCACTTTTGTTATATAAATTTTAATTTTTTTTTTGTCAAAATAAAAAATCCAGTTTTCTTTTTTAAAAAAAAAATATTTTTTTTTACAATTTGTTAGTTTTTTCACAATTTTGTTTAATTTTTTAAATTTTATTTTTCAAAATATCATTTTTTAAATCTCATTTTTGTTATATAACTTTTTAATTTTTTTTGTCAAAATACAAAATCCAGTTTTCTTTTTTAAAAAATATATATTTTTTTTACAATTTGTCAATTTTTTCACAATTTTGTTGAATTTTTTATATTTTCTTTTTCAAAATATTATTTTTTTCACAATTTTGTTTAATTTTTTATATTTTCTTTTTCAAAATATCATTTTTTTATTGAAATCTTTTCTTTTTCAAAATATCATTTTTTTATATTGAAATCTTTTCTTTTTCAAATTTATAAACATTATTCAAAGTTCTTAATTTTTTTTTTCAATGTGTACATTTTTATAAAATCACAGTTTTTTTTTTTAAAACATTGTTAATTATTTTTTCTAAGCTCCTGAATGTACCTGAGCCATTAGAGACGGTTAAGGACCATCTCTAATATAGACGGTCTTCCACGGTCCTAGAAGACGGCCAAGGACCGTCTCTAATGTAGACGGTTAGTAACAGTCTCTAAAAGAGACGGTCTGTGACAGTCTCTAATAGAGACAGTCTGTGACAGTCTCTAACAAAGACAGTTTTTGTCATGGCAATAAGACAGCTAAAGACCGTCTCTAATAGAGACGGTCTTTGACAGTCTCAGATTATAAGTAAAAGACGGCTAATGACCGTCTCTAATACGGACGGCCAGTGACCGTCTCAAATGACTGCTTATAAGACGGTCGAAGACCATCTCTAATGCGGACGGTCTTTGACCGTCTCACATGAGGTATATAAGACGGTCAAAAACCGTCTTAAATTATTTACGGACGCAGAACATATAAAGACAATATTAGGGACGGTCAGGAGCCGTCCCTAATTTTAGAGACGGTTTTTGGTCGTCTCTAAAGCGTCCTTAAACCAAGCAATTTTAGAGACGGCCTAGAACCGTCTCTAAATCCGTCATTTTTTTTTCATTTTTCACGTAGTGTTAAATCATCAAATGGGCAGTGTGTGAATTTTGGATGTTTTGGGTGGTGTGCATGATTTTATGGTTTGGTCCATTGTGAACTCGAACTTGGACTCAGATTGTCACATGGTTGGGTTGACTCAGAACTCAGTGGGTTGAAAGGCGGGTCAAGAATTGTTATTATTATTTATTATAAAATATAAAAATATAATATAAAAATTTAACAAAAATCTTAAATAAATAAATAAGAAGAGGAAAAAAAAATCAACTTTTCCATAGCACCAATTTCATTTGTGTGACATCCACTCTTTCATTAGTTCTATTAGAAGCTAGACACCCACCATTGAAACTAGAGCTGGGCACAATCCGACATGATCAGACTGGTCTGATCCAATCCGACCCGAACCGAATGTCGGGATTGAGTTGGATCGAGTTGGCCCACTCAAATCCAACCGTACATCCAGTCGAGTTTAGGTCAATGGTCAATCCGGACCGATCCAATCCGGGATCCGATCCGCACAACGTTCATTCAACATTGTTTCCTGTATTGTTGTCTACTTGAGATTGGGATATACCTCATTTTTGGTTTAATACCATAAAATGATCTAGAAAGATAGATGGACGGCATGAATGAAATAAATACATCATGGTGGGGTCCACAAAGCATCGACCACCATCTTCGTGCATTGAGACCAAGCTCCAGTGATTGGTGTATTGACGTGAGACATCTTGAAGCGGATTGATAGGTGTACCATGCACCAACATTGTATTGACGTCAGCAAGTTCCGTGGGTCCCATCTTAAGGTATGTGTTATATCCAAACCATCCATCCATTTGGCAGGCTTGTCTTAAGGCTTGAGCTAAAAAATAAGACAGATCTAAAGATCAAGTGGGCCACACTACAAAAAGTAGTGGGGGTTGAACGTCTACCAATGAAACTCTTTTAGGGATCATAGAAGTTTCAGATCAATATGAAATTTGTTTTTCCTCTTCATCCATGTAGTTGTGACCTTATTAATAGATTGGATGGAAAATAAACATTATGGTGAGCCCTAAAAATTTTTTAATGATGAAAATCACATTTTTTTTTAAAAAAATAAAATTCAAAAAATAAAAAAATTAAAAGGAAGATTCGATCCGAACCGTACCCAACCCTATCTAACTTGGTTTCCCTGACCAAGTCGGACTCAGTTCAGGTCAGGCCAACAGTGCAATGGATCGGATCGAGTCAAATGACCTATACTCGGTCCTGGATTGAATCAAGTTCGGGTCAATTCATTGAAAATTTCAGACTGAGTCGAGTTGGACCCAATCCGGTCTAACTTGACTAGATGGCCACCTCTAATTGAAACCTTAATGGGGCTCATAGTCGTGCTTTTGTGTTGTCCAACTCATTCATAAGGCGGGTTCCATCAAAACAGAGGGAAAACAAAAATATCATCCTTATCTAGAACTTCCTAGGCTCCTATAGGTTTTCAGTGATGAGTCCCAACCCATTGTGCAAAGTGGAGCATTTCACTATATATTTTATTAAGAGAAGAAGGCCTACAAGTAAATGAGTTATAGGCTATTTTAGGCTAAGCCTAATTTATGAAAAGATCTAACCAATTAGTACAAAATATAAAAATCTAATTAGTTAGCTGTATTGGATAATACATGCTAATACTCACCCTTAAGTCGGAGAGTGAAGATTATGAATACCCAAATTGGGGCTCAATTTGTAGAATGTATCTTTGCCCAAAGGTTTCGTAAACACATTTGCATGTCACAACATTGACGGAACATAGGAAAGGCTTAATCAAGTAAGGTTGAATCTTTTCATGGACAAGACGACAACCAATCAATATGCTTGGTATATTCATGAAAAATCAAATTTGCAGTAATGTGCAAGACAACCTGATTTTTTTGCAAAACAAGAGGCAGGTTGGAGATCCAGTACTTGAAGATCATGAAAAATATAAAAGAGGCAAGTGAGTTCACAACTTGTGACAACCATGGAATGATATTCAATTTTAGTAGATGAACAGAAGACAGTAGTTATTTTTCTTTTCCAAGATAAGAGAGAATGACGTGTCATGGGGAAACTAACTCAATTTGACTTACAATGGCATTTGAGAACAAAAGGGGTTGGAAGAGGAAAGTAAGCCTAGGCTCGGAGAGCCGTTTGATAAATTAAGTACACAAAGTGAAACATCCAAATAAAGGGTGTCAGGGATTGCTCATGAGCTGACCAATCGTAAGATAAATAATCCAGCTAACCAATCGACGACATTGAGTGGGATCTGAGAGAACGTCATCATCTGTTATGGTAAGTTTAAAGTTTTGATCCATACAATATTTGGTCTAGTAACCATAAGATAAATAAGCCAACTAACCAATCGATGATATTGAATGGGATCTGGGAGAATTTCATCACTAGTATCATTAAGTTCAAAGTTTTGATCCATAAGCATGTAGGATGGGCTCCAAGCAAACTAGCATCAGACAAAATGGCAAGGGTGTACTTTCCTTTGCTTGGGAAAATGTCTTGTCTTGATTGTGCAACTTCAATATCTAAAAAAATTTAAACGGCCCAAAGTCCTTGATATGAAAGTTCGGTGAAGAAAATGTTTTAAGGTGGCAATGGCGTGATTATCATTGCCAATGACCACGACATCATCAACATATGCCAATACTATAGTGAAGACGGATCATTGTCGATGAGTGAATAGAGAATAATATTCCTTAACTGTACATAGCTAAGACGTTGTAAAGCTATGAAACACTTGCAAAATCATTATCAAGAAGCTTATTTGAGGCCATAAAGAGAACTGTTGACGTGACAAACGTGAGACTCCCTCTTTGGAGAAAAACTGAGAGGAATAGAGTCATTGTGTAAAAAGGCATTATGGACATATATTTGGTGTAGAGGCTATTGACGAATTGTACCAACTATAAGGAGACAACGTAATGTAACATTAATCTTGGCAATAAGAGCAAATGTCTCGTGGTAATCAATTCCCCCTTATTGGTTATATTATTTTGTGACGAGGTGAGCTTTATGGCACTCGAGAGTACCATTGGAACAAAATTTTAGTTCCTAAATTTATTTATAGCTACTAAAAATTTTACTGGGTGTTAAGGGAGAGAGCGTCCAAGTATTATTTTCCTCAGTCATGATTTCAGTTGTCATTGCTTCACGCCAATGAGGATTCTTCGTAATCTGAGAATAAGTTGCAAGTTCTGCTAGAGAAAAAACCCTAGCAATGAATGCATGATATAGAAAACCTAATTACTCAACTGTACTTGATAATACATGCTATCACACTATTTCTTATGGTGTAGAGCACTTTATTTTTTTATCTACCTGATTTGTAGCCTTACATCTTAACGTGAGCCAGCAAAATAGATGGATAAAGTCGACGTTACATAGACATATCACAGTGCCCTCCAAGCTTTTGATGCACACACATTTTTAAGACTTGTGCCGCACCTATTGTAGGCAAAATGCTAAGGTAGTCTAAACATTAGAATGGTCCATGTTTTTCCTACTACAATGAAAAAGATTTACTGTCATTTTCATGCATCAATGATGATCCTAACCTTAATTTTCAGTGCATGTTTCTTGTGGTGGTTTTTGCGATCAACACGGATGCCATGAGGGTGGAGGGACACTCACACCATAAATAGGCTGAGCTTGATTTCCCGGTCTCTAGGCTGAACCTGATTTTCCTGGGAGAAAAATATATTAGCGAGGTATAGGACCTTCTGCTTTGATACCATGTCAAACAACTATTTACTCTAAAAGCTTAAAATTGCCAAAGTGTGGTGTATTAATGTATATCAAAGGACTTTATCTCTTCAACACAGCAAACATGTGGTTTGCCTAGGGGATGAACCCCTTTGCAAGATCTATGAATCCATTTTCCCTCCCCTACGCTGTTGAGGATGATATGAAGGAAATGCAAGATGTCTATGAATAGATGGCAGCAAGTGCGCTCTAAACTCCCACGCAAACACCCTTTTACCCTATTTGCAGGAAAACTTTCTTTCGACACCTCTGGGGATGATCTGGTAAGGATTTTTTGGTCGATACAGCAAGTTGAATGATGCCTATATCCCTTGGAACCAACAGCAACAAAGACCAAGAGGATATGGCTTCATCCGCTTCTGCTATGAAGATGATGTCAGAGTTGCATTAGGCGTCCTCAATGGCCAAAAGGTAGATGGATGAATCTGGGTGGTTCAATAGGCAAAGGCCCAAGTGACCAGTGCCTAGCTTCCACACCATTAGGCCCCATCTCTACAACCCCAAACGCATTGGCAATGACTAATCGAAGGATGAACGCCCCTCATCCTAGCAATAGACCTGCTGCTCAAGTTCCCCAACCGATGCCAAATCCTCACATCCCAAGTTTTTGTGCAAATGCTCCACAGAAGCCCTTGAATACGGTGGATGTTTACTAGCCTCACTCACACCCCTTGGTGGTTAAAACGGATAGAAAAATTGTTGCCCTGAAAATCAAGGCTCTGAATTTGGCCCTGGTTGCCCACGCTACTCATAGCAGGGTCCAGATCATCAGCCTCATCCAACAACTCAGAAACTCCAGGTACATCTTTACTAAAATTGAGATTTCACGCATTGGACTGAAATCTTTTCTACTCTCTTTCAAATCTAGGATGGTGCTTCTATCCTTCTTTGCAGATGCGACACTCCACAAAGCTATGGGCATTACAAAGGTTGAAGTGTGGTCCACCAAACTCGTGCCAGAAGATGCAGGAATATGGATTCAGCTTTATCGAATCTCAGATCACGCTTGGATGGAATCAGTTTTTAGAAGCCTGGGTAGCACATTTGGTGAGGTAGTGCAAATTTACAAGTGTTCTACGATTGGCCTAGTCCAAATTGCAGCAAGAGTCCATGGAAAAATCATCTCAGGCTCTGATATTCAGTCACCTAGAGGCCTTATGGTGGTAGGGAAAATGTTCATTATTTGGCCAAGTCTCGAACCTCTAGCAAAAGCTCCAACCTTAGAATTCCCACTAGCCAAGCAAGATAATGGTCAAGAAACCACCAGGCGATGGGTGGAGAAAGCTTTTTACTTCCCTGCCCCTCCAGTTGATGATTCAAGCAGACCTCTAATCACATCCCTTCCTCTGTAGATCCAAGCCATGTTAGTCAATCTTTTAAACGTTACACCTCCCCCACTCGCAGAGTATCCAATGGGTCTATTCGCCCTCACATCCAACCCACTACAGACCAATGCACTCTACCTCTAACCCATAATCAATTGGCCTTTAAACAGAGGGAGACATTGCCTCTCATTGCATCCCATTCAGCAAAGACGCCCTGTCAGGCCCATATCCCTAGTCCGTACCATTCCATAGACTCTCGCGATCCTTCTTATAGAATTCTGGTGACCCTTGACCTATAATCGGTGTTTACGCACGACTCAAAGTTGTATCTCATAGATCTGAGTTGGTTCCAACGCCGCGTCTCATGCACCGATACGATACCCAAATCAGGAGTTGTGCGCCCGCATTTATTTTCAGAAAACGCCGCGCATTGTAAATCCTGAGAAAAGAATCTCTACCATCCATCAGATCAATCAATCAATCAAGTCAAGTACAACCCATCCCTCTCTTACCAACAAAGCATGACACCCCTCTCTCTCCCATCCTTAAAGTCAACCCTTCCTTATAACAACTCATTCCTCCCATCCCTCTCTCCTTACATCTCCTCTCACTCTCATTTTCTCCACTATTTTTCTCAAACAACCAAGGGGGAATGGACATCAAAGCTTTCCAAAGAGAGAAGCTAGGTGTGACCCACTTCCTACACCCATAATCTCCCATCTCCACCCTTCAATCTTCATTATCCTCTATCAAAATCGAAGCCAAGAAGCTTAAAAGTCCAAGGAGTTAAAGAAGAAGATCATTGGTGGATAATCTTAGAATTTCCTCCATTGATTTCTATTTGTGGGCCCACTTATGGTGGGACCCACTTGATGTATTCTTTGCATTGAGTGTAGGAAGGGCCCATAGTGGCGGGGTCCCTCCCCTTCACATGTCTCTATATTTCTCTCTCGTTATCTCTCTATTTTATTCTATTGCGGCTTGTCATGCCCCAAACTCAAAAAACTGGGCTTACAAATTTCTCGATCTCCGAATCGAGTGCCGAAAACCTCTGTAGTACCCCATTCTAGGCTCCCATCATCCATACACCAAATTTCGATCCTAGGATCCTACAAGGAGGATTTTTAACGTACATTTGTTTCATAACAAGTATAACCACAAGTTTACCCAAATCATAAAGATAACATCATCATCACATGTCCACTAATATAAATATTTGAATACAATGCTGGGAGGGAAATACATATGTATCGAAAATCAAAGCCCCAGAAGTCCACTGCACGCTCAATGCTCAACGCTACTGCAACTTAATGTCACCTGCACACATCTATTGTGCATAATGTTATAAAAAATTTAGAGGGTGGTGGAAGTGTGTGCACAAGATAAGTGCCTAGCATATAAATATCAGAGTAATGTGGAAACATACTAGTAAGCTCATAAGTCACATAGTATCCGAATATGCAATGTGGATTGGCTATACACATGTGGAATCTTAGGGAACTAAATATCAGATGCCGATGATGTAAAATGCAATATGCAAATCTTGAAGAGCTACGAATACCATTAACCTCATCTAGGTTATACATCAAACATGCATGTATCACGCGATCATGTGGGATAATTTCGTCTCACAAGGAGTCCCATAATCATCTCACCCCAATGGCATCTGCTTTAATCAATCATCCATCACAACATGCATACAAATGATGGGGGTCCACAAATGGATGACAGATTTATTCTAAATATTAAGATAAGCTCACTAATTTAAAATGCATCATAATAGTTAAGGAAAGAATCCAACCTATGGCCACCGCTACATCGGACAATGCTTCCGATGTGGGGACAAAGTTGTGTCTTCACTGTGTGCATAGTAGTCTGCCAGCACAGTAGCCTGCCAATCACTGGTAGCTCGTTCAGATCCTCATGCCCCGCCTACTCAGTGTCCGCCCACGTGCACCCACCCACATGTGACCACAGTGATGGAGTCTCACAAAATCCCCCACCGAGGGCATATCCGAGTCTAAGTGCAATAAGTGGGCTTCCTTATCCTCTCTATCGCACAATAAACTGGACTTCCATATGTGGCCCAATATATAACAAGGTGGGCACTAAGGTGTAGGTATCATGATGTTATGCTGTCACATACTCATAATTGGTATTAATGACCGGCACTGATAATCAACCTCGACAATTGGAATCAGCTTAATAAGGCCTAAGGGAAGGTCACAATATAGACATTAAACCATCATTGCCCAACAATGTGACCATTTAACCAACATTACTCCCAAGGAGTAGCCCATACAAGGAATTCGTACACAACTTAATGGGTCATACGTACATCACACTGAGCCTTAACCATGGGCCTTGAATACATCACAATGGGCCTCAACGATGGGCCCTAAATACATTACATCGGGCCTCATCAAATGGGCCCTAAATACATCAAATGGGTCGTATCAATAGGCTGAATCAAATGGGCTTCATATATATCAATCGGGCCCACCCTTATGTATTTTTGAGATCCGACCTATTCATAAGTTAACATAGAGGTAGATGAAGTGAAAGCAAAAACATCAGCTTGATCAAAACTACCATGGCCTTTAAGAAGTTTTGAACGATGAATGGCACTATCCACTACTTTAAATGGTGGGGTCCACTTGAACTTTAGATCTAAATTATTTTTAATCTCAAGCCTGTAAGACAAGCTTGCCAAAGGATTGGGCAGTTTAAGTGCAACACATGCATCATGGTGTGTCCCATAGGGGTGGACAACATAGATAAAGCACATGCCTCATGGTGGGGGCCAAACTGATGGAATGTGTGGAATACAGTCATCAGTGGGTCCAACATGGGGCCCACCATAATGTCTATTTTCCACCCAATTTGTTAATAAGGTCACACAGACCTGGATAGAGAGGCAAAATAAATTTCATAATGATCCAAAACTTTTGTGAACCCAAACAGGGTTTCAATGGCAGTCGTTCAATCCCACTATTTCCTGTCGTGTGGGCCACTTGAGTGCTGCATATGGCTGATATTTGGGGGTACCCCATATATGAAGGGGACTCATCAAATGCACAGTGTTGATGTACAACACACATCATAGTGGGGCCCACAGCTAGGACCCACGGTCCCTGCCTATGAAGCATGCCATAGCACAGTAGCACCTGTTACTTTGGATGTCAGCCGTAGTAGGTGCTGCTGCCTATATTTTTTTATTATTTTTATTATTTTGGGGTTTTCTCGAGGTTGGCCCGCATCAAGTGGATCCACTTCACCTATTGTATTCTACAGCTCATTACAGATCCAACATGCCCAATATTGAGCATGTTTCAGTGTATAGAAATATCAGAGTGGATTTCAATGGTAAAACTATTATTTTCTATGCAATGGCCTGCCAGATAATCGAATTAACCTCATTTTTTGGCTCAACACGTAAAATAAAATGAGGAATGGAATGGACGGTGTGGATTGGACCCATACATCAAGGTGTGGCCTGCATGAGCGGCCCACCCAATGGCTTAAATATATATATTTTTTATTTGTTGTTGTGAGTACAACCCACTATCCGTTCACACTCATAGAACACGTCCAGTGTCCCTGGACGCTGGATGGATGGCGTGAATATATAAATCAAGGTGGGTCCCACATAGATGTGGCCCACTTGATTTAGATCAATTGATACATGTGTTTTCCATCACCAAAGGGTAAGGCCCACATGGTTTGGACGACCATGTGGTTCGTTGGATGGATGGTCTAGATATCAGATACACTCATCATGTGGGCCACAAAATAAAGGAAGGAGAGAGAGAAGGAAGGAGACTTGTGATGGAGGGACCCCGACACTATGGGCCCTCCGTTCCATACATTCAACCATACATCAAGTAAGTCCCAATACATGTGGGCTCACCAAATCAAAAATCAATGGTGGAGATTCCTTTTTCACCAAAATGGAAGGTCTAGATGATTTCTTTTAACTTATAAATGTAAACATCATGATGGGGTCCATGGAGAATGGCCCTATCATAGATGATGATGAGAATCATAGTGAGCCTTCGACCACATCTAGGGTCTAAAGTGAGTTCTTTACCATCAATCGGTTGGCCTCACTTGGCCCATCATAAAAACATGAAATCTAGGCTTATAGAAACACCCACCGTTTGATCTTCTTGGTCCAATGGAACGTTGATCTCCTTATGTCCCTCTTTGATGGAAGATGATGAGAAATGAAGGGCTAGGATGATGGATCTTGGGAGAGGAAGTGGGCCACACAACATACTCTCTTTTCTCTCTTTAAAAATGCTTAGACGTCCACCACTTTCTTTCTTGGAAAAAGTGTTGAGAAAGAGAGAGAGAAATGGTGGTTGTAAGAGAGGTGATGGATGTGAGTGATGGATGGAGTGATAGATGGACTTGACTTCAAAGTTGACTTTGTAGGTTGCTTGACTTGGGGAGAAAGAAAGGTTAGGTTGTGTACTTTAATTGATTGATGGGACACGTTGTAGAGATTCTCTTAGGATTACAAATGCGCGGTGTTTCTTCGAAATAAACGTATGCCTACATCTTCTGACCTGGGTATCGGATCATTGCACGAGTCATGACGTTGGAACTGCGGCGACAACGCAATCACAATAGTACAAGTCTCGGATTAAGCTAATTTAAATCTAGGGATACAACTTAGGGTCACACGCAAATGTTGATTATAGGTCGTGGATTACTGGAATTCATCTGGAAGGATCGCAGGAGTTGACGAAACAATACGGGTTAGGATACGGGCCTCACAGGCCCACCATGGAGAATGGTGTAGATCCACACCGTCCATCAATGGCAATCAGCTTGTTGTCCACCTTCTTCCCATTTTGGGCAGGCCCGAATGAAGGGAAAAATATAAAGATCATCTTGATTCTAAGCTTAGTAGGTCACCCACGTGGACCTCACCTTGATGATGTATGTATCCATGGCATCCACATCTCACATGGACCCCACTTGGATGGATGTATGTGTCCGCACCGTCAGTCCAAATAGGAGAGGCCATAGGCCTGGACGTTGAAGGAAAAATGAAAATATCAACTTGATCCAAAAATTCTGGTGGGCCACTCATGTGGACCGCATCTTGATGTATGTATTTGATCCACACCATCCATCCCATTTCCTAGCTTATTTTAGGCATTGAGCCGAAAAATGAAGCCAAACCAAATCTCTGGCAAGCCACATTATAGAAAATAGTGGATTTAGCGATATAGACTATTAGGGCATGTTGTGATGTTTATGTAGGTCTAAATAGTATGAATATTAAGCTTGTTAGGCCTGTCACGAGCCCAAGGACCCAACCGATGGAGTGGATCCTCCTGATGTGGGCCTCACCTATGAAAAACCTCATAAATACAACATATATAGTAAAGGGACTGGATGCCACTTGCTGTCACTGTCCTGCTGCTTAAAATATTAGCAGGGATGGTGGATCCCACCATAGGCTCCACTGTGATGTATGTCGAGCATCTACACCATGCATTTGATGGGTCCCCTCTAAAAAATAGGGTATGCTAAAAATCAGTCGTACATGGAACTCAGGTGGTCCACACTATAAGAAGTAGCAAGGGATTGGACGTTTACCATTGAAACCCTTTTTGGGTCACAAAAGTTTTGGATAAATATGAAAGTTATTTTTCCTCTTAATTTAGGTCTTTGTAACCTTATAAACAGATGGGGTGGAAAATAAACGTTATTGTGGGCCCCATGTGGGACCCACATGATGTGGAAAACAGATTGGCTAGGGTACCTCACACTAGCTATATATAGCTACTATATAAAACGTCAGCAAGCTCTATGCTCCCAACCATGAGGTATGTATTATGCCATACCATCCATACACTTTTTCGGGTGTGGGGCCCACCCCACACGTGCCACACGTGTGGCACGTGTGGGGGTGGGACCCACCTTGATGTATGTGTACTATATTACACATCGTCCATTGGCTAGGATAGTGGGACCCCACCTCTGACATATGTCTTATATCAAACCGTCCATCCGACGATGGGCCATGCTACACACGTGGTGTTCACACCGTTTAGTTGGGATGGTGGGACCCACCGTGATATATGAGTTTTCCCCTCACCATCCATCTGATGGTAGGCCCCTCCATGAAGTATGCATTGATCCACACCGTCCATTTAAGCGGACCCCACCCACATTGATGTATATGTTATATCCACACCGTCCAGTAAGACGGTGGGATCCATCGTAATATATGTATTTCATTTGCACAGTCTAGTTGGGATGGGACCCACCATGATATATGTGTTATATACATGCTATCCATCCTTTTTTTGGGCCATGGGCCGCCCCACGAGGCCCGTGGGATATAACCCATTGAAATGTACTTGAGGCCCAGGATATGGCCCATTGATGAGGCCCAATATGATGTATTTGTGAGCCATTGATGAGGCCTAATATGATGTATCTGCGGCCCATTTAGTGAGGCCCAATATGATGTATATGAGGCTCATATGATGAAGCCCATGTAATGCGGCCCATTGCGATGTATATGAGGCCCGATGTGATGTACATGAGGCCCATTGGATGTGGCCCATTATGATGTGTATGTGGTCCATGAGTGAGGCCCATGTGACGTAGCCCATTGTGATGTGCATTAAACACATGTGATGTGGACATTGTGATGTATTTGAGGCCCAATGTAATCTATATGAGGCCCATGAGTGAGGCCCAATGCGATGTATATAAAGCCCTTGTGTGAGGCCCGAGGTGATGTATATGAGGCTTATTATGATGTGTGATTCCACCAAGATATATGTAATGATGTTTATGATGCCCATTCATGTTCCTAGTTGATATTAAACCGGCCATGCCTTGGGAGCAATATTGATGGTTTAATGTCCACGTTGTATGAGCAATGATGGTTAGATGTCCACATTTTAACTCTCCCTAGGGCTCATTATTAGACTCATTCTCATCTCCCCTTAATGGGTTAACCCAAACCGTTGGGCCCCCATTGATGATTATATTACCCATCTTTCCCTTGATTAGGCTATTCCAATCTGTTGGTCCCCTATTTGATAATGATACTTTCCACCATACCCTGTAAGACCACCTAAGCCTTGGAGCCCATCTTGTGTTCGTACTAAGCTTTCCATAGGGAATGTGGTCCACCTTGTACTTATTTGGCCCTTAGGAATCCCAGATTACTACGTGATAGAATGGGCATGGAAGCCCACTCCTTGTTCTTAGGCCCATTCTTGATAGGAGTAGGCCATCTAGGTTAATCCTTGATATGAGGAGAGAACATCGTCACCGAAGATGGAAAAACCGATGGTATTAGGCTTGGTATATCCACTGTCGAGGACCTATCCTCATGTTATAGATTAGATTTGTTGTCCTTCTATGAACCCCACTATATATATGTCGATTATCGATTACGACTATGATTGATATACACATTATGTATGTGTTATCATAACATTATGATTGTATGAGGCCCATTGTGACTATGTGAGGCCCATCGCGATTGTATGTGGCCCATTGTGTGATTGTATGAGGCCTATTGTGATTATATGAGGCCCATTGTAATTATATGAGGCTCATTATGATTATATGAGGCTCATTGTGATTGTGTGAAGCCCCTTGTATGTGCGAGGCCCAATTGTGATGTGTAAGACCCACCATGTGTATGTCATTGTGTACACACCACTCATTCATTATTACGGGCCATGGGCCGCCTTATACAGGCCCACCATGTTGTTTGTAATTATAATTATGCTTAGTATACTTCATGATACATGCCTATACGCATCATTTGCATGCTTGTTATGAGGAGTAATTGAACATAGCATGTGTCATTGGGTTGATTATTTATGGGATTCCCCGAGAGATGGAGTTACCCCACATGAGTGCACGGTACATGCAGGTTTGATGCATGACTGGATGGTATGGCTCATGCGTCTCACATTTTATGACATGATCATTTAGCACCCTAGCAATATCAGGGTTGCAGCCTCCACAGGCATATTGTGGATGGCTAGATGGGACATCGAAAAAAGCATATGGGCACTTTAGATGTCCGTGGGTGAAAGTCCCTAAACTCTCATGGCCAGGGGATGCTTTAACGTCTAAACTGAGTGAAAGACATGAACACCAAGTGCTAAATACCAGGAGGTCATGCTTCCCACTGTATCATGGTCGGTTGAGAGGGGAAGTGGCCTTATCTGCCCAAGTGAGAGGGCTCTAAGTAAGGCTGAGTACGACCAGCTCATAAATGGGTCTGCTATCAATGAGCCAGGCCGATATTAGCAGGTGAGTAGTGAGGTCTTTTTCACTAGCTGGGCTGTGCGGCCGGTAGGAGCGGTAGCTAGCTTGGAGTGTACTAGACCCTGATGATGATCCTAGAGATGTAAAATACTGATATGTGGACTTACTGAGTTGCAGTTGCATACTCAAATTTTGATTCATTCATTCATTCACTATCCATTCAGGCTAGTGGTGTGCAACTAATTATTGTGTACCTTCGCAATAGCCATGATTTTGGTTGGGACACGCAGCTAACCTGAGATCAGGAGTTTACCACATTGAGTCTAGCTATCCAAATTTAGGTATGAGACTAGTTTGGATAGAAGTCCCTTGTAATGAACCCCATAGTCTGCGATATTACGTATTATCATCGCGACTTCACACTCCAGCTTGGTCATTTTATTCACACCACATATTGCATTACATCCATGACATATGGCATTTTAGGTTTCTATATTTTTGCATTTATATAGCCTAGATGAGGTTGACGATATTTGTAGACCTGTCAAGATTTACATATTGCATTGCATCCTCAGTATATGATATTTAGCTTATTATGACTCTTCATTACATAGCTGATCTTCATTATTTCCTCAGTATATGATATTTCCTTATTATTTTTTGCATCGCATAGCCTGGATAAGGCTGATGGTAATTATGGACTTATCGGCATGTTTCTGCATTGCTTTGATATTACATACTTGACACTTACCTTGTGTACACACTTTCACTACCCTCTATGCTTTCTATGAGCTTATGCATGATAGATGTGAGCAGGTGGCCTTACGTCACAACAACGTAGAGCTTGGAGCATGCAGATGTCTTCTAAAACTTTGATTATCAATATATGTATTTCCCTTTCAACACTTTATTTAACTGTTTATATTAGTGGATATATAATGATGATGTTGCCTTTGTAATTTGGATAAACTTGTGGTTATACTTTTTACGAGATAAATATATATTAGAAAATCCTCCTTGTAGCATCCCAAGATCAAAATATGGTGTATGGGTGCTGAAAACTTAGAATGAGGTACTGCGGAGGCTGTCGGCATCGGATTCAACGATCGAAAATTTTGTGAGGCCGGTTTCCGAGTTTAGGGCATGACACGCCCAGTCTAAATAATAGACACTAGGACTACTCCCAGCACGTCAGGCCTACTCGGTTTCAACCAATTTCAAGACTACACTCTGCCCTCTTTGAAGAGAACAGTCCCCTTCATATTGATGAAGCCTTTAAGGAAGAACTAGGTGACCGGGGAATCTCGGCGTGGAATGCTGCCCTCCAGATAGGGGAGGGATGCTGGCCATTGACCTCTCTCCCTATTTTAAGCCCTCAACCCCAATCCATCCCCAAGTAGGCCTGATCGACCCTAACCCTCCCTGCTTCATTTAGCCCCTGACACTCTTTGACAACACCTACGCTAGCCAACCCATTATCCAAAGATTAGCCAAGGCTGTGGTCACACCAACAAAATTACATCCGCCTTAAGGCCTACCTCCGTAAAAATAATAGAGGTTCCCATCAAGGCCTCATGGCGAGGCTTGTGCCTATCCCAATCTAACCCTCCTCCCCACTAATCTGACCAAGGCACCTAGCGTCACCAAGACAACCCTCCATGGCCAACAACAAAAGAGAGCTCGTAAACAGGCCTCGCCCGACAAAGAGAAGAAGCAAACACAGCCACCTATCGACTTAATCAAATTGGCTGGGGAGACTGAAAGTGCTAAAACGTAGGACCGAGTTATCTGCTAGGTTGATTAATGGATAAAATCATCATTTGGAATGCACGAGGGGTGGGAACTTTACCCACCATTAGGACCATTAAAAGGCTCATCAAAGAGTTCCATCCGGCCATGCTAGCCATCCTGGAACCCATGTTAAGAGACGAGAAGCACATCAGCATGGGCCTAAAGCTGGGATACCACTCTTCTTTCTCCAATGCCAGCCATGGGGGGAAGATTTAGGCCATTTCAATCTCCTTCCTGTCCACTCAAGTCATAGCAGCATCCGACCAGAGTCTATCCTTATTAGTGGGCCTCCACAATACCTCTATCAATGTTCTCATCTCCCAGGTGTATGTCAAATGTTCAAGAATTTTGAGAAGGAATTTGTGGACAAATATTGCGAACTTGAGCATGGGTTGCTCCATTCCCTGGGTGGTGTGTGGAGACTTCAACACGGTGCTTTCCCCAGCTAAGTGTCATGGCTCATCGTCATTCGACATTCAGAGTGCAGAAGAATTTTGCAAAAGGGTTGAGTAATGTAGGGCTATTCGATGCTCTTTTTGTGGGGAACAAATTCACGTGGTGCAATAGTCAATCGGGTCAGCCTAAGGCCTAAGCGAGACTCAACAGGGCCTGCTACAATGTGCGCTGGCTGCAGAGTTTTCCATCCTTCCTCGTGAAGCACCTGCTCAGGCAAAACTCCAATCACTCCTCACTGCTTCTCTCTTTCCCCTCGCCTCCTACCACATGCCCCAGAAGCTTTAGATTTCAGCATATGTGGTGCTCTCACGAGGGGTTTCAAGACCTTATCAGAAATTCATGGGTATCTCCAGCTTTGGGAGATCCATCCAAGTTCTTATCCACAAGGTGAAATAGATGAAACAGGCTTTGAAAATCTGGAACAAGCACGTATTCAAAAACATTTTCACGAACATCCACATGGCCACTACAACCCTCGACCAAGCAAAATCAATAGCTCAAGGTTCCTCTGATCCTTTAGCTCACCAGGAGGTCCAACAGGCCAAATCTAGGCTAGCTAATCTCGAACTTTGTGAAGAAATATTTTAGAAACAAATAGTGAGAGCCTACTGGCTGGTTGAAGGAGACCGCAACATGAAATTTTTCCACAATGTGGCGACTAGTAGAGCTAGAAGAGCTGTCATTTAGGAGATCAAAGGACAAAATGGGGAAATCATCTCTGACTGGCTGGAGATTAAAAGAGCTACTACGAATTTCTTTCAAAATATGTTGTAAGCAGAGCCCACACCTCCTATGCTGAGGGAGATGATGGACTACATCCCTCACTCTGTGTCCAACGACGACAACCTCCTCTTATTGCAGCCCCTGTCCCTTGAAGAGCTACATGTGGTTGTCCTTTCTATCCCCCCTGATGGTGAAGTGAGGTCAGACGGTTTCTCGGAAGCCTTCTACAGGGAATGTTAGGACTTCTTCCCAGACCTTCTCAATGCTGCCACTTTCTTCTTCAATGGAGGCACCTTGCCTAGATCACTCTCGGCCACTCTCATTTGCCTCATCCCAAAGATAAGTGCCCCAGCCAATTTCTCTGATTTCAGGATGATAAGTCTCTGCAACTGCATGTATAAAATTTTCTCAAAGATAATAGCTGAAAGGCTAGGGAAAATTCTCCCCAAGGTGGTTTCCTTAGAACAGGGTGCTTTTGTGTTGGGCAGGTCTATTGCGGAGAATTATGCCTTAGCCTAGGAAATTTTTTGAGACATCAACAAGAAGGTACGAGGCAGGAACATTCTAATGAAATTAGATATGGAGAAAGCATATGATTGCATAAATTGGAATTTCCTCAAGTCGGTGCTTGCCAAGTTCGGATTCAATCATGATTGGATCTCGATGGTTGAATGTTGCGGTCGGGCTATTGGTTCTCCGTCCTGGTTAATGGTGAAGCTTTAAGTTTCTTCCAATCTATGAGGGGCCTCATGCAGGAAGACCCAATCTCCTCTGCCCTCTTTATCCTCGCAACCGAGGTCGTTAGCCGCGGGTTTCATCAACTAGTGGCTAGAGGCTTCTGTCAGCCTTTCAAGACCCATGCAAATTGTCCAATAGTACCCATCTCCTCTTTGCTGATGACACCATTCTGTTTGCCAATGGATGCAAAGGATCCTTAAGGCATATAAAGTAATTCCTCTTCGACTATGAAGCTATCTCTGGCTAAAGAATCAATAAATCTAAAAGTTTTTTCATCCCTTCTTCCATCATGTTAGTGTTAAGGATCAGGAGAGCGACTTCTATCCTTAGTTTCTCTAAGAAAACTGCTCCATTTCAATACCTCGGTGTCCCTATCTTCTATGGAAGACCCAAATGAGCCATTTTTTAGCCCTTACTGGAAAAGATTTAGGAAAGAATTTACAACTGGAACACTCGCATTCTCTCCCAGTTCGATCGCCTCACACTCATCAACCACGTCCTGGGAAGTATTCCTATCCACACCCTGGCAGTGCTGGACGTTCTGTCCTACATTTCGGAGGCTTGTGAGAATTTTCTTGTAGAATTTTTTTAGGGGTGGGATGGCCCCAAGAAACGTTGTCATTGGCATAGCTAGGCTACTTTAACCCTTCCCAAATTAGAAGGAGGGTTGGGTATCAGAAGCCTCAAATCAGTCATGAAGGCTTTTCAACTGAAGTAGGCCTGGACGGTCCTGTTCAGAGGGGAGAACAGCTGCTGGTGTAAATTCCTTCAAGCTAAATACCAATCGGATCTCCATCTTCATCAGAGTACACCTTCTAAGCCTCCCTCCTTGTCTAGAGATGTCTCCTCTGCCTACTCAATCTGGAAAAAAAATCAGATGTTTCTTTCATACAACTCTCTCCAAGTCTCGATGGTTGATGGACCGAGGAAATCCCAGCTTCTGGGATAAGGATTAGATAGGACTGGGCCCGATACACTAGGGGAGATTCCTGTTTGGTCCTTCTCTCCCATATATGGCTCAGGTCTGCCACTTCATTGGCCCCCTAAGCTGGCGTGTTGGGCTGTCTTCCATTCTGTTTCTGGCCCAGCCAGTGATCGAGCACATCAACCATGAAGGCATCTACACATTTAAGACCGCTGACAAACAAGTCTAGCTAACTTTATCTTCTGGCAAGCTGTCTACAAGCGCAACTTAGAAATGTCTAAGAGCTGCTGATTCCAAAAGAGTCTGGACAAGTTGCGTCACGCCCCAAACTCAAAAATTGGGCTTACAAAATTCTCGATCGATGAATCTGATGCCAAAAGCCTCCGTAGCACCCCATTCTCGGCTCCCGACACCCATTTACCAGGTTCTAATCCTGGATCCTATGAGGAGGATTTTTCAACATACATTTACCTCATAAGAAGCATAACCATAAGTTTACCCAAATCACAAAGGCAACATCATCATCACATATCTACTAATAGTTGAATACAATACTGAAAGGAAGATACATATATAAAAAATCAAAGCTCCAAAAGATCGCCGCATGCTCCAAGTTCAATGTTGCTGCAACCTAACGTCACCTGCATGCATCTATCATGCATAAGCTTATAGAAAGTTTAGAGGGTAGTGCAAGTGTGTGCGATGCATGTGCCAAGAATATAAATATCAGAGTAGGCGAAAATACTGGTAATCAATAAATCGTATAATATCAGAGTAATGCGAAAACATGCTGGTAAGTCCATAAATACTATCAGCCTCATCCAGGGTATGTGATGCAAAAACATAATAGGCCAATATCATATACTAAGGAAACAATGCAGTATATAAATCATGATGAGTCCACAAGTACCCAAAATGTCATATGCCACGGATGCAGTATGCAATGCGAATAAAACGACCAAGCTGGAGTTGAAGTTGGGATGATAGTATGTAGTATCGCAGGCTATGGGGTCCACCACAAGGGACTTCTATCCAAACCAATCCCATACCTAAATTTGGATAGTCAGGCTCAATGTGGTAAACTCCTGATCTCAGGTTAGTCGCACGGCCCAACTGAAAACCTGGCCATTATGAAGGTACACATAACAATTAGTTGTGCACCACCAACCTGAGTGGATAGTGAATGAATGAATGAGTAAGTAACTCCTACTCAATAAGTCCACATATCAGTACCATACATCTCTGTGATCATCACCAAGGTTTAGTACACTCTACATGCAATCACCACCCATTGGATGTGCAACCATGCAAGTAGAAGAGACTTGACTATCCGCCTGACTAGTACTCGGCTAATATCTACCTGGTAAGTTGATAGTGGATCCAATTACGAGTTGGTCAAACTTATCCTAACTATGCCCACTATCCTCAGGTGGGAAAGGCCACAACCCCTTCCCAACCAACCACGACACAGTCACTACGCCAAAACAGCGAAAAAAGGACAGTCGAAAACTGTCTCAAAAAGCCAAAAAGGACGGTCCTGGACCGTCCCAATGGCGGTCAAATTTTGACGTGTTGTATTTTTTAAAGGACGGTTATAAACCGTCTCTAAAAAAGGACGGTCTTGGACCGTCTCTAAAGAAGGACGGTCATAGACTGTCTATAATAATACATAAATATGAAGCTGAAAAGGACGGCCCATAACCGTCAATAAAAAGGACGGTTATAGACCGTCTCATATGACCTGTAAAAAGACGGTCATAGACCGTCTCTTATGAACTGGAAAAGGACGGTCATAAACCGTCTCTTATGAGTATGAAAAGGACGGTCATGGACCGTCTCTTGTGAACCTGAAAAAGACCGTCTTGAACCGTCTTTTAAAAAGACAGTCTTCAATCGTCTCATATTTCTATATACACCTGTTACAACATCATATTCCTGATATACACCTGTTATATATATTTCATCATATTCACATTCACATCCATCTAAACCCAAACTACATAAATCCATCCAAACATAAACTACATTCATCTAAACATAAACAATTATCCACATCACATTCATCCACGCATAAATACGCTCACACCAACCCTGCAAAACTCCAAATCATGAGCCAAAATACCGAACAGTTTCTCATCCAACAAAAACCAAAACTAAATCATAATATTCATACTCTATAGAGACTCCCAAGGTGAAGAATTACCTATAGAATATGATGTGATGAGGCTTCTGTTCCGTTGCTTGCTTGAATGGAATCAGTTGTTCTCTGCCAAATATCATAGATATTCTTTAAACACTGAATTCAAACACTTGCACCAAAGATAATATAAAAACAGAGGAGAAAAAGACTTATCGGATCATCCCTTTGTTTATAGAACCTCTCTGAGGATCCTGCACAATTTGAAAAAGATTTCTTATCAGCTCTTGCCGATGCGTTAAAATTAAGGTTAAGGTTATAGGTTATAGTATATAGGTTTAGGTTTACGTTTAGGAAAATTCAACTATGCCTTTCTAGTAGTTTATCTACCTTCAGGGAGCAATCTTTCTATTCCATCTCCATTCGCTTAATCTGTGTGAATGGGAAAGAGTGGGTTTCTATCAAGAACACACAATTTCATTGATCAAGCAAGTTAAATAAAATAGGAACATAACAACCACTGCAAGTACCTCATTTTCCAATTTTTTCCTCTCAACATTTGCGTCACTAATTTTATATTAAAGCTTCTATTGCTCCTCGACAATGACACTGATCTCAGCGTCACATTCTTTCATCTTTGAACGACTCAAATTGAGCTCAGATTGGGCTTGATCATATTCCTTCTTTATGAAACTAACCTGCAATAGGAAAGGCAATAAAGATGTGTGCATTTTGTGTTCAGAAAAAAGGGTTAGATTGTAAGTTTAAGGACCTTGCTTGTAAGGTTATCTACTTCTGCAGTGAGGTTCTTTATCTGTGTCTGTAAAGAAACCAATTGATTTTCCAGGGAAGCATGCTCTTGAATGACTGCGTCCTTCTCCATAATGAGCCTCTCTCTTTCATTTTCAAAGTCATAAATCCTTTCACAATTGAATGCATCGAAATTTAAAAATAAACATGTGCAAGAATGCACCAATTACAATAAGAAGTGTGTGCAAGAATGCACCTTGTTGTCTATTGAAGATGCATGGAATTGAATCAGTGTTTCTTATTTTGTGACATACTGAAAAGGCAGGTTTTTTCATTGTCATCAGTAGGGGAAAAAAACCAGAGTTACCTTTTATTTCGCTTGCATGTATCTGAGATCCATCATCATGAAAGAGTTAGTGTTGGCATGATGAGGGTTCTGAGTCATCTAGCTCCTGTGTGAGGTCATTCTGTTCACCTAGAAGGTGAGCAAAGGCTGCCTGCAAAAGCCATGAAAGATGTGAAACCAATTCCAAGTCCCCAAAGTGGCGGTTAGAAGTACAGGACATTGTTTGAAATTAGAATTTACAGTAGACACGTTACGATCATATAGATCATTAATTTCACTCTCACAACATATATGCATTTGTAATGGGATCCAGATTTTATTGAGGATTAACACTTTACATGACAGTATCTATGTAAACAACATGAATAATAAACAAGCCAGGGTATTTATCAAATTACCCCTTCAAGTTGAAATTTCAAATCAGTAAACTCAATGCTTGAAAGAGAGGGAGTCATGTATTTCCCTTGATAATCGTGCTTGCAAAAAATGTGGGTGTGTGCACTTATGATTTCTATATCCAAAGACAGCAAGAGCTAAAAGAAGGTAGCATGAAATATACCCAACAGATGTAAGCCGATCATAGCCAACAACAAACCTGAATTTTAGGAAGCAATTGTTGAATTTTAGGGTGATGCCCACAATACATTGTCAGTGACAACAGCCAGACAGTTCCAGCCCAATGCTCCTCTTTTCTGGTACTGTATAGTAGCACGTCAAAAAGCTTCTTAGTTATCACGTCTCTGACCATGACAAGGGGGTGGTCATTTGCCTCATTCTCTTCAGTAGACTCATGTTTCAGCAAAGATGAGGGCACATCACCAGCAAGATAGTTTGAAGAGAGTGAAAGGGAAGAATAATTAGATTTGAGTATCAAATCGGCAGTTACAGGCACCCCACCCCACATAAATGATAGAGCCTCCCCAGCAGCAAAGAGTACATCTTCAACCTACAAATTCCAAAAGTTTAGGTATCAGAAGTTCTCCCAAACACAACTAGTATGACGAGAGCCACACACCAAATGGTCGTGCCAATAACTATTTCATATCTTTTGATTGATTCATGCTAAGAATAATTAAAGAGGAAATTCATATGCAGCTACTTGACTGGAAGCCTATGGTGCAACTAGTTGCATTTGGAGATTTGAGGTTCAAGCTAGGATTTTGAATGGTTGGGCTGGTCATATTCAAAATATTGATTTTTCTAGGTCTGGTCTCAGCCCATTGCTACCTCTAATTTTCAATGACCCCAAATGTTTGATGGTGGGCCTTATCGTGGCTAGAGGATTACAAAAAATACTCCCAAAACATTTCAAAATGTTAATTTTTCTAAGTCAAGGCCCAGCCTATAGCTAGCTCTAATTTAATTTCAATGACCCAAGATGCTTTTATGGTGGCCTAGCCATGGATAGAGGATTCCCAAAAAGTAGTGTCAAATTGAAATATTTGAAGCTGTAGATTATTCAAAAATCAAAAGAGACCGGACACATTCAAAGAAAAAGAGCTAAAGGTTATATTATTAGGATAACCACAGGCTATTCCAAGTGAATTATGCTAAATCGAATGATGAGAATAATAAGCCAAAGAAATAAAAGAACTTGTGTGGCACTACTAGAAGAAGAAATATTTCCAATATTATTCTAGCAACTAGCTAGCCTATGAAAAGCACATGGAACTTGATATATGGTCCACATTATTATTTGAGGCTTTGTGCATCTAAGAGCACTCAGGATACCCAGTGCATCAATATGCCCAGATCAACCATAGGTCATATGCCTATTTAAGTTGTATAATTGGATACTTGTAGAAATGAAAATTGGATACTTGTAAAAAGGAACCATCCTAGAAAGGAACCATAGGTCATATGCCTATTTAAGTGAGAATTATCCTTACAGTGTTTGGTTGGTCCCAACCCTCAATATGGGCAATCCATCAAATGGTTCCATCCTTGATTGCCCCTCTCTCTCAAAAAAAATCACTTTTAACTAGATGATCTTAACAATACAATCAATGGCTAAGGAAATTGATGGTTTATATTTTTCATACTACAAACAGTCCATTAATCATTGTTTTATCTTATGTAATCCACATAAGATTTGGATCTTCCTTTTTTTCGGTCTCATGCCCTAACATGATGTAGAAAAATGGATGTATGGCATGGCTGAAACACAGACATCATGTGGTGACCCACACAGCACTGTCAGTAGGCAATCCAGGTCCCTCGTGATATGCCCATGAAAAGTTAAAGCTACACAGCATGTTTATTTTTATCATCTGTGCTGACATTTCCTGTTTCAATGGCCAATTCGTCAGGTCATCACCAGTTTCATTCTCTTGGGGCTGGTGTCATCAAAGAAGTACGTGTACAGAGAGATAAAGGTTTTGGATTTGTAAGGTATCACACACACGATCAAGCAGCCCTGGCCATTCAAATGGCCAATGGAAAGATTGTCTATAGCAAGTCCATGAAAGTAGGAAGCTTTTTCTAACTCTTTGAATAAAGATTTTAAAGATTGTAAAACAGAGTAAATGATTATATTAACTTCCAAGTATCGATTAAGAAAGAAAAATGTAAATGATGATGGGAAAGAAATCTCGATATATTAAATTATTGAAGGACAATGAGACATACCAAGACTACGGGTGCCCAGAGCAAGATAACTGCACCAATGTTGTACCTAGCTGCATTGACAGAATAAAAAAATTATACGAACGAAACTTCTCAAGTTCCAAATCTCATTCTTCTTCAAATATACCAAGAGCAAGACATTGAAGGCTATCAAGAAAGTGAGTTTTTCATACCACATGCCAAACACATAAGTTATAATAGCTAAACAGTTCTTTAGTGGCAGTATATGACAGTTAAAAATTAGAAGTCACAAAGCAGAACAAGCATCAATTCATTCACAATGGTATCATCTCAAAACAAAAAGTAGATGGTTTTCTTTTTCTTTTTTTCTTTCTTTTTTCTTTTTCTTCTTCTTCTTTATTTTTTTATTTTATTTTTATTTTATTTTTATTTTTTTTGGACTAGCATCAGTGCCTGAGACATTAGTTGAAAGAAAAACCAAATAACCAACTAACGGTAGGTTTTACATGAACATGGGAAGAGTAGACATAAGGAACTGAGAAATAACAATTAAATCTGGCACTTTAGGCTTTTCATAGGAATATAATGAAGATATGGAGGAGAAAATAACGGCAAACAAAACAATGTAAACCAAAGCAAACATGAACAGATATTATATAATGAATTCTTACATATTATCATTTAAGCATGTGCTCAGTCTGCCAGTCCATATCATGCATACATGTCCAACCTACACAGGTAACCAAAAGTTAGCTCATGTTGTTGCTCCGCTTAGTCTTCAAGGGACATTTGGGCACTTGAGCAATGAGCATTTTATCCTTCAATTTATCATGTGGAATTTGTTTACTACCAGTTGAAGAAGGGAAGTATTCACCTCAGAAATATGCCAAGTGGGGGAAAAAAGAAGAAGAAGAAGAAGAAGAAGAAGAAGAAAGAAATAAAATAGCCAAACATACATATACAAATAAGGATTGGTCCAAAAACTGCAAGAGAAGGCATGTTGAATTTTGAATATTGATGCAACAACTGTGAAGGCATTGGCATTTCAATCTACATGGAAGAAACTGAATAAATGAGTCCATAGGTAGAAAACCAAATTGAGCAACAAAACCATCAAAATCATTATCTTCTAAGAAGAAATGGATGGTATAATAATAACAAGTCCCAATCACTGCAGATTACCACCATTTACTCGACAAGGATCACATAAAAGCTCATATGTAACAAAAAACAGCAGAAAACTTACATCAGTTTGGGATTATTGGACTATCTGGATTCTGTTCCGCTTACCGAATCTCCTTGGACAAGAACATTTCTAAGCTCATGGATGTCTGTTGACACACACCTCTGCTTGCAGCCATCTGTACTGAACTGGCAGTTTGGGATCCAATGGCCAGATCGAAAATCAGGCTGGTGAATTCATCAGGTGTGAGCTACACATTTATCTAATCGATTGAAGAAAATTGCCAGCAGTTTGCATTTGGTACATATGGGTGGTGCACCTGACAAGTGGACCAACTAAGTTTTTGGGCACTCATCTAACCCAGTTGGACCAAACTGATTCATGGTTCTTGCTAAATGTTTGGTGGGTTCACGTACCTGCTTCAAGATGTGCATGGAATCAGCTAAACTACTAGCCTCTATAACTGCTTCAGGAGTGTAGGTTGTTGTCGCATCACCCTTGTTGAAGTGTTTGGGGGCTTGGACCTAAGATTGCCTTGGGTCATACCACATCCTGTGTGCACTGCACATCTTCATAGGGATGCAATTAGAAGTCCATGTGGTTCTCAAATTTGTCCAACGTGCAACAGCCTAAACACCTGGAAGATATATTGTCATCGGGATTGGTGGCACATGATCTTCTGGAAAAATGCCTACTTAAGAATTGTGTTTTTGGCTCTTTAATTCTATAAAATGGTAGATAAATCTTAAGGCATATAGAGGAACCTAGAATCTACAGTAGCTTAGGTTCTTTATGTACATCATCTGCATCATTGTTGTCATCACCACAACCACCATCTTTGTAGATGTTGATCTATGTGCTATTTATTGGTTGAGACAATGAGCTCCACACCACTGGATTAGATTTGATGCTTATAGTCTTTTTGGTGTAGGGTTGCCACTGAGAGTAATGAACAACATGATCTAGAGATTGTTTCTGCGTGGGCTGCTGCAGAGCAGGACGTGGCTGAGAACACTGGTGCTATCCTTCAACACTTTGAGATTAAGTCCTGCTTTTATTGCCCACAGGAGCAGATTGTTTTTTGTTTTTGGAGAACTGAAAAATTTACTCAAATATTCAAAAATAGTGTAAACGCCACATAAAAGGCCTAATATAGCAGCAATGACCCACTTGTCACTAAAAATTAGGACACACCATAATCCAATATATTTTCACAAAAGCATTGAATTGTTCCCTGAATTTCAGTTAGTAGGTAGCTAAGCAGAACTGACAATACACAGTCATGATAAAAATTACAAGAAAAAAATGCCTAATAATAAACAAAAATTGCACGGGTTAAACAAAATGGTCCAAGATCTACTTCATCTTTATATTAGTTTTACATGTAATTATTAATCAAAATTCAAACTGCTTACCTGTTTGTAATCCTTGGAGAACAGTTCCACAGGTTATACCAACTCCCCATCCACCATCAAGACCAGGTTGCTCAACAGCAACTGAAACTGCCACCATGTCCCCCTTTTCAACATGTGAACTGTAGGCCAATACACTAGGAACAAATATATGCAGATGGAACATCATAATAGTATGAAGAAGGCATTATTAAGTGAGGAAACATACACTTCAACCACATGTATTTTGATGGATTTTTATTTTGATTTTTTCCTGAAAAATGAGCAAAACCACGTGTATTTTCCTGAAAAATGTATCTTCCGGGACACAAAAATCACCAACATCATGTTGTCCACATTTATTAATGTGAAAAAAGGAAGCATGATACAACACAAACTCACATCTACTTCCATGAGATAATCAAACTCATGTTAACAAAAGAATCAGTGCATGATTACAATTTTCCCTAAGGTAGAGAAATGAGTAAATCAATTTATTGAAACTGCATGTGAGTACTGAAGCAAATGGGCCCCACAACTCATGACCATGTTTATTTGGGTTTACAAAGAGAGAACAGTTTCACCTTAGAGATGAAAGAATGTAAGTGGATGTATGGTTGATAGCTACTCTTTCAGAAAGCCCTTCCCCTCCAAGAAAGATAGAATCTGTTCTGCCATGGCACCTGGAGTAGGACAAACCTCATCTTTCTATTTTATCTCTACCTGAGAAAAAAAAAACAAGTTGAATGTTTTAGTTCGACAGGGCGTTTCGTTGCCGTGTCTGCAAGAACCTCTACATGCAACCACAGGTGTGGAACATTCGAACTATGAATCAAGTGGCTTTGACTCATCAGGTGAGTCATTACACATGTACAAATGATGGATGGTTTAGAAAGATTGGCAACACATCCACATTAAATGATACACATGCTGCCCCCTTGATGCGTGGACCGGCCTGATTATTGTTCCATGGTCTACACAGTAGTCATAGCTCAGATGTCAAACATGAGGCATGTTTGGCCATTTTGATGAGCAGTCCGGATGTCCCACACATGCAGCACATGGAGCTGCATGTAGAGATTCATGTCCACTTAGCCAAAGTAGATTTACTAAGACATCTATTTATATTTCAAATGGGATCAACAGTACAGACACCTATGACACCATGAATGCATGGGAGTGCCTTTTATATTCATGCACCTCGCAATTCATGGAAGGCTCATATGGATCATCTATCCCAGTAAAACCTACAATGTGTATATGAAAATTAGGAATATGAAACAAACTAGTATGTTGAAAACAACATCTTCTACTTCTGAAAAAAAAAAAAAAAAACAGCATCTTCTGCTTCTGAAAAAAAAAAAAAACAGCATCTTCTGCAAGGATACTCTATTGAATTGAATTGCAATAGTTTAATCCAATCATATGTCTAATGGCCAAAGCGGGGCGGGTGCCATTCCACTTATAATGAGGGACTAATGCCCCAATAGCAAATCGGATCCTTTCTAGTCCAACTTGAAACACATCATCATTATGAACTAAAATGATCCAACCTCCAATTGGGCCTCTTCTCTTAGTGATTGTAATATAGAAGAAAGTTAAAGAAATTTAGGCCATCAATTGGGCTGACCTAAGCAAAGACAAAAAATTTAAGACATGTTTAGCCTCATAAGGCATCTTTGCCCACCTATATTTATTGATGATTATTCAAAATATACATGAATTAAAATACAAAGAGAAAAATATTTGAATTGAAAAAGACAATACTCTGAGTGAGTCTGATGAAGGTACAAGACAACTGAAGAGACATAATACTTAAATGATAATGATAGATCATAGCAAGATGCATGTGAAAAATGTACCATCATACACTATATATGCATATAGTTTCTAATATCCAAAAATGGTTTATCTACACAAGGGTCGTGCACATTCCAATGAACAAATGTGGGCTAGATCTTGGATGTTCATCAGGTGGGCCCCATATAGGTTAACCCTAACTAGATCAGGTCAGGGCACTTTTGAGGGGTCATATGCTGGCATATTGCTCAATTGGTTACCATTTTATAGTGACTTAATAGAATCATTGAATGGACTAAAACACCAAGGACCTGTTCATCCAAAATAAAAAGATAAAATGAGGAAACTTGCTAAGCTCACATGCATTCACAACCCTACTCATGTACACACCTCCACATTTGCCAAAATTACTTGGGTACATGCCAACACATGTGCCAACATTGCTCATGTACATGGCCAATAGATGGGCCAACATGTCACATCTGCACAAGATCCAAGGTTTTCCCAATGTGTCCAAAATGAGACAGGTGTATAGAAGGAAAACAAAAAAATAAATAAAAATTATACCTGCAATTTGTTTCGGATTTGCATACCATTTGGAAAAAGAAATCCAAACTTGTACCCTCTTTGTTTATGGAAAGCATATTTAAATTGAAGCATTGGAATGGAAAATAATGATAGTTTTGTGTAGATGAGAAATATATGAACACAATAAATCAATATGAAAAAGAGAGCTCATGATGAAATCCTAGATCATCTTGATTTTATGAGAGTCAAAGATTACAATGTGACTATAAAAGGGATCAAAGAGGCAATGGGAATCAGCAAAATCCAAGTGTATTGCAATGCCAAAGACCTTCCAAACAAGAGAGGAAAGAGACTCTGTTCCTTTCATAACTCTGTCATATTGTCAACAATGTTCAAAACTAGAAATTAAATTATAGGGAACCAGATGTGTAAATATTTTCTACAACTAACATCCAACTAATCTTGATACAAATGTGCTAATCATAACTAACCTTCAACAGACTTAACAATTTTTTAGACAATGAATCTATCATTCATCAACAAGCTCTAAGAAACAGTTTTCTATGATCATCTACCATGCTGTGTCGATCTTCTACGATATCATACAATTCTTACACAGAACATTAGATCTAAAATTCCAAGTAATGAAATTAAAAGAAAAAGATCTCGACAAATGCAATAACAGATCGAATATCAAAACCCTAACAATAGGTCAACAGTTATACCTTGCAGGCAATCGCAGTTCTCAACCTCCTTTCTTGCCACATCAAGCACTGAATCAGTGAGCTCCGCTAAAATCGAATCTGAGATCAGATCTGATGGCCATCAACCAGATCGACAATGGAGATGAGTGCAGCGAGTTCCTGCTGGCGACAATGGGACGGAAACGGTGGGGTTTGGATGGCACTAAAGTGTTTTGTTTGGAAATGGGTTAGGGCCGGCATAGCTCAGAGAGGATTCATGGGGCATTACCTGATGCAGAATCATGGCTTTCGAACGCTGAGCGTCAATGGCCGCAGACACGTGCCGAACCCTCCGACGAGAATGAGTGCCTTCATCGTTGCACGAAGAACCAACTACTAAACCTGCCATGGATTCTAACAGCTACTGAGAGGAGGAGAAGACAGACCAGATCTGGGTTGGGGAACAGAGAGAGAGAGACAGAGAGAGAGAGAGAGAGAGAGAGAGATATTTGGGATTTGGGGATTTTTTGGGCGCGTCTCTGTTTTTGAGCGCGCGCCCAAACTTAGGCCGGCGTCTGGTATGGCTTTGTGGGCCCCATCAAGATGCGTGTCAAAAATCTACCCCATCAGTCAGATGCACCATCCGATGGTGGGCCCAAGGATTAAAAATCAAATCAGTCTATGACTTGTGTGAGCCACACCACATACAAAAGTTGAGAGGGGTTACCCTCCATTAAAACATTCATAAATATTTTTTGGGCCCACCGAGATGTGGTCCACAAATCCAGCCCATCCATTATGTGTGTGCCACTTGGATGAGGGGTCATACCAAGTTTCAGATGCATCCAAATTTCAAGTGGGGCCCACCAAGTGCTTTTATATGTTTTAGGCATGTCTTCACATGATTTTAGATGGTATGGCCCACCAGAGTTCCGTATATGGCTGATCTTTGGGATATCCCATAATTTAAAGGGGACCCATCAAATGCACGGTGTTGATGTTTGACACAAGTCATGGTGGGGCCCCCACACAACTTGACCTCATGGGGACGACATGGATTAAAAAAAAATGTCAAGTTGTGTGGGCCCCACCATGACATGTGTCAAACATCAACACCGTGCATTTGATGGGCCCCCTTCAAATTATGGGATATCTCAAAAATCAGTCGTATACGGAACTTAGGTGGGCCATACCATCTAAAATCATGTGAAGAAATGCCTAAAACATATAAAAGCACTTTGTGGAGCCCACCTAAAATCTTTTTGCATTTGAAACTTGGTCCGACTCCTCATCCAAGTGGGACACATATAATGGATGGGCTAAATTTGTGAACCACATCCCAGTAGGCCTAACAAATGACTATGAATATTTTAATGGAGGGTAACCCCTCTCAACTTTTGTTTGTGGTGTGGCCCAAAAAAGTCACAGATTGACTTGATTTTTAAGCCCTAGGCCCACCATGGAATGGTGCATCTAATTGATTGGGTAGATGTTTGACACCCATCACGGTGGGGTCCACACAGCTCGACCATCCGAGAAGTTCTCATGAGCTCGACCGCATGTAACCTTTTCCCACACACACACACACACACACACACACACACACACACACACACACACACATATATATATATATATATATATATATATATATATATATATATATATATATATATAATAAATGATAAAATTATTATATATCTATCATTAGAATCCTCATAAGGCCCATTGTACTGCTTATTTGACATCTAATAGGTTGATTAGGTCATAGATGGCCCAGATGAAGGGGAAAAACAAAAATTAATTTGATCCAAAATTTTTATGGCCCCAAAGTGTTTTTTAATGGTTGACGCTCATTCAACACTATTTCCTAGAATGTGGTCCACTTAAGATTTGGATATATCTCATTTTTTGTCTCATAGTGTAAGATGATATTTAAAAATAGATAGACGACATGGATTAAACGCATACATCATGGTAGGGCTCATAGAGCACCAACCACCAACCATTGGATGTGTCAAGGGGAGTAGTCAATCTGTTCCCCTTATTTGTGGTGTAGTCCATTTAATCTCTGGATATGATTCATTTTTTGGATAATTCTCTAAAATTATCTTGAAAAATGGATGAACGGTGTGGGTTGATCCCAAATTTTCAATAAATCCAAAACTCAAGTGTACCATGCCACGCGAAACAGTGTGGAATAATGATTTCCACCGTTGATACCTTCCTTGGGCCCACAATAATGTTTATTTGACATCCAACATGTTCATAATATCAAAAAGATATAAATAAAGAGAAAACATAAACATCAGCTTGATCCAAAATTTCTATGAATGTTATTTTTAATGGTGGACATTTAGTCCCAACTTTGTAGTCCACTTAATCTTTGGACCCGCCCCATTTTTTAGTTAATATCTTAAAATGATCTAAGAAAAGCATTGAACGGTATGAAGAAAGTCAATCCATGACTTAGGTGGGCCAAGAGCTTAAAAATAAAGTCAATCCATGACTTGGGTGGGCCACACCACATAATATAATGGAGAGAGGTTTCCTTAAAACATTCATAATCATTTATTGGGTCTACTTAAATGTGATTCACATATCCAACCCACTCATTACGTGTGTCTCACTTGGATGAGGGGTCAGACCAATCTTCAGCCGCATCCAAAACTCATGTGGGCCCCACTAAGTGCTTTTAAATTTTTTAAGATGTCTTCACATAGTTTTAGATGGTATGGCCTACTTGTGTTTCGTATACAGATGATTTTTGAGATATCTCATAACCTGAAGGGGACACATCAAATCCACGGTGTTGATGTTCGACACACATCATGATGGGGCCCGCAAAACTTACCAACATCAATTCTTAGGTTCTCACGAGGTCAGTAAGTTGGGTCACAATTTTGACCAGAATATTTGGCCCATTTTATATGTCTGGTCCATTCACTCTATTTTATTGATCAATACCCTCAATTTGACTAGTTACTCGTCTCAATCAAGCTACATACGAGAAAAGATATTGGGTATACCAAGATTGATCAACAATTTCAGTGAAATTTGATTTAAACATTTGAAGTTAATTACTCTTCAATTTGAATTGATTAGATTGTCCAAAAATAATTAAATTTTTTTCATAATATCAAAAATATATGAATGAATAGAAAACACAAACATTAGCTTGATCTAAAACTTTTATGGCCTCCAAGAAATTTTAAATGGTAGATGTTCAATCACACTATTTCCTATGGTGTGGTCCACTTAAGCTTTGGATGTGCTTCTTTTTTGTTCTTTAGACCTCAAATTATCCATTAACATGGATGAATGGAGTGGATAAAATAAATAAATAACAGTGGACCCTACAGAGTTTATACTGGTAAGGGTAACGAGTAACTCACCTAAATGTAGTGGAGAAGGGTTTTCTTGAAACATTCATAATCATATATTAGGTCTATCTAAATGTGATTCACATATCCAACCCACTCATTATGTGTCCCACTTGGATGAGGGGTCAGACCAAGTTTCAACCGCATCCAAAACTCATGTGGGCCCCACTAAGTGCTTTTATATTTTTAGGATGTCTTCACATAGTTTTAGATGGTTGGTCCACTTGAGTTTCGTATACAGATGATTTTTGAGATATCTCATAACCTAAAGGGGACACATCAAATCCACAGTGTTGATGTTCGACACACATCATGATGGGGCCCACAAAACTTACATCAATTCTTAGGTTCTCACGAGGTCAATAAGTTGGGTCACAATTTTGACCAGAATATTTGACTCATTTTACATGTCTAGTCCATTCACTCTATTTTACTCATCAATACTCTCAATTTGATTTGTTACCTCAATCAGGCTACATATGAGAAAGATATTGAGCATACAAGATTGATCAACAATTTTAGTGAAATCTGATTTAAACATCTGAAGTCATTTACTCTTCAATCTGAACGGATTAGATTGTCCAAAAACGATTAAAGGTTCAATTAGTGGATGTGCCTAATAATTTAGTAATTTTATTTTTCACAGATAAATTTTAATTTCCTTTTAAAAATAACATTTTTTTTAAATGTATATTTTTTCTCTTTTAATAAAATATCATTTTTATTAAAAAATAATTCAAATACAAATTCTGAATTTTTATTTTCAAAATCTCAAAAATTTTCTCATATTTTAATTTTTTTCTCAAAAATTTCAAATTGCCAAATTTTTCTCACTTTTGTTATATAACTTTTAAATTTTTCTTATCAAAATACAAAATCTAGTTTTTTTTTTTTTTTTAATATATATATATTTTTTACAATTTGTCAATTTTTTCACAATTTTGTTTAATTTTTTAAATTTTCTTTTTCAAATTATCATTTTTTAAATCTCACTTTTGTTATAAAACTTTTTAATTGTTCTTGTCAAAATACAAAATCTAGTTTTGTTTTTTTAAATGTATATTTTTTTACAATTTGTTAATTTTTTCACAATTTTGTTTAATTTTTTTTAAAAAAAATTTCAAAATATAAATTTTTTATTGAATTTTTTTTTCAAAATTATTATCATTATTTAAAGTTCTTCATTTTTTTTTTTTTTCAAAATCTGGATTTTTATAAAATTACTGTTTTTTTTTTCAAAATTTAAAATTTTCTTAAACATTGTTAATTATTTTTCTCAGCTTCTCAACTTTTTTTTTTTTTTTCAAAATTCATAATTTTTTTGAGTTTTTTAATTTTTTACCTGAGCATTAGAGACAGTTTAGGACCGTCTCTAATAGAGACCGTCTTTGACAGGGCTATAAGACGATTTAGGACCGTCTCTAATAGAGACGGTCTTTGACAGTCTCTAATAGAGATGGTTTAGGACCGTCTCTAATTGAGACAGTCCTTGACCGTCTTAAATAGAGACGGTCTTTGATAGTCTCTAATAGAGACAGTCTTTGATAGGACTATAAGATGGCTAAGGACCGTCTCTAATAGAGACGGTCTTTGACAGTCTCAGATTACAAGTAAAAGACGGCCAATGACCGTCTCTAATACAGACGGCCAATGACCGTCTCAGATGACTGCATATATGACTGTTAAAGACCGTCTCTAATGTGGACGGCCAATGACCGTCTCTAATGTGGCATATAAGATGGTCAACAACCGTTTTAAATGATTTGTGGACGTTTAAATTTTTAAGACAATATTAAGGATGGTCAACGACCGTCTAAAATTTTAGAGACAGTTTACGACCATCTCTAAAGCGTCTTTAAACCAAGCAATTTTAGAGACGGTCCAGAACCGTCTCTAAATCTGTCCTTTTTTTCCATTTTTCACGTAGTGAGTGAAAGACAGGGCCTACTAATATTCGATACTCGGGCACTCATGTATTGAAATGGCCAAGCTATATGTCCTAGAGGGGAGGGGGGTAAATAGGACTATGCCAAATTAAAAAATAACAGCGGAGTATAAGAAATAAGATAACCAATAAAAGAAAGGAAACAAACCACAATAAAATAATGTAAAGAAACCTCAAATTCAAGTCTTGAGAGGCTGATATGAATGTAGTTCTAAGGACAACATTACACCATAAAAAGTAAGGGTTTATGGTAGGACAACCTTACTAGAACGATAAGTATCAATATCCCAAACTGAAGAGGAATAATAAAGGGAAATAACGGAAAGTAAATTCTAAACTATTACAAAATTCCCCACTGTGCTTGAAATGAAAATATTATAACATTCACATCCACACATACATCCCACAATCTTAAATAATAAAATATAGGAAATAAAAATTCACACATCTACAAAACACAAAGAATTATAGTGGTTCGCCTATGTGTACACCAACTGTTATAAAACAGCCACACAGATTGCTACTCCACTCCTAATATCCTCACATAGGGGATATTAGCGTTCATTATCAAAATAGGTTTTCACAGGTTCACCCAAAACCTTCACAATTGTGTCTTTTTAACTTGGGCTTACACAATCCAAAAACCCACTTTTTGAGTTTTCTAGCTCTCCTCAGATAACCACCAAAATGAGATTTTTCTTGTGAATCTCAAAAGAAAATAAAAAAGAATGTAAATTACAATAATGTAAAATACCTGGATTTCCCCTTTTTGAAGCAGCCCAGAAGAACCAATCAGAGTAGAAGTTCGAATATAGAAGTTCAATATCCAATACTCACTTTAAAATGGTTCTAAGTTCTAATTGATTTAAAATTAAACCAAATTGGGCTAACCGTTATTTAATTTTAATTCCAAGAAGAAGGAATACAACAATTCCTCTTTTCAAATAAGATTGGAATATAGAAACAAAATCAAATGCAAAAGCTAACAAAAAGAGAATATTAAATGATCACAATGTAGCTTAAAATAAACACAAACTTATCTCAGAGTAGTCCCTTTATTTTACTTGAATTTCTATCTCAAACTCTGAAATTCGTTGTCTATTTATAGCTGCAGAAATTGCATCTTCGACTGGTCTAGTGAACACTATGACTGGTCGTAGGAGAACGGATTCTTGAAATTTATAACGCAATCGGATAAAATTGATTCGCGACTAGTCGTAGGGTGTCTACTACTGGTCGTAGGCCCTCTACGACTGGTCGTAGGCTCCTCACAACTGGTCGTAGGATCTCTAATTTAGTTGCTGAACTTTGAATTGTAGAACCAGGACTAGTCGAAGGATGAGTCGATACTATTCACACTATTGGTCAAGTAGAGTCCAGGACTGGTTGTGGACGAACAGAAATTTCTGAAAAAATACTACAAACTTAGGACTGGTCTTGGAATCTCTTGGACTGTTCGTGGCAGTGCTAGGACTAATTGAACTTGGTCCAGGACTAGTCTTAGAATAAAAAAAAATTCATATAAAAGATTCAGTTCGAATTATGTATACAAAATGACATACCCTAAGGTCAATCTAAGGTCATTCATACCTGGGACACAAAGTATGAACATTGAAACTTCATTCTTTCAGATGAAGGTTGACCTTTGAACCTTATAAAGCTTGAGATCTCTACTTGATGAAGCTTGATCTTGAGATCTTCTACAGCTTAAAATTAAACTTTATTTTGAGTTACACTTGAGTCTTGAACAAACACTCTTCTTATCGATGTAGCTCTGAACATTGATGCTTACAGAAGAGGACAAAATACATGACCTTGCATTTCTTTCTTGAAGTCGATCACCGTACTTGACTTGAAGCCTTGTGATGCAATGTCTTGAACATATATATATATATATATATATATATATATATATATATATATATATATATATATATATATATATATATATATATATATATATCAACATACAAGCACAAGACACAGATAGAGGTTTTAACACCACAAAATTTGACAACCAAAGGAGCCTAAAATCATAGCACTTACAATATCCCCCTTTGTCAAATTTATGACAAAACACTCAATAATAATATAACTAATATGAATACAAAGAATTATGCACAGGTTATAAAAGGAAACCAGTAACAACCTGGTTAAAGAATCATGCACCAGTTTCTCATGCACCAGATGCATCAATAAACACACATCAAGATGAAGTAGGCACAAACATTTTATATACATTATACATTCCACCTACTTACTTTAACTCCCCCTGAGTAGCACATAAATTCAATTCAAAAAAAAAAAATACAACGCTTGCCTTACAATGTAATGCTACTACTCACAATACAATCCAAACCATAAATTCTCCCCCCTTTTGGCACAATATGACAAAGGAAGAAGAAAACAATAAAAAATAAATAGGAGTAATCAAAGAGTCAAGATATAAGTAAATAAAAGTTCCACAATGCATTAAAATTTTAATACTGTAAACCAAAGTTAGCAAAACATTTAAAGTTCACAATCCAACAAAAGTAAACTTAAAGTTATTATAGATCAAAGAGAAAACTACTCAATCAGAACCTGAAGATGGACCAGGTATGGTAGGAACAAGTGGATGCATGCCCTTGTTTAAGCGCCTAAGATACTTGAACATATATTTGAACTTTAAATCATGGGCAACATTCATGTTTTCTACTTTAACATTCATATTTCCTACCTTCTCCTCAAGTGCACGCAGACGCGCATCAAACTCAGATGGTTCATAATCGCGATCATTAGCAGAATCAGACTCAATTTTGTCAAAAATATCATCCATGTTTATGTCATCAAGATAAAGATCATCAGCTTCTTCTTCATTCCAACTCCATCATCACCATCCACTTGGCTAGGAGCCAATTTCAACTTCATTTTGTTTATATTTGAGTTGTTAAAAATCAAATTATGGATATGAGCCTCTCTAACAAGCATAGTGACTAACATATGAGAAGCAAAAACGGTCATGAGATAGGCAAATGGTATATCACTATAGCCTGGATGAAGACGAAACTGAATGATGGAAGATAAACTTTAGTAACAGAAACAACTGAGTGCAAAACACGAACCATAAATGAAGTCAAATCTGTTTTATTACCAGACCGAAGATACAGATTTGAAGTAAAAATTCTATGGAAGACTCTGTATCTGGGTAATAAATACCTTGAGGGGAGCGCATTCCCTTTATGAGTCCATTACACATTCATGTTACACAATGTTCAAGTAAGCTGTCGCTTTTCTGTTTCTGAGGCTTTTTTAGTTAGAATATGAATGAGAATACCCTCATCATTAATAGGTATTTTCATAAGGCCAGATATTAAATGACGGTCTACATCAAAAGGGCCTTCTCTAACATCTATTTTAAATGTTAAATTTTCAAAAGAAAATTCAGAGATGCATGCAAACATGGACTATGCAATAGATTGGTATGCAAGCCCTCCCCAATGTAAGTTGTTATCCCATCCTACAGCTTGGAGAAGAGGAAGGATACTAATGGAGCAATGTGGTTAAGATCAATAGCTTTTTCAACAAGAACATTGCGTAAATACAAATCCCATACATATGAAGGATCATTTTCGGGTGAACGAAGATGGCGCTGAGTTACTGGAGCTGATCTAGAGAATGATGGACCATGGGTTGTTTATTTTTCCTTCTAGCATCCATTTTCACAAAGAAATGCAAAGGAACAAGAAAACTCAAATGAAGTAGAGATGGGTTTTCTTAGATCAGCAAATGTAGAAGAAAAACTCCAAAGTCTCCACAAAGATTAAAATTAAGCACTCCAATGTAAATAAAGAAGAGAATAGAGCATGAGTCAACTAGATTGACCAAAAGAATGCACTAACCTTGAAGATTAGGTCGGTGGGTTCGACTGGTCGGATGTTGGCTCGTTAAAGAGGAGGTTAGAAATGAGAAAGATGAGATTTTCTCCCAATTTTAAAACACCCAACGTGCTCCACGACCGGTTGTACCAGGATTGGTCGTGTACACCCATGACTGGTCGAGTATCGACAAAAAACATGCAATATTCATATAAAATTGAAATTTAAACACATAAATATACAAAAATATTTACACTATGATACACAAATGCATAAATAATCAATGTTGAATGCACATGACAAGATCAAATTTCAATTTATTAAACCTGCTTTTGTCGAGCGGTTTAGTGAAAATGTCAATAAGTTGAGTCTCTGTCGGAATGTATTCCAAAGATATTTTTTTTCTACTAATTTACGAATATAATGATACCTAATGTCAATGTGCTTGGTACGTGAATGCTGGATTGGATTTTTTGAAATATTTATAGCACTGGAATTATCACAATGTAAAGTCATTGAATCCTATGTAATTCCATAATCATTTAACATACGTCTCATCCAAACAAGCTGAGTACATGCATTTCCAGCTGTGATGTATTCAGGCTCAGCAGTAGAGAGTGATATAGAACTTTGTTTCTTACTAAACAAAGAAACCAAGAAATTCTCAATATAAAAACAACCATCACGGGTTGATTTTCAATCATCAATATTTTCAGCCCAATCTGTATCAGTATACCCTGCCAACTGAACACTAGTATCATATGGATATTAGAGACTCAAATTAACTAAACTTGCGACACATCACATAATCCGCTTAACAATAGTTAAACGTGACTCTTTAGGATTAGACCGATATCTTGCACAAATACCAATAATGAAAGAAATATCAGGTCTATTAGCAGTTAAATAAAGAAAACTGCAATCATGCTACGATACAATTTAGGGTCCACATCTTTACCTGTAGAATCCTTTGAGAGTCTTAAATTTGTACTCATGGGAGTATCAAAATTCTTACCATTCTCAAATTCGAATCTTTTAATCAAGTTCAAAGCATATTTGGTCTAAGAAATTAAAATTCCATCAGGTTGTTGTTTTACTTGCAACCCTAGGAAATAATTTAATTCCCCAACCATGCTCATTTCAAAATTAGATTTTATTAAATCTGCAAACTCAATAGTCATGTTAGTACAAGTTGATCCATAAATAATATCATCAAAATAGATCTAAACCATTAAGATATCACTGTTGTGTTTCTTAACAAAAAGCGTCTTATCGACACTGCCCATTTGAAAATTATGACTGAGTAAAAACTTAGTCAATTTCTCGTACCGTGCCCTGGGAGCTTGTTTTAGACTATAGAGAGCTTTTTTAAGACGGTATACATGATCAATAAACTTAAGGTCTTCAAACCCTGTAGGTTGTTCAACATATACTTCTTCATGTAAATTGTCATTTAAGAAGGCACTCTTTACATCCATTTGATAAATTTTAAATTTTCTAAAGCATGTAATGGATACAAAAAGTCTGATTAATTCAAGTCGAGCAACTGGTGCAAAGGTTTAATCATAATTAATACCTTCAATTTGAGTGTACCCTTGTACAACCAGTCTTGCCTTGTTTCGAATTATATTACCAAGTTCATCAGACTTTTTTTTAAATATCCACTTTGTTCCAATAATATGTTTATCTTTGGGTCTAGGAACAAGATATCAGACATCATTACGAATAAATTGATTAAGTTCTTCCTGCATAGCAATTATCCAGTTTTCGTCAGAAACAACTTCTTTTATGTTTACCGATTCTATCTGGGATGTAAAGCACACATAATTACATGTCTTCTAATTGTCTACAAGAGCGCACACCTGTGAGAGGGTTTTCAAGAATCTGAGTGGTTAGATGATCTTTAACAGTCCTCAATTCAGAGTTTACTTGATTTGATTAAGTATCTGGTTTGTCAATTAAAAGAACTTAATCATAGTCTAAACTTGGGGTAGGTGTATTCAAGTGATCATCTATGACCACATTAATAGATTCTTGAATAACACTGGTCCCTTTGTTCAGTACGCGATATGCGTGGCTGTTTAAAGAGTATCCTAAAAATATCTCTTTCATCACTTTTAGTGTCATACTTTCCCAAATTTTCACGGTCACCCAAAATATAGCACTTGCTATAAAAAACTCGAAAGTATTTGATAGTAGGCTTCTTATCAAAACATAGTTCATAAGCCATTTTATTATTAGATTTACAAGTATAAACTCGGTTAATAATATATTAGGCGGTATTCACTGCTTCAGCCCAAAGATTTTTAGGGAGCTTCATACTATTCAACATTACATTTTTCATTTCTTGAAGCACTCTATTTTTCCTTTCAACTATTCCATTTTGTTGTAGAGTTTTGGGCGCTGAGAATTCATATAATATTCTCTGATCACTATAAAATTTCTCAAAACTGTTATTCTCAAACTCAGATCCATGATCACTACGGATCTTACTGACTTGAGAACCTTTTTCAAATTGAATATGTCTGATAATCCTTTTCACTTCATCATGGGTTTCTGATTTATCCCTTAAAAAAACTACCCAAGTGAATCTGGAAAAATCATCTACGATTACCAAGATGTATTTTTTGCCACCTAGACTCTCCGTCCTTGTAAGTCCAATAAGATCCATATGGAGAAGCTCGACTGGTCTTGATGTGGCATTGGAGTTCACCTTCTTATGAGAGCTCCTTATTTGCTTGCCTATTTGGCATTTGCCACATATTTTGTCTATATTTTATAATTTAGGTAGACCTCTTATTAGTTCTCTTTTGCTCAATCTATATAGATTACGGTAGTGTATATGTCTAAGGTGTTTATGCCATAATTCTATCTCATCGGTATGGACCATGTACCACATTTGACTAGAAGAGCTTTCATCGCTTACAATATAGCAGTTTTCAGAAGTTCTGTGACCAGTTAATATTACAGATCCCTTTTTGTTTATGATTTCACAACCTTGATTGGAAAATTTCACACTATGATTGTTATCACATATTTGAGATATACTTACCAAGTTGTGTTTTAGTCCTTCGACATATAAAACATTCTTGAATAAGGGAAGGTTATAAAGTTGAACCGTACCTTGGCCAATAATCTTGCAGTTGCTACCATCACCAAATGTGACTGACCCATCAGTCATATCTATGAAATCGGTGAATAAAGCCTTGTCGCCTGTCATATGCCTGGAGCATCCATTACCTAGGTACCACTTTGAATGGCTTGTAGCTTTGAAAGCAGTGTGGGCAACCAAGCAGGTAACCTTAGGAACCTATTTCATAATAGTTTTGGGTTTAGTAGTATAGTGAGTCTTCTTTTTATTGTAGTTATAGTTAGAGTGATCGAGTTAGATTTTAAGAGCTCCTTAAGAAGATCAACTTTTTCTCAGCTAAAGGGTTTCGTTTTGAAATTTATTTTTCAGTTTTTGAAAAGTAGTTTTAGAAAAAACTTGATTTTTACTTTTTCTTTTTGAGTTCAAGGTCTCTCTTTTTACAAACTTAAGAAACGTATTCTTATGTTTAAGAGGAACATTTTTCTCGTAGCCTAAATCGGATCGATCGCCACATTTCCTTGATCCAAATAAAAGTTTTTCTACATTTGGATCTCCTTGAGCATACTTCCAAGTATCCTTTAAACTTAAAAGCAAAGAGACTTTAAGTTTAAGATTTTCATTCTCAGATTTCAGACTTTCAGTCTGAGAGTTTTAGAAATCCAAATCACATTTGTATTTTTCAAAACAGTCTGAAATATGAGATTTTTCTAAAATAAGAGATTCAGATTTGAAAATCTTTCTTTTTGAAGCTTAAGTTTAACAGTAATTTTACAACTTTCCTTATATAAGGCATTATAAGCATTTTTAATATCATCGTAATTTTCACATTCATTATTCAGATTTTCTTCACTTGTTGAATCATTATCTGAAAATGCGAATTTGGCTAGAGTCATAAGGGCTTTCACTTCATTACCCAACTCGGTTTCAGAATCTTCTAAATCAGAAGAGGCTTCAGAATCAGAGGATTTATCCCAAGTAGCCAACATACTCTTTTTTTTGGGTTTGTCCTTTTTAGGACATTTGTTTGCTAAATGCCCATATTCTTGACAGTTGTAACATTGACTCTCTTTGAAATATTTCCAAGGCTTAGATTTAGGTTTTGATCTTTTCTTTTCATTAGCTTTTTAAAAATCCACTCTCTTTTTGCTTTTGAAAATTTTATAACACTTTTTTGCTAAAAGAGCCATATTATCTTTAAAATTTTCTAAATCAGAATGATTTTCTTGAGAAACTTCTTTACAAGACTTAAGGGCAATAGAATTTCCTTTAGGAGCTTTAAAATTTAACTCGTAGGTTTGTAAAGATCCAACTAACTCTTCTACCCTCATAGTATCCATATCACGAAGTTCTTGGATCGCGATTACCTTAGAGTTGAATCGTTAAAGAAGCGAGCGTAGTATCTTTGTACATACTTTACTTTATGGGATTTTATCGCCAAGACCCCACATAGAGTTAACAATGTCATTTAATCTTGTATAAAACTCCATAAACATTTCATTTTCCTCCATATGAATTTCTTCAAATTTGGTTATGAGGAGTTTGACTTTAGATTTTTTGACAATTAATGTACCCTCATGTGTCATTTCTAAAATATCTCAAGCTTGCTTTGCAGAATCACGGGATATAATTCTTTTGAATTCATCTAGCGATTGTGTGCAAGTGATTACATTCAGTTCTTTAGCATTTGCACTACTCTCACTTTTCTGAAGTTTGGTCCATGAGAAATAAGGAGTTACTCTCAATGTTTTTGAACCATCGATTCCAGTCACTTCAGTGGTAGGAGGGGTCCATTCATTCATTGTGGCTAGCCACACACTTTCATCCATGGATTTTAAGAAGATTTTCATTCTAGCATTCCAATAAGCATAATTGAAGCCATCAAAGGGTGGAGGTCTAGTGACTGATCGGCTATCAAAATTTGACATCTTATATAGCTTAGATCGTTAGCTTAGGAAATAAATCTAAAAAAAAAGAATTAAAATGAGTTATTAGGCTCTGATACCACTTGAAATGGCCAAGCTATATGTCTTAGAGGAGGGGGGAGGGTGAATAGGACTATGCTAAATTAAAAAATAATAGTGAAGTATAAGAAATAAGATAGCCAACAAAAGAAAGGAAACAAACCATAATAAAGAAATGTAAAGTAACCTTAAATTCAAGTCTTGAGAGGCTGATACGAATATAGTTCGAAGGACAACCTTGCACAATAAAAACTAAGGGTTTATGGCTGGACAACCTTACTAGAACGATAAGTATCAATATCCCAAACTGAAGAGGAATAATAAAGGGAAATAACAGAAAGTAAATTCTAAACTATTACAACATTCCCCATTGTGCTTGAAATACAAATATTACAACATTCACATCCACACATACATACCACAATCTTGAATAATAAAAGATAGGAAATAAAAATTCACACATCCATAAAACACAAAGAATTATAGTGGTTCGCCTGTGTGTACACCAACTGTTATAAAACAACCACATAAATTGCTACTCCACTCCTAATATCCTCACACAGGGGATATTAGTGTTCACTATCAAAATAGGTTTTCATAGGTTCACCCAAAACCTTCAGAATCGTTTCTTTTTAACTTGGGCTTAAACAATCCGAAAATCCACTTTCTAAGTTTTCAGGCTCTCCTCAAATAACCACCACAATGAGATTTTTCTTGTGAATATCAAAAGAAAACCAAAAAGAATGTAAATTACAATAATGTAAAATACCTGGATTTCTCCTTTTTGAAGTAGCCCGGAAGAACCAATCAGAGTAAAAGTTCGAATATAGAAGTTCAATGTCCAATACTCACTTTAAAATGGTTCTAAGTTCTAATTGATTTTAAATTAAACCAAATTGGGCTTAGTCCTATTTGATTTTGATTCCAAGAAGATGGAATACAACAATTCCTCTTTTCAAATAAGATTAGAATATAGAAATAAAATTAAATGCAAAAGCTAACAAAAAGAGAATATTAAATGAGCACAATGTAGCTTAAAATAAATACAAACTTATCTCAGAGTAGTCCCTTGATTTTACTTGAATTTCTATCTCAAACTCTGAAATTCGTCGTCTATTTATAACTACAGAAATCGCATCTTCGAATGGTCTAATGGACACTACGACTGGTCGTAGGAGAATGGATTTTTTAAATTTATAACGTGATCGGATAAAACTGACTCACGACTGGTCGTAAGGTGTCTACGACTGGTCGTAGGCCCTGTACGACTAGTCGTAGGCTTCTCATGACTGGTCGTAGGACCTCCAGTTTAGTTGCTGGACTTTGAATCGTAGAACTAGGATTGGTCAAAGGATGAGTCAATACTGTTCACACGACCAGTCGAGCAGAGTCCAGGACTGGTCATGGATGAATAAAAATTTATGAAAAATTGTAACAAACTTAGGATTGATCTTAGAATCCCTTAGACTGGTCATGACAGTGCTAGAACTGGTCGAACAAGGTCCAGGACTAGTCCTAGAACAGACAAAATTTATATAAAAGATTCATTTTGAATTATGTATATAAAATGACCTACCCTAAGGTCAATCTAAGGTCATTCATACCTGGGACATGAAGTATGAACATTGAAACTTCATTCTTTCAGATGAGGTTAACCTTTGAACCTTATAAAGCTTGAGATCTCTACTTGATGAAGCTTGATCTTAGGATCTTCTACAACTTGAAATTAAACTTCATCTTGAGTTACACTTGAGTCTTGAACAAACACTCTTCTTATTGATGTAGCTCTGAACATTGATGTTTACAGAAGAGGACAAAATATATAACCTTGCATTTCTTTCTTGAAGTCGATAACCGTACTTGACTTGAAGCCTTGTGATATAGTGTCTTGAACATATATATTAACATACAAGCACAAGACACAGATAGAGGTTTTGGCACCACAAAATTTATCAACCAAAGGAGCTTAAAATCATAGAACTTACATGTATCCACTCGGTCTAGACGTTGGGACGTCTCTTGGCTATGGAGGTTTGGGTATTTTCACCCAGGGACATCTATGGTGCCCCGATGCTAGTAACAGATTCCAGTGTCTCATCTAGCCATCCATGACATACATGTGGAAGCTACAGCCCTGATGTCACTAGGGTGTACAATAATCAGAATACAAAATACAAGATGCCTTAGTCATACAATCCAGTCACGCCTCAATCCTATGCATACCGTGCACTCATATGAGATAATTTTCTCTTATCAGGGAGTCTCATAACAAACTGCCCAATGACATATGCAATGGTCAACCACATCTCTTAACAAACATGTAAATGATGTGTATGGGCATGTATCATGATGTTATACTGTCACATACTCATAATCAGTATCGACAATCAGCCTCGATAATCAACATCGACCTCGACAATCGAAATCGGCCTTAACAATTAGAATCGGCCTTGACAATTAGAATCGGCCTTGACAATCAAAATCGGCCTCGATAATCAGAATCCGTCTAAAGGCCTAAGGGAAGGTCACAATGTGAACATTCAACCATTATTACCCATCAATGTGGACATTTAACCAACATCGCTCCCAAGGAGTGGCCCACATAGAGCCTAACATAATATATAGCGGGCCCATGGCCTCACACAAGGGCCTAATATACATCACCATGGGCCACATACAATCTCAATAGGCCCCATTTAATCATAATGGGCCTCATATACGTCAAGATGGACTGCAACAATGGGCCACACCAATGGGCTTTATATATGTTGAGTGGGCTGCACCAATGGGCCCCATACTCATCAAATGGGCCGCATCCACAGGCCACACAATCTACACCATTCATATAGTTTTAGATATCATTTTAGTGCATTAACCAAAAAAATGGATCACATCGGAGGATCATCTGGACCATACCACAAATAGCAGTGGAGATAATGATTTTCACTATTTTAAAATTGTCAAGGCCCACCATAACATTTATTTTCCAATCTATGCATAAAGTTACAAAGACCTGAATTAAGAGGAAAATAAATTTCATATTGGTCTAAAACTTCTATGACCTAGAAAGGGTTTCAATGGTACACGTTCAATCCCCTGTTGTTTTTGTAGTGTGGACCACTTGATAGTAGATCTGTCTTATTTTTAGTCTCGAGCCATAAGACGAGTTCATCATATAGACACGCGGTTTGGATGTAACACATACATCATGGGAGGGCCCACCAGTTGGACAGTATGGATAAGACCCATACATCATGGTTGGGCTCCATGCGAAATGGACAGTGAGGATTTAAAATACATACATCTGTGTCCCCCCCCCCCCCCCCCCCCCCCCCCCCCCACACACACACACACACACACACATGTGCCTATGGAGGGATGGATGGAATATAATACATATTACATGACCAGACCCACAGAGCAACCAATAGCTCTCTACTGATGTGGGGCCCACCGTTTGGATGGTGTTGATGAAATACATACAGCATGGTGGAGTCCACACGTGTGTGGGTCCCACGGCTGCAATGCAACAGGGATAAAACACATCTATCATGTGTGGCCCACGGATGCATGGTGTGGATCAAACCCATATATTTAGTGGGTCCCACCATCCATACTGTGGATAGCGTGGATGAAACACATACATCAACGTGGGGTAGGCCCCACCGGACTAGCTGACGTCCTTACATTAGCTATAAAACTAGTGCTCCCCACCGTGATGAATGGTATGGATGTAATATACATATATCACGGTGGGCTTCATCCAAATGGATGAACGACCTGGATGGAATCCATGCATCAGGTGGGTCCCAAAAAATCTGCTGACGTCCTCAGCAGATATACAGCTGGTGTTGGACGTACTAGCTAATCAACTTCCATTCTAGGAGGGTCCCACGTAGGGCCCACCATCAGATGTAAAATAATAATATTATTTTATTTTAATTTTTTATTTTCAAAACAGCGTCCAAGCAGGCCTGTGGCCTTCCCAATCTGGACGGACAGATGGATAGATACATTACGGTGCGTCCCACCATCACCGTCCAGGTATATGGACGATGTGTGTATCACACGTGTAATAAGGTGGGTCCACGTGGTATGGCCCACCTGTTTAGATCAAACTGATATTTGATATTCCCTTCACTCAGGCCTGTCCAAATAGACGGCAGGGAGGTCAGCAAGGTGGGCCCATTTGGATAGCAGTGTGGTCTACACGGTGGACGACATGGATAAAAATACATCATGGTGGACCACAAGATGGGAAAGAGAGATATAGAGAGAGCGGTGAGATGGAGGAACCCCACCACTACGGGCCCCTCTTGCTTTCAACACATACATGGAAAATGGATCCCATCACAAATGGGCCTTACATAAAAATAAATAAATAAATCACGATCTATGGCTATGAACACCCACCGATCATCTACTTCTTTAGCTCCATGGACTCCTTAGCTCCTAAGCTTCGATTTTGATGGAGGATGATGAAGTTTGGAGGGTGGAGATGGAAGATCTTAGGTAGGAAGGTGAGCCACACTCTAAGCTCTCTCATGGGAAGCTTGGACATTGGATCTCTCCTTGGGAGTTACTTGGAATGAGAGAGAAATGAGAGAGAGGGGGGTGATGTAAAGAGAGAGGGATGGGGGTGTAAGAAGAGGGATGGGTTGGGTTGAATTTTGGGTGAGAGAGGAATGAGTGAAGAGAGACAGAGTTGACTTTGGGTAAGGTGGTATAAGTGAGTGTAATGTCTCGGAAAAATCCGTACAGAGACTTGAGTACCACCTCGATCAGAAATCACTTAGGATTAATTCCTTTAAAAATTAAGCGTAAGTTAACTAACGCTATGTTAGATTAGCTGTGAAATTAGCACTGATCGCTTTAAATACATTCTACAAGACCTAAAATTTGTGGAACTGTTAACGCTATAACGTCCTGAAACCTAGGATCAAACTCTAAACCCATTTGCTCTCAGGAACCCTTTGAAACTTTGTATTGGATCTAGACTGCGCGTCGAAAGTCCGATATCTACAATCTTAGACCATTATGACCGCTTAGCTGGACTTGACAATCGTTTCGAAAATCAAGCCCAACTGATGTTCTGAGGCTATTTCATTGAGCCTGGAGCAAGGAGTGTGAGAAAGAGTGAAATTCATTAAAAATTAAATGTCATCTAAATAAATCTGGCACGTTTCGCTTGCGGGTTAAGTATAAGCATTTAGACCGTTGGAATCTGACTCAAATACACCCTCAGATCAGGAAACATTTCTCACTTAGGTCAGTGTACTTGAAATCCTTGATCGAATCTCCGTGACCGCTGAATTGAAACTGGTCCGCCACGTGCGATCTGAGAACACTACCGGACTGAAAACTTAATGTGATCGGAATCCAATATCCATGAGCTTAAGTCCGACCTCGTTTGGTCAGGGGACCTCTAGAAATGCTCTTTTGGATTGGGAAAGACCCGATTTGGTTATAACCCAAGTATACCTTTGTTCCAAGTCTATATAAGTGACTTTCTAGCCTATATAAGGGCCTTAAGCCCTCTCATATCTCTCACCTACGAATTTGCAAGAAACCCTAGAAAGAGAAGAGAGAGAAAGAGAGAGATTGTGAGAGAGTTGTGAGGAAAGTTTCCTGCCACTTGAACCAGCTTCAACACGCACCGAATCACCGCATTCTAATAATTCTTCCGGTGCTTCCGACTTCATTCTAGGTAAGAAAACCCTATCCTCAACCTGTTTTATGGATTCCATCAATACAAGTAACGAAGTAGCTGATTAATCTTGTGATATAGGTCGTCATACAGGCGTTGACGAAGCGTAGAGTTTCTGTTCGATTCGTTACGGTTCTACGACAGAAGGTGAGGATTCTGGATGCTTAGATTGACTGATTTCAAAGCTTTAAAGGTCGTTTAATAGTAGATTATCGACGAGAATTCCGTTTGACATGTAGAACATGTTGTCTATTTTCCATTTCGACTGCATACGGAGAATATGCGATTTAGGGTATTTTAGGCATTTATAGAAAATACTGTATACGTCTGTATTTTTCTGAAATGATTGCCATGTGTATTTGTCATGTTATGATATTATTTAGGCGTGCATGATCTATTTGGCGAAGAGATTCGCCCTAATGAGCATTTTGGGTCGACATACGCTATGTAGACTAAAGTGTGTAGACTAAGTGTTTGTATAAATGTTTGTATTAGTATGTATTGTGTAAATGTTGTTGTAGATTAGTCTTGACATTGAATTCTCAATTAATATGATGATGTATGTGAATTTTTTCCATGTTGTTGTTGAATTAATTTCCTTATATGTATGGAATACATGTGTTTGGTTGATTTGCTTGTGTTGTATGTTATAACATGTTGCTAACATGCTTGGATGGTTTGTATTTCATTTCTGTTACTCTCATATGATCATTGATGTTGATTGCAAGTGCTTGGAACTATGCTCTAGTCCAGGCAGTCGATATTAGATTTGAATTCGTGGTTGGATTCAAATTGCCACGAAGGACGTATTGATGAACGCGAGTCGTGCTTTGGGTTGGCGGCAGTGGTTAGTCCACATGAGGTGTTTTATGCACTTCATGTCATTCAGCTTGAGGTGTGCTCGTACTAGTCGAGATCGTCAAGTAACCCGACTGGCCATTGTATGTTCACCTTGTATGGGTCATAACTGCTTGAACCTAGGGTACCAAACTTACTAGTGAAAACTCTGATAACCATGGTACCTTGATCCATAAAGACTCATGAGCCAGGCATGGTGGTATGGGACACCGTGGTCGACCTGTCGGCTTACGTTGGGGCCACAAACCTCCCCGTAGTGACCAGTGAGCACCTTAAACTCGTGAGCTGATTGCGGTGGTATGGGACACTACATTCGAGCTGTCGGCCTACATTGATTGGTGACGAGCCCTTTGTAGTGACCTCGAGCGTATTCTGAGTCTACGGGAGGCGACAACCCTTCCGTAGCAACGAGAGTACACTAGGCCTGTATTGATAAGGTGATGGGGAGCGGTGCAACGAGTGTGAGCAACAGCCCTGACAGCCCTTGCAGCGACCTGTAAATGTAACATCGTATGAGACTACTAGGAGTGACGACCCTAAACAGGATCTGTGTTGGGATTGATATAAGGAAGGTACCTTAGTTTCCCAATACTGTTGTTTAAAAGGACTAATAACAACTCAGTAATCATATCCACATCGCACTGCATGTGCCTGGAAGATGTGGAGCACTAAGGGAAGAAAGAATTTCGTGGACGTAAGATAGTGTCGCATGAGGGAGTATGTTGGTGAGGGCATCCATCATGTCATTTCATACTTACATTAACAACAGTATCTAGGAATGTCTGATTGCTTACTTTACTATTATCGCGCGATTGATTTGATAACATGCTAATCTTTGCTCTATGATTCCACTGAGTTGATCACTCACTCCCACGTTAGGGGATGGTGTTTGCAACACCTACCAGACTCTGTCTTAGATGCAGGTTGCAAGGCGATTCAGGATGCAAAGCCGGACTACGACGAGGACAAGGACGAGTTCTCGTACATGCAGTTTTCCGACAGCTTTGCGTGGGTGGCCTGGATCTGCGGGACTTGCTAGTTGGACCATATGACATTTTGATTTTTGGTTTGATATATGTATATGTAACTCAGAGATGTATTCATACTTTGGAGACAGATCGAGATTGTTTTTACAGTGATATATATATTTTTCAGTCTTTCGCTTGCGTTTTATCACTGGATCTGGAGTATGAATTGCAGTTTTGGTATAATCTTACTCATCTTAATGCATTAACTCAGATAACATTGAATCATAAGCATATTTATTGCATAAGTGATGGTCTAGAACTCGGGAGTCGGGTTTCTACAAGACCCCCAATTTTCAGGTTGTTACAGAGAGGGATGGGTTAAGTTGCTTGTACTTAATTGATTGATTGGTTGATGGATTGATGTGATGTTGGGTAGATATTCTCTCAGAATTCACAACGTGTGATGTTTTTCTCAAAATAAACGCAGGCCCACATCTCCTGGCTTGGTTGTTGCATCGGTGTGTGAGACGCGGCGATGGCCCAATCACAATGATATAAGTCTCAGGCCGAGCCGACTCAGATCGACAGGATACTACTCATGGATGCGCGCAAATGCTATCTACATGTCATGGGTCGCTGGAATTCGATTGAGAGGACCGTAAAAGCCTATGGAATGGTCAGTCTAGGATACGGGCTTCACAAGTTGGGTCTGACACCCCAATCTTCCCCATAAACTCTCCTTGTTATCTTGGAAGATTCTCAACAGGGTCATCCCAGTTGACTCCAGAATCCAGAACAAGGGCATTAGTTTGGCATGCCTCAGCAATTGCTGCTCTCTGCCAAATAATCCTGACGTTGGGACAACTAACCACCTATTCGCATCGGGTGAAGCAGCCACTGCTATTTAGGCATTCTTTGCGTCATCCTGTAAATGGTCTCCTCCCTCTTCTTCTTCAGTGTTTGGGAGGGCGCTAGCCTGGTGGAGTGCATCCTGTAGCCCCAATCACTCATTTCCCCTTCTTAGCTTGCTACCTATTTCATTTTTTGGGAGTTGTGGAAATACAAAAATGCCAGCCATTTTGACAACAAGTCCCGCTTCAGCAGATTATCTCTAGATTTTCCTCTTAGATTAAAAGGGCTAGTGGGCTTCTCCCTTCTCATTCCCAGATCAACTCTGCCAAAGCTTTGTTGCTATATTCCGTCAACATCCCTATCCTAGTTGCCCATCCTTCGACTGTGACGATTGTCAAATGGGTCAGTTTTCCTAATGGATGGATAAAACTCAATGTTGATGGCTCCGCCAGAGGCAACCCAGGCTTGTCGGGTGGCGGAGGTTTTGCAAGCGATAACAAAGGAAAGTTCATCTTCACTTTCCATCGTGGGTATGATACAAGCTCCAACACAACAATGGAGATTAGGGCCATCCTGGACGGCCTGTTATTATTTATAAAGGCTGGTTTCTCTAGGGTAGATGTGGCTTCTGACTCAATCACTGCTCTTCGGACCCTGTCCAACAACAATCGGTCCAGCTTGACCTATTGGTACTGGAAATCTAGATTCCAGACCATTTCCTACTTGATGGAGTCATGCCTGAGCCACACGCCCAAAGTGGCTAACTCGGTGGCAGTTGGTTTAGCCAGATTAGGCAGCACGGGCCAACAAGACCAAGATTTTCTCTCCTAGGTAGCTCTCCTGCCCCCAATTCATGGTCTCCTTTTCGTGGACAAAACGGGCATAAGGAATCTTTGATTCGCTTAGTCTTTGCTCTTGTCTTCCCTCTTTTATTGATCGAGTTGTATAGTCATACGATAGGGGGGGGGGGGGGGGGGGGCATTTTCTGTAAGTCGCTTGCAGCCCTGTGTTCTTAGAATATATGTTAATTTTTCCTATTAAAAAAATGTGGTTTGCCTAAGGGCGACCTTAGCTACAACATGAACCTTAATCATCATGGTAGCCTTAGCCTTTGGGTTGGTACTAACTCTTGTTGCAACATCAATTGGGGCAAGGGCCTTAGTTGGCAGAGTGACCCTAACCTAAATAGTAGCTTTGGCAATTGTGATAGCCTAAGCTTGGAATGTGGCCTTGGCCATTGTGAGGGTGTGCCATTGTGATTCCATGTTCTTAACCTTCGTATGCAGTAGCAATTTTTCTTCACTACAAATGTCAAATGTTCAATGAAGTTTGATATTATTGACTCCATCATAAGAAAATGCACCCAAACATGCCCTCACAAAAGGCTTTTCTTGATATGTAAATAAAGTACTTTTCGAGTTATGGTCTGGCATAAGTGCTTAATTATATTCCTAAAAGAAATTTCTTGATTAAAAGGTAAAATTAGAGAAAACTAGACTATTACATATACATAATAAAGTAATGAAAATTATGCATAAAGCCATAATATATGTTTATTCGTCTTCATTGTGTCCCAATAATTAATTAGGCAGAACATATTGATGCTTCAAGGACTTAAATAGCCTTGGTGTCCGTGTCGTATATAACTCCAGAAGTTTCAGAAGCTCATATAACATGTCGACCTTGCCATCAGACGTTCAAAGGACCTTGGATAGAAATAGCATGAGGCCTATCCACTTGACAAATTAAGTTCAACACAAATAACTTTGACAGTTAGCATGCAATCAAGCACCGTGCCTGATTACTTGCAAGAAATTATAGGATTAGTAATAGCGACGCAACCAATATGTAAGACTCCATCCATTCCGTACCATTTCCTATGCATATGTACATGATGATTGATGCCTTTAGCTAGACCTGGATTGGCCGTTTATAGTACAGTCCCAACTAACTGGGATCCCAAGACCTCGAAACCTATCTCATATCGACCGCCCAGTCGTTATGATCGCATAGGTATCACCCATGCGTCTATACGATACTCCGTTTGTGAGATAAGCCGTTAAGAATAATTAGCGTATCATGTGCGTAAGGTGCTATGTACTCCACTCCACACATGTGCACAACACATGTGATACACACATGCACATACCACACATGGGTGAGAGAATATTTACCCATGTGTGTGATGTCACACACCCATACCTCTCATGTCTCATGTGCTCCCCAAAGTCAACTCTTTTCTATGCCATACACTATGCATAACTTCATCACACCATGCCATCCCATGCTCCTTTAATTCAACATTAATTACAAAGCATGAATTAATTACCATAATCCTAGCCTAAGCTAATATTAATCACATTAGCCTAACTTAACTAAAAATTTATCCATTTCTTTATAAATACCCATCTATCCTTAGCATTTCACCATTTTCCATAGAGAGAGAGAGAAGTGATCTTAGTGGGCCATCAACTCCATCAATCTCATCCCTTCCATCCATCTTAACCATCAATTTTATCCCTTCCATCCATCTCAACAATCCATGTAATTCATCAAAGTGAGTACCCCACCCTACTCATTTTTATTTTGTTTTTGTTGTGTTTATGTATGATGGAGATGATGTTAATGATAATGATGTGATTAATGGTGTGGATCTATATGAGAATATTTACAAAACTTAAATTGTTGTAGGCTTCATGTGGGACCCATCAATTGTGGGCCCCACCAGAATTTTGTAGGCCATCCAACTGTTCAAGCATGGCCCATTGGGCTGACCAAGTTCTCAAACACACCCACCCATGCACACACGTGCACAAAAAAAAAAATTAAACAAAAAAAAAATGTCGGACACTGATTACTGCTAACGTCCAGGGGACGTTGCAGCAAGCAGCGTCCATGCTGCTTGATACGAAGTGAGGGCAGGGTTGTGGGCCCACAATAGGCCTCACCCTTGATGTATGTATCTGATCCACACCGTCCATCCTATCTTCTAGCTCATTTTAGGCATTGAGACGAAAAACGAAGCTAATCTAAAACTCTAGTAGGCCACACCATCAAAAAGACCATTTTATTAGTAATAAACTGTTAGGGCCCACTTTGATCTTTTGTACACCAAAAAATATCGGATATTGGACTCATTAGGCCCATTACGAATTAAGGAACCTAGTAGACGGAGTGGATCATCGTGATGTTGACACCACCTATGAAAAACTATGGAAAAACAGAAAAACAAAGTATATATATATATATATATATATATATATATATATATATATATATATATATATATATATATATATATATATAGCAAAGGCGTCAGCCCATTGCTGACATCCAACATCCTGGAGCTTGTAACGGGCAAGGAAATGGTCCCCACCATAGGCCCCACCTTGATACTTGTCTAAATCGTCCATTCATTTGAAATTATGAAATTAATTAAAATAAATGGTAGATGTTTAAATTAATTAAAATAAATGGACAGTTTGGACCATTCATTTGGACCATTATGGACGGTTTGGACCATTATTTTCCAAACCATCCATTCATTTGGCAAGTTTTTCTTAAGGCTAAAAAAAAAAAAAAAAAAATTAATTAATTTAAAAAAAAAAAGAAGGATAGATCTATCTATCAAGTGGGCCACACTACAAAGCAGCAAGGATTAAACATCTACCATTGGAACCCTTTTTGGTTAGAAGTTTTGGACCATTATGAAATTTGTATTTTCCCTTAATTCAGGTCTTTGTGACCTTATGAACAGATTGGATGGAAAATAAACATTAAGGTGGGCCCTGTAAATTTTTTAACGGTGAAATTAGTATCTCCATTACTGTTTATGGTGAGGTCTAGATAATCTTTGGATATGATTCATTTTTGGATAATGCTATAAAATGATTTTTAAAATAAATAAATAAATAAAAATAAAAATAAAAATAGATGAACTATGTATATATAATAAATATATCACTTTGGGACCCATGTAACTTTGATCTCCTTGAACCTTTCATACAACTCAGAGCTCGAGTATATAGAATTACTTGCTGGGGTCCACCTGAAATTTGGATGCATTTGAAACTTGGCTTGACCCCTTAACTAAGTGTGACACACATAATGGATGGGTTGGATTTGTGATCCACGCCTTGGTGGGCCCAAAAAATAATTATAAATGTTTTAATGGAGAGTAATCCTCTCAACTTTTGCATGTGGTATGGCCCCACACAAACTACATATTGACTTGATTATAAGTCCCAGGCCCACCATGGATTGGTGTATATGACCGATGGTGTTGAGGGTCAACACACGTCAAGGTGGATCACACCACAATTTTAGTGAATTATAGGTCTGTCATTGTAAATTCCAATAAGCCACTATATTGTTATACTTGACATTAACCTATTAATAAGGATATGTAGACCTGGACTTAAGAAAAATCATAAAATAAATAAATAAATGAGGATGAGTAGGAGCTCGTTTTGATACCCATGTAGGGCTCACCAGACCGCAGGACCCATTGTTATGTATAAGCTACATCCAAACCATCTGTATATTTTTACGCCAAAGAAACAATGTTGTTGTAATAGCTGTCCTTAAAACCTCCTAAAATTTCATCATAATATGTATGTTAGATCCACACCATCTATCAGCTTTTGCAGACCTAATAAGTGTGGCCCTACCACATCAAAGGGACCCACCTACTTGGTCAAGCCCAAATTGCCTATAGTTGAGCCCTTCGAGGGTCCCCTTTGATGTTTAGGAGAGATCTAACCTGTCCATTTGTGTTGCATAGATTGTAATCCTCTAATGTGGCCAACCTCCTTAGGGTCACTTTAATGTTTATTTATCACCCAAAACTGAGTGGTCCATCATGTGGGACTCACTATAAAGTTTATTCACCATTGAAGTTTGTTGGGGTTGTTGTGTGCCCCACTATTATGTTTATATGTCATCCAAATCATACAAAAGTTATCCGCCATTAGATTAACTGAAAACACGAAGATATCAATTGAGCTGAAATTCCCTTGCACACTTAAACCAATGAACTGGTGATTTGTGTGGCCTACTAACCTGTGCGACTTTGTGATCTTGTATGACCCATTCGCTTGTACAAAAATGGTGATTTTTAGCTTCTAATCTTATGTTTGTAAGTTGTGTGAATGACCACTTAATCGAGTGTAAGGGTGCGATATAAGTGTTTGACCCCTTAATCATGTGGACATGTGATGTATGTAAGGTCAACTAATCATATGCAATTGCGGAGTATATGTAGTTATCTAACCATATGATTGTAAAATGCACACAAGGCCAAGCAATTACATGAAATAAAGTGGCATTGGTGACTACCCAATGACATGACCACGCACTTATGGGCACAACCATAGTCACCCAAACCATGAACAATCGGGTTGTACATGCAAGTTTTCTTAGTCATAAGAATTATGATATAAGCTAGATTATACAACTTGATAAGGGAGTGGCCTTCAATTCAGTGTCATTCGACATAAATACAACCTTTACATTATGTTCATAGGCGAGACAAATGCGGGGACTACTAAATTATATCTGATGTGATAAAAACTAGCACGAATATCAAGCAACCCAAGAGAGCTACAAAAGGGAACTCAATCTGACAAGTAAGTGTCATTATTAAGAGTTCACAGTTTAGTCTCTTTCCTCATGTAGGAATGAAACTAAGAATTTTCTATCCACAAACTCGATTAGGTTTCTAGTGTGGGACCTTGGCCGGTGGGCCTAAACGGAGGTGCCTTGTGTGGGAATTTGGCCGTTGGGCCAAAACGTAGGTGCCTTGTGTGGAACCTTGGTCGGTGGGACTAAACGTAGGTGCCTTGTGTAGGACCTTGGTCGGTGGGCCTAAACGGATGTGCATAGTGTGGGACCTTGGCCAATGGGCCTAAATGTTGGCTCGAAGTGTAGGACCTTTGGTCATACAGAGAGCATAAATTTATTTCTTTAGTGTTGGACTATAAAGGTTATTGGTGAACCCATTTTAAAACTATTAGTAGTGAAATCTGGTGCACTCTAGAATTGAGTGTGGATGCCGAGAGTGGAGTAGGAATGTAGCCAAACCATTATACATGCTTATGTTTGGAATGATCATTTGTGCATTTATCATGATTATATGAGTTTGAATACTTGATTGTTTATGCATGATTTGATGAATGCTTAAGATTGATAGGAGGCACATTCCACACACAAGCTCACATCACTAAGCTATTTGTTTTATTTGTATATCCTGAATAGCCTTTGTGATTAGACCATCTATTGGCTTGGAAGCCTTTGGAGGTATATTTGTAAGGCCCGTATCCTAGACCGTACCGTTCATTAGTCTTCCACGGTCCTCTCGGTCGAAATTCAGCAACCCGCGATCTATAACCAATAGTTGCGCGCAACCCTGAGCCGTATCCTGTATTCCAGAGTCGGCTCGACCGGACACTTGTACCCTAGCGATCGTGCCGTCGCCGCGGTTCCGACGCGCCGTCTCGCGCGCTGAGGCGATACTTGGGCCAGGAGATGTAGGCCCGCGTTTAATTTGAGGAAACGCCGCACATTTACAAACCCAAGACAACCTTTCAAATCATGTCTCATCAATCCCATCAATGTCAAGTACAACACATCAATCAACCCATCACCCAACACATCACTTACCCCATCACAACTCATACCTCTCTTACACAACAACCCCAAAAGTTAACCTTCCATCACCTCACCATCCCTCTCTCCCATCACTTCCCTTACATCACACACTCTCTCTCATCTCTCTCATTCTCCAAGCAATCCCAAAAACTCCCAACGTCCAAGCTTTCCTCCATTTTTCACCCACCATGAAGCTTCATACCCCATCATCCAACCTCTAAAATTCAATCTCGACCATTGATTCTTTCTCCTTGGAGCTAGATCGCCCTAGTGCGGAAGGAGGAGTAGTTTTGAAGGTGGGTGCTCCTTTGTCTCTCTCTTTCATTATTTTGTTATGATGAGATGGTCGTGTGGCCCACCTGGATATACCCCACCTTGATGTATGTGATGTCCAAACCATCCACTAAATGGACCCCACGACTGTCCAAGCCATGTGGGTCGTACTTAACGGTGATAGGAAAACACAAATACTAATTGATCAAGTGGGTCACGTCCACGTGGGACCCACCAGCCATGGTTCCCACAAGTGGGACCCACCTCAATGAAAGTGAGGCCCACGCCGTCCGTCCAGCGTCGTCCAAGGACGCTGGACGTGTAGTGGAGTGTGCTCAGTCAGTGGGTGTGCTAAATATATATATATATATATATATATATATATATATATATATATATATATATATATATATATATATATATATTAAAAAAAACATATATATGTACTTGCTTTGTAGTTGATTTTGGGTGGGACGCTTATATACGCCCCACCTTAATGTATGGATTTAATCCACACCGTCCACCCTTTTTCCCATCTCACTTTAGCCGTTGAGCCAAAATTTGAATCTGATCTAAACCTCTGGCGGGCCATAATGCAGGAAACAGTGGTTTTAGGTGATTTAATCGGTTAAGGCCCGCTGTGATGTTCATATATTCCAAAAATATCACATATTAGACTTGTTAGTTCTATTACGAGCCGAGGAAACCGGTGGTCAATGTGGATTTTTCTAATGCTGGCCCCACATATAAGAATCAGCAGCGTCCTTGCTGCTGGTTAAAAGGTGGAATGGTGGGCCCCACTATAAGCCCCACCATGAAGTATCTTTCACATCTACACCGTGCATTTGACGGGTCCCCTTTTTGGAACTGGTTTCCCTAAAAAATCAACCGTATACATATCTCAGGTGGCCCACACAGTAGGAAATAGTGTTGATTGAATTTCTATCATTGATATCCTTTTCGGTTATCAGAGAAGTTTTGGATCACCATGCAATTTGTTTTTCCTCCTCATCCGAGTTTGTGTGAGCTTATTAACAGATTGAATGGCAAATAGACGTTGTGCTGGACCCATACGTGGGACCCACATACATATCCTAGCAGAGGACGTGAACTGACAGTGGGGTGTATTATCCAACTATAAGAGATAAAATAAAGTAAAATATATAATATAATATTATTATAATATGATATATATATATGATGTGGGCCCTACGTGGGACCCACCTGTACTGCTAAAATAGTAGCGGCACGGGACCAGCTGCTGTGTGTGGACCCCATTTAGACCGTCCAACATTTTGAGCAAGTGGGACCCACTCCACACGTGCCGCACATGTGGAGGTGGGGCCCACTAAATGTATGCGTTCCATTCATGACAGTGGGACCCGTACTATATGTGTGTTTATCACACCTTCCACACCTTGCACATATATAATAATAATAATAATATATATTATATTATAATGTTATCTAATATCATATGTTAGCTAAGAAGGGTGGGCCCTACTTGGGACCCACCTTCACTTCCCTTTTTAATACAGTAAGGCTGCACAGCAGCAGCTATAAATATCATGTATATTATTATATTATATACTTCATATAAAATACATGAGGGTGGGCCCTACGTGGGACCCACCTCTGCCTTTAAAAAAGAGAGAGAGAGAGGTTGGTATCAGAGCATAACTTGGGAATATCTGAAGATAATATCACATATCTGCTGATAGCTACCATTCACTCTATGATTGTTGAGAACTTAGAATGATTAGATCCCCGAGTTCGAATAACTTAGAGATTTTTTGCTATAGCTCCCTACTGTTCAGATTGTGTGGTGGCATAGTATTCCAGTTTCGATCATTTCTGATCCAGGATCCGAGGGTCAGTGGGGTCATCATAGTGCTGATGAGGCATCTTAGGAGCAAGAGGCTGAGATTTGTGGGCGTTGTCCCCATCTCTTGGTATTTGATTATATTGGTATGTTGTGTTCTGATATGATTTCCCTCCCTTGGTGAGCTCTGTATTGGTGATACTGTAATTTAAATTTTGAGGATGAAATTTTTATTAGGAGGGGAGAGCTGTAAGGCCTGTATCCTAGACCATACCGTTCATTAGACTTCCAAGGCCCTCTCGGTCGAAATTCGGCAACCCGCGATTTATAACCGACAGTTGTGCGCAACCCTGAGCCGTATCCTGTATTCCAGAGTCGGCTCGATTGGAGACTTGTACCCTAGCGACCGTGCCGTCGCCGCGGTTCCGACGCCGCATCTCGCGTGCTGAGGCGATACTTGGGCCAGGAGATGTAGGCCCGCGTTTAATTTGAGGAAACGCCGCACATTTACAAACCCAAGACAACCTTTCAAATCATGTCTCATCAATCCCATCAATGTCAAGTACAACACATCAATCAACTCATCACCCAACACATCACTTACCCCATCACAACTCATACCTCTCTTACACAACAACCCCAAAAGTCAACCTTCCATCACCTCACCATCCCTCTCTCCCATCACTTCCCTTACATCACACACACTCTCTCATCTCTCTCATTCTCCAAGCAATCGAAAAAACTCCCAACGTTCAAGCTTTCCTCCATTTTTCACCCACCATGAAGCTTCATACCCCATCATCCAACCTCTAAAATTCAATCTCGACCATTGATTCTTCTCCTTGGAGCTAGATCGCCCTAGTGAGGAAGAAGGAGTAGTTTTGAAGGTGGGTGCTCCTTTGTCTCTCTCTTTCATTATTTTGTTGTGATGAGATGGTCGTGTGGCCCACCTAGATATACCCCACCTTGATGTATGTGATGTCCAAACCGTCCACTAAATGGACCCCACGACTGTCCAAGCCATGTGGGTAGTACTTAACGGTGATAGGAAAACACAAATACTAATTGATCAAGTGGGTCACGTCCACGTGGGACCCACCAGCCATGGTTCCCATAAGTGGGACCCACCTCAATGAAACTGAGGCCCACGCCGTCCGTCCAGTGTCGTCTAGGGATGCTGGACGTGTAGTGGAGTGTGCTCAGTCAGTGGGTGTGCTAAAAATATATATATATATATAATTTAAAAAAAAAAATATATATATATATATATATATATATATATATATATATATATGTACTTGCTTTGTAGTGATTTTTGGGTGGGACGTTTATATAGGCCCCACCTTAATGTATGGATTTAATCCACACCATCCGCCCTTTTTCCCATCTCACTTTAGCCGTTGAGCCAAAATTTGAATCCGATCTAAACCTCTGGCGGGCCATAATGCAGGAAACAGTGGTTTTAGGTGATTTAATCGGTTAAGGCCCGCTGTGATGTTCATATATGCCAAAAATATCACATATTAGACTTGTTAGTTCTATTACGAGCCGAGGAAACCAGTGGTTGATGTGGATTTTTCTAATGCTAGCCCCACACATAAGAATCAGCAGCGTCCTTGCTGCTGGTTTAAAGGTGGAATGGTGGGCCCCACTACAATCCCCACCATGAAGTATGTTTCACATCTACACCGTGCATTTGACGGGTCCCCTTTTTGGAACTGGTTTCCCCAAAAAATCAACCGTATACATATCTCAGGTGGCCCACACTGTAGGAAACAGTGTTGATTGAATGTCTATCATTGACATCCTTTTGGGTTATTAGAGAAGTTTTGGATCACCATGCAATTTGTTTTTCCTCCTCATCCGGGTCTGTGTGAGCTTATTAACAGATTGAATGGAAAATAGACGTTGTGCTGGACCCATACGTGGGACCCACGTACATATCCTAGCAGAGGACGTGAACTGACAGTGGGGTGTACTATCCAACTATAAGAGATAAAATAAAATAAAATATATAATATAATATTATTATAATATGATATATATATATATATATATATATATATATATATATATATATATATATATATATATGATGTGGGCTCTAGTGGGACCCACCTGTACTGCTAAAACAGTAGCGGCAAGGGACCAGCTGCTGTGTGTGGACCTCATTTAGACCGTCCAACATTTTGAGCAAGTGGGACCCACTCTAAACATGCCGCACATGTGGAGGTGGGGCCCACTAAATGTATTCATTCCATTCATGATAGTGGGACCCGTACTATATGTGTGTTTATCACACCGTCCACACCTTGCAGCATATATAATAATAATAATATTATATATTATATTATAATGTTATCTAATATCATATGTTAGCTAAGAAGGGTGGGCCCTACTTGGGACCCACCTTTACTTCCCTTTTTAATACAGTAAGGCTGCACAGCAGCAGCTATAAATATCATATATATTATATACATTATATACTTCATATAAAATACATGAGGGTGGGCCCTACGTGGGACCCACCTCTGCCTTTAAAAAAGAGAGAGAGAGGTTGGTATCAGAGCATAACTTGGGAATACCTAAAGATAACATCACATATCTGCTGATCGCTACCATTCACTCTATGATTGTTGAGAACATAGAATGATTAGATCCCCAAGTTCGAATAACTTAGAGATTTTCTGATATAGCTCCCTACTGTTCAGATTGTGAGGCGGCATAGTATTCCAGCTTCGATCATTTCTGATCCAGGATCTGAGGGTCAGTGGGGTCATCATAGTGCTGATGAGGCGTCTTAGGAGCAAGAGGCTGAGATTCGTGGGCGTTGTCCCCATCTCTTAGGTATTTGATTATATTGGTATGTTGTGTTCTGATATGATATCCCTCCCTTGGTGTGCTCTGTATTGGTGATACTATAATTTAAATTTCGAGGATGAAATTTTTATTAGGAGGGGAGAGCTGTAAGGCCCGTATCGTAGACCATACCGTTCATTAGGCTTCCACGGTCCTCTTGGTCGAAATTCGGCAACCCGCGATTTATAACCGATAGTTGTGCGCAACTGAGCCGTATCCTGTATTCCAGATTCGGTTCGACCGGAGACTTGTACCCTAGCGACCGCACCGTTACCGTGGTTCCGACGCCGTGTCTCGCGCACTAAGGCGATACTTGGGCCAGGAGATGTAGGCCCGCGTTTAATTCGAGAAAACGCCGCACATTTACAAACCCAAGACAACCTTTCAAATCATGTCTCATCAATCCCATCAATGTCAAGTACAACACATCAATTAACCCATCACCCAACACATCACTTATCCCATCACAACTCATACCTCTCTTACACAACAACCCCAAACGTCAACCTTCCATCACCTCACCATCCCTCTTTCCCATCACTTCCCTTACATCACACACCCTCTCTCATCTCTCTCATTCTCCAAGCAATCACAAAAACTCCCAACGTCCAAGCTTTCCTCCAATTTTCACCCACCATGAAGCTTCATACCTCATCATCCAACCTCTAAAATCCAATCTCAACCATTGATTCTTTCTCCTTGGAGGTAGATCGCCCTAGTGCGGAAGAAGGAGGAGTAGTTTTGAAGGTGGGTGCTCCTTTGTCTCTCTCTTTCATTATTTTGTTGTGATGAGATGGTCGTGTGGCCCACCTGGATATACCCCACCTTGATGTATGTGATGTCCAAACCGCCCACTAAATGGACCCCACGACTGTCCAAGCCATGTGGGTCGTACTTAACGGTGATAGGAAAACACAAATACTAATTGGTCAAGTGGGTCACGTCCACGTGGGACCCACCAGCCATGGTTCCCACAAGTGGGACCCACGTTAATGAAAGTGAGGCCCACGCCATCCGTCCAGCATCGTCCAGGGACGCTGGACGTGTAGTGGAATGTGCTCAATCAGTGGGTGTGCTAAAAATATATACATATAATTTTTTTTTATAAAAACATATATATGTACTTGCTTTGTAGTGATTTTTGGGTGGGATGCTTATATAGGCTCCACCTTAATGTATGGATTTAATCCACACCGTCCACCCTTTTTCCCATCTCACTTTAGCCGTTGAGTCGAAATTTGAATCCGATCGAAACCTCTGGTGGGCCATAATGCAGGAAACAGTGGTTTTAGGCGATTTAATCGGTTAAGGCCCGCTGTGATGTTCATATATGCCAAAAATATCACATATTAGACTTGTTAGTTCTATTACGAGCCGAGGAATCCAATGGTCGATGTGGATTTTTCTAATGCTGGCCCCACATATAAGAATCTGTAGATTAACAAAAATAAATAAAAATAAACAAAACACCACCACATGGGATGTCCCTGCTGCTGTCAGCGTCCTCTGGACGCTGCAGTAAGCAGCATCCTTGCTGCTGGTTTAAAGGTGGAATGGTGGGCCCCACCACAAGCCCCACCATGAAGTATGTTTCACATCTACACCGTGCATTTGACGGGTCTCCTTTTTGGAACTGGTTTTCCCAAAAAATCAACTGTATACATATCTCAGGTGGCCCACACGGTAGGAAACAGTGTTGATTGAATGTTTATCATTGAAATCCTTTTGGGTTATTAGAGAAGTTTTGGATCACCATGCAATTTGTTTTTCCTCCTCATCCGGGTCTGTGTGAGCTTATTAACAGATTGAATGGCAAATAGACGTTGTGCTGGACCCATACGTGGGACCCACATACATATCCTAGCAGAGGACGTGAACTGACAGTGGGGTGTACTATCCAGCTATAAGAGATAAAATAAAATAAAATATATAATATAATATTATTATAATATGATATATATATATATATATACGATGTGGGCCCTACGTGGGACCCACCTGTACCGCTAAAACAGTAGCGGTAGGGGTCCAGCTGCTGTGTGTGGACCCCATTTAGACCGTCCAACATTTTGAGCAAGTGGGACCCACTCCACACGTGCCGCACATGTGGAGGTGGGGCCCACTAAATGTATGCGTTCCATTCATGATAGTGGGACCCGTACTATATGTGTGTTTATCACACTGTCCACACCTTGCAGCATATATAATAATAATAATATTATATATTATATTATAATGTTATCTAATATCATATGTTAGCTAAGAAGGTTGGGCCCTACTTGGGACCCACCTTTACTTCCCTTTTTAATACAGTAAGGCTGCACAGCAGCAGCTATAAATATCATATATATTATATATATTGTATACTTCATATAAAATACATGAGGGTGGGCCCTACGTGGGACCCACCTCTGCCTTTAAAAGAGAGAGAGAGAGAGGTTGGTATCAGAGTATAACTTGGGAATACTTAAAGATAACATCACATATCTGTTGATAGCTACCATTCACTCTATGATTGTTGAGAACTTAGAATGATTAGATCCCCGAGTTCGAATAACTTAGAGATTTTCTGATATAGCTCCCTACTGTTGAGATTGTGAGGTGGCATAGTATTCCAGCTTCGATCATTTCTGATCCAGGATCCGAGGGTCTGTGGGGTCATCTTAGTGCTGATGAGGCATCTTAGGAGCAAGAGGCTGAGATTCGTGGGCGTTGTCCCCATCTCTTAGGTATTTGATTATATTGGTATGTTTTGTTCTGATATGATTTCCCTCCCTTGGTGAGCTCTGTATGGGTGATACTGTAATTTAAATTTCAAGGATGAAATTTTTATTAGGAGGGGAGAGCTGTAAGGCCCGTATCCTAGACCCTACCGTTCATTAGGCTTCCACGGTCCTCTCGGTCGAAATTCGGCAACCAGTAATTTATAACCGACAGTTGTGCAAAACCCTGAGCCGTATCCTGTATTCCAGAGTCGGCTCGACTGGAGACTTGTACCCTAGCGATCGCACCGTCGCCGCGGTTCCGACGCCGCGTCTGGGGCGCTGAGGCGATACTTGGGCCAGGAGATGTAGGTCCGCGTTTAATTCGAGGAAACGCCGCACATTTACAAACCCAAGACAACCTTTCAAATCATGTCTCATCAATCCCATCAATGTCAAGTACAACACATCAATCAACCCATCACCCAACACATCACTTACCCCATCACAACTCATACCTCTCTTACACAACAACCCCGAAAGTCAACCTTCCATCACCTCACCATCCCTCTCTCCCATCACTTCCCTTACATCACACACTCTCTCTCATCTCTCTCATTCTCCAAGCAATCCCAAAAACTCCCAACGTCCAAGCTTTCCTCCATTTTCCACCCACCGTGAAGCTTCATACCCCATCATCCAACCTCTAAAATCCAATCTCGACCATTGATTCTTTCTCCTTGGAGCTAGATCGCCCTAGTGCGGAAGAAGGAGGAGTAGTTTTGAAGGTGGGTGCTTCTTTGTCTCTCTCTTTCATTATTTTATTGTGATGAGATGGTCGTGTGGCCCACCTGGATATACCCCACCTTAATGTATGTGATGTCCAAACCGTCCACTAAATGGACCCCACAACTGTCCAAGCCATGTGGGTCGTACTTAACGGTGATAGGAAAACACAAATACTAATTGATCAAGTGGGTCACGTCCACGTGGGACCCACCAGCCATGGTTCCCACAAGTGGGACCCACCTCAATGAAAGTGAAGCCCATGCCGTCCGTCCAGCATCGTCCAGGGACGCTGGACGTGTAGTGGAGTGTGCTCAGTCAGTGGGTGCGCTAAATATATATGTATATATATATATATATATATATATATATATATATATATATATATATATAATTTTTTTTTAAAAAAACATATATGTACTTTCTTTGTAGTGATTTTTGGGTGGGACGCTTTTATAGGCCCCACCTTAATGTATGAATTTAATCCACACCGTCCACCCTTTTTCCGATCTCAGTTTAGTCGTTGAGCCGAAATTTGAATCTGATCTAAACATCTGGCGGGCCATAATGCAGGAAACAGTGGTTTTAGGTGATTTAATCGGTTAAGGCCCGCTGTGATGTTCATATATGCCAAAAAGATCACATATTAGACTTGTTAGTTCTATTACGAGCCGAGGAAACCAATGGTCGATGTGGATTTTTCTAATGCTGGCCCCACATATAAGAATCTGTAGATTAACAAAAATAAATAAAAATAAATAAAACACCATCACATGGGACGTCCCTGCTGCTGTCAGCGTCCTCTGGACATTGCAGTAAGCAGAGTCCTTGCTACTGGTTTAAAGGTGGAATGGTGGGCCCCACCACAAGTCCCACCATGAAGTATGTTTCACATCTACACCGTGCATTTGACGGGTCCCCTTTTTGGAACCGGTTTCCCCAAAAAATCAACTGTATACATATCTCAGGTGGCCCACATGGTAGGAAACAGTTTTGATTGAATGTCTATCATTGAAATCCTTTTGGGTTATCAAAGAAGTTTTGGATCACCATGCAATTTGTTTTTCCTCCTCATCCGAGTCTGTGTGAGCTTATTAACAGATTGAATGGCAAATAGACGTTGTGCTGGACCCATACATGGGACCCACATACACATCCTAGCAGAGGACGTGAACTGACAGTGGGGTGTACTATCCAACTATAAGAGATAAAATAAAATAAAATATATAATATAATATTATTATAATATGATATATATATATATATATATATATATATGATGTGGGCCCTACGTGGGACCCACCTGTACTGCTAAAATAGTAGCGGCACGGGACCAGCTGCTGTGTGTGGACCCCATTTAGACCATCCAACATTTTGAGCAAGTGGGACCCACTCCACACGTGCCACACATGTGGAGGTGGGGCCCACTAAATTTATGCGTTCCATTCATGACAGTGGGACCCGTACTATATGTGTGTTTATCACACCGTCCACACCTTGCAGCGTATATAATAATAATAATATTATATATTATATTATATTGTTATCTAATATCATATGTTAGCTAAGAAGGGTGGGCCCTACTTGGGACCCACCTTTACTTCCCTTTTTAATGCAGTAAGGCTTCACAGCAGCAGCTATAAATATCATATATATTATATATATTATATACTTCATATAAAATACATGAGGGTGGACCGTACGTGGGACCCACCTCTGCCTTCAAAAATAAGAGAGAGAGAGAGAGGCAACCACGCTGCACGTGCTGCAGGTTCCACCATGATTTAGTGTTTCATCCACACCGCCCAGATTGAGCTGGATGGTGCTGGGCAATGTTTGGACAGTGTTGATTACATGGATAATGTTTGGATGGTGCTGATCATCATTAGGGTGCCATGTGCCCTATAGAATGGTGTGTACAGTGTGATACACATGTTGCACCTGCAACTATTGGAATGATTTTAGATGTAAACCAAGCTCCCATCTGTGAGGCCCACCTTGATGTATTTTGTGACCCATCCGTCAAGTTCACTTTGATGTATTTTGTGGCCCATTAGTGCGGCCCATTAATGCAGACCACTTGATGTGTATGAGGCCTGTTAGTGCAGCCCATTGATGCAGCCCACTTGATGTGCATGAGGCCCATTAGTGCGGCCCACTTGGCGTATATAAGGCCCATATGATGAGGCCCGACTTGATGTGCATGAGGCCCATTAGTGCAACCCACTTGGCGTATATAAGGCCCATATGATGAGGCCCGACTTGATGTACACGAGGCCCATTATGAAGTGTATAGGGCACGTATCGTGCGGCCCATTATGACGTGTATTAGGCCCATGACGCATGACTCATTTGATGTATTCGAGACCTAGATACGTGGTCCATTTGATGCATACGAGACCCATGTGTAGGGTCCACCTATTGTATATTCAAGACCCATGGGTTGTGGCCCAATGTGATGTATGTGTGGCTGTTACGTTGTCTAGAAATTCCTTATGTGGGTCACTCCTTGGGAGCAATGTTGGTTAGATGTCCACATTGATGGGCAATGATGGTTTAATGTCCACATTGTGACCTTTCATTAGGCCTTGTTCATCCAAGTGTTGAGCCGATTATCGTGACGGATTACCGATCGTGGCCGATTATCGATTGATATAGCCGATTGCTGACTCTGCATGTCGTGGCCGATTAACCGATTACCGATCGTGGCCGATTATCGATTGACTTGGCCGATTGTCGATTCTTCTTGCTGTGGCCGATTGACCGATTACCGGTTGTCGAGGCTGATTATCGTGACCGATTACCGATAATGGCCGATTGTCGATTGACGTAGCCGATTGCCGATTTTATTTATCGTGGCCGATTGACCGATTACCGGTTGTCGAGGCTGATTATCGTGACCGATTACCAATCATGGCCGATTTTCGATTGACGTGGACGATTGCCGATTCTGTTTTTCGTGGCCGATTGACCGATTACCGATCGAGATCGATTATCGTGACCGATTACCGATCGTGGCCGATTATCGATTGACGTGGCCGATTGTCGACTCTGCGTGTCTTGGCCGATTACCGATCCAGACCGATTACCCATCATGGTCGATTTTCGATTGACATGGCCGATTGTCGTTTCTGCTTGTCATGGCCGATTGACTGATTCTGATTATCGAGGCCGATTACCGATCGAGGCCAATTATCATGGCCGATTGTCGATTCCGATTGTCGTGGTTGATCTCTGATTCTGATTTTCGAGGCCCAATATGATGTATATGTGGCCCGTTGTGTTGTGTATCCAGCCCGTGTTTAAGGCCCAATGTGATGTATATGAGGCTTATGTGATGAGGCCCACTGTGATGCATTTGAGGGCTAGGCGATGGAACCCATTGTAATGTATGTTAGGCCCATGTGAAAGGCCCATCGTGATGTGTATTAAACTCTTGAGTGAGGCCCATGGTGTTATATATTTGGCCCTTATGTGAGGCCATAAGTCCACTATATGTTAGGCTTTATATAGGCTGTTCCTTGGGGGACAATGTTGGTTAAATGTCCACGTCGTCGATGTCGATTGTCAATTCCTGTTATTGATACTGATTATGAGTATGTGATTGCATAGCATCATGATATATGCCCACACGCATCATTTGCATGTCTGTTATGAGTTATGACTGACCATTGCATATGTCATAGTGTCGATTGTTATGAGACTCCCTGATAGGCGGAGATTGTCTCACATGAGTGCACGGTATATGCAAGATTGATGCATGACTGGATTGTATGAATCATGCATCTTGCATTATGTGCTGTGATTACTATATGCCCTAGTGACATCAGGGTCGTACCCTCCACAGGCATATCGTGGATGGCCAAATGGGACACCAGAAATCTGTTTTACATGGGGTGCTATAGATATCCCTGGGTGAAAGTTCCTAAACCCTCTTGGTTCCAGAGGTTGCTCCAACATCTAGACCGATTGGGTAGATGAGTGTTGAGTGCCGATTACCAGATGGCTGCGCTCTCCACTGTGTCGTGGTCTGTTAGAAGGGGGTACGGCCTTACCCGCCCGAGAGTAGGGGATAATGCTAGGCTGAGTTTGACCAGTTCGAGGAATGGGTCCGCTATCGACGAGTCGAACCCGATATTAGCAGACAGATAGTGAGATCTCTTTCACTTACCTTATTGCGCGCGATGTGGCGGCAATCTGGTTTAGAGTGTACTAGACCCCGGTGATTTTTCAGAGAGGAACCATATTAATATATGGATTTATTGAGTAGGAGTTGCATGCTCATTCATTCACTATCCACTCGAGCTGGTGGTGCACAACCAATTGTTGTGTACCTTCATTATGGTAAGAATTTTGGTTAGGCACGCGACTAACCGGAGATCAGGAGTTTACCACATTGAGTCTGACTATCTAAATTTAGGTATAGGACTGGTTTGGATAAAAGTCTCTTGTGGTGGACCCCGTAGCCTGCGATACTACGTACTATCATCCCGACTTCACATTCCCGCATAGTCATCTCATCAGCATCGCATATTGCATTACATCCGGAGGCATATGGCATTTTGAGTTACTATGTTTCTGCACTTACATGGCCTAGACAGACTTAGCAAGATTTGAATATTGTATTACATCCTCAGTATTTAATATTTAACTCTTGATGACTCCTCATCGCATAGTTGTTCTATATTGCGTATTTTGATATTAATTGACTTATGGACTTGTCCATACTTCCGCTTACTCTGTTATCGTATGGTTTATGATCTTGTCAGTATTTCTGCTTACTCTGATAATTCATGATTTCATCAGTATTTCTGCTTATTCAGACGTTGTATGGTGTATGGATTACTAATTTTCTGATATTGTATGATTATGACATTATATTAAATACTTGACACTTACCTTGTGCACATATTTACACTACCCTCTAAGCTTTCTATAAGCTTATGCATGATAGATGCGTGTAGGTGATGTTAGGTTACAGCAGTGTTGAGCTTGGAGCGTGCAGTGGTCTTCTGGAGCTTGATTTTCTATTTATGTATTTCCCTTTCAGTGTTGTACTCAAATGATTATATTAGTGGATATATGATGATGATGTTGCCTTTGTGATTTGAGTAATCTTATGGTTATGCTTATTACTAGTTAAATGTACAAAAAAAAAAATCCTCCTTGTAGGATCCCAGGATCGGAATCTGGCATATGAATGCTAGGAGCCGAGAATGGGGTACTACGGAGGCTGTCGGCACCAGATTCGGTGATTGGGATTCCTGTGAATCCGATTTTCGGGTTTGGGGCATGACAATATTACCTTACTTGCTTTAAACTAAATGATTATTTAAGTTAGGCAATTATGATTTTTAAATAGGTAAAATATTTAAAAAGTCCTATTCACTCCCCTTTAAGACATCGTCTCATATTCATTCTTTAGTTTCAGCGGTATAAACCGTAATTTAAGGGTTGACTTTAGGACAGCGTCATCTGCTGTTGTGGAGAGCTTTACTAGCATGTCTGCCTTGTAATTTTCTAACCTAGGGATTAGGCTGATATTGCATTTTGAGAATTTATCGATCAATTCTCGGGCTTTTCGCAAGTAGGCTTTCATCCTTTCCTTTTTGGCTTTGTACTCACTCGTTTTCTGGTTGACGCCGAGCTATGAGTTGCTATGGACTTCCACGTGTTGGGCTCCCATTGCTGTTGCTGGACTGAATCCAACCAACAGGGTTTCATATTCTGCTGCATTATTCAATACATGGAATCCAATTCTTAAGGCATACTATATATAGGTCTAGTCAGGAGCCTCCAATAGTATCCCAACCCCACTCCCTTTAGAATTGAATGAACCATTTCCGTGCAATGTCCATGCTTGTAAATCCAACTTGGCAGTCTGATCTTTAGATTGTTCGATCTATACAAGCTAAGTTCTAAATTGCCTCTAGACATGAGCTCAACAGTGAAGCCAACCAGTTAGCCTATGATGGCTATTTAGGGTCGGTAGTTGATATCGAACTCGGTGAGTTTGACCGTCCATTTCGTGAGTCTTCCTGATACATCAGGTTTCTGGAGAACATGACGGAGGGGTTGGTCGATTGGGAGTACGGTTGTTAACATCGTGCTGAAACAACTAAAGCTAGGGAGAGTTTCTCGATGTCTAGGTACCTTGTTTTTGTCGAAACCAGGGCCTTGTTGACGTAGTACATGAGAAATTATTTCCCTCCTTGCTCCCTGATGAGGGTTGAGCTGACTGCAGCTAATAAGACTGCTAGATATAATAGAAGCGACTCACCCTACTCAGGCTTTGAAAGCAATGGTGGAGACCCCTTGTATTGCTTGATCTTTTGAAAGGAGAACTCGCATTCTTCTGTCCATTTTGCATTTTGATTTCCTCTCAACTGTTTGAAGAGGGGAATGCATTTATCCGTGGCTTGGGAGACAAAACGACTGAGCGCGACTATTCTTCCAGTGAGGCACTAGATCTCTTTCATCGTTCTCGGTGATCTCATGTCGAGTAGGGCCTGGATCTTATCGAGATTGCCTTTATCCCCCTCTGGCTGACTAGGAACCCGAGGAATCTCCCCAAACTGACGCCAAAAGCATATTTTCTTAGACTCAATTTCATTTGATATTTTCTAAGGATCGCGAACATCCCCTGAAGGTCCGAGAGGTGGTTCGCAACTCTGATGCTCTTAACTAGCATATCGTTGACGTAGACTTTCATGGAGTGCTCGATCTGTTGGGCAAATATTTTGTTGACAAGTAGCTAGTATGTGGCCCCAACTTTTTCAGCCCAAAGGGCATGACTTTATGTAACGCCCCGATTTTTAGAACTCGAGTATATGACTCGTTTTCAAAAATCTAGGTGTTAACTGATAATCGAAAGATAATTAAATCAAATCAAAGTGCGGTTAAAGGAACTAAACGTAGTATAAATATAACCCATCCAAAAATAATATTCAGGGCCACTCAGCTGAGGCCCATATACAAAACCACAAATCTCAAAATGTTTCGAGAGTTACTAGCTAAAAAGGAAATAAAAGCACCTATTGATTTAGTCCGTAAAATTCAACTGTCCTGATCGGGCTCTTCTTTATAATAGTCTTCTTAAAATACCATGAGATCAGCATCCAAATCCGCCCCATTCGCACCCTCATTTATGCCTGCATTATCTGTATGGTTATATATTCAAAGAATGAGTGGCCAGCTCAGTGGGAACTCCCCTCAAGATTACACACCACCGCATTAACCAAGCATTGTTATAGATAGTAAAGCATACAAAACATTTCATGATGATCTTGTTTAAGTGCATGGATGCGTGAGTACACGTCAACTAGGGGTGCACATCCAATTAGTCAATGAATGGGCCTTTCAAACAATCGATCTGATAAATAAGAGAGTGGCCTTTCAAGTAGTCAACACATTCATGCATGGGGATGAGCCTTTTAAACAGTCAACTCATCCCAACAAGGGAATGGACCTTTCAAATAGTCAGTCCATTCAGGTGTGTGAATTAGTCCTTCAAACAGTCAACTCATTCAACTTATGAAGGAACGGGTCCTTCAAACAGTCGACCCGCTCAAGTAAGATAGTGGGCCTTTCAAATAGTCGGCTCACTTTAGCAATGAATGGGCCTTTTAAACAGTCGGCTCATTCATGCTAAGAGGATGAGACTTTCAAACAGTCGACTCATCTAAATAAGAGAAATGGACCTTTCCAATAGTTAGTCCATTCAAAAATAGTAGTGTCATGTATGCATGATTAATTCCAATCATTATTATCTGAATTTGCAAGCAACCAATTTAGATAGACTTTCTATTAGGTATCGTAGTCCAAGGTTTATAAGCATGTATTACATAATTATCCTTTAAGCAAAATTTGGCATACTACATATATAGGTTTCCACAAAATAGATATTAAGCATGTAATTAATTTTAGTACTATTGTAAATAGCCATAAAAGCAGAGTCATTAATTTTTAGGTAAAATTAGAGTTGGACTAACACATGAGTTAACATGGAAGAGGAAAGTTCAATGGGTAGAATCCTCACTTATAGGGTCGTATTTGCGTTCTTGGTCCAAGCTCTCTTGTGGTCCAAGGTCACCTAAGGAATCACCTTAAATTACAGTTTGTACATGTTAAGTATTCCCATGGTTTCATCCAACTAACATCAGAGTTTGAAGGGACAAATAACAAGACCTTTTAGGATTGTGCTAGAGCAAACAGGCCCACCATATATTTATCCAACAAGGTGGCCCTACCAGGCTCAAGCCCATCATTACTATGGGCCAAACTGAGCCTCACACGTAGATCTCATATACATCAGGTGGGCCTCATGAATGGGCTACACTATCTACACCATTTAGCTATTTTTAAGGGATCACTTTAGAGTATTACCCCAAAAGGATGAATTTTGTTGAAAAGGTCATCTGGACCATATCTCCAATAACAATGGTGATTATGATTTCCACTGTTGGAACCCCATAGGGCCCACTATGGTGTTTACTTTCCATCCAATCTGCTCATATGGTCACAAGGACCTGTCTCAAGAGGATGAGCAAATATCATGTTGTTCCAGAACTTGTGCTCCAAAAAGGATTTCAATACTGGACATCCTACTCTCCACTATTTATGGCAGTGTGGTCCATTTGATAACTAGATCTGTTTTATTTTTCTCCTGAGCCCTTAAGATGAGATCACCAAATGTATGGATGGTTTGGATGAATCGCATACATCAAGGTGGGGGGGTTCATGTCCCGGCTGGACGGATGGTGTAGATAAGACCCATATACCATGGTGGATGGTATCCACATCCAACGTTGGACGTCCACTGATGGATGGTCTGGAAATGTCCATTGATGGATGACCAGGAATCAATGGCCCTTGGTGGACTACCTGGAATAATTGCAGCACTTGGTGTAGCCCATTGAGATTGAAATCTCAGGTGTGGCCCACTGAGATTGAAATCTCAGGTGCGGCTCACCAGCTAACGTGGTGCAACTCACCATGATTTATATGGTGTGCCCCACCTGTTCAGCATACGGCCCACCTGTAGCTCCATTTTTTTGGCCGATTTTGGCTTGGTCCTGGGCTCACTGCAAGGTTGTTTTGCAGTTGAGTTTTAGCTATTTTCATATTGGAAAACCATCAGATTTCAAGTTACATTTTCAGCTGAAAGGCTTGCTGATATCAGGTTGCTTTTCCAGCCATTTTCAATGTGAAATCTGGCTCTCTTTTTCTACCTATTTGCATGGTTGGATGCGGCTAGGTCTGAGCTCTAATCATGGCCTAAAATATGGCCTTGCTATAATGGGGGTCAAGACGGACTGAAATACCTGGACTTCCACACTCAAGGAGTAGTGCCAGCAACAATGTAGTGGCTACAATGGCGGAGCTTCTGGTCTACACTGACCCAACTCAAACCGAGTTAAAATGATCTAAGTTGGTGTAGTGCGGCACCGAGTATGCCCACAGTCTTTCTCTCTTCCTTTCACTCTCACACCCTCTCTGTTTTCTCTCTTTTTTCCTCTATTTGGGAGGTGATTACGGGCTACACTGACCCGACTCGGTCCGACTCAAACGGTTTGACTTGGTGCAATGCGACACCGGATTTACACTCACTCTGACTCTCACACACCCTCTCTCTCTACGAGATTGCTTGGTGCTAATCCCGAGGGAATAGGGCTCTATTTATAGAGCCAGAGCCGTGCATATCTCTCAATGGATGGTCCAGGTGCAACTGGATTGGGCCCACATTTTCTCCATTTCTGTCCATTGTGAAGGTGATCTGACGGTGGGGAGATGTTTCTACTACCATGGGCCATTGAACGGGCACCTTAGATCTAGCTGTGGCGCCCATTGTTTCATGGTGGGTTTCCTGACTAAACAGGGAAGTTGGCATGGCCATTCATGGTAATTTTTTATTAACGGTGTTTCTTGGTGATCTGATCCATTTGAATGGGTCAGATGCGACCCATGATCATGGAGGGGCCCATTTTTATCGTTCATCATCATCGTTTGTCCACCTTCAGCGATATATTCTGTCTCCTCCAAAATTCTTGCGAGATGAGAAGTTTCTGGCGAGGGAGAAAATGCAGCCCTAGTTGGAATGGATGAGATTCATCCACGGAGCTTAAAGAGCCGCTCGGATCGCGCTAGTTGGAATTTCTAAGGAAGGAAATGTCTCCCACGCCTTTCGTTCCTACAAACTGTTGTCTGTCTACTTCCGAAAATGGATAGAACGTCCAGATTTCTATTCTGAGGAGCGGCTGAGATTGAAAGAGGATTGAAGGTACAGATTGCTGACATGGAGGACTCCCTAACGGTCATATTTTGAAGAAATGCATCAGCCCATTTGAGGCCGTTTGCTGCATGTTCTCATGCACGAATGCATGAGATGATTTGAATGCCTAGGTCTTGGTCATTTGGACTTCTCCTACCTAATAGATAGTTCGGATTTACTGGAGGACGACTCTAGGTGGCCCATAATATGTCCACAACAATCCATTCCCTGTCATCCCCTTTTTATACAGGCGAATGGTTGCATGGGCTAGATGGACTGACTTGGGTCTGGTCAGCTTGATGGTGTAAGGTTGATGGATGGTGGCCAGAGATGGGCCGCGACTTGTGAGGTTGGATGGTGCTCAGTGCGACTAGGTACAGTGGGAGAATCCTCTCCCTTTTTCGTAAAGGTGTCAGGTCAGCTATGCATTGACCGCCCTGGTGGTCCAGTGCATGTCGTGCACAGCGATGTGAGGTGCATGTGCACCTCGTGTGGACCCCATTGTGATGTCTAAGGGGAAAATCTACACCGTCCATTTTCTATGCGTCCCAAGTCAGAGACCTAGGTCAAAGGTCAGGCTATTCTAAGGTCCAGATGGGGCCCATAACTTGATTTAGAGTTTTACAAGTGATCTTTCGTTAATCTGATGGTCAAATCATTCTCAAGTCTATTCTTCAGTGGTCCTTAGTTGACCCTATAGGAATCTAATGGTTGGTATCCCAATCAAATGATTGGTTTAGTGGATTTCAATCCTCATTGACGAGCCTCATAGGAACTAATGTCCTGGATTCAGGTTAAAGATGATATAAGGTCATTTTATGATCCGTTGGTTGGAATCCTAATTTAGGTCCATCTGTTTTTTGACATTCAGTATCTTGGTGGCATCTACATATGATCAGGATTTGTCTTTAGTGTGTGTGTTTACTGTGTCAAGTTTCCTTTAAGTTAGGTATCATTTAGTGTTTAGGTTTATGATCATGCTAGTTCAGGTTTTAAATGGTAACACCCATGTATCAGAGGTGCGAGGTGTTACACTTTATAATAGTAGAGGCCTTTTTTGGTGACGAAGGTTATCTTTTGTTTGTCATGGGGGTGCATTACGATTTGATTGTAGCCTAAATAGGTGTCCATGAAGCTTAGGAGTTCATGCCTAGCCATGCTATCGACAAGCTAGTCGATCCTAGGGAGAGGGAAGCTATCCTAAGGGAAGGCTTTATTCAAGTTGATGTAGTACATAAACACCCCACTTTCCATTAGATTTTTTCACCAGGATAACATTAGTTATCTAGTCTGGATAATATATTTCTTCCACGAAACCTGCTTCGAGGAGTTTCCAGACCTCTTCCCATATGATGGCATACTATTTAGCTTTGATGCTCTTCATTTTTGTCTATGAACCATCACCTTTGGGTCGATTCTGGGCATGTCTTGATGTGAATAGGAAAACACGTCGAAATGTCATCGTCGGAGGTTCATCATCTCATCCCATAGTGTTGGTGTTAGTAATGACCCGACGTGGATAATACGGGTTGGGTCGAATTTGTTGAGCGAAATGGGTATGAGTTCTTCCATTGGGCCTCCTTGCTCGATAGAGTCCTCCCAGGGGTTGAAGGAAGTGATGGTTATTGCTTAGTTTTGCATTCTCAACACCAAGGAGTAGTATTGTCGAGCTTCCTATTGATCACCTTTGATCAGCCTGGTGTTGTGCTCAGTCGGGAACTTCATCGCTAGGTGATATGTTGACAGAACTGCTCAGAAGATTTTGAGAGAAGGTTGTCCAAGGATGACGTTATAGACAGAGGGGTAGTCGACCACTAGGAAGTCAATCATAGTCGTCATTTAGTTTTTCCCTTCTCCCACAGTGACTAGAAGCTGAATCGAACCTTTTGAAGTGACTTTATCCCTCGCAAACCCGAGTAGAGGTGTTCTGATATGTCAAGGTTGAGACCTTCCGACCCCCATCTTGTCGACCCCCATATTGTCGAATGCCTTGGTGAAGAGGATGTCTGTTGAGTTGCCAGTGTCTACAAAGATCGAAACACTTTACTGTTGACTATAGTCATAGTCACCACTAATGCGTCGTCATGGGGGTCGTGAACACCTCGGGCATACTCTTTAGTAAAAGCCAAATCATAAGGTGTTATTCTCTGATCTTTTGAAGGCCTTTTGGTGACATGGATTTGGTGTTCTGGGCCACAAAGGATGATACTTCAGGTGTGGGCCCTCTGAGCTCTATTCGAATCGCCTCCCCCAGCGGGTCTGCCGAAGATAGCATGGATTTTTCCATTAGTTTCATTGTGGATGGGTTGCTCGTTCTTTGGGTTTGCTTGCTTTTCTCTTTTGGTGATATATTCTTGCAAGTGTCTATTGTGGATGAGAGCTTCAATTTCTTCTTTCAGTTCGAAGCAGTCGCCAGTCGAATAGTCGTGGTCATGATGGAAGTGACAATACTTACGATTGTCCCGCTTATCGGCATTGGATTTTATTTTGTTCGAGCACTTGGGAATTCGTTTGTCCTAAATGTCTATGAGGACTTGATCGAGTGTGGTTTTGAGAGGGGTGTACGAGTTGTTCTTAGGTTGTCTACTCGAGCGCTGGCTCCTGGGGGGCTTGTCATCTTTCCTTCTTTTGCTATCGCTGGTTGAAGTTGGCTCCTCCTTAGGTCGTTTTTCTCTAGTCGAGCCTCCCTTGTTTCGAACATCTTTCCATAGACTAGAAAGTTTCTCGACATTGGAGTATTTCTAGGCTCTATTGAGGAGGCCAGTCATTGTCGAAGGAGGATTTTTGTCAAACAAAAAGAGAAACCTTCCTTCCTTAAAGCCTCCCATCAAGGCGATCTCCTCCGAATGTTCTTATACTTACATCGTTTCTATATTAAAATGCATAATGCAGTCTTTCAGTAGTTCATCGTCTCTCTAGATGAAATTGAGGAGATGGGAGCTAGACCAGCCTAAGTCTATCTTTTCCTCTAATAAAGTTGGTAATGAATACCTTGTTAAGCTATGTGAAAGAGTTGATCGATTGTGGCTTTATTTGCCGGAACCACTTCTGAGATGCTCTTATTAGGGTTAGGGAAAATGCTTAGAACATGACTATGATTGATGTGTCGTGGAGTTCCATCCATGCCCTAAAGGATTCCAGATGCTCAGATACATGATGCAGTCTTTCAGTAGTTCATCGTCTCTCTAGATGAAATTGAGGAGATGGGAGCTAGACTAGCCTAAGTCTATATTTTCCTCTAATAAAGTTGGTAATGAATACCTTGTTGAGCTATGTGAAAGAGTTGATCGATTGTGGCTTTATTTGCTGGAACCACTTCTGAGATGCTCTTATTAGGGTTAGGGAAAATGCTTAGTACATGACTATGATTGATGTGTCGTGGAGTTCCATCCATGCCCTAAAGGATTCCAGATGCTCAGCTGGGTCGGTGATCCCGGAGTATGGGGTGATATGTGGCATCCAAAATCTCTGTGGTAACTGGTTGTGCAATCGGATAGTAAGCCTATTGTATATCAACGATCTAGCCTCGCAAGTCATTGAACTCGGCTTCCCAAGGGTCCCTACTTTCGGCCATCACCTCAGTCGCTTCCTTGGGAATTTACTTATGTTCCTGTTTCTCCAAATTATAGTGTAGGTCGGATGCAGCCAAGGCAGCAGTGCCCGAGACGTGAGAGGGTGTTAGCTTTAAGGTTCCGACCTGCCTCCTTCTTCGAGAACCAGGGGGTGCTTTGGACGAGTTGGGTATTTCCATAATCGCTCATCCCATAGCTTGTCTAGTCCTTTAGATGGGGTGAGGTTGCAATTACTCTAATAATTACTTTATTGTTTAAGGGAGATAAGCCGACCCCCTCGGTTCCTAGACCACTGCATTGGTCTCGCAGGCGCGGAGTCAGCCTGAAGTTGGGAAGAGAAATCTTAGTGGCTAGAAGGCTACTTTGACTGTGCAAGGTTAAGGGCAGTGATGGAGGGGGATGTCTTCTTCTGTTTCTCCATTTTTGAGCTTGGAGAGAGTATGTAAGACCCGTATCCTAGTCCGTATTGTTCTATTGACTCCTACGATCCTTTCCGTCGAAGTCTGGCAATTCGCGACCTATAATCGATGTTTGCACGTGATCCTAATTTGTATCCTATAGATTTGAGTTAGCTTAATCCGAGACTTGTACCATTGCAACCACACCATCACTACGGTTCAAACGCTGCACCTTGCACACTGAACTGATACCCTGGCAGAGAGATGTGGGCCAGTGTTTATTTCAAAGATATGTCGCACGTTTGCGATCCCAAGAGGATCTCTACAACATGTCCCATCAATCAATCAATCAATGTTTTCTTTCTCTTCAAGTCAAGCAATCCCAAAGTTAACTCTCATGTCAATTACAATATCAACTCACATCCATTAACCACCACCTCTCTTACAACCACTCTCTCTCTCTCTCTCTCTCTCTCTCTCTCTCTCTCTCTCTCTCTCTCTCTCTCTCTCTCTTCACATTTTCCAAGCAAGAGAGGAGAGTGCACGTCCAACAATTTCCAAGAGAGAAAGGTGTTTTGTGTGGCCCACTTCCTCTCTCAAAAAAACTTTCATCCTAGCCATTCATTTTTCATCTCCCACCATCAAAGTGAAGCACAAGGAGACCGGCATTCCATCGGACCAAGAAGATCGAACGGTGGGTGCTTCTATAGCTTACATTTCATGTTTTTATGATGGGCCAAGTGAGGCCTACCGATTGATGGTATGGATCTCACTTTGGACCCTAGATGTGGCCGATGGCCCACCTTGATTATCATGATCATTCCATGATGGGGCCATTCTCCATGGACCCCATCATGATGTTTATTTTTTCTTGCATGGATAGGGTCATTTAGACCTTGTATTTCAGTGCTGAAAGGATCTCCACCATTGATTTTGATTGGTGGGCCCACATGTATTGGGACCCACTTGATGTATGTTGTGAGGAATGGAAGGGAGGGCCCATAGTGTCGGGGTCCCTCCATCACATGTCTCCTTCTTTCTCCCTCTCCCTATCTCATTCATTTTATTTTTTTTATTGTTGTTGTGTGTGATGTTGTAGTTGTATGGCCCAGCCGGATGGACCCCACCATGAAGCATGTATTTGATCTAAGCCATTTGTAGGTGGGGGGCCCACTTTATATATGTGTTGTATCCACACCATCCACGATTTGGTGGCCCACCAGAGCAGGGCCCACCTTTATATATATGGTGTGCCCGAATCGTCCAGCGTCCAAATATATATATATAAATATTAGCTTGGTTTAAAGCATTTGGGGTGGGTCACTTAGGTAGGCCCCACCTCGAAGCATGAATGTAATCCATACCGTTCATTTTATTCTTTAGATTATTTTAGGTGTTGAGCTGAAAAATGGAGTTGATCCGATTATCTGGCAGGCCATTTCTTAGAAAATGGTATTTTCTACCATTGAAAATCACTCTGATGTTTTTATATACTAAAACATGCCCAATATTAGGCTTGATGGATTTGTTATGGATTGTAAAATCCATTAGCTAGACTGGTTTCAACTAATGCGAACCCTACCTGTGAAAAACCACAAAATTTTGGGTTAAAAATAAAAATAAAAAATATATATATAACAGGGACGCTGTTGCTGTCAGCGTCTAGAGGACACTGCAGCAAGCAGCGTCCGCTGCTTGGACGTTGTCCGTGGGCCCCATTGTAGGTCCCAACGTGATGTGTATGAAACATCCACACCGTGCATTTGGTGGCCCCTTTAGGGCAACAAGTCCTCTCCAAAAATCTGCCATGTACGTAACTCAGGTGGCCCAGTGGACAATGTGAGAGAACATTTGCCATTGAAACTCTTTTAGGTGCCACAGGAGTTTAGGATTAAAATGAATTTTTTTTTTCATGTTCATCCAGGTCCGTGTGACCTTATCAACGGTTGGATGACAAATAAACATTATAGTGGGCCCCATGTGGGACTCACAATGATGTATGTGTTTTATTCGCACCATCCAAGGTAGTGGACGGTGGAAACCATCGTGTATGTGTTTTATCAATGCCGTCCAAGCATTTGCTGGATGGCCAGTAGGCCCCACCATGTCTGTGTTATATCCAATCGTCCTTCCATCTAGTGGGCCACACATGTGGACCCTACCATGAGGTATGTGACCCACCATGATGCATGTGTTGCTTCCAAACCCTCTACCATTTGGCAAGCAGTCTTACATGCTTAAGACTTAAAGAATAATTTAGATCTAAGGTTCAAGTGGACCTCACCATCTATGTGGACAGTGACATCCACCATTCAAAACTTTTAAGGGCGACATTAGTTTCCAGTAAGTCAATAATTGTCGTCACTTCATCTATCAATATGTTAACTTATGAATGGGTTAGATTTGTGAACCATAGCTTGGTGGGCCCAACTAATGCTTTTGAATATTTTAATGGAGGCTAAACCTCTTAACTGTGTACCTGGTGCGGCCCACACAAGTGACGGATTGACTTGATTTTTAAGTCTTAGGCCCCACCATGATGTGTGTATTATACCCACACTTTTAAGATATTTTATTGGGCCATGGGCCCCATTGCGTTGTATGTCACACCATGTTGTACCTGTTTCATCTATGTCATCCACTTATGCGGCCCACCTAGGTGTGTGTATAGTAAGCACATTGTCCATCTAATGCGGCTCATTTGGAATGTGTAGGGGCCACCTTGATGAGTTGTACGTGTAACCCATTTGATGAGGCCTGACACGTTGTAATTGGCACCCAGGCATAAGGCCCATTTGATGTATTCGAGGCCCAGATATGTGGCCCATTTAATGCATATGAGGCCCATGTGCAGGGCCACCTGTGATGAATAAAGGCCCATGTGTAGGGCCCACCTGTTACATATTTTTGGCCCATTTAGGAGGCCCATTGTGATGTATTCAAGGCCCGTCATTGAGGCCCACTTTGATGTGTATGAGGCCCGTTATTGAGGCCCACCGTGATGTGTATGAGGCCTATTATTAAGGCCCACCTGGACATATATGAGAACTATATGATGAGGCCCATTTGATGTATCTAAGGCCCATGGGTCGAGGCCAACAAGATGTCCTTAGGGTCCATTACAATGCGTGATTCCTCCATGGTTTGCGTAATAATGTTTTATAGCGGGTCATGCCTTGGGAGCAATGTTGGTTTGACGTCCATATTATAAGAATAATGTTGGTTAAATGTCCGCATTATAACTCTCCCTAGGGCCCATTGATAGGCCCGTACTTGTTATGTGTAGACCATCTAGGCCCATCTTCATTGCAAGGACAGTTCATCACTTTATAACATGCTTAGTATAGCTCCATGATTCATGCCCATACGTATCATATGTATGCTTAATATAAAGAATGTTTAATCATAGCATATGCCATTGAGCATACTATTTACGAGACTCCTTATGAGATAGAGTGTCCACATTATCACGCCGTACACATAGGATTGCTGTATGACTGGATAGTTTGACTCATGTATCTCGCATATATATGACTTGAGCATTGTATGCCCTAACGACATCAGGGCCATGGCCTCCACAGGAACATCGTAGATGATTAAATGAAACATCGAAAATACTTAGTTCTAGCACTGTGGGCACTTAAGATGTCCTTGGATGAAAATCTCAAAATCTCTGAGGCCAGGAGGTACCCCAATTTCTAGACCAAGTGAAACATGAGCGCCCAAGTGCCGAATACCAGTAGGCCACGTCTCCCACTGTGTCATGGTCAGTTGGGAGGAGGTGTAGCCTTATCTGCCCGAGTGAGGGGACTATAAGCTAGGCTGAGTATGACCAGCTCGTAAATGGGTCTGCTATTAACGAGCTGAGTAGGTATTGGCAGACCGCTAACTAGGCAGATAGTGAGGTCTCTTCCACTTGCAGGGCTGTGCAAATAGGGAGGATGCAGTCGGTGTGGAGTGTAATAGGCCACGATGATTTACCAGAGAGTAACCATACTGATATGTGGACTTATTGAGCAGGAATTGCATATCCATTCATTCATTCATTCATTATCCACTCGGGCTGGTGGCATGTAACTATTTGTTACGTGTACCTTAGCATGACCAAAATTTCGGTTGGGTGCGTGACTAACCTGAGATCAGGAGTTTACCACATTGAGTCGGACTATCCAAATTTAGGTATGGGACTGGTTTGGATAGAAGTCCCCTGTGGTGGACCCCATAGCCTGTGATACTACGTACTATCATCCCCACTTCACATCCAGCATGGTCATTTCATTCGCACCGCATATTACATTGCATCTACAGTACTTAGCATTTTGGGTTACTATGTTTTTACACTTATATGGCGTAGATGAGGTTGATGGTATTCATGGTTCATCAGGATTTGCATATTACATTGCATCCTTAGCATTTGTTATTGTCTTATTATGTGTTGCATCGCATAACCTTAGTACGGCTGATAGCACTCATGGACTTACCAGTATATTTTCACTTACTTTGATATTGTATGATTCATGATCTTGTTAGTATTTTTACTTATCCTGATGATGTATGATTTATGGACTTTATTGTAAACTTAGTACTTACCTTACACACACTTTCACCACCCTCTAAGCTTTCTATAAGTTTATGCACGATAGATGCATGCAGGTGCCGTTACGTTATAGTAGCATTGAGCTTGGAGTGTACAACTGTCATCTGGAGCTTTGATATACAAGTATTCCCCTTTCAGCATTGTATTTAATTGATTATATTAGTGAATATGTGATGATGATGTTGCCTTTGTAAATTGGGTATACTTGTGGTTATGCTCCATTACAAAAAAAAAAAATCATTCTGAAAATCCTCCTTATAGGATCCTAGGATCGGAATCTGGCATATGAGTGTCGGGATTCGAGAATGGGGCACTACAGAGGCTGTCAATGCCGGATTCGGTAATCGAAAATTTTGTGAGCCCGTTTTTCGAGTTTGGGGAATGACAGAGTATGCGAACGGCTTTTGATGTCGTTTCAATAGATGGCGCCAAACTATTAATATAGAAATCTGGTTAGTCCCCTTGGACTGGTGAACCTGCACAAAGAATAAAGAAGAAAAACCTTGGCTCATGTAGGGGACCCTCTGATGGCTAAGTTAAGTTTTGGAATCTAGGTCTCAGTTGAATGAAGAACTTTGGGCTAGTGATTTTACATACCTCTCACCATTGGGGGTACCCTTATTTATAGATGGGAAGAGGTGGTGGTGTAGAAAGTCTTTCCTTGTTTAGCAGGGCCGAGTCATAGTAAGATTCAGTCTCCTTGCTTAGTGGGAGGATCTCTCTGGATCCTTGGTTAGAATCTCGATTAGATCCGTATTGGAGTCAGTCTCCTGGAACTTTGCCTAAGATTGCAGATAAACACAGTTGAGGTCAAGTTAGATCCAGTAGCTGGCAGCTCCTGCCGACCTGGGCCACGCCGACTTGAGCAATTGTTCTCTCAGTGCGTGGTTGACCAGTGACTATTCTGAGCTAGTGTTAAGATATCAAGCTCGACCTCTCTCTACACTTGGTTGAGGAGATGAGGGTTAGACCATTGGGTCACGCCTGCTGTTGTTTGAAGCGCTGACCTGGCTAGCATTAGTTGATCGGTCAATTTTTCCCATAACACCACCCATGGTAACAACGTACGTACATGGCAGAACCCACGACCATTCACTAGGTTGATCAACTCTTGAGGGATCTCAATTTAATTTTTTAACTATTGAAGGATAACTTGGTTGCATCTCAACCTCGCATGAATCAAAATGCTAATAAACACTCAATAGAGCGACACTTTGTGGTTGGCAATATAGTATTTCTCCGACTCAAGTCTTACCGGCAGCTCTCACTTTAAGCTCTGGCATCCTTAATGCTTTCTTCATGTTTTTACAAACCTTACAAGATCATTGAAAAGATCGGATCGGTGGCATACAAGCTAGATTTACCACCTAGCTCCGAGATACATCATGTCTCTCACATTTCATTATTCAAGAAGAAGCTCAGCATCGGAAATATCCAAGTTCATGATCTTCCATATTTAACAGATGACGATATTATTCAAGCCGAGAACCAGAATCAATTTTGGACCAGCGCATGGTTAAAAACCAAAATGCAGCTATGACATAAGTCTTCGTTAAGTGGGTCAAAGCGGCAATTGAAATTGACACATGTGAATCATGGTCGGAGGTCTCTTAACGACTTCCAAATTTCTAACCTTGAGGCCAAGGTTGTTCTTTTAGGGGGTGGGATGATAGAATTCCACAAGATTACATAGGGAATGACTACTAAAATAAGTGAAATATATTTTCGCAATTCGATAAGCTTCTTTTTTAGTTTTCTATTTTTAAGTAATTTGAGTAAATTATGGATCTTAGAATGAAGCCCATAAGACTACGTGATTGTAACTTACTCTTTCCTTGCCTCTCTAATCAAGCCCCTCTTTTCTTCATCTTCCTTCCCACCCGTCTCTTATTCTTTTCTCTTTGTTTTTACTATTAAACTTGCAACAACACCCGCTTGATGTACTCTCTTTATTTCTACTATTAAACATGCAATTAGAAAGCTCATAACACCCACCTTAATGTATTCTCTTTGTTTCTACTATTAAACATGCAACCAGTGAGCTCGTAACACCCACCTTAATGTATGTGTTGTATATCCACACTATTCATTTATTATTATTATTATTTTTTTAATATCATTTTAGGATGTGGGCCAAAAGTAAAGTAGATCCAAATATCCAGTGGACCACACTGCATGCAATAGTGGTGATTGAACATTAAAAACTTGTGGGTGATAAAAGCTTTTGGACGAAGCTAATATCTATGTTTTTTCTTCATCTAGGTGACCTTATCAGCGGTGGGCTCTAAAAAGCCTTTAATTGAGGCCTGCCGACACTCATACTAGCCATTTACTGATTTTATAATCACTGTTTTACTTCTAGTAAAATGATACAACCACTGTTTGATGATTTTATATCAGTTGGATGAATTATTTGAAAAGGGCACATCAACCGTATGCTGATGGAGCAATCAAGAATGGCCAATCACTGTTTTAAGAAGGGCACATCAACCATGGAGCAATCTAGATCATCTGGTGGGCTGAATATAATTTATCCATTATAGGAGAGATCAATCAAGATTATATGGGCCACACTGGATTAACAAATTTTCTTAGTTTTGAGAGGCACCACTAAATTAAACATTTGTACTTAGATTTGGGATACGCCTAGCCCATGCAATAGTACAACACAAGGGCGACAACCAATAGTAAGCTACTGTGGTTTGTTGGGGGCCTTGCACAAAACCTTAAGATCTAGCCCTCCAAAACAAACCAAAATTATGGAATAACAAAGCAATGAAATAAATTAAAGCACAACCACACACCACACAAGAGATTTTTACGTGGAAAACCCTCAAAGAGGTAAAAACCACGGGACCTTATCCATATCAACAATCAACTATAATGAGAGATCTCACCAATTACGAGGACGTAGAAGCACTGAGATATAGATTGCACTGTAGATCACCTCCACAAGCATAACCTCCATTCTACAGCTTCCTCTATCTTTCTCTCTCTCTCTCTCTCACACACACACACACCTTTGATAGCCCTCTTTTGTTTTTCTTGTACACATCATACCCTAGAAAAATCCTAAGGACCCCTTTTTATAGTTTTAGGAAACTCCCTTCCACATCCCAGTTGCGAAAGGACTTGTGACACGAAATCCGTAAAAAATTACGGAACGAACGGTCGTACCAAGTCCATGACCGATCGTAAGCCACCTCCGACCCGTCGAGCACCTCGGAGAAAATCTGTCCAAACTCGCTGGACTTTGAGTCGTATCACGACTCGAACCTATGACTGGTTGAACACCAGTCCACGACCGGTCGAGCAGGGCTCACGACCGGTCGAGCACGGGGAAAAACCCCATCAAATCTCCCCTTTTTTTATCCGGGAGGGATTCACCTTCTTTAAGCCAGTTCGATTTCTACAAACTTCAAACTTACCCTTAAGAAAAGCCTTGGTTATCATGTTTGACCCATTATCGTCCATGTGGACCTTCTCAAGCTGTAACACCTTTTGTTCCAAAGTATCCCTGATCTAGTGATACCGAATATCTATGTGCTTCGACTTGAAATGCTGACTTGAATTCTTGCTCAAGTATATAATACTTTGACTATCGCAATAGACTACGTGCTGCTCCTGCTTCAAGCTAAGTTCCTGTAGGAACCTCTTCATCCAAAGCATTTCTTTATATGCTTTTGTGACTGTAATGTACTTGGCCTCTATCGTCGACAATGCTACGACCCTCTGTGGCTTACTCTGCCAAGAAATCGCTCCCCCCATAAACGTGAACATGAACCCTGATGTAGACTTCCTAGAGTCTATGTCACCTGCCATATCTGCATCTGTGTAACCCTCTAACACAGGTTTACCATCATCGTAGCATAGGCTCAACCTAGATGAGCCTCTTAGATACTTCAGTATCCATTTCACCACTGCCCAATGCTCTTTGCCAGGATTCGCAAGATACCGGCTGACGACACCAACCGCATATGCTATGTCTGGGCGTGTACACACCATAGCATACATCAAACTTCCTACGACTGACGCATGGGTATTTTTTACATCCCTTCCACCTTTACCTTCATCTTGGGACACTGCCTGTCGCTCAATCTGAAGTGACCATCCAGTGAAGTACTGACCAGTTTCGCTGCATTCATATTGAACTGCTTTAGGACTTTCTCAATATACTGCTCTTGTGACAGCCAAAGCTTCCTACTACTTTTGTCACGAGTTATTTCTATTCTTAGGATCTATTTAGCCGGGCCCAAATCTCTCATTGTAAAAGACTTGCCCAACTCCTGTTTCAGCCCGTCGATCTTCTTGATGTCTTTTCCCATGATAAGCATGTCATCAACATATAATAGTAGAAATAAGAAATCACCATATGAGAACTTGCGCATGAACACACAGTGGTCTGACTATGTTCTGTCATACCCATGCTGTAACATGAACGAATCGAACTTCTTATCCATTTTCATGGAACTTGTTTCAGCCCATACAAGCTCTTCCTCAGCCTACACACTATATGCTCTTTGTCCTTGACTTCGAACCCCTCTGGTTAATGTATGTAGATCTCTTCTTTCAGGTCACCATGGAGGAAAGAAGTTTTAACATCTAACTGCTCTATCTTCAGATCCATGCTAGCCGCTAACACAAGTAACACCCATATGGATACCATCTTCACCACTAGTGAGAATATCTTCTCGAAGTATATGCCTTTTCTCTGACTAAACCCTTTCCCCACAAGTCTGGCCTTGAACCTCGTCTATAAATTCTTCTACTCAACCTTCTTTCTGAACACTCACTTGTTTCTCAAAGCTTTCTTGCCATTAGGCAGTTTTTCCATGTCATAGGTGTTGTTCTTATGCAAGGATTTCATCTCCTCTTGCATAGCTTTCAACCACTCCTCCTTATGCTCGTCGGCTAGGGCTTTAGAATAATCTTCTGGCTCTCTCCCATCAGTTAGCATAATGTACTCGTGCGGCGAGTAGCTCTTGGACGATTGCCTGTCCCTAGATGACCTCCTCACCTATGGCTCAACAAGTGGATCAGGTGGGAGCTGCTCCCCTGGTCCATCTTCTGAAGAAACGCCCTCGTTCTCTGCACCTTTCTATACTCTCCCATCATTAGGCACCACGGGAGGAATAATTGGATCCATGTCCTCTAACTCACCTGAACTAGGTTGGTTCTTCTCTGGCTTACCAATGTTTTTTATACACTAATCTTCAAAGAAAACCACATCTTTGCTCCTGACGAGCTTCCTTTCGATCGGATCTCATAATCCGTAATCGAACTTTTCATCACTATACCCCAAGAACACACATTGTTTGATCTTCATATTAAGCTTAGACCTCTCATCCTTTGGTATGTGAACGGATGCAATGCATCCAAACACCCTAAGATGACTGTATGATGGATCATATCCAGTTCACACCTTCTTAGGTACTTCTCCATTCACCAGGGCTGATGGAGACTTGTTTATCAGATAGACCGACATGTGCATTGCTTCTCCCCATAACGTCTTGGGTAAATTTACATGGGATAACATGCATCTGATTCTCTTTACAATGGTGCAATTCATTCACTCAGCTACACCATTATGCTGGGGGTCTTAGGAACCGTCTGTTCATGATGTATACCCGGGGACTTGCAGTACTCATGAAAGTTGTCAATGTATTCACCACTATTGTTAGTGCGGATGCACTTCAATGATCTACCTATCTTGCTCTTGACCATAGCATGAAACAATTTAAACACACCAAAGACCTCGTCCTTGGATTTCAAAGCATAAACCCAAACCCTCCTAGATGCATCATCTATAAAAGTAACAAAATACAATGCCACACTCAAGGTTTTTGTCCTCATAGGAATACAAATATCAGAATAAACTAAATCTAATGCATGTACTTTATTAACATGAGAAACAGTTTTAATGAATGAAACTCTATGTTGTTTTCCTGATAAACAATCATGATAGGTTTTGAGAGGCATACCTATCACGTCTAAAAGGAGCCGCTTCCTCGCTAGTAGTTAAAGCCTTTTTTCACTCATATGACTTAGACGCTTGTGCCACATGTCAATAGTTGAATCTTCTGCTGCGTTCAACCCACCTTTGCATACACTGACACTTACCTTGTAAAGGGTGCAACACTTCTTTCCTCTGGCTGTGATCAACGAACCCTTGATGAGCTTCCAGCGCTCACCAGCAAATCAGCTTTCATAGCCATCATCATCTAACCTTTCTATCGACATCAAGTTAAGGCGAAGGTTTAGGATATGCCTCATATCCTTGAGAACCAATGTGCAGCCCATATCGATCTTCACACAAATATCACCGACCCCTATGATCTTCGATATGCCAGAATTCTCCATCTTCACGGTCCCATAGTCACCTGACTTGTAGCTTGTGAAGAAGTCCTCCTCATGTGGAGTCGCATGAAAAGCGGCTCTCGAGTCTATACCCATTCGGTGTCCTGACTCATAGATGTGAGACATGCATCATGATCTGTAGAAATAATAACTACAATGTCGCTTCTGAAGCGACCACAGTGGGATTTGATTCATCTTCTTTCTCCTTTCCTTTTCCTTTCTTGTCATTCTTAGCCTTACGACATTCATGCTTATAGTGGCCCTTCTTGCCACAATCCCAGCATTTAATATATTTTTTGTTACTCGACTTGCCTCTTAATTTATCTCGGGTCTTTCCGCCCTTCTTGTTCTTTCCTCTTCCCCGTTCCTGCATCACAAGGGCCTCTTGTTGAGTAGACCATTGAAACTTCCTCCTTGTCTCTTCATTGAAGAGACAGCTAGTCACCTATTCCATTGATATACTTTCGTCTGACGCAGAGTTACTTAGAGATACCACCAATGTCTCCCAATTGTCAGGCAATGAACTAAGTTAAAGCCTGCAATTCATCATCCAGGACCATCTTCATAGAGGAGAGTTGGTTCACTATATTGCTAACCTCATTCATGTGCTCGCCCACAAAACTACCATCCTTGAAGTTGAGATTCACAAGTCGCCTTATCAGAAAAATCTTATTACCAGGTGTTTTCCTCTCATACAGCCCTTCTAGTTTCAGCCATAGGCTAGCGGCTGACGTTTCCGTAGACACATGGTGGAACACAGAATCATCCAGCCATTGTCTAATAAATCTCACCGCCTTCCGATCCATCTTCTTTCAATCGTCATCAAACATATCCTTGGATTTTACTGATATGCCTAAAATTGGAGAATATAGGTCCTTGCGATAAAGCAAGTCCTCCATCTTAGCCTTCCATATGGTCTAGTTAGACCCATTAAGGTTGATCATCTTTGATGATCCACCTTCCATAATTCTAAACCGATCCTACCCGTTCAATGAACTTGGCTCTGATGCCACTTTGTTGGGGACCTTGCACAAAACCTTAGGATCTAGCTCTCTAGAATAAACCGGAATTATAGAATAACAAAGCAATGAAATAAATCAAAGCACAACCACACACCACACAAGAGATTTTTACGTGAAAAACTCTCAAAGAGGTAAAAACCACTGGACCTCGTCCAGATCAACAATCCACTATAAAGTAGAACGTTACACCAATCATAAGCACACATTACTATGATCAAACCTTCATCACTCACGCAGGAGTGAATAAACAATAAGAGAATAAAAAAGAAAACTGAGAGATCTTACCGATTACAAGGACGTATAAGCGCTGAGATATAGATTGCACCATAGATCACCTATACGAGCATAACCTCTCTTCTACAAGCTTCCTCTCTCTCTCTCTCTCTCTCACACACACACACACACACCTCTTTAATAGCCCTCTTGTATTTTTCTTGTACACATCATACCCTAGAAAAATCCTAGGGACCCCTTTTTATCGTTTTAGGAAACTCCCTTCCACATCTCAGTTACGATAGGACTTGCGACACGAAATCCGCACAAAATCGTGGAACGAATTTGCCTAACTACGACTGGTCGTACCGAGTCCAAGACTGGTTGTGAGCCACCTACAACCGGTTGAACGCCATCTACGACCGATCGAGCACCCCGAAGAAAATTTGTCCAAATTCACTGGACTTTGAGTCGTATTACGACTCAAACCCACTACTGGTCGAATATCAGTATACGACCGGTCGAGCACGGCTCACGACCGGTTGAACGCGGAGCAAAAAACCCCATCATAGTGGGGCCCTCCCCCATAAGAAATTAATTTAATATCATATGAGCCAATGGCCCACGTATCATATATTAAACTGATAAGAAGAAATACTACACTTGATCATAGCCAAAAGGCTGAGAAAGGTATGCTCTCTCATTTACCTTCCATCCCTTTTATAAGTATTACCCCCATATTTTCCCCTTCGGTCAATGTGGGACTAATTTCAAAAGCTTCTCTTCATTCTCTTCCTTCTTTTGTTTTCTCATCAAACATGGCACATGTTGAAATAAGCGTGTGAGATTTAAGCCGTTCACTAACAGGCTACACTTGTATTTTGAATTTCGTCCCCAGGACAGCTCCTTTTACCTTCCATTCCTTTTCGCAAGTTCGTGTTGCCCACTTGGCAAATGAATAGTTCATGCTGCCCTCTTGGCAAATGGATAGCGTCTTTCTTTTGTTTCCGCATTAAACATGGCACGTGTTAGAATAAGCGTGTGAGATTGAGCCGTTCGCTAACAGGCTACACCTGTACTCTGAATTTCGTACCCGAGTCAACTCCTTTCCCTACCATATCTTCTCACAAGTTCATGCTGCCCGCCTGACAAATGGATAAGTCATGCTGCCCACTTGTCAAATAGATAGCGTTGGGTTTGTTTTGCCCCTTGGCAGTCTTGTCCCTCCAATCGCAGAGTCCACGTGTTCAATTCAATCCATCATGCAGTCCCACAGCTAGACGCGGATTGCGTCCTACTCCGCCCGTCTGTAGCCGGCCCTAGCCACGAATGGGCAGTTATATGAGTGGGCCGCTTGATGTATCTGTTTACTTACACCGTTCATCCCTTCTTGCAGATCATTTTAAGGTATATGCACAAAAATACGTCGGATCCAACGGTAAGTGTACCACAGCATAGATGACTGCTGCATTAAATGCACAAACCTAGTTTATTATTTAGTTTGGCTCACTTGAGCTTTGGATCTACCTCATTTTTGCTCGTATAACTTAAAATGACGTGATAAAAGGAATGAACCGTGTGGATATACGGATACATCAAGGTAGTCTCGCCCAAAAAACAGCCCAATGTGGCTAGAGACAGCGGGTGTAGGACGCAATATGCATCCGTCCCGGCGGAAGGGGAATGGGCACTAAGGGTACTGGGTAAACCCTGTGGGGCAAACGTCATTCGTGCACTGTATCGATCTGTCCATCCGTTTTATCATATAAATTTACGTCTTTAAGCCAAATTGCAAGCATATCCAAAGTTCAAGTGAACCACACGGCTAGAAACAGTGTGAATTGAAGTTTACGTTTAAAAAATTCATAGGAGTCACAAAGTGTAGATCAAGCTAATATCTGTGTTTTCCCTTCATTCATGCGTGTGATCTGATGAACAGTGTGGATGACAAATAAACATCACTGGGGACTTCGGAAAGGTTTCAAGGATGAAAATCAATACTTTCAATTTTCCTATTATGTGGTCTACTGGAGCTTTCTATATACTTTAATTTTGGGCTCAATTCTAAAAATGATTTGGAAAAATGGATGGACAGCGTGGATAGACCCATGAATTCAGTGAGCCCACCAAAGATTACTCAGTACAATGAGAGGTATGGTAATTCGATTTCCGTTCGAGCTAGCACCGAAGTCTGATTGCGTGCTGAGGTTTCTTCTTCTTTTTCTTTTTTTTTTTTTTTTTTTTTTGTTAGCTTTTTAGTACACCCGCTGCTAGTTCACACTTCACTGTTACCCACCCCTCCAGGGAATCGATAACAAGACCTCCGTGTTGAAACGAGGTATCTTTCACTCACCCTACCATTTAGCTATGGATCCGGGGATCGGTTTACGTGTTGAGTTACTCCGTAATCTCTTATTGTACCGAGTAAACTCAGTTGGGCCACCTTGAATGTATCTCGTCTATCCACACCATCCATCCATTTTTTCATCTAATTTAAGGGGTTGAACCCAAAATTGAAACATACCCAAAGATCAAGTGGGTCATACCACTGAAAACAGTTGGGATAATGATCTCCCATTGAAACCTTTCTAAGCCCCACAGCCATGTTTATTTGTCATTCAACATGTTCATGAGATCATAAAGAAATAAAAGAAATAAAAACAAAAATATAAGCTTGATCTAAAACTTCCGTGGGCCCCAATAATTTTTTCAATGGTAGACGTTCAATTCAACTGTTTACCATGGTGTGGTCCATTTGAAAATTGGATATGCCTCATTTTTGGGCTCAAGGATTAAAATTATCTTGTAAAATGGATGGACTGAGCAGATAAAATACATAAATAATGGTGGACCTCACACAGTTTACTCTGTACGCTTAGTGTACTTATTAATTCACACGTGCCAATGTGTATGTGCATGCAAGATATAAGCCATTGAGAAGGTGGACGGTTAGAAATAGGCCTCATCGTGGATGGAACAGATCACAAATTTCATACTGATCAAGTAGGTCTAAATAGGGCTGTCAATGGGCATCCAGACATGCCCATTTATTGGACGTCTCAAAAAAAAAAGGGTCATGTTTGAATTATTTTATTTTTATTTTTATTTTGTTTATAATACATGCACACACATCCCCCACACACTCATGCCTTAGTGGGATTTCACCACCTATGGATACTTGAACCCTTGACCTGGTGTTAAAACTCCCGAGAGTCTACCACCTGAGCAAGAGTAGCGATCCATTTGGATCTCAACTTCTAGGCTTAGTTAAAAATCAAGTTTAATTGGGTTTAGAACTCACATATATTCAGGTCTAATTGGGTTTAGAACTTAGATATATTTAGGTCAAGTTAGGTCCAATCCGGTCTAGATAATTTTATTTAAAAAATTATATATATTTGATATGTATTGGTTATTTTATTAAAAGAAACTAAGGTAGCCGAAGAGGGAAAGTTGAAAAACACTTGAGTACCTCACATGGACACAAAACATGTTAATGTTGAGGCGAAAAATTGAAAATGAATCACTTAAAGATAGGCTTAAGGTGCCTTATGATGTCGCTATCTTTAAGGCAATATTCATATCCTACTAGTGATTAAATCAATTTGTAAGAGGGTTACAATAAATCCGCCTCTAGGATACAGTAAGCCTCTTTATTATTTTGTGCATATCCTATGAAAATACACTCAAGAGATCTCGACCCTATCTTAAGTCTTTTAGGATCAGTAAGCCTAACTAAGAATGTACAACCTCATACCTTGAAGTATAAGATGTTAGGAATCCTATTCTTTCATAGTTTATATAGAGTCTTACAAGTCTTAGAGTGAGGTATTCTATTAAAGATATGACAGACAATCAATAGGGCTTCTTCCTAAAATTCTGAACTTAAGCCTGCATTATTGAGGATAGAGTTTACCATATCTATAAGAGACTTGTTTTTCCGTTCTGTTATTCTATTTTGTTGAGGTGAATAGAGAGCTGTAATTTGGTGAATTATACCATGAGTTTTATAAAATTTTGAGATTTCTAAAGATAGATATTCTCCTCCCCTATCTAACCTTAGAATTTTAATCTTTCGGTCTAATTAGTTCTTGACTTCTGCCTTGTATATCTTAAATTTTTGTAGTGTTTTATCTTTATTCTTCAATAAGTATATTAAAGTATAACGGGAGAAATCATCTATAAAGGTATGAAGTACCTCTTTCCTCCACTTGTTATTAAACCACTCATTTTATATATGTCATTATGAACTAGGTCTAAGAGTTGTGATTCTCTTTCCACCCTAGGAAATAGTTTTCTAGTTATTTTGGATTGTATACAAATATTACATTTGTCATCAAGTTTTATATAGCTAGGAATTAGATTAAGATTATATATATTATCCATTCTATGATAACTAATATGTCTTAATCTTACATACCAAATATCATGTGAACCAAGCACATAAATGGAAGAAGAATTTTTATTTACAAGGTTCAATTTGAACATTCCATTAGATACATAGCCCTTCTCTACATATATCTCATTTTTAGACACAATCAATTTATCGGATTCAAATAGGAGTCTGAATCCAAACTTAATTAGTAGACTATTTGATATAAGATTTCTCCTAATATCCGATACATGCAGAACATCGTTTATAGTAAGAACTTTTTCAAAAGTTAGATTAAGACGTACTTTCTCTTTACCTATAACCTTGCATGTGGAGGCATTCTCCATATATAGTTCTTGATTATCCCCCACTAATTCATAAGAATTGAACATGTTGTAATTTCTACAAACATGTCTGGTAGTTCAGAATCTATTCACCATTCAACATCCTTATTCACCATATGAACTTCAAATACGATAGCTACTAGATTCATGTCTTCTATTATATTGACTTGTCATTTCTTTTCTTGCATTTTCTTTTTTTATTTTTGACAATCTTTTTTAAAGTGACTAGGAATTTTGCAAAAGAAGCATGGACCCTTCTTGGATGTGTTCTTTTTGAACCCTTGGTTATTAGGTTTGAGCTTATCATCTTTCTTGAAAGGTGGCTTCTATAATTCTCGATTCACACTATTCTCGACTATATTAGCATTTCTTAGGGCCTCCTATTGTTCTTCATTTTTGTCAAGGATCCTAGATTCTTCTTTTATTCGAAGAAACATTAAGAGGTCTTCTAAGGACATTCTCTCTCTCTCTCTCTCTCTCTCTCTCTCTATCTCTCTCTCTCTCTCTCTATTTCAATAATTTTCTAGTATTCTTCCATTTAGGAGGAAGTTTAACAATAATTGTGGATACTTGGAAAGATTCATCGAGATTAGTGTCATCGACAATAATCTGTTGGATGATGACCTGTAACTTATGTACTTGATCAAGGATAGGTTTTTCATCCAAGATTTTGAATTATAAAAACTAACTTACAAGAATTTTTTGTTTCCTTCATCCTTTGATGTAAATTTGGTGAGCAACACCTGCCACAAATCTTTAGTAGTCTTCTTTTGATGGTAAACAGCGTATAACGAATTAGAAAGAGCGTTGAAGATATGACTTTTGCATAGGTAGTCATCACGCTCCTAACTTTCTCTTTTGAATTTGTTCTAGCGTATCATTGTCAGATGGTGGTGAAGGAGAATCTCGAGTGAGCACATGATCCAACTTGAGTGATGTGAGGAAGAGATGGTCCCTCGATTGGCATCGAGGAAAATTTGAGTCGTCGAATGGTATAATTCGAACAAAGTCAGGATGACCCATAGAAGATGTCATACGCCAAACTCGGAAACCAGGCTCATAAAATTCTCGATCACCGAATCCGGCGCCAACAGCTTCCGTAGTACCCCATTCTCAGCTCCCGATACCCATATACCAGGTTTTGATCATAGGATCCTATAAGGAGGATTTTTCAGCATGAATTTATTCTGTAACAAGCATAGTCATAAGCATAACCCATGAACAATAACCAAGACACCATCACAAAATCCACTATGATAAAAAACTTTAAGGTATAATGCGCATAAAGGAAAATACAATAACAGAATCGGAAGCTCCATAAGTCCGTTGCACACTCAAATCTCAATGCTGTTGCGGTGTCCTAGCGTCACTTGCACACCTTACGAAAAACTTAGAGGGTGGTGAGAGTGTGTTCGCAATATAAGCGAGCTCAAAATGCATTATCATAGCAATGCTGAATATGCTGGCGAATCTATGAATACTATCGGCCGTACCAAGGCCATGCGATGCAAGGCATGAATGCTATCATCTATATTAAGGCCAAGCGATGCAAGGCATGAATGCAATCGGTCATATCAAGGTCATGCGATGCAAGTCGTGAATGATGTCGGCCATACTATGGCCATGCGATGTGAGATGTAACTTAAGCATACTAGTCCTCATCAGAATCCACATATCAATGTAGCTCATCACTAGAGCATCAAATATCAGTACAGTTCTCATGCTGGACAATCACCTGGGTCTAGTACACTCTACGCCAGCTTTTCACCCCTATCTGAGTGCATAACTGGGTAATTGGAAGAAACCCGGCTCGTCGATAGCGGACCCATTCCTCAAGCTGGTCAAACTCAACTGAGATATTGCCTCCTCACTCAAGCGGGTAAGGTCACACCCCTTTCCAACCTACTGATATACGACCCTCGTGCGCTCATGTATCCACTCGGTCTTGACGTTGGAGTCATCCTCTAGTACCATCGGGTTTAGGGATTTTCACCCACGGACATCTATGATGCCTCGATGCTAGTAACATATTTTTGGTATCCAATTTAGCTCTCTACAATGTGCCTGTGGAGGCCATGACCCCAATGTCACTAGGGCGTATAGTAACTATATCACACAATGCAAGATGCATGAGTTATACAATCCAGTCATGCATCAATCCTCAGCGTACCGTGCACTCATGAGGGACAACACCGCCTATCAGGGAGTCTCATAAACAACTTGCCGGAAGGCATATGCAATGGTCAACCTCATCTCATCACAAGCATACAGATGATGCGTATGAGCATGTATAATGATGCTATGCTGTCACATACTCATAATCGGTAATGATAATTGGCATATATGTAAGGTGGGGTCCATAGATGAATAGTCGATCTAAACCATGATAAAAAGATTGGCCCTCGGCTGTGGATATATCAATTCGGTAGTACGGAGTCTACGGTAAGGATGGACCATGCAACATCAATGGGGCCCAATAATTTAGGTTAACCAACTAAGAGAATGATAAGAATGGGCCTAACAAGGCCTAAAGGAAGGTCATAATGTGGACGTTTAACTAACATTTCTCTCATGGGGTGGCCCACATAGAGCCAAGCATATAGTGGGCCCACGGCCTCACACAAGGGCCTAATACACATCATAATGGACCTCACTCAAGGGTCACATATACATCACATCGGGCCTCACCATATGGGCCTCATGTATATCAAGTCAAGACTCACACATGGGCCACATATATACCATATCAGACCTCACTCATGGGCCTAATATACATCACATCAGGCCTCGATGGATGGGCCACAAATACATTACATTGGGCCTCATGAATGGGCCATAAATACATCAAGGTGGGCCTCATGGATGGGCCATAAATACATCAAGATGGGCCTCATGGATGGGTTACAAATACATTAAGGTGGGCCTCATCATATGGCCGCACCAATGGGCCTTATATACATCAAGTGGGCCGCATCAATGCTCCGCACCAATGGGCCTCATATACATCAAGTGGGCCACATCAATGGGCCACACCATCTACACCATTCATCTATTTTAAGAGGTTGTTTTAGAGCATTACCTAAATGAATCATAATGGAAGATCATTTAGACCAAACCACAAATAATAGTGGTGATAATGATTTCCACCGTTAAAACCACATAGGGCCCACCATAGCATTTGTTTTCCATCAAATCTGTTCATATGGTTACAAAGACCTCATTAAGTGGAAAAGGAATAAATTTCATACTGATCCAATACTTTCATACTCATAAAAGGGTTTCAATGGTAGGCGTTTAATTCCCCATTGTTTTCTGTAGTGTGGTTCACCTGATACATCTACCTCATTTTTAGTCTCAAGCCTTAAGATGAGCTCACCATCTAGATGAATGGTTTAGATGTACCACATACACTAGCGGGACCCACAAAGCTTGTTGATGTCATGCATTGGGACCCACTGCTAGACGGTTTAGATACAAATACATCAAAGTGCGTTTAGCACCGTCCCATGTACTAGATGGTGCACGCACGAAAGGTGCGTCCCACGCTTCATGGACGGAGTGGATTAAAAACCCACACATCATGGTGCGTGTTACACAACACTGCCTAAATGGATGGCGCAAAATATATACAACAAGGTGGGTCCCACGTGGGGCCCACCACTATATATATTATATTTATTTATATTATATTTTCTTTTTGAAAAGGGGTTAGGGGTATAGCATCCAGGATCGACGATGTGGATTAGAATACATCCATCAAGGTGGGTCTACACGGATGGCGTTGATATATATATATATATATATATATATATATATATATATATATATATATATATATATATATATATATATATATATATATATATCAAGGTGGGTTCCACCCCACACATGCAGCACGTGTGGGTGGGTCCCACGTCCTACCCAGAATGAACGAACAGATGGATGGAAGATATATCACAGCCGGCCCTTTATAGCACCATCCATTTCATAGAATACATACAGTAAGGTGGGTCTCATCCCACACGTGCAACATGTGTGGAGTGGGCCCCACATAAAGCCAAATGGATGAGTGGTTGGGATATAACTCGTACCTCATGATCAGACGCATTGCTGGTGTCCAGATAGCAACTAGTGGGCTGCTGGCCCACCGTCCATGAGATAGATGGCTGGGATATGACACATATCTCATGGTCGGACCCACAGCTTGCTGAGGTCATATACAACAGCTGTATAGCTGGTAGAGGTACTCTAGCCAATCCTCTTCCACCCATCCAATGCTTGGATGGTGTTGATAAACAGACATCAAGGTGTGTCCACACATATGCGACCCACCAGTTGGAAGAAGTTAATGTGGGACCCACCAGTTGGAAGAAGCTAATATCTGTGTTCTTACTTCATCCATGGCAATGGGATGGGGCCTAACACATGGACGGTCTAGATCAAGTGGGCCACATTCCGTCACAAGAGAGAGAGAGAGATATATCAACACATTAGAGCGACTCCCCCACTATGGGCCCCTCTTTGTTACAACACAAACATCAAGATGGGTCCCACCACAAGTGGGCCCTACATACAAATCAAGGTCTTGCGCCACGATCACCCACCGATTGGCCTTCTTCTTTAGCTCATTGGAAATGACCACACCTAGCTCTTTGGAATAGCTTGGATGTTGGTCTCTCTTGGGTTGCTTGAGAAATGGTTTGAGAAAGAGAGAGAGAGAGAGAGAGAGAGAGAGAGAGAGAGAGAGAGAGAGAGAGAGAGAGAGAGATGATGTAAGAGTGAGTGATAGGTAAAAAGGTGATGGAATGATGGGTGATAGGTATAAGCAAGGAATGGGTGGAGAGAGAGAGAGAGAGAGAGAGAGAGAGAGAGAGAGAGAGAGAGAGAGAGAGAGAGAGTTGACTTTGGGAATGGAAGAGGTATGGGTGTTGTAAGGGGAGTGATTGGATGTGTACTTGAATAGTGATTGATTAATTGATGTGATGGGTTGTAAAGACTCTCTCAAAATTCGTAACGTGCGGCGTTTCTTCAGAATATACGCGGGCCCACAACTCTTTGCTTGGGTATCACATTGGTGCGCGATATGAGGCGTTGGAACCACAGTGACGACGCGGTTGCTAGGGTACAAGTATCAAGTCGAGCGGTCTCGGATCTTCGGAATGAGACTTAGGGTCATACGCAAACGCTGATTACAGGTCGCGGGTTGTCGGAATTCAACCAGAAGGATCGTGAGAGTTTATGGAACGGTACGGACTAAGATACAGACCTTACAGAAGAGGCCATAATATCGCCTTAAAATTATTATTGTTAAGGCGAAAAGTTAAAAATAAATCATTTAAAGATAAGCTTAAGGCGCGTTACGATGTCGCTATCTTCAAGGTGATATTCGCACCCTACTAGTGATTAAACCAATTTGTAAGAGGGTTACAACAAATCTGCAACTCGGATACAATAAGCCTCTTCTCCAAGACTGGAGAAATGTGGTACAACCCTGACTTCTGTGCTGTTATAATTTACCCCCTGAAAACTGTTTGTAATTTACTGCTTGAAAATTATTTATAGTTTAGTGCCTGAAAAACTGTATCTTTCAAAAAATCTTCTAAAAATGAAAATGGTGAAGAAGAAGAAGATGGAGAGGAGATTGTTGGAATTGTAAATTTGGATTGTAACACCCCGTACTTTTCAGTACTTGGGTGTTACCATGAGAACCTGGTTTAGTATAAACGCAATCTTGATTTATGTGAACGTTCACACACTCTAACCTAAACCCGACTGTTAGGGGTAACCTACACCCATGAATTGAGCCATCCAACCCTCTCAGCACAAGACTAGTGGTTAAGGTCTCTATTTATACTATCTTTAGGATACCTAGAACAAGTGAGGAGTGAATCTAACATTTGTGTCATCGGACCTCAAGTTTTGACTGTCAAAATTGAGGATCAATGATCGGATTTAAGGTCGATCATTAGATTAAGCCCTCTCATCGTCTGTTCAAGGGTCGAATCATCTAAGTAAACCATTAGATTTCACCTGGATGCTTCAATTGACTCTTAGGACTATTGATAACCTATTCTGAAGCGATATGAAGGTATCGAAATTCACAATCGTGAGATCGATCGAGGTGTAGGGCCATCTAAGTACATAAATATATGTCAAAATTACCATAAATATAATTAAAAACCATCAGTTGTGCTGGTGATTAGATTTGGAAGGATCTGACCATCATATCAGCGCAAATCCATTATTAAAGTCTGAAATTTTAGAGTGTGGCCCAACTCGAGCTTTGAATATGTCAAATCTTTGGTTATGGGTCATACCTAGACCCATGAAACCTAATGAACGGGCCATATTAAATATTAAAAAAAAAAAACATTGAGGGCCCCACTCTAGAGTGCATGTATGTAAGGAGTGGGTGCACCAGCACCGCACCGGATCAGGGAACCCGGTCAAATCGGGTTTGACCGAACCCCTTTCAAAAATTTTCTACCGCCTGCGACAAACGAGCGGACAATGTTCATTTTCTTCGGACTGTGGCCCACCATGATCATCCACCTCGATGATCGGATCCGTTAATCTTGTAGAGAGCATGAATCTGACCATTCCCTACCCGGTTTCAACCCAGGGATCGAACACATGTGACCATAACCACCAACACAAACCGAGTGCGTGTGGGTAGAATTTCTAAAAATGGAAGTCGTTCCGCCTTTTTACTGTTAGGGTGGCTAACCGCATGTGGGATTCTCTCAATCTCAGCCCTTAGTGCGGAAACATCTCAGCCCTCCATTCTCTCCGTTCTTTAGGGTTCTATCACCTCACGAGATACTGCCGCAACTTGAAAACTCGCGCACCAAGGGATTTTCGTGACATTCTTCCAAAGGTGGACCCCACAGTGATCGTAAAGATCATCTATACCATCCATGCGTGGTTAATCGTAAGATTAACCATTAACTGATGATCCGCCATTAACAACGTGATCATCTTCCTCGTTAGACTGAGAAAACCCATCAACGAATAATTGGTCCCATTCGCCGATCAAAACCTCACGTTAGGTGGGCCATTAACTAACAAATCTATCCTTGGTGACTGATTAGAGATTCATTCCCTTGATTTTAAACGATTTAAAAGAAAATAATACCATAACTAATCCTTTAATTAGTTGCTACCAAAGGTTATGGAAAGATTCCCGAGAGCTATAAAAGCTCTCCTTCTATTTTGGGCAACCGACCCTAAAAATTTGGAAAAAGAGATAGATAGATAGAAAGAAAGAAAGAAAGATAGATAGATAGAGAGAGAGAGAGACTGAGAGGTGGCTGTCGAGTTAAGTGGATTGACTTGCTAGGCTGAGGTCGACTGAAACTCGTCGAATCTAAACTGAGTGTAACACCCCGGATTTTTGGCTAATCTGGGATTAAACGTCCTTAGGCAATGGGTCAATTAAAACACCTGAAAAATCGTTCAGAACCCAATTCCATAGCCAAAGAAACCACTTAGGATAAATTTCTTTAGAAACTAAGCATAAGTTAGCTAGCGCAACGTTGGAGTGGTTGGGAAACAGTCCCTGATCACTTTAAATACGTTCTACAAGACCCAAATCGAGTAGAACAAACAACTCTACAATACTCTATAACCTCGGATCAAACTCTAAGCGGGTTTGTCCTCTGGACCACATTGAATTTTTGTATTGGATTTAGACCGCGCTTCGAAGGTCCGATACCTCCTATCTTAGACCGTTAGAACCGCCCAGCTGGACTTGACAATCATCTCGAAAATCAAGTCAATCCGATAATCACAGAGTATTTCGTTGAACCCGGACTGAAGCGACCGCGAATAGGGATGAATTTGGAATTTCAAATTCAAATCTGGCACACGACTTGACGCGTCAGTATTAAGCGTTCTGACCGTCAGAATTCATCCAGATTACACTCTCGGATCAGGAAAAATTTCTATTTATTATCATGGGACTTTCAGCCCTGATCTATGTGCGGTGACCGCTGAACTGAAACTGGTCCGATACGTGCGATCTGCGAACCCTGCCAGACTGAAAACTTAATACGAGGTACATCTGGTACCCATGAGCTTAAGTCTGATCGCAATCGACCAGGGGACCACCAGAAATCAGTTTTTGGACCGAAACAGCCCCGAAATGGATAGGCAATAAGTAAACTTCGTCCCGGAGCCTATATTCGGCGTTTCCAAGCTTATAAAAGGGGTTGAAACCCTCATTCCTTCCTTGCATACGAAATTCACAAACCCTAGAAAAGAGAGAGAGAGTTTGAGAGAAAGGGAAGAGGAGATTTTCCCCGCATCCGAGCCACCGATTGCTGCTGCTTCAACACCTCTTCCCAATCACCTGGCTGGTGATTTCTCCCCTTTTTCAGGTATAAAATAACCCTAGAACTTGCTGATTTAGGGTTTACTCAGATTCATGGCATGTTAGCTAATGTATTCCATAAATCAGGTCCTCCTACTGCCGTAGACGAAGCGTACACGCTCCGTTCAAAATCCCGCGACCGTAAGAGACTAAGTGAGGATTTTAGACGCTTTGATTGACGGTTTACAACGCTTTCAATGTCGTTTAATAGTAGATTATCGACGGCATCGCCGTTTGACATGTACAACGTGCTCTCTGTTTCCTATTTCGTAAATTATCGAAGAATATGAGATTTAGGGCATTTTAGTCATATGTAGGAAGTACGGTCTACATGCATATTTTGCTGACGTGATTGACATGGTTTGTCGCCGTATTAGTGAGTTAGGAATGCTTGCATAATCAGTTTGGCGAAGAGATTCGCCAAGTTGCGCACTTTGGGTCGACATACTATATGTGGACTTAAGTGTGTAGTGTATGTGTCTGTATAAATGCTTGTATTAGTATGTATTGTATTGAATGATGTTATGTAGTAGTTTGAGATTGATTTCATGATTTAAAATGCTGACCTAAATGATTTCCTATATGTTGACCTTATGCATGATTGCATCACATGCATAGAAATGATGCCTTGAAGATTTGCCTAAGTTGAATATGCATGGAAAGTATGCCTTGAAGATTTGCCTTAGTTGAATGTTAAAACATGTGCTAACATGCTCACATGATGTGTTTCAATTCCAATACCGTGGTATATAGCGTAATGTAATTCAATAGATGTGTGGGACTTGACTTAGTCCAGGCAGTCGGTAACCGAACGAATTCGTGGCTGACTGGTCATGGCCACGAACGGCGCGTCGATGAATGTGATTCGTGTTGAGAGTTGGCGGCAGTGGTTAGGCCACGCGAAGTGTTTTACGCACTTCATGTCGTTCAATTCGAGATGCGATCGCGCTAGTCGAGCCCGTCAAGTAACCCGACTGGCCGATGTTTGTTCACCTTGTATGTATCATAACTGCTTGAACCTAGGGTACTGAACTTACCATTGTAAACCCTATTAACCGTGGTACCTTGATCCACGAAGACTCATGAGCCGGGCATGGTGGTATGGGACACCGTGGTCGAGCTGTCGGCCTACGCTGGGGCCACAAACCTCCCCGTAGTGACCAGTGAGCACCTAAACTCGTGAGCAGATTATGGTGGTATGGGACACTATATTCTAGCTGTCGGCCTACACTGATCAGGCGACGAGCCCTTTGTAGTGACCGCGAGCGTATTCTGAGTCCACGGGAGGCGACGACCCTTCCGTGCAGTAGAGTACAGTAGGCCTGTATTGATAAGGTGATGGGGGAGCGGTGCAACGAGTGCGAGCAACAGCCCTGGCAGCCCTTGCAGTGACCTACGAAATATACATCGTATGAGATTACTAGGAGTGACGACCCTAGACAGGATCTGTATTGGGATTGATACAAGGGAAGTACCTTAGTTTCCCAATCCTGCTGTTTGAATGGACTTAATAACAACTTGGAAATCATATCACCATAGCATTGCATGTGCCTGGAAGATGTGGAGCACTCTAGGGAGTGTGGCATGCCGCGGTCGTAAGATGTTGCCGCATGAGGGAGATCGTCGGTGAGGGCATACATCACGTCATGTCATCCTGCATTAACAACAGTATTAGGATTGTCTGATTTACTGCTTTACTATTATCGCGTGATTGAATTGTGAACATGCTAATCTCTGCTCTCTTATCCCACTGAGTTGATCACTCACTCCCACGTTACGGGATGGTGTTTCCGGACACCCACCAGTCCCTTTTGTGATTGCAGATGATGGCGCGGCCTGTGAGGCGGAGCTGGACTTGATGATGAGGAGGAGGATTCCTCCTTTATGCGTGTTCTGATTGACGGGATTGCAGGGAGGTTGATTAGATACTTTGACGTTTGTCATTTTATATTTTTAGTGCCCTCATGTATATTCATTTTGTTTACTTTTGAAGTATACATGTATGTGTATAACCTGGTAATGTATTCACACTCTGGAGACATACAACAGTTTATATACGTTATACATACTATTACAGTCTTCCGCTTGCAAATTTAACTGTCTCTGAAGTATGATATACTGTTCTGGCTTAATCTCACTCATGTTTAATACATTATCACAGACAACATTCAATCATACATATCCATGTTGCATAAATAACATTTTGGAACTCGGGAGTTGGGTTTTTTGCTCGACCCCCCGATTTTCGGGATGTTACACTGAGTTTGGGGCATGTTTGGCTGCAAGGTGGAGAAAGAAAGAGAAAGCTAGAGAGGGAGGAGGAGAAGAAATAAAAGGAAGAAGAAGATGAGAGGAAGAGCAAGTGTGCTCGTGCCGCTATGCCACACCAAGTCTCGGTCCAAGTCCATGAGTTTGGGCCGAGTCTAGACCGAGTCAAGCCGACTTGGTGACCATTTCCAGAAGTTCTCTTGCAAGAGGAGAAAACAGAGAGAAGCAATTAGGGTGGGAGACCGCTGCCTCTCTGCTACCGTGTCGAGTCGAATGGGCTCGACTAGCCAAGTTTAGACGGAATTCAGTCTAAGTTGAGTGAGTTGGGGCTAGGTCCGGACCCTTTCAGGGGAAGGAAGATGAGATAGTAGGATGAAGAAGGAAAGAAAAAGGAAGAAGATTGTGAGATGAAGGAAGATGGAAGAAGCAACGGGTATTCAACTCGCTAAGTCAACTCAGCCTAGTTAAATTAGAGAACTGTTGAGTCACACCACTTCAAGTCATTTTTGGTCTAGCAACTCAGGCCTCGATTGGGCTTAGTACAGAGAGTTGATAAAGGCAGCAACTAGGCTTGATCTGGCTCGAATTTAAACCAAGTTGTGTGGATTCCATGCTACCGAGTTAATTCAGTAGGAGTTGATTTCGGTTCAACTCAGTCCTCCTTGAGCATGGTTGAATCTAGCCAGAAATTCTGTTGGGCATTGTATTAGACTACAGATAAAGAAGGCAGAGAAAGGAAGAATGAGAGGTATTCCCTTATTATTTCATTTATGATAATATTTGTTGTTGTTGTTGCTATTATTATTATTATTATTATCATTATAATTGTTAGTATTATAAACTCTTACTGAAATATTGCTCTCAATTAATTTCATACTTATCTTTTATTTTAATTAGATTATTAATTTTATATTAATATTAAAAATTATTAGTATTTTAATTTTAAATTCTTAAATCATTATTACCATTATTGCACAAACTAGATTTCAAGTCCCTAAATTCTAGATAGCATGTCAAAATCCTAAATCTATCTATTAAAATACCTAGCTTTAACCACGACCATATAAATTAGGTATATTGTGAAACTAACCACACTAATTATGTTAATCATGTTAGATGTCGATCTTAGCTTGAACATCCAATCTTACCAACACTGAGGGATAATCTAACTCCAAGGTGAGGATCACCCTTTAAGCTTTTTTACATCTTGATAGTTAGCCTATTTTTTCATCTTCTTTCATCTGTCTTATTAATTAGTTAATATGGTTGTTTGCTTTTATTGAGTTCGAATTTTATAAATGATTGTTGAATTGAATTGAAAGTCAAATATTTGAACATGCTATGGACTTGAATATCCCTATTCAAATTTAAAATGAACATGTTAGATATGTGTGTGCTATATTATACATGATTTAATTTACCATTCATGATCGCTCGAAATGTTTTATGAGAACCTTGAACTAGTGGCCATCTGTTAAATGGGTTAAATTTATGTTATGGACTTACCATCTTGTGGACCATTTGTGCCTATGTGGTTTTTAGGGAATAGTCCCTTTTAATCACATCATTAGGTGGAAGATTTGACCATTGTGGCTTTTATGGAATACTTGCCCTTTTGTGGCTTTAATAGGTTATTTTATACCACTTTGCGATGATAAGTTCCACTTGTTGACTATGATTGGCAGTAGCTGAGTAGGTTACCTTAAAACATCTTATTTATTAGTCTAATGAGTCAGGGATGGTGGAATGAGATACCGTGCCTGGCCTATCGGCCTATGCTGGGTGAAAAACCCCCCATAGTGATCTTTGAGCTTTCTTAAAATGATTTTTTGAAATTAAAATAGTAATGGTTGGGCTAATCATACATTTTCATGGCATATGGTCTTTTTTGGGTGACTAGTTCTCCTTGGGCATGCCTTGAGTACTTTTCCGGGTGGCTAGACCTTCTTGGGCGATCTATATATTATCATGGTCTTTTTCGGGTGGTTAGTTCTCCATGTGCATAGCTTTTTATACTTTTTTGGGTGATTAGTCCTCCTTGGGCGATATATATATATTATTATAGTATTTTTCAAGTGGTTAGTTCTCTTTGGGTGTACCGATCTATATATCATAGTCTTTTTCGAGTGGCTGGTTCTCTTTGGGCGTACCTTTAAGTACTTTTCTAGGTGGCTAGTTCTCCTTGGGTGACTTTTTACCAGTTAGATGTGCATCTCCAGGTTTGTGAGCATGTGCATGCATCCATGCATTTATACAAGATTATCTTTGTGGAATTTATTTAATGAATGTGTATTTGATGAACCTTATCTGATTTCCATGATAATCATTGTGTAATACTTATTATATATTGTCTATGTAACTATGCTTAATTATCTTGATGATACGATAAATCTTGGGGGTTATACCTCATTACGATAGACATTGACGCTATCAAACCATACTCAGTGTGCAGGAGACATAAATGACGTGCATGCTAGCATTCATATAGAATAGGAGGAGCCAGATGATCTTGCGACTCTCTATTCCTGACTTCATTTGTATTTATTTTGTACTGTTATGTATTGTAAAAACTTAAGACATTGATTTGTATAAGTTTTTGGGTAATTACTTAAAATATTGGTTATGTATATTTGGACTCCTTCTTATACTTAATTTGCTTCTGTCCCGCTAGTTTATTAACTCTGATAAAAAGAAAAAAAATGTACATGGAATTTGGGATATTTAAAAGCTAACGCTCGGGTCTTTGGAAAATGAGTAGTGTACTCAGGTTCCGGGAACCGGAGTGTTACACGGATTGACCTAAAGATGGGTTTATATAGAATCACAAAAGATGCTTAAGGCCCTTTTCATGAAAAGAGATCTTCTTCCATGGTGTCTTTTCTTCAATGGTGGTGTCTTTCCAACAATTACATCCCTCCATTTCAAATTCAAAAGATGCTCCTTCACCAAGAGGCATCACCATTCACACCAATAATCACCAAAGTCACAACCATTCTTTTCTGAAAAATAAAATTCCTTTTCTTCTTATTTTGAAAAAACCCAACAAAACAGATTTTTTCATTGCTAACATGGGTTAAACAACTTCACAAAATCAACACTATCCAATAGGCAAATCACACCTTGTTTAGCTTTAATTGAAAAATGAGGCTGATTCAACTCTAAGGTGGACTATTCTAAAAAACTATATCTAAAATCCTCTAAAATCTCATTTATGGTGACAGGTTTGTGCAGCTCATCACTCTCCTCTTGAGACAATTTGTTAATGTTGTCAGTAAGGCCGAGGTCAAAGGTCAACACTTACAGTACCTCAGGAGCTGTTGTACTTTAAAAAGGGCCCAAGGTCCAGATGCAATAGCCCCAACTAAAGAGGAGACAGGTCGTGAATAGTATCTTTGATTTCATCTTAGTTTTCTGTGATATTACCATCCATGTATGTTCTTGATTTTTTAGATTTTGGATGTCTATACTTAATTGAGGCATAAAAATATTCGAACTTAGTATCTCATAAGTTCAACTTAAATTCTCTAGCTTTTTGCCTTAGTACGGAGAACTTCAGATTTTGAATTCTATCCTGCTTTACTTTTGCCACATTTTTCCTTCTCAATATTAGTAGTGGATGAGTTAGATTTGATCTTAATCTGAATGAATTCAAGATTGCTGTTTTTTTTTCCTGCCTAAGAAAATTGATCTAAAATTTTGAGCATACTAGCTAATCAGGATTTAAGAGCAATTTTTACTATTTTGAGCTTAGTAGCAATAATGAACATAAGTGTATCTACTAACTCATGTCTCTTAGGCCTTTGCTACTATTTGAAAAAAATCCATCCATCTTGTGTTGTAAAATAGATGTCTTTAATGTTGGTTCACCGAGATGCTCGACCAGTCGAGGGACTAACTCGACTAGTTAAAGGTCCCTTCGACTGGTCGAAGCAAGTTCGACTCGAAGTCCAGCAACTATGTATCTGAAATTCCTGAGGTCTTTGACCAGTCAAGGGAAAAGCTCAACTAATCGAAGGTTATGCAGATGGTGCGCGGATTCTGCACGGACTGCATAAATTTGAGGCGGTTTTAGAGAGGTGCATAAGTGAAGTTTTCTAAACTAAAAATAAGAGTTCATAGGGTCATTTTAAGGTATGTTAAGGCTTTCTAAAGGTATTTTAAGGGTTTATAGGGTTTTAAAGGGTGTAGCAAGGGTGAGATTTGAGGTTGTTCGAATTGGGTAAGTCCTTTCTCTTTGTAATTTATGCTTTCATAGTGGAAATCTGTTGTTTTATACTGTGGTTTTTTCTCGAAAGGGTTTTCCACGTTAAATCTTTGTGTTCTCTTGTGTTTGCTTGGTGTCATTGGATTGCTATCCTAGATCCATCTTTGTGTGATTCCGCAACACAAATCCCAACAAGTGGTATTAGAGCAATCGTTAGGGCATAGATTTGAATCTGAGAGATAAGCAATAATGGTAAACACTAGATATGATATTGAGAAGTACTCAAGGAAAATTAACTTTGAGTTATGGAAGATCAAGATGATCAGTTCCTTAATCAATCAAGGTGAAGACGGTGCTCTTGAGGACCAAAAGCCTACTATGACTGATGATGATTGGAATACTCTTGATAAGAAGTCCTTATCATTGATCTATTTATGTCTCATAGATGAGGTTCTTTACAATGCCATGACGGAGAAAAATATGGCTAAGTTATAGGCGAAGTTAGAGGATGTTTATGCGAAAAAATTCAGTGAAAATCACTTACACTTGAAGTGTTAGTGGTATAACTTCAAGATGGTAGAGGGTGGAGATCTAGAGGCTCACATTAGTAACTTTAATAAATTCATTTACAAATTGCTAGATATGGAGGAAGTGATGAAAGATGAGGAACAAATATGTATGTTGCCGAATTCTCTTCTGGCATCATATGAGTTATTCAAGGACACAATGTGCACCACGAATAAAACCTTAAGTGTTGACACTGTTATCTCAACCCTTCAAGGAAAGGCCATGAGAAAGCTAAATGACGATATGGGGACATCTACTGATGCACTGTTTACAAGGGATAAGAATTCTGAGTATGATATAGGATCTTTAGGGTCAAGATCTAGGTTCATGGCCAAAGGCAAAGGTAAGTTAAAGTGATGGAATAGTGGGATGGAAGGATGTAAGACCTGTATCGTAGTCCGTACCATTTTGTAGACTTCCGCGGTCTCACCGGTCGAATTCGCAACCTTCGACCCTTAACCGATATTCACGTGCGACCCTGATTCATATGCCGCGACTCGTGCGCCGAGGCGATACCCTGGTCAAGAGTTGTGGGCCGACGTTCGGTGCGAGGAGACGCCGCGCGTTGCGAAACCCAAGAGAATCTCTACGATGTGTCCCATCAATCACATCAATCCCATCAATCAATCATCCATCAATCCATCACATGTCAAGTACATGTCAAGTACACATCACTTTCACCCCTTTTTCCAAGTAAGCCACAAAAGTCTTCCATGCCCATACCTTTCTTACACAAAAGGCCACCAAAGTGAACAAAAGTTCTTACACCCATCACCACCACATCCATCACTCCATCACCCATCATTCCATCTCTCTCTACAACACTCTTTCTCTTTCTCATTTGCAAAAAAAAAATAAAAATCCAAGTAAACCCCTCATACAAATGAGCTCTCCCAAGCTTCCCAAAAACTCCAAGGTGGCCCACTTTCCTACCCCATCATCTCCCATCTCAACCCTTCATTCCTCATCTCATCCATTAAAGTTGAAGCTAAGGTGCCAAGGAACCCATAGGAGCAAGAAGATTGGACAGTGGGTGCATGATCGTAGTAGGTTTTTTTCTATTTTTGAGATGGGCCAAGTGAGGCCAACCGATCAATGGTTTGGATCTCATTTGGGACCCTAAGATGTGGCTGATAGCCCACTTGATCATCATGATCATTCTATGATGGGGTCATTCTCCATGGACCCCATCATGATGTTTATTTTATTGCAATAGCAAGGTCATCTAGACCGTTTATTTTCATGGAGAATGGATCTCCACCATCGATCCTTGGTTAGGAGGGCCCATATGCTATGATGTATGTTGTAAATCATGAAAGGGAGGGGCCATAATGCCGGGGACCCTCCATCAAGCGTGTCCAACCCTCTCTCTCTCTCTCTTTTTATTTCTTTTTATTTTATTTTATGTTATTTTATGTAATAGGGTAGTGTGGCCCACTTGAATGGACCCCACCTTGAGGTATTTATTTGGTCCAAGTGTTCCTCAAGTGGGGCCCACCTTACATGTTGTACCCACAACATTCATTTGTGGGGCCCACTTCAACAGGGCCTACCATAATGTAATTTTTTTAAGCTAGACCGTCCAGCGTCTAGGACGCTGGACGTCCCTATGTAAGGAAAAAAAAAAAAGAGAAAGAAGGAAGTTTGAAGTGGACCCTTCTATAGGCCCCACCTTGATGTATATATCCAATCCAAGCCATCCATCATCTTACCGGCCTCATTTTAGCCGTTGAGTAGAAGGATGGGCCTGATCTGAGCATCTGGTGGGCCATAAATCAGTAAATAGCGACCTCCACCATCTAAAGTTTTTCATAATTGTTCTACACGTTGAAAAATGTCCAACCTTGGGCTCATTGAGCTTGTTTTGAGCCACTGAACGTAATGGACGGAGTGGATTTATACGATGTGGACCCCACACCATAAAATCCTTGAACTAGCAGTTTTTCAAAAAAAAAAAAAAAACATAAGCAAGAGGCATTGCCTCTTCCTCTGCCATCGCACATCAGGCAGCAGGCACCGCCTGCAGCGCGTCGTGTGGGTAGACGACCGAGACCCACGGCCTCCAGCCGTGGGCCCCACCTTGATTTTTATATGCCATCTAAACCGTTCATGAGGTGGGTTCCCTCCTCAGGTTGGCCCCCTCCAAATTTCAATCGGATCCAAAGCTTAGGTGGCCCACAGCACAGGAAATAGTGGTGATTTAATGGCTGCCCTTGGAATTCTTTTTTGGCCCACAGAAGTTTCGAATCAAGTTAAAATTTGTTTTTCCTCTTCGTCCAGGTCCCTATGACCGTATGGACCGGTTGGATGGAAGACAAATATTATGGTGGGCCCCACATGGGACCCACAGTGATGTATTTTGTTTGCCTCCACTGTTTGCTGGACGGTGGAGCCCACCTAATGCATGTGGCTTCTTCACGCCACCCCCTGACTGCATGACAAATAAACATTTCAGTGGCCCCCCCTAGCCCACACATTGGATAGATGGAAAATAAACATTGCAGTGGGCCTTTGCCATTTTGGACGCCAAACAAACATTTCAGTGGGCCCTTGCCATTTTTGACAGCAAACAAACATTGCAGTGGGCCCTTTGCCATTTTAGATAGAAAATAAACATTTCAGTGGGACCCACCATGATGCGTGTGCAACATCCAAACCGTCCACCCACTTGGAAGGATCATTTCATGGCATGAGTTTAAGAATGAGGCAGGTTTATGATCAAGTGGACCATTTGTGTTTGGGTGTGACCCGTTTGACATATAAGGCCTATGGGTCGGTTTAGGCCCATTTGATTCATATAAGGTCCATGGGAGTAGGCCCATTTGATTTGTATAAGGCCTATGGGTTAGACCCATTTGATTTGTATAAGGCCTACGGGTTTAGGCCCATTTGATGCAATCTAAGGCCCACGGGTTATGACCCATTGTAATGCACATAAGGCCCATTGGTGTGGCCCATTTATGTGGCCCATTTGATGATTAGAAGGCTCATTGGTGTGGCCCATTTATGTGGCCCATTTGATGAATAGAAGGCCCATATGATATGGCCCATTTGATATATATGTAAGGCCCAATGAGATGAACCTAAGGTCCATTGCAATGTGTAATCCCAACACGGATTAAGTAGCGATGTTTACAAAGATCGTGCCTTGGGAGCAATGTTGGTTTGACATCCACATTGCGAGTGTAATGTTGGTTGGATGTCCACATTACGACTCTCCTTAGGGCCCATTGTTAGGCCCGTACTTATTATGTATAGGCCGTCCAGGTCCATCTGCATTGTAAATATAACATGTTTAGTACAGTTCCATGACTCATGATCATACGCATCATATGTATGCTTGACGTGAGAATTGTCTGATCATAGCATATGCTTTCAGGCAGGTTGTTTATGGGCTCCCGGTTAGGCGGTGTTGCCCTACATGATCGCACGATACGTGCAGAATTTGTTGCATGAATGGATAGCGTGATTTATGCATCTCACATTTGTGTGACATGGTTATTACGCCCTAGTGACATCGGGGCCGTAGCCTCCACAGGCGTATCGTGGTTGGCAGGATTGGATACCGAAAATCTTATTCTACATGGGGTGCTATAGATATCCCTGGGTGAAAGTCTCTAAACCCTTATGGTACCAAGAGGTTGCTCCAACGTCTAGACCGAGTGGGTCGATGAGCGTTGAGTGCCGATTACCAGACGGTGCGCTCTCCAATGTGTCGTGGTCGGTTGGAAGGGGGTGCGGCCTTATCCGCCCGAGAGTAAGGGGTAATGCTAGGCTGAGCCTGACCAGTTCGAGGAATGGGTCCGCTATCGATGAGTCGCGCCCGATATTGGTAGACGGATAGTGAGGTCTTTTTCACTTACCTTATTGTGCGATGAGGCGACGATCTGGTTTAGAGTGTACTAGACCCCAGTGATATCCCAGATTTGAGCAGTATTGATGTGTGGACATAGATGAGGATTTGTATGCTTGAGTTATATTTCACATCGCATGGCCTTGGGATGGTCGATATCATTCATGTCTTGCATCGCATAGCCTTGGTATGACTCATGATATTATGGATCCATCTGCATATTCCGCATTACTCTGATATTGCATGATCATATTACTACCTTGCGCACACACTTTCACCACCCTCTAAGCTTTCTATAAGCTTATGCACGATCGTTGCGTGCAGGTGACGTTGGGGCGCAGCAGCGCTGAGGCAGGAGCGTGTTGCAGATCGTTTTGAAGATTTTGAATTATCATCATTGTAATTCCCTTTATACTCATTGTACTTGTAAAGTTTTTGATCATAGTGGAAATGTAATGGAATTCTTGGTTGTTGTTTGTGGGTTATGCCTTTGGTTATGCTTATTACGAATCTAACTGACTTTGAAAATCCTCCTCGTAGGATCCCACGATCGGAACCTAGTGAATGGGCGCTAGGAGCTGAAATGGGGTTCTAAGGAGGCTGTCGGCACTCGATTCAGCGATCGAGAATTTTGTAAGCCCGGTTTCTGAGTTTGACGCGTGATAGAAGTTGGTATCAGAGCATAACTTGGGAATAACTGAGAACAGACCCTTAACATTATATGTCTGCTATGAGTGTAGAATGGCTAAGTTTCGAAGTTCGGATAGCTTAGCGACCTTCCGTTACAGACCCTTAACGTACGTACCTTCGAGAGTTTTGAAGTTGATAGGCGCCTTCTCTCTTTCATGTAGGACATGGCGCGTGGGAGAGTTACCCAATCGACTCCCGCACCACCACCTGAGGATCCCGCTCCACCACCTGCGGCTCCAGCATTACCACTTACGATGCCTGTTCCTGAGTATCTTGCTCCTCCACCAGAGATTCCTACTGCCCATCCTGAGTGTCCTGCTCCTCCACCAGAGACCGGTGCGGAGCCGACCGTATCCGTGAGTGCCTCTCAATTGCAGTAGATGTTACAGGCTATGCCAGCTACACTCCATGGGCAGGGCAGGCAGCCAGTTTTTTGCCAGCACAGGCAGAGTAGGATCATGCTAGTGCTCTCCTTCGTGAGTTTCGACAGCTCGATCCTCCGCGTTTCCAGGGTGAGCCAGACCCGACGGTAGCTGAGAGATGGCGCGCTGATGTGGAGAAGGTATTTGAGACTATGGGATGTATGATCGAGCGGCGAGTTCGATTAGCCGTATTTCTTCTCCATAGTGAGGCTGAGCACTGGTGGGCATCAGTTTCCCGAGCAGCGGGCGCCGACTTTGTCTGGACGTGGGAGGATTTTATGGATCGGTTTGACCGACAATACTTCCCTGATCACGTCCGACGACAGCGAGCGTTGGAGTTCGAGGCCCTGGTGTAGGGCAATATGACCGTGGCCCAGTACGCGGCTCGCTTCCTAGCACTGTCCAGATTTGCCCCTTACCTTGTTGATGATGAGGGAGGTCGTCTCAGTGGACCCCTCGAAGGTCGAGGCAGTGCGTCAGTGGGGCCAGCCCACGACTGTGACAGAGATCCGAAGTTTCCTTGGTTTAGCGGGCTATTACCGACATTTCATTAAGGGTTTTTCTCATATTGCAGCCCCGCTGACCAGGTTGACTTGGAAGGGCGTAGAGTTTATTTGGAGTGACGTCTGCGAGAGAGCATTTATGGAGTTGAAGGACCGCCTGACGTCCACTCTTGTCCTCACTCTTCCCTCTGGGAGTGATGGTTTTATTATATTCACCGATGCCTCGCATATTGATTTGGGTGTTGTCCTGATGCAGCACGGGAGAACAGTGGCCTTCGCGTCTCGTCAGCTCAAGGTCCATGAGCTGAACTATCCCACGCATGATCTGGAGTTGGCTGCAGTTGTCTTCGCACTGAAGCTGTGGAGGCACTATCTTTATGGGGTCAGGTTCGAGCTCTTCTCTGATCATAAGAGCTTGAAGTACCTCTTCTCGCAGTCTGAGTTGAATATGAGACAGAGGCGCTGGATGGAGCTCTTGAAAGACTATGATTTTGACCTTCAGTACCACCCGAAAAAGGCGAACGTGGTAGCAGATGCTCTCAGCCGTCAGCCACAAGGCCTAGTAGCGCATATGATGATGCAGGAGTGGCAGATGCTTGAGGATATAGCAGCGTATGATTTTGAGTTCGGCCTGCAGTCTTCTATTGTGTAGTTATCGAGCCTGTCGATTCAACCCTCTCTTGTCACTAGGGTGATCAAGGCTCAGCAGACTGATGCATCGTTGCAGATTTATATGGCTGAGGCGGCATCTGAGAGTCAAGCTGATTGGCAGATTGGTACAGATGGTGGACTTCGCTTCAGAGGCCTATTATGTGTCCCGGATATTTCAGGGTTACGCAGGGATCTTATGACCGAGGCACATCGATCACGATTTTCTATCCACTCGGGTTTGACGAAGATGTACCGTGACATGAGGCGACAGTATTTTTGGGCAGGGATGAAGCGCCAGATCACCAGTTTTGTCACCGAGTGTGACACGTGCCAGCGTGTCAAGGCCGATCATCAGAGACCTCCTGGTCTATTGCAGCCGTTGAGCGTCCCGATGTGGAAGTGGGAGCACGTGTCGATTGATTTCATTATGGGTTTGCCGAGGACTCAGCGCGGTTATGACGCCATATGGGTTGTTGTGGATTCTCTGATGAAGTCGGCACATTTTCTTGCGATGCGTACGACTTGGTCTATGGACCGGCTGGCGAGATTATTCATTGGGGAGATCGTGAGACTGCATGGCGTTCCGGTCTCGATCGTTTCTGATTGAGACTCGAGGTTCACGTCTCAATTTTGGAGGAGCTTCCAGCGAGCGATGATGACTGATTTACTGCTCAGCACCACGTACCATCCGCAAACCGATGGCCAGACCGAGAGGGTCAACCGAATCCTTGAGGATTGCTTCGGGCTTGCCCGATTGATTTCGGGGGTAGCTGGGATGAGTATCTGCGATTGGCTGAGTTCGCGTACAATAACAGCTATCAGGCGACCATCGTTATGGCTTCTTTTGAGGCACTATATGGCAGACCATGCAGATCACCGAGTTACTGGATCGAAGTTGGAGAGCCTCATCTTCTAGGTCCTGAGCTTGTGCAGGAGACGTTAGAGGCTATTGACATCATTAGGTAGAGGATGCGCATAACTCAGAGCCGACAGAAGATTTTTGCTGATTGTCGGCGTCGTCCCTTGGAGTTTGATGTAGGGGATCATGTGTATCTCAAGGTCTCGCCCATGAAGGGCGTAGTTCGACTTGGAGCGAAGGGCAAACTTGCCCCGAGATTCATAGGACCTTTTGAGATCACTGGGCACGTTGGCGCCGTGGCCTATCGGCTTACCTTGCCATCACAGTTGTCTGGCGTTCATGACGTCTTCCATGTCTTTATGTTGAGGAAGTGTGGATCAGACATTGTTCCCGTTATTGATTGGCAGCCGTTGGAGGTTCGTGAGGACGCTTCTTACATTGAGCAGCCAGTCCGTATCCTTGATCGGAAGGAGCAGGTCCTCAGAACCAAGGTCATTCCATTGGTAAAGATTCAGTGGGGTCACCATTCGGTAGAGGAGGCTTCTTGGGAGCGTGAGGTCGAGATTTGAGAGCGTTATCCTCATCTCTTTGATGGTTGATCATGTGATGTATTTTGTATGCTATCTCTGGTTTTATGTAGTGATGTTATGTCTCTTCTTCTTCATGAGTTGTGCCTAGTTGAGATGATTGTGTAAATTTTGATGACAAAATTTTTATTAGGAGGGGAGAGCTGTAAGACCCGTATCTTAGTCCGTACCATTCCTTAGACTTCTGCGATCTTACAGGTCGAATTCGCAACCTTCGACCCTTAACCGATATTCACGCGTGACCCTGATTCATATGCCGTCAACCCGAGTCGACTCTACCTAAGACCAATACCCTAGCGACTGCGCCGTCGCCGTGGTTCCAATGCCGCAACTCACGTGTCGAGGCGATACCCTGGTCAAGAGTTGTGGGCCGACGTTCGGTGTGAGGAAATGCCGCGCGTTGCGAAATCCAAGATAATCTCTACGATGTGTCACATCAATCACATCAATCCCATTAATCAATCATCCATCAATCCATCACATGTCAAGTACATGTCAAGTACACATCACTTTCACCCCTTTTTCCAAGCAAGCCATAAAAGTCTTCCATGCCCATACCTTTCTTACACAAAAGGCCACCAAAGTGAACAAAAGTTCTTACACCCATCACCACCACATCCATCACTCCATCACCCATCATTCCATCTCTCTCTACAACACTCTCTCTCTTTCTCATTTGCAAAAAAAAAAGTCTAAGCAAACCCCTCATACGTATGAGCTCTCCCAAGCTTCCCAAAAACTCCAAGGTGTCCCACTTTCCTACCCCATCATCTCCCATCTCAACCCTCCATTCCTCATCTCATCCATTGAAGTTGAAGCTAAGGTGCCAAGGAACCCATAGGAGTAAGAAGATTGGACGGTGGGTGCATGATCATAGTAGTTTTTTTTCTATTTTTGAGATGGGCCAAGTGAGGCCAACCGATCAATGGTTTGGATCTCATTTGGGATCCTAAGATGTGGCCGATGGCCCACTTGATCATCATGATCATTCCATGATGGGGCCATTCTCCATGGACCCCATCATGATGTTTATTTCATTGCAATAGCAAGGTCATCTAGACCGTTTATTTTCGTGGAGAATGGATCTCCACCATCGATCCTTGGTTAGGAGGGCCCATATGCTATGATGTATGTTGTAGATCATGAAAGGGAGGGCCCATAGTGCCGGGGACCCTCCATCAAGCGTGTCTAACCCTCTCTCTCTCTCTCTCTCTCTCTCTCTCTTTCTTTTTATTTTATTTTATGTTATTTTATGTAATAGGGTAGTGTGGCCCACTTGAATGGACCCCACCTTGAGGTATTTATTTGGTCCAAGTGTTCCTCAAGTGGGGCCCACCTTACATATTGTACCCACAACATTCATCTGTGGTGGCCCACTTCAACAAGGCCCACCATAATGTAATTTTTTTAAGCTAGACCGTCCAGCGTCTGGGACGCTGGACGTCCCTGTGTAAGGAAAAAAAAAAGAGAGAAAGAAGGAAGTTTGAAGTGGACCCTTCTGTAGGCCCCACCTTGATGTATATATCCAATCCAAGCCGTCCATCCTCTTACCGGCCTCATTTTAGCCGTTGAATAGAAGGATGGGCCTGATCTGAGCATCTGGTGGGCCATAATCAGTAAATAGCGACCTCCACCATCTAAAGTTTTCCATAATTGTTCTACACGCTGAAAAATGTCCAACCTTGGACTCATTGAGCTTGTTTTGAGCCACTGAACATAATGGACAGAGTGGATTTATACGATGTGGGCCCCACACCATAAAATCCTTGAACCAGCGGTTTTTTTTTAAAAAAATACATAAGAAAGAGGCATTGCCTCTGCCTTTGACAACGCACATTAGGCAGCAGGCGCTGCCTGCAGCGCTTCATGCGGGCGGACGACCGAGACCCACGACCTCCAGCCGTGGGCCCCACCTTAATTTTTATATGCCATCTAAACCGTTCATGAGGTGGGTCCCCTCCTCAGGTGGGCCCCCTCCAAATTTTAATCCGATCCAAAGCTTAGGTGGCCCACAACACAGAAAATAGTGGTGATTTAATGGCTGCCCTTGGAATTCTTTTTGGGCCCACAGAAGTTTCAAATCAAGTTAAAATTTGTTTTTCCTCTTCGTCCAGGTCCCTGTGACCGTATGGACCGGTTGGATGGAAGATAAATATTATGATGGGCCCCACATGGGACCCGCAATGATGTATTTTGTTTGCCTCCACCGTCCGCTGGACGGTGGAGCCCACCTAATGCATGTGGCTTCTTCATGCCACCCCCTGACTGCATGACACATAAACATTTCAGTGGCCCCCCCTTGGCCCACACATTGGACAGATGGCAAATAAACATTGCAGTGGGCCTTTGCCATTTTGGACGGCAAACAAACATTTCAGTGGGCCCTTGCCATTTTGACAGCAAACAAACATTACAGTGGGCCCTTTGCCATTTTAGATAGAAAATAAACATTTCAGTGGGACCCACCATGATGCGTGTGCAACATCCAAACCGTCCACCCACTTGGAAGGATCATTTCATGGCATGAGTTTAAGAATGAGGCAGGTTTATGATCAAGTGGACCATTTGTGTTTGGGTGTGACCCGTTTGACATATAAGGCCTATGGGTCGGTTTAGGCCCATTTGATGCAATCTAAGGCCCACGGGTTATAACCCATTGCAATGCACATGAGGCCCATTGGTGTGGCCCATTTGATGAATAGAAGGCCCATATGATATGGCCCATTTGATATATATGTAAGGCCCAATGAGATGAACCTAAGGTCCATTGCAAGGTGTAATCCCAACACGGATTAAGTAGCGATGTTTACAAAGATCGTGCCTTGGGAGCAATGTTGGTTTGATGTCCACATTACGAGTGTAATGTTGGTTGGATGTCCACATTACGACTCTCCTTAGGGCCCATTGTTAGGCCCGTACTTATTGTGTATAGGCCGTCTAGGTCCAGCTGCATTGTAAATATAACATGTTTAGTACAGTTCCATGACTCATGATTATACGCATCATATGTATGCTTGACGTGAGAATTGTCTGATCAAAGTATATGCCTTCGGGCAGGTTGTTTATGGGCTCCCGGTTAGGCAGTGTTGCCCTACATGAGCGCACGATACGCGCAGGATTTGTTGCATGACTGGATAGCATGATTCATGCATCTTTCATTTGTGTGACATGGTTATTACGCCCTAGCGACATCGGGGCCGTAGCCTCCATAGGCGTATCGTGGTTGGCAGGATTGGATACCGAAAATCTTGTTCTACATGGGGTGTTATAGATATCCCTTGGTGAAAGTCCCTAAACCCTTATGGTACCAAGAGGTTGCTCCAACGTCTAGACCGAGTGGGTAGATGAGCGTTGAGTGCCGATTACCAGACGGTTGCACTCTCCAATGTGTCGTGGTCGGTTGGAAGGGGGTGCGGCCTTACCCGCCCAAGAGTAGGGGCAATGCTAGGCTGAGTCTGACCAGCTCGAGGAATGGATCCGCTATCGACGAGTCGCGCCCGATATTGGCAGACGGATAGTGAGGTCTTTTTCACTTACCTTATTGTATGCGATGAGGCGGCGATCTGGTTTAGAGTGTACTAGACGCCGGTGATATCTCAGATTTGAGCAGTATTAATGTGTGGACATAGATGAGGATTTGTATGCTTGAGTTGCATTTCACATCGCATGGCCTTGGGATGGCCGATATCATTCATGTCTTGCATCGCATAGCCTTGGTATGACTCATGATATTATGGATCCATCTGCAAATCCGCATTACTCTGATATTACATGATCATATTACTACCTTGCGCACACACTTTCACTACCCTCTAAGCTTTCTATAAGCTTATGCACGATCGTTGCGTGCAGGTGACGTTGGGGCGCAACAGCGCTGAGGCAGGAGCGTGTTGCAGATCGTTTTGGAGATTTTGAATTATCATCATTGTATTTCCTTTTATGCTCATTGTACTTGTAAATTTTTTGATCATAGTGGAAATGTAATGGAATTCTTGGTTGTTGTTTGTGGGTTATACCTTTGGTTATACTTATTACGAATCTAACTGACGTTGAAAATCCTCCTCGTAGCATCCCAAGATTGGAACCTGGCGAATGGGCGCTAGGAGCCGAGAATGGGGTTCTAGGGAGGCTGTCGGCGCCGGATTCTGCGATCGGGAATTTTGTGAGCCCGGTTTTCGAGTTTGGGGCGTGACAAAGGACATATGAAGAAGGATTGTACAAATCCTAAATCTAAAAGAGAAGAATTTGAGACTTCGTACAGGGATGCCAACGCTGTCATGTCAAATGGATCGAGTAGATGTGATGGTGATGATTTGTTTGTGTCTACGATCAGACACTTTTATGATGATTATAAGGACGAGTTGATTCTAAACACATGGGCATCTTTTCAAATGACTCCTCATCGAAATTGGTTCACCAGTTACAGAGAGTGCGATGGTGGATAGGTGTTTATGGGCAATGACATTTCTTATAATGTTGTGGCTGTTGGTACAGTGCGCATTAAGATGTTTGATCAAGACAGAGCGTACCCTGACTGATGTGAGGCATGTTCCTGACATGAAGAAGAATCTGATTTCTATTGGTTACTTAAGGCAATGGGCTACAAGTACACAGGTATTGATGGTGCCGTTAAGGTATTTAAGGGGGTATGAATAATCATGAAAGCATAATGACTCGGTAACATGTACAAGTTGATCGAGAGAACTTCAAAAGGTGGAGCTACAATGGTGGTAGTAGATTCCACTTCTACACGTGTGTGGCATGTTGGTCATGACTACATGAGCAAGCATGACATGAAGGGTGAGACACACGGATAGAGATATGAAGAAGGTGAAGCAGCCACCCGTGAGAAGAATTGCACAGCATAATTGCAGGATATAGGCGAGGTACATGGACGACTCCAATATCACATATACTCTCATTACAGACGAGAGATTTGTCTACTATTTAAGTGGCTCTTGGTGAGCATGGTGCTGAGAAGTGGAAGGTGATTATGGACAATGTGATGAACCTATTATACCAGATCATCTCATGGGAGCTGGTGGAGCTTCCAGTAGGTCAGAAAGAGGTTGGATCCTGGTAGATCTTCAAGGGAATATAATATAGATATAGAGTAAGGTTGGTATCGAATGGTTATGCTTAGAGAGAAGGAATCAACTTCTCAGAGGTATTCGTGCCAATAGTATAGCAGGTGTCTATTAGATTCATATTAGCATTGGTTACCAATGCGATCTTGAGCTGGAAAGGATGGATGAGAAGACAACACTTCTACATAGGAAATTAGAAGAGCGGTTCTTCATGAAGCAACCAGAGCGGTTCAAAGTTAAAGAGGTTGAGGAAAAGAGTTTGCAGGAGGTCATGGTTTGACCTGTTATCTAGGCAGTGGTATAAAATTTGATTCCTTTATGGTGAGTCAAGAATTGTATGTTGATGACATGTAGATCACCAATTATGACATGTCTGAAATCAATGTACTAAAGACTCGGTTAAGTAGGACGTTCAGGATAAAGGATCGGGGGTAGTAAAGAAGGTTCTCGGCGATGATATTCATAGAGACCGGAAGAGCAGCAGGTTTTATTAATCACAAGTAGAATACCTTATATACACTAACAGAAATCTTACTTTTAACGATGAAAATTTTCGTCCCTAAAAGCCACTTTTTCGTAGCTAAAGGTTTTTAGTGACGAAAATTTTCATCGTTAAATTCGTTGTTAATACACCGCCCCTATAGAGTTTCAGCAGCGAAAAAAATTTAAATCGTTGCTAAATGGAAGGTTTTTAGCGACGAATGTTTCGTCGCTAAAAAAACTGTATACGACTTTTAGCAGCGAAAATTTTCACTGCAAAAAAAATCATTCCTCTTTTGTTGCTCTAAAAATCTATGGAAGACTTTCAGTAGCGAAAACTTTCGTCACTATAAAATTGTACAAGACTTTTAGCAGGGAAAATTTTCGCTGCAAAAAATAATTGTTCCACTTTTAGCAACGAAAATTTTCGTTTCTAAAAAATTTGTGTAAAAAATATTCATTCAACTTTTCACAATGACACTTTTCATCGCTAAAAAAATATTACAAGACTATTAGCAGCGAAAAGTTTTGCTGCTAAAAATATATTTTCTAGTTTTAGCAACGAACAATTTCGCAGCGAAAAATGCTTTACAAGACTTTTAGCAACGAAAATTTTGTCCCTATAATTTTTAGAAAACTTTTAGTAACGAAACATTTGGTAGCTAAAAATAGCTACAAAACTTTTAGCGGCGAAAAATTTCATCGCTAAAAGTCTTTTTTTTTTTTAAAATATCCAATACAAAATTTCATACAAAATACCTGATAGACACCTGTTGCAATGTATTTCATTATATTCATCCTGATATACCTGTTATATCTTCATATTCATATTCACATCCTGATATACACCTGTTATGTATCATATTTTTCTTGATATACATGTAAGACCCGTATCCTAATCCGTACTGTTCCGTTGCTTCCCGCGATCCTTCTCGTCAAATTTCGGCAATCCGCGACCTGTAGTCGACGTTGCGCATGACCGTAAGTCGTATCCTATACATTTGAGTGGGCTTAATCCAAGACTTGTATCATTGCGACCACATCGTCGCCGCGGTTCCAACGCTGCGACTCATGTACCGATCCGATACTTGACTAAGAGATGTGGGTCGGTGTTTATTTCGAGAAAATACCACGCGTTTACATTCTCAAGAGAATCTCTACAAAGTGTCCAATCAATCACCTCTCATGTCAAGTACAAAACAACCATGCTTTCTTTTTCCACAAGTCAAGCAACCACCAAAGTCAACTAACATATCACCTCACCCATCACTCACATCCATCAACCATCACCCCATCACTCACCTCACATCTCCTTACATCTCATCTCTCTCTCTCTCTCTCTCTCTCTCTCTCTCTCTCTCTCTCTCTCTCTCTCTCTCTCTCTTTTCTCACACCATTCCCAAGCAAGGAGAGAGCACTCCCACGTCCAAGCTCTTCCCATGTGAGAGAGGTGATTTCGGTGGCCCACTTTTCACTCCAAAACCCATCATCCTAGCCATTCATTTCCCATCTCCACCATCAAAGTGAAGCTCTAGGAGACCGACATCCCGACGGACCAAGAAGATCAAGTGGTGGGTGCCTCCATAGCCTAATTTTTCATGTTTTTAAGAAGGGCCAAGTGAGGCCAACCCATCAATGGTTTGGATCTCACTTGGGACCTTAAGATGTGGCCAATGGTCCATCTTGATCATCAAAATCATTCCATGATGAGGCCATTCTCCATTGACCCCATCATGATGTTTACTTTCCTTACATTAAAGAGGTCATCTAGACCGTCCATTTTTAGTGGAGTGGGATCTCCACCGTTGATCTTTTATTTAGATGGTCCCATATGCAACGGGACCCATTGATGTATGATTGGATGGTTGAAACGGAGGGCCCATAGTGCCGGGATCCCTCCATCACGCGTGTCCCACTCCTTTCTCTCTCTCTCTCCCTCTCATTTTTATTTATTTTCTTGTATGTTTATAAGGCCATGTGGCCCACTTGAATGAACCCCACCATAAAATATGTATTTTATCTAAGCTCGCCATGAGTGGGGCCCATCTTAGATGCATCATCCATTTTGTGGTGGCCCACCTACACAAAAAAAAAAGAAAAAAAGAAATGGAACATCCAGCGTCTGGACGCTGGACGTGGAAGGAAAACACAAATAGTGGCTTGATTTTTTTCAAGCCATTGGACTGCGTCACTTAAGCAGGCCCCACCTTGATGGATGTTTCTAATCCATGTCTTCCATCCTCTTTCCCGACTCATTTTAGGCGTTGAGCTAAAAAATGGTATCGATCCGATATTCAGGCGGGCCATAACATAGCAAACATTGTCTTTACCTTTAAAAATTGACTAGAGCCCACCTGGAGTCAAAAAAATACCGTATATTAGACTCGTTTGTTTCGTATTGAGCAATGAAATACAATGGATGGAGTGGATTTTCTTTGGGTGGGCCATACACATGAAAAACCCCAAAAATTTGGGTTTTCAAAAAAAAAAAAAAAAAGGGATTTGAGGCAGAGAGGCTGCTGCCTCTCTGGACGTCAGATGTCCCAGAGTGGACAGACGCCAGGGGCCCACGGCTCCTCATGTGGGCCCCACTTTGATGTTTGTTTGCCGATCCAACCCACCCATATGGTAGGTCCCTATCTTAAGTACGCCCCACCCAAAAATGGGCTTGATCCAGATCTCAGGTGGCCCACACCATAAGAAACAGTGTGAATTGAATTCTACCATTGAAACCTTTTTGGGGCTCACAGAAGTTGTGAATCAAGCTGAAATTTGTACTTTCTCTTCAACCAGGTCTGCGTGACCTTATCAACGGGTTAAATGGCGTGTAAACATTATGGTGGGCCCCACATGGGACCCACAGTGATCTATGTGCCTTGGTTCCACCGTTCGCCCGGATGGTGGAGCCCATTGCAATGCATGTGTTTCTCATACCGTCTAGCCACTTCTTGGCTGCTGGACAGTCAGTGGACCCCCACCCTTGATGTTGTATTATATCCAAACCGTCCATTCAATTGGTGGCCGTCTATGTGGACCCCACCATGATGCATATGTTGCATCCAAATCATCCATTCATTTTATAAACTCTTATTATGGCCTGAGTTAAAAATGAGTTAGATCTATAGTGCTAGTAGGGCCCACCTTGGTGTGTGTATAGGGCCCATGTTGGCCTGTTTGTAACCATTCGTTTAGTCCCACCTTGGTGCACATATAAGGCCTATGGGATTAAGCCCATTTGGCATGCATAAGGCCTATGGGATTAAGCCCATTTGGCATATATAAGGCCCATGGGTTTGAGCCCATTTGACATATGCAATGCCCATGGGATCCGACCCATTTATTCTATATAAGGCCCACGAGATTTAAGCCCATTTGATATATATTAAAGCCCATGGGATTAAGCCCATTTGATGTGCATGGGGCGCAAATGGAGTGGCCCATTTGATATGTTTAAAGCTCATGTGTGTTGGCCCATCTGATATATTTAAGGCCCTTGTTGTGAGGCCCACTTTGATGTATTTAAAGGCCCATGGATCATGGACCATTGCAATGTACACAAGGCTCATTGGTGAGGTCCATTAATGTAGCCCATTTGATGAATGTAAGGCCCATGTGATACGACCCATTTAATGTATCTAAGGCCATGGGTCGAGGCCCAACGGGATGTCCTTAGAGTCCATTACAATTGTGATTTTCCATGGTTCACGTAATGATATTTATGGTAGGCCGTTCCTTAGGAGCAATGATGGTTTGACGTCCACATTGTGTGTACAATGTTGGTTATGTGTCCGCATTGTAACTCTCTATAGGGCTCATTGATAAGCCCATACTCATTACTATTTATCACTTTATAATATGCTAGTATAATCCCATGACTCATGCCCATACGCATCATATGTATGCTTGATTTGAGTAGTGACTGATCATAGCATATGCCATTGGGCAGACCACCTATGGGACCCGTTATGAGATGGAGTGCCCCACATGATCGCGCAGTACGCGCTGGATTTCTGCATGATTTGACGGCATGATTCATGCATCTCGCATATGTGTGATTTGATCATTGCACGCCCTAGCGACATCAGGGTCGTGGCTCCACAAGTACATCGTGGATGGCCGTATTGGATATCGAAAATACTTGATTCTAGCACTGTGGGCACTTAGGATGTCCTTGGGTGAGAGTCTCAGAACCTTTTTGGTACCAGGAGATGCTCCAACGTCTAGACCGAGTGGATACACGAGCACCCGAGTGCCGAATACCAGTAGGCCGCGTCTCCCACTGTGTCGTAGTCGGTTGGAAGGGGGTGTGACCTTATCCGCCTGAGAGAGGGGGCTATAAGCTAGGCTGAGTTTGACCAGCTCGCAAATAAGTCCGCTATCGACGAGTCGGGTAGGTATTGGCAGACTACTGGTCAGGTGGATAGTGAGGTCTATTCCGCTTGCTTGACTGTGCATCTAGGGAGGTGGCAGTCACTGCGAAGTGTATTAGACCCCGGTGACATCTAAAGAAGAACTGTACTGATATGTGTACATGATGAGTACCGACTTGCTTAAATTGCATTTCGCATATGACATTCGGCTATGTAGGCCTTGCATTACATTGGTGTGACCGATGACATTCATATCTCACATCGCATGGCCTTGGTATGGCCGATAGCATTCATGCCTTGCACTATATAGCCTTGGTATGGTTGATTTTATTCATGGACTTACCGCATACTTCTGTATTACCTGATGTTGTACACTCGGCGTTTGCCCTACGCACACACTAACACCACCCTCTAAGCTTTTGTAAGCTTATGCACGATAGTTGCGTGCAGGTAGCGTTGGACAGCAGCAACGCTGAGACAGGAGCGTGTATCATGACCTTTTTGAGTTTTTGATCACCTTGTATTTCCCTTTTCGCATTGTACTTAAAATTTTTGATATAGTGGATATGTGGTGATGTTGTTTTGTGACTTGGTTATGATTGTGGTTATGCTCCATTACAAATAAAAAAATTCATTCAGAAAATCCTCCTTGTAGGATCCCAGGATCGGAATCTGGCATATGATTGTCAGGAGCCAAGAATGGGGCACTACGGAGGCTGTCGGTACCGGATTCGGCGATCGAGATTCCTATGAATCTGATTTTCGAATTTGGGGCGTGATAATACACCTGTTATATCATAATACACCTGTCAAATTTCATCATATTCAAGTTCAAATCCATCTAACCCAAACGAGTAAATCCATCCAAACACAATCTTATACACATCACATTCATTCACGCATAAATACATAGAAGTTTAACATCATAAATAAAAAAGAAAAAATCATAAAGATGAAAGCGAAGGTGGTGGGGCATCGGTGGGTAAGCGTGCAACGAAAGCCTGAAACATCTCCGTCATCCGTCGCTTATGCTCCACCCGTATCTCCTCCATCTTCATCTCCTGCTCCTCCCTCTGCCTCGCCAGCTGATCCTCCATCTTCCTCTCCTTCTCCTCCCTCTACCTCGCCAGTTCCTCCATCATCTTCCTCTCCTGCTCCTCCTTCTGCCTGTCCAGCTGATCTCTAATGTCATCGACGCTAACCCGTAGCTGCTGAACCTCTCTCTCTGAGGTATCAGCTCAGCGTACAGTGCTGTTGCCAACAACGAAGGATCGGCTGGAGGCAGCTCTAGCGGGTGTCATGAGCTTAGTACCATGGCCAAGCCCACACACATATCCAGAACGGGTGCCAAGCACCTGACTCAGGATCTCTGACTCACTCCGTTGAGTACCATCGGGAGTGGGCTGACTGTGTAAGGTGTCCATCTCCTCCTGTAATGAAAACATATGAATTTTCATAATAAATGACATTATTATAATTTAATGCAATTAAATTAAAAAATTTAAGGATTTTTACCCAAATCTTACTGGCTCTAGGATGTATCCAAGATCCACTCGCCTGCCGACAGTGAGTCCCTTTGTAGAAGTCTACTGGTCCGGGCTCCTGGCCAGTGACGGAATCTCGCTGTGCAATCGAAAGGAAAATAGAGTTAATATAAATACATGGAAAGAATATATATATTACCAGTAATTTCTTACCATGTCGTGACGAAGTCGTATAAATGACTTTGAACCAGCTACATGGTTCACTTCTTTCTCTTGTTGTCGAAATTTATTTTGCTCCTCTTCTGAACAAATTATACATAATGTATTGTTATTAATTACAAATTTAATTATTACGTTAAGATATCGTAAATATGTAGATATTACCTGAAAAGAAGCAGACGAAAACCTATCGCAGAGTATCCGCCAGTCCTCATGGGTCACATGAGGCGGTGCAGACTGTGCGGGCTCCTCGTGGCTCGCGGACCGCTTGTACTGCTGGTATAACTTACCGCGTTAAGCTTTGAACCGCTCCTTCATCATGTCGTCGACGACATAAGAGATGTGCGGAACACTCAAATCCAAGTGAAATTTATCCTGCAGTTTCATAAATAATAGATTAAGGCAATAAACTTATTAAAAAAAATAACTTAGTCGTAAATGAACTTTTATAAAATAAATTAGAATTCATAAGTTTAGGTTTAGGTTTAGGTTAAGGTTAAGGTCAAGGTTTAGGTTTAGGTTAAGGTTAAGGTTTAGGTTTAGGTTTAGGTTTAGGATAAGGTTTAGGTTAAGGTTATGGTTTAGGTTTAGGTTATAGGTTATAGCTATAGGGAGTTGAGAATAGGTTAAGGTTTTAGGTTTATGAAATCGAGTTCAGGTTCAGGTTTAGGTTTGGGTTTTCAAGTTTAGGTTTAGGTTTAGGTTAGGGAGTTGAGATTAGGATTTGGTGTAGGTTTAGGTTTAGGGATTTGAGAATAGGTTAAGGTTTAGGTTTAGGAAATCGGGTTCGGGTTCGGGATCAGGTTTAGGCTTGGGTTTTCAAGTTTAGGTTTAAGTTAGGGAGTTGAGATTAGGTGTAGGTTTTGGTTTAGGGATTTGAGAATAAATTTAGGTTTTAGGTTTAGGTTTAGGTCATAAGTTATAAGTGTAGGTTATACGTTTTGATTTAAGTTAGGTTATAGGTTAAAGTTTAGGGAATTGAGAATAGGTTAAGGTTTAGGTTTAGGAAGTCGGGTTCGGGTTTGGGATCACGTTTAGGTTTAGGTTTTCAAGTTTAGGTTTAGGTTTAGGCTACGGAGTTGAGCTTAGAATTTCGTGTAAGTTTAGGTTTAGGGATTTGAGAATAGGTTAAGGTTTCGGTTTAGGAAATCGGGTTCGGGTTCGGGATCGGATTTAGGCTTGGGTTTTCAAGTTTAGGTTTAGGTTTAGGTTTAGGTTAGGGAGTTGAGATTGGGGTTAGGTGTAGGTTTAGGTTTAGGGATTTGAGAATAGGTTAAGTTTTAGGTTTAGGAGATCGAGGTCGGGTTCGGGATCGGGTTTAGGCTTGGGTTTTCATGTTTAGGTTTAAGGTTAAGTAGTTGAGAATAGGACTAGGTGTAGGTTTAGGTTTAGGAATTTGAAAATACATTTAGGCTTTAGGTTTAGGTTTAGATTTTAAGTTTAGGTTAAGGTTATAGGTTTAGCTTAGGTTTAGGTTATAGCTTTAGGGAATTGAGAATAGGTTAAGGTTTAGGTTTAAGAAATCGGGTTCGGGTTCAAGATCGGGTTTAAGTTTAGGTTATAGGTTTTGGTTAAGGTTACAGGTTATAGGTTTACGTTTAGGTTAAGGTTAGGTTTAGGTTATAGGTTTTGGGATTTGGGAATAGTTTTAGGTTATAAGTATAGGTTTAGGTTAGGTTATAGGTTTTGGGATTTGAGAATGTGTTCGGGTTTAGGTTATAGGTTTTGGTTTTGGTTTAGGTTATAGGTTTTGGTTAAGGTTATAGGTTATAGGTTTAGGTTTTGGTTATAGGTTTTGGTTAAGGTTATAGGTTATAGGTTTAGGTTAAGGTTAGGTTTAGGTTATAGGATTTGGGATTTGGGAATAGTTTTAGGTTATAAGTATAGGTTTAGGTTAGGTTATAGGTTTTGGGATTTGATAATGGGTTTGGGTTTAGGTTGTAGGTTTTGGTTTTGGTTTAGGTTATAGGTTTAGGATAAGGTTTAGGTTTAGGTTATAGGTTTAGGGATTTGAGAATGGGTTCGGGTTTAGGTTATAGCTTTTGGTTTTGGTTTAGGTTATAAGTTTTGGGATTTGAGAATGGGTTTGGGTTTAGATTATAGGTTTTGGTTTTGGTTTAGGTTATAGGTTATAGGTTTAGGATAAGGTTTAGGTTTAGGTTTAGGTTATAGGTTTTAGGATTTGAGAATGGGTTCGGGTTTAGGTTATAAGTTTTGGTTTTGGTTTAGGTTATAGGTTTTGGGATTTAAGAATGGATTCGGATTTAGGTTATATGTCACACCCCAAAACCTGAAAATCGGATTCACAAGAATTCTGATCGCTGAATCCGGTGCCGACAGCCTCCATAGTACCCCATTCTCGGCTCCTAGCACAGCATACACCAGATTCTAATCCTGGGATCCTATAAGGAGGATTTTTCAACGTACATTTATCTTGTAATAAGCATAACCACAAGTTTATCCAAATCATAAAGGTAACATCATCATCACATATCCACTAGTATAATCACTTGAATACAATGTTGAAAGGAAAATACTTATATCAAAATCAGAGCTCCTGAAAATCGCTGCACGCTCCAAGCTTAACGCTGCTGTAACCTAACGCCATCTGCTCGCATCTATCATGCATAAGCTTACAAAAGCTTAGAGGGTGGTGTAAGTGTGTGTAAGGTAAGTGCCGAGTATACAATAGAATCCGTAAATCATACATCATCGAGATAAGCAGAAAAAATGATAAGGTCATGAATCATACGATATCAAAGTAAGCAAAAATATACTGGTAAGTCCACGAGTCACATAATATCAGAGTATGCAATGCAGATCATAATGAGCCAAATATTATATACTGAAGATGCGATGCAATATGCAGATCCTGTCAAGTCCTTCTAAGCCATATAAGTGCAGAAACGTAGTATTCCAAAGTGTCATATGCCATGGATGAAATGCAATATGTGATGCAAATGAAATGATTAAGCTAGGGTGAAGTCGGGATGATAGTACATAGTATCGTAGGCTACGGGGTCCATCACAAGGGAATTCTATCCAAACCATTCCTATACCTAAATTTGAATAGTCAAACACAATGTGATAAACTCCTAATCTCAGGTTAGTCGCGCGCCCCAACCGAAATCCTAGCCATTGCGAAGGTACATGTAACAAATAGTTGCGCACCACCAGCCCGAGTGGATAGTAAATGGATGAATGAATATGTAACTCCTACTCAGTAGCCTGTCAGCACAGTAGCCTGCCAACCACTGGTAGCTCGCCCAAATCTCAGCACCACCCACATCAGCGTCCGACCACATGCTCCCGTCGATATGTACAATTGTGATGGGGTGTCATAATATCATGTCAGTCCTCATATCAAGTCCACATATCAGCACGGTTCCTCTCTAAGAAATCACCGGGGTCTATTACACTCCACTCCGACTGCCTCCTCCCTAGCTACACAGCCCAGCGAGCGTAAGAGACCTCACAATGGGAGATACGGCCTCATGGTATGGGCACCGATGCTCATATTCCACTCAGTCTAGACGTTGGAGCATCTCCTGGTACCAAGGAGGTTCTGAGATTTTCACCTAAGGACATCCTATGTGCCCATAGTGCTAGAACTAAGCATTTTTAGTGTCCCATCTGGCCATCCACAATGTGCCTGCGGAGGCCATGACCCTGATGTCTCTAGGGCATAAAATGATCAACTCACATATATGCGAGATGCATGAGTCACACTAACCAGTCATGCAACAATCCTGCGCATATTACGCAAAATATGGGGCACTCCGTCTTATAAGGAGTCCCATAAATGGTCTGCCCAATGGTGTATGCTATGATCAAACATTTCTCATATCAGGCTTACATATGATGCGTATGGGCATGAATCATGGAGTTATACTAAGCATTTTATATGGTGATAAACTATCCTCACAACGAAGACGGGCCTTGATGGCCTACACAAAACAAGTATGGGCCTATCAATGGGCCCTAGGCAGAGTTATAATGTGGACATTTAACCAACATTATTCTTACAATGTGGATGTCAAACCAACATTGCTCCCAAGGCACAATCTGCCATAAACATCATTGCCTGCATTATAGTGAAATCACACATTACATCGGGTGCACATTCCTCACCTTAAGCCGCATGTACACCACATCAGGCCTAGCCATGCAGGCCACGAATACCTCAAGATGGGCCTCATCACATGGGTTGAAAATATATCAAATGGGTCACAACGTATGAGCCAGAAACACATCATAATGGGCCTTAACTCATGGGCCCTGATACATCATAATGGGCCTTAACCCATAGGCTCCAAATATATCACAATGGGCCTAACCCATAGGTCCTAATACATCACAATGGGCCTTAACCCATGGGTTCCTAATACATCACAATGGACCTTAACCCATGGGCCTTAGAATCCATCAAAATAGGCCTAATCACATGGGCCTTATATATATATCAAATGGGTCTTAACGGATGGCCACAAATGAATCGAGGTAGGCCTCATATATATACCAAGGTGATCTTCAATGGACGGCTACAAATAAATCAAGATGAGCCTCATATATATACCAAGGTGATCCACATCAATGGGCCGTACCAATGGGCCTTATGTTCAATGCAATGGGCCATAACCCATGGGGCTTTGAATACATCACAATGGGTCTTGTAACATGGGCCTTACATTCATATAAAAAATGGGCCTCAACACGGCCTCATATACATCAAGGTCAGCCTCAACAATGGCCCATAAATATAATGAGCTGGGCCTAATCACGTGAGCCTTATATATACTAAGTGGGCCTCAATGGATGGCCACAAATGATTCAAGATGGGCCTCATACATATACCAAGGTGAGCCACATCAATGGGCCGCACCATGGGCCTTATATTCATTGTAATGGGCCATAACTCATGGGCCATAGAGTACATCATAATGGCCTTGCTAAATGGCCGAAAGTATATCACAATGGGCCCTTACCAATGAGCTCTAAGAACATCATAATGGGCCTCAACCCACGGGCCTTAATAAATCACAATGGGTCTCACCCCATGGGCCCTAATACATCACAATGGGCCTCAACCCATGGACCCTAATACATCACAATGTGCTTCATCAAATGAACGGTATAGATATTCAATACATACATCATGGTGGGCCACATAAATGGATGGATGGATAAAACACATATATATCGTGGTGTGTTCCACCTCATGATGGACGGCATGAATGAAACACATACCATGGTGTGTTCCACCTGAACCTTAAATCTGACTCATTTTTACTCTCAAGCCCTAAAATGGGCTTTCAAAATGGTTGGACGGTGGGGATACAACACATGCATCATGGTGGGTCCCACTGTCCAAGCAATGGACAGTGTGAATAAACACATACATCATTAGGGGGGTCCCACCATCCAGTGGTATGGACGGTGGACAGAACACATACTTCATGGTGGTTTACACCGTCCATTGCCGTGGACGGTGTGTATAAAACACATACATCATTATGGGTCCCATGTGGGGCCCAACGTAACATTTGTTTCCATCCAATCTGTAGGTAAGGTCATATAGACCTGGATGAAGAGGAAAAACAAATCTCATTTTGATCCAAAACTTCTGTGGACCTCAAAAAGGGTTTCAAGAGTAGACATTCAATCCCATTGTTTCTAATGATGTGGGCCACTTGAGCGTTGGATGCATCTCATTTTTGGAGAGGGCCCACCTCAGGGGGTGGGCCACCTCATGGACGGGTTAGATGATAAATAAACATCAAGGTGGGGCCCACGGCTGGAGCCGTGGGTCGCTGCCTCACGCCCGCCGTCCGAGCGCAGGACGCTTGCGCATCCTCTCCTATCAGCAGCAGCAACAATGCTGCTGTTGTTGTGTTTTTTTTTAAAATAAAACTTAGTTTTCTCACGATTTTTCCTAAGTAGGGCCCGCATCCAGAAAATCCAACCCATTTATTGCATCCCTCAGCTCAAGACGGATCGTACAAGCCCCATATCCAATGTAATTCAGCGTGTAAGAAAAAACCTAGTGAATTTAAATGGTGACGATCATTGTTTGGTAAGGTATGGCCCACCAGAAGTTGGATCAGCTCCATTTTTCGGCTCAATGCCTAAAATGAGCTAGAGAAAGGGATAGACGGCTTGGATTAAAAAAAATATATCAAGGTGGGGCCTGCATGAGCGGCCCACTTCAAAACCCCTTTTTTTTGTCCTGACGTTAGTACACCCACTGTCAGCTCACACTTCACACTTCACTGTGTAGACGTCCAGCGTCCACGGACGTTGGACGACCTTGGATACCACACAAACTAAGGTGGGCCCCATCATCAGATGGGTTGTCTAGGTGGGCCACCTTGTGCACGGATGGTGTGGGTATAACACATATAAAGTGGGCCCCACATTCAATTAGCTTGGATAAACTACATGTTCCATGGTAGGGTCCATTCGGGTGGGCCACACGGCCACATCATCACAAGAAAAATGAAGGAGAGAGGGAGATAGAGAGAGAGACAAAGGGACACGTGTGATGGAGGGGAGGGACCCCGCCACTATGGGCCCTCCCCATGTACATATAACAAGATGGGTCCCACATATGTGGGCCCTTAAATCACAAAATCAATAAATAAAAGTACCCACCTTATGATCTTCTCGGTCCATTGGAATGCCGGTCTCCTTGTACTTCACTTTGATGGTGGAGATGAGAAATGAATGGCTAGGATAAGAGCTTTTGGGATGGGAAAGTGGGCCACACAACCCACTTCTCTCCCTTAGAAATGTTGGACGTCCACCACTCTCTTCCTTGGAATGTTGCTTGGAAAAATGTGAGAGAGAAAGAGAGTTGTAAGAGAGATGAGGGATGGGTGTGATGGGTAAAAAGGTGAGGTGAGTGATGGATGTGGTACTTGACATGTATGGTGGTGTAAGAGAGAGGGTGAGAAAGAGTTGACTTTGGAGAGAGAAAGCATCGGTTGCTTTTTCTTGACATGAGGTGATTGATGGGATAGATTTGACATGTTGTAGAGATTCTCTTGGGATTTGCAATGTGCGGTATTTTTCTTGAACTAAACACAGGTCTGCATCTCCTTAGCATGGTATCGGATCGGTGAGTGAGTCGCGACGTTGGAACCACGGTGACGGTGCGGTCGCAATGGTACAATTCTCGGATTAAACTGACTCAGATATATAGGATACGATTTAGGGTTGAGCCCAAACATCGATCATTGGTCGTAAGTTGCCGAAATTCGACCGGGAGAATCGCGGGAGTTGACGGAACAGTACGGACTAGGATACGGGTCTTACATTATAGGTTTTGGTTTTGGTTTAGATTATAGGTTTTGGTGAAGGTTATAGGTTATAGGTTTAGGTTTAGGTTAAGGTTAGGTTTAGGTTATAGGTTTTTGGATTTGTGAATAGTTTTAGGTTATAAGTATAGGTTTAGGTTAGGTTATATGTTAAGGTTTAGGGATATGTTATAGGTTTTGGGATTTGATAATGGGTTCGGGATTAGGAAATAGGTTTTGGTTTTGGTTTAGGTTATAGGTTTAGGATAAGGTTTAGGTTTAGGTTTAGGTTTAGGTTTAGGTTATAGGTTATAGGATTTGAGAATGAGTTCGGGTTTAGGTTATAAGTTTAGGTTTAGGTTTAGGGATTTGAGAATGGGTTCGGGTTTAGGTTATAGGTTTTGGTTTTGGTTAAGGTTATAGGTTATAGGTTATAGGTTTAGGTTTAGGTTAAGGTTAGGTTTAGGTTATAGGTTTTGGGATTTGGGAATAGTTTTAGGTCATAAGTATAGGTTTAGGTTAGGTTAGAGGTTTTGGGATTTGATAATGCGTTCGGGTTTATGTTATAGGTTTTGATTTTTGTTTAGGTTATAGGTTTTGGTTTAGGTTATAGGTTATAGGTTTAGGATAAGGTTTAGGTTTAGGTTTAGGTTATAGGTTTTGAGATTTGAGAATGGGTTCGGGTTTAGGTTATAGGTTTTGGTTTTGGTTTAGGTTATAGGTTTAGGGATTTGAGAATGGGTTCGGGTTTAGGTTATAGGTTTTGGTTTTGGTTAAGGTTATAGGTTAGAGGTTTAGGTTTTGGTTAAGGTTAGGTTTAGGTTATAGGTTTTGGGATTTGGGAAAAGTTTTAGGTTATAAGTATAGGTTTAGGTTAGGTTATAAGTTTTGGGATTTGATAATGGGTTCGGGTTTAGGTTATAAGTTTTGGTTTTGGTTTAAGTTATAGGTTTTAGTTTAGCTTATAGGTTATAGGTTTAGGATAAGGTTTAGGTTTAGGTTTAGGTTATAGGTTTTGGGATTTGAGAATGGGTTCGGGTTTAGGTTATAAGTTTTAGTTTTGGTTTAGGTTATAGGTTTTAGTTTAGCTTATAGGTTATAGGTTTAGGATAAGGTTTAGGTTTAGGTTTAGGTTATAGGTTTTGGGATTTGAGAATGGGTTCGGGTTTAGGTTATAGGTTTTGGTTTTGGTTTAAGTTATAGGTTTTGGAATTTAAGAATGGGTTCGGGTTTAGGTTATAGGTTTTGGTTTTGGTTTAGGTTATAGGTTTTGGGATTTGGGAATAGTTTTAAGTTATAAGTATAGGTTTAGGTTAGGTTATAGGTTTTGGGATTTGGGAATGGTTTTAGGTTATAAGTATAGGTTTAGGTTAGGTTATAGGTTTTGGGATTTGATAATGGGTTTGGGTTTAGGTTATAGGTTTTGGTTTTGGTTTAGTTTATAGGTTTTGGTTTTGGTTATAGGTTATAGGTTTAGGATAAGGTTTAGGTTTAGGTTATAGGTTTTAGCATTTGAAAATGGGTTTGGGTTTAGGTTATAGGTTTTGGTTTTAGTTTTGGTTATAGCTTTTGGGATTTGAGAATGGGTTCGAGTTTAGGTTATAGGTTTTGGGATTTGAGAATGGGTTTGGGTTTAGGTTATAGGTTTTGGTTTAGGTTTAGGATATAGGTTTTGGTTAAGGTTATAGGTTATAGATTTAGGTTATAGGTTTTGGGATTTGGGAATAGTTTTAGGTTATAAGTATTGGTTTAGGTTAGGTTATAGGTTTTGGGATTTGATAATGGGTTTGGGTTTAGGTTATAGGTTTTGGTTTTGGTTTAGTTTATAGGTTTTGGTTTAGGTTATAGGTTATAGGTTTAGGATAATGTTTAGGTTTAGGTTTAGGTTATAGGTTTTGGGATTTGAGAATGGGTTTGGGTTTAGGTTATAGGTTTTGGGATTTGAGAATGGGTTTGGGTTTAGGTTATAGGTTTTGGAATTTGAGAATGGGTTTAGGTTTAGGTTATAGGTTTTGGTTTTAGTTTTGGTTAAGGTTATAGGTTATAGGTTTAGGTTTATGTTATGGTTAGGTTTAGGATATAGGTATTTGGATTTGGGAATAGTTTTAGGTTATAAGTATAGGTTTAGGTTATGTTATAGGTTTTGGGATTAGTATTGGGTTCGGGTTTAGGTTATAGGTTTTGGTTTAGGTTTAGGTTTAGGTTATAGATTTTGGTTTAGGTTATAGGTTATAGGTTTAGGTTTAGGTTTAGGTTATAGGTTTTGTGATTTGAGAATGAGTTCGGGTTTAGGTTATAGGTTTTGGTTTTGGTTTTGGTTTAGGTTATTGGTTTTGGGATTTGAGAATGGGTTCGGGTTTAGGTTATAGGTTTTTATTTTGGTTTAGGTTATAGGTTTTGGTTAAGGTTATAGGTTATAGGTTTAGGTTTAGGTTAAGGTTAGGTTTTTGTTATAGGTTTTGGGATTTGGGAATAGTTTTAGGTTATAAGTATAGGTTTAGGTTAGGTTATAGGTTAAGGTTTAGGAATACGTTATAGGTTTTATGATTTGAAAATGGGTTCGGGTTTAGGTCATAGGTTTTGATAGTGGTTTAGGTTATAGGTTTTGGGATTTGAGAATGGGTTCGAGTTTAGGTTATAGGTTTTGGTTTTGGTTTAGGTTATATGTTATATGTTTAGGATAAGGTTTAGGTTTAAGTTTAGGTTATAGGTTTTGGGACTTGGGAATAATTTTAGGTTATAAGTATAGGTTTAGGTTAGGTTATACGTTTTGAGATTTGAGAATGGGTTCGGGTTTAGGTTATAGGTTTTAATTTTGGTTTAGGTTATAGGTTAAGGTTAGGTTTAGGTTGTAGGTTTTAGGATTTGAGAATGGGTTCAGGTTTAGGTTACAAGTTTTGGTTTTGGTTTAGGTTATACGTTTTGGGATTTGAGAATGGGTTCGGGTTTAGGTTACAGATTTTGGTTTTGATTTAGGTTATAGGTTTTTTTATTTGAGAATCGGTTCGGGTTTAGGTTAAGGGTGTGGTCCCTGCAAATGCAAATATAAACATGTCCTGTCCAAATGGCCAGGCCCTTCCAATATCATCCATAGGAAATGGACAAATTCATCATGGTCATAACAGCGTTTCCCACCTTTCAGGGACCCCCGCTCTTCCAGATAGCTCCGACGCACATCCGGGTCTACTCCATTAATTTCGATCAAATACATAAACATGGCTTGTCCAAATGGTCAGGCCCCTCCAATGCCGTTCATAAGAAATGGATAGCTTCATCATGTTCATAACAGCAGTTCCCCCCTTCTAGGGACCCCCGCTCATCCGGATAGCTCCGACGCACATCCGGGTCTGCTCCATCAATTTCGAGCTATATATATATATATAAATAAAAAATATAACATATAAATTTACTTGAAGGCATTGACGGATGAGCTACCGCACATCATCTGTCATGTCTGCCCAACGGGAGGTGATGGTGGGGATCATAGATCGGTATAAGACACCGACCTCCGACATAAACAATCTGGCATTGTTCCCAACAGGTCTAATACAGTCCTGTGGGAACTCTACCACCACCCTACCCTCACGTGTAAGTCACTGTAAAAGCAACCCAAGCGTGGGTCCATGTCCTCTTCGGCTGGTCGATGACACTGCTACAAAAGAAATTTGTAAGTATAAACATAAACCAAAGTCATTAAAAGAAATATTTATCTAGACTTACATGCAGTACCCGGTGTATGTGTGACTGAGGGATCTGAGGACTGCGATGCAACATGTGGCGGTGATGCTGGCTCCGTCCCATCACAAGTAGAAGGGGTAGATCCTGTGCGCGAACGACGTACTCTCCCACCTGGTGCCATCATTGAATATGTACGAGATACGAACTTACAAATTTAAACAATGTCAATACAAGTGAAATATACTAAAACATTATACAAGTAGTGTTCATGGTATAATACATTTATGTTTATGCTTAGAGAGATGATTAAAATATGATTAGACTGTTACACTATAATGCAAGAAAAATATATTAAAACTGTAAACTTTAATCTATAACCCTGTTAAATTCCATTACACATTGTCATTCTATATTAAATATACATATTCGAATTGAAAAATGATATGTAAATCATGTGTACATTTGATAATCATTCTCTGTATCACTATCACTTAGGACTATTTCTTCTTCCCCATCACTATTGATGATCAGTATTTCCTCTTCATCGTTTACAATGGATCCCTCAATGAAACTGCTATCATCTCTAACAATGTCACGTAATATTGAGGCATCAACATGATCAGGTGGCACATCATCTCTGTCCAGTTGGACCACATCAATATCAACACTTGAATCAGTCCCTGTATCCGTAGATGACACGTCTTCTTGATATGCTTGTTCAACCCTAGACGTGCCATTTCTCCCATCCTCACTATCGTCAACTTCTGGTTCGCGAACGTCAAATACGTTCCTGGACTTTATTTTCAGCACCACGTGCCAAGAGCCACCTAACTTGGTGTCAGCGAGGTAAAATACTTGTTCGGCTTCGTTGGCAAGGAAAAATGGGTCGTCCTTAAACCACTTTCGAGATAAATATATGCTCGTAAAGTAGTTATTAGTTTGTATTCCCAACTTCTTATTTCTAACATCCCACCAATCGCATCTAAATAAGTACCCCTGCTTTCTCATACAATAATTCAGCTCAATAATATCTGTCAAAATGCCATAAAAGTCAATTTCATCCTCCTCATTCGTTCCCTTCACAGCCACCCCACTATTTTGTGTGGTCCTATACTTATCACGTTCTTTGATGTGAAACTAAATCCCATTTACAATACAACCTGTATATCTCGATACACGTCTATCAGGGTCACATGCCAGCGCGTATAGTGCATCAGACGCATCCGCAGAGTTGCTTGTGCGGAACGTCTTCATCTATTATCATGTACAGAATGTAATTATTTAGGAATTTTCTTAGGTTCAAATAATGTGTAATACAAAAAAACCGAAGTGTGGAGAGATACAATGTGAAATCTTACACATTTTTTAAACCCTTGTGGAAACTGATCCTGATGCATTCGATTATAACTTGTGGAGAATTTGGACTTCATCTCGTCTATGTGTTCGCTACACATAAATGACATGCCATCAGCCAGAAACATTAAGGTTCTGAGTTTACAGAGAAAATAATAATCAGGTGGAAGACTTACTCTAAGTACGATTCTATTTCTTCACAATTATGCAACACATACCACCTTGCCTTTGCTAGATCCCCAATGTCCATATCTTGAAACGTCGGAGATCCTAAAGGACCAACGTTATGTACAAACACAGATATGAGTCCTTGTTCATGCTCCTGCCTTTTATCGGCATTCCGAACTTCTCGGTTGAATCTAGTCTCTATGCTACGAAGATACAAGGAGCAAAATGTAAGGTACTCATTATCAATGTACGCCTCAGCTATGGATCCCTCCAGGCGTGCCCTATTCCTCACAAATCATTTAAGTGTGTGAAGGTATCTGTACACAAAACTAATATGTTAAGAGCATGAAAACATGGATATATGTAGTTTACGGAATGAATAAAAATTTTAATAGGTTCTACCACCTTTCGATCGGATACATCCAACGATATTGTACTAGGCCTGTGAGCTTCACCTCGTGCAGTAAGTGAATCGCTAGGTATACCATGACATCAAAAAATACAGGTGGAAATATTCTTTCAAGTTTACAAAGGATTACGGTAATGTCCCTCTCTAGTCGTTTAATAACATCTACATTTAACGATTTCGAACACAATTCCTTAAAAAATATCCCCAACTCAATCAATGCCACACTGATATCCTTGCTCAGGAATCCACAAATCGCAATTGGCAGCAGGCGTTGTAGAAGGACATGACAATCATGACTTTTCAGCTCCATTACCTTACAGTCCGTAACGTTTACGCACCGAGATATGTTTGACGCATACCCATCGAGAAACTTCACCAATCTTAACCATTCCAATAAACGCTTTCTCTCTAGTTTTGTCAACGTGTGCAAGCTACTGGTATCGTATACGAATTTTCATGTGGTTGTAAGTGCAACTCTTTCCTTAAACCCATTTCTTATAGATCTAATCGAGCCTTGACATTGTTTTTTGTTTTCTTCTTTATATTCATTAATGTTCTGAAGACATTGTCATATATATTTTTCTCAATATGCATGACATCTAAGTTGTGTCACAATTTCAGATCACTCCAATAGGGCAACTCAAAAAAGATGCTCTTCTTCCTCCAGTTATAGTCCAATACTGTACGTTTCCTCTTCTTCAAGTGTGATGCCTTACCAAATGTAACTTCTCTAATGTTACTCAGTTGTTGTATCACATCTTCTCCAGATAGCTCTTTCGGGGGTGGTTTATGATCTTGTTTGCCATCAAAGATCATTATCTTCCTGCGCCAACTATGATCGCTCGGAAGGAAGCGACGATGACCCATATAATACATTTTTCTACCATGCTTCAATGATAATGAACAAGTCTCAATACCACATGTAGGACAAGCCAACTTTCCCTTCGTGATCCAACCAGACAAATTTCCATACGTGAGAAAGTCATTTATTGTCCATAAGACTGCTGCGTGCAATCGAAATGTCTGTCCTACAAATGTGTCATATGTTTCTACACCTTAACTCCACAACTCATTTAACTCATCTACTAACAGTCGCAAATACACATCAATGTCATTCTCAGGTGACCTGGGTCCAGGAATAAGCAATGACATCATGAAAAATGACTCCTTCATACACCACCAAGAGGTAAATTGTAGGGCATAAGTACCACTGGCCACATACTGTATGAGCTACTCATACTACCAAATGGATTAAAACCATCACTTGCAAGACCTAGTCAAACATTGCAAGAATCCTCTACAAACCAGTCATGTTGCTTGTCAAAATTTTGCCAGGCTTCAGAGTCTGCAAGGTGCCTCAGGGTACTATCATTATGAACGCATTTCTCCTTATGCCACCTTATATCTTCAGCCATCTTATGAGACATAAATAATCTTTGCAATCTGGGTTTCAATGGGAAGTACCTTAACACCTTTTGCAGGATTTTCTTATACCCAGCTTTATCATACTTCCACCTAGACTCTCCACAATTTTGACACTGTTCATCCTTATCATGCTCTTCCCTAAACAATAAACAATCATTTATACATGCATGGATTCAATCATGACCAAGGCCCAAGTCTCGCATCAAGGATTTTACCTCGTAATGAGACTTGGGCAATATCTCACCAGCCGGTAATGCTTCTTTCAGCAACTCAAGCAACATGTCAAACGATTTGTTACTCCAATAATTTATTATCTTCAAATAAAGTAACTTTGTAAGAAAATTCAACTTGAAAAAGTTCTCATACCCCGGATAAAGTGGACGTTGTGCATCCCTCAACAACCTACTAAACTTATCTGATTCGACATCACCCTTTGAAGGAATATCTTGGCTACTGCTTGTCACTGCAAAATCAGTATCTGTAATTGTTCCCCTAAACACATCACCTATGATATCTTGCATTTCGTCAACGTCTTCACCCTCGTCATCCGGCACAATTGGGTCTTCGTTGACTTTAGTGGCCTCAACTCTATGGGTCATATCTTCACCATGATGGACCCACCAAGTGTAACCTGGGTCAATCCCAACTATGAACAAATCATCCACTACTTTTTTTAAAGTCTTGTATATCAAGTTCATGTATTTTTGACATGGACACCTAATCTTATTCCCTGAATCTTCCTCATTTCGCGCAAATTCCATGAACTCCTGAATTTCTTGTTTATACTCTAGGCCAAACTTGTTCTTAGCTCGCATCCAACTCTTATCCATCTCTATAATGAAAAGACTAGAGTCATTCTACAAAGATAGCTTTAAGATTAGGCTATGTTATAGGTTTAGCTTATATGTTTAGGTTTAGGTTAAGGTTATGAGTTTAGGCTAAGGTTATAAGTTTACGTTTAGTTTATAGTTCTAGGTTTTTGGTATGGGAATAGGTTATAGGTTATGGGATAAGGTTTAGGTTATAGGTTATAGGTTAAGGTTTGGGTTCGGGATCAGGTTTAGGTTATAGGTTTAGGCTATAGGTTTAGGTTTTTAAGTTTAGGATTAGGTTTTTAAGTTTAGGTTTAGGTTTTGGTTAATGTTTATGTTTAGGTTATAAGTATAGGTTTAGGTTAAGGTTAAGGTTATAAGTTTAGGTTAATGTTATAAGTAGAGGTTTAAGTTATAAGTATAGGTTATAAGTTTAGTTTAAGGTTATAAGTATAGGTTTAGGTTATAGGTTTAGGTTATAATTTTTAGGTTTAGGTCATAGGTTTAGGTTTAGGTTATAGGTTTAGGTATATGTTTAGGGAATCAGGTTCGGTTTTGGGTTTAGGATCAGGTTTAGGTGTTCTCTTGTATTATCTACTATTGAACCTAGTATTATCTACTACATACTAGTAACATGCAACTTATATTGGGGCACCATACCATAAGCTACAAGAATTTCATGTCCCCCTAACCAAGGTATCCTCCATTGATAACATATATATATATATATATATATATATATATATATATATATATCATAAGTTGTTAATTTTCATTTACATTTACAAATACATTCATCATCCATCCACGAAAATTGAAACAAGTACTGTCAGTCTATGACGAACAGTTGAAAAGGAAAATCATGCATCTTATCTTACCCAAACATACACAGCGGGTCCCACCTTCCAGGGACCCTCGCTCAACATCCAAATAGTTCCGACGCACATCCGGGTCTGCTCCAATATTTTCTAAGATAATATAATAAAATCCTAAATTATTTACTCATCCAAGGTTGGATAGATTGTAATACTTTCATATTCCCATTTAAACGTCCACGTCGAAAATCCGGCAGCATCTCCTCATGCCTTTCCAGATAAGTTTATCTTATGTTACATTCTGATGCAAAATATCTAAAGCAATGTAAAGATATTTGGCATTAGATACGGAACAGAAGAAACATATCCAGAGAGAAATGAGGAGATGGACCGCGGATCAGGCATGAACATTGAAATAGATTATATGAAAGCATACTATCCATCTAACCTTGAACTGTCCAAAATGGGATAGTTTGAGCGATTTGTATGCCACCAAAAACACACCATATCTATGTATAGCCCCATAGAAATCCTCAAACGAGTAACTAATTATCTAACTTATAAAACTATAAATTACAAGTCACAACTATAAACTAACTAATCACAGTAATAATTTAAGACAAGAAAACGTAATATACAAGCTCATTAAGGTTTGCAAGGACAATTTTTGGACGAAAAATGTGACACTGGAGTATGAAATGTGGATGTAAATATGTAAATGTGACAATGGAGTATGAGACCTGGAAGATCAATAAGGAGATCTCAAATTTAGGGCATGATTCCCGCTGCACACCCACACACGCCGTTGTGGGATTTCACTGCCTATGGGTTTCGAACCCAAGACCTTGTGTTAAAACTCCTTAGAGTTTACCACTCAGTCAAGGACTGGAACCCCAATTTTAATTTTGTTACCCATTGACATTAGTTTAGATGATTTAATCAACTTATCTCAAGTCAATGAATGCATCTACATGACAAGCATCATATACTACTTCAATATCATATCATGTAGCTTTCCATTTCAATATTTCATGCCTTACTAAAATGAAATTAATGACCAACAATGAACACCAAAATCAACCATTGGATGGTCATGCAATTTAGAACAATGTGGTGGTTCCTACCAAGAACCAACCACCGACATTGTTGAAACACAAACATGCAGTCTGTAGTGGCCCAAAATAAGTTTGGAGTCAATCAAAAAATGACGAACTCTACGTTAAAAAAAAAGAAGAAAAAAAGAAGAAGGTTGGCTATGAATCTCATTATCCACATGTTATGCCAATTGGGGGTATCTAGACCAATAGTTTGTTGGGTCCAACCATGGATGGAGCATATTTTCAAATTTTAATTAATATCTCAGTTACTAATATCACTATCTCCTTGGTTTAAATGTAGAATGTTTATAAATTTATTCCCAACTTTCTAGTATATACATTTGAATTAATATACTTTGAAGGCCTAGTCCAACCACATCCATACACCAGTCCAAACTATGGTTAAAAGACTCGGCAACTCAACTTGATTTTTTCAGTATTGAATTGGATGGAGTCAATAGAGTTCAGGTCACTTTAGATGAATTACATGCTTTTGTGCCTGAACCAGGATCCAACACTTGTTGCAACCACCATGAACCATATGTTGGGTTATAAAATGATCTAAATTGTACATGTAATGCATGTAGAAGCCTTTGAAACTACCCGGCCTCTCGTGAGTTCCGTACAGTCTGGAGCTATGAGGTTACACTGTTATGTATGGGTTTTACACGAACTGTACATCCATTTTTTCAAATCATTTAGTTTCCATGTCATTTTGGCCTGTGAGCAAAAAAAAAAAAAAAAAAAAGGAGATACATTTAAAATTCAAATGTACCATAAAAATGAGGATTAAAAGTTTAGTGTTGAAAAACTTATGAAGAGCCATGTAAGTCATGAATGAAGCTGATATTTGTGTTTTTTCTTTGATCTTGGTGCATATGACTTTATGAACAAGTTGGATAAAAAGAAAGCATCAAGGTGGACCAAAGAAAGTTTCAAAGGTAGATATCATTAACACCGCTGCTCCTGTGATGTGGTTCAATTGGATGTGTCTCATTTTTAGGCTCATAATCTGAAATGATTTGGAAAATGGATGGATGGTGCAGATAAAACCCATGTTGTCTATCCGTTTGGAAAACTCAGTTTAGGGCATGATTCCAAAATTGAAGAAAATCCAAATCTTAGTGGAACATACAACAGGAAACCAGAGTATAAAAATCCATAAATTACTAAATCCCAAAATCCATAAATCGGTATTAAGAGAGAGAGAGAGGGAGAGAGAGGGAGAGAGAGAGAGAGATTAACTGTTGTTTTGAGGAGCTAGAGATCGTAGATGGTTTGCAGGATTTCCTCTCCTTTTTCTTCTTCTTCTTCTTCTTCTTTCGAGTCCTGGGATTTCAAAACCCTACCAAAAGAGAGAGAGAGAGAGAGAGAGAGAGAGAGAGAGAGAGAGAGAGGTGTTAGGAAATAAAGGACCGCGCACATTTGCTGGTGGGAGAGAGGTTGGAAAACCGGTGGCCGAGAGAGAGAGAGAGAGAGAGAGAGAGAGAGAGAGAGAGAGAGAGAGAGAGAAGGTTTGGGAGAGAGGCAGGTGCAGGATTTGGGTTTTGAGAGGGATTTTAGGATTGGGAGGGGGCGGGATTTGGTTTTGGAAGGGTTTCAGGAAGCGGATTGGGTACTAAGTAACTCAGTACGCTTATTGTACTGAGTAAACTCCATGGGGTCCACCTTGATTTACAGGTACCTTATCTACTCTGTCCATCCATTTTACCTGAATATTTTAGGGCTTGAACCAAAAAATGAAGTATATCCAAACCTCAATTGGACCACACCACAGGAAATAGTGTGAATTGAACATCTACCATTGAAAATTACTTGGGGCCCACAGAAGTTTCGAATCAAGCTTGTATTTGTGATTGCCCTTCATCCATGTTTTTGTGATCTTACGAACAGGTTGGATGAGAAATAAACATCACTGTGGACCCTATAAAGGTTTCAACAGTGGAAATCAATATTCCAACGATTTCCTGTGGTATGGTCCACTTGATCTTTGTCTATGAGTAAATTTTTCTCTCAACCCCTAAGTAAGATGGAAAAATGGATGAACGGCATGGATAGACTAGATACATTCACAGTGGGCACAAATGTATTGTATCAACGCTGTCCATTCATTTGGAGAGATTATTTTATGGGATGATCAAAAGAACGAGTCAGATCCAAATCTCAAGTGGCCCCACCACCAAAAATGATGGGGACAGTGACACCCACCATTGAGACATTATAAGGGCCACTATCATGTTTATTTGAGAACTAACCTGTTAATAAGTTAAAAGAAAAGACATGGATGAAGAGAAAAATCACATATCAGCTTGATCCAAGACTTCTGTAGCTTTTTGAGATTTTTTTTTAGTAGGCGTTCAATCTCAACATTTTTATTTTTTATTTCTTTGTGGTGGGTCAACTTGAGATTTTGATCTGCCTCGTTCTTTGACCCTTGCCCTAGAATGATCTGTATAGATGAATTTATGGTGTGGATACAACACTTACATCATGGTGGGGCATTTATAACTTGTTGATGTCCCTTCATTAGCAAACCTATTCTCATTTAATAATATCGTCTTCACCTCCATCGCCACTCTCTAACCAGTGTGTGATGCTGCCACGGGTCTTGGCCTCATGCTGAGTGGTAATAGGGGGCTTGAGAAGTGATATTCTGACATAAATGCTTAGAATATTGTTATGATGCGAATGAGTGGAACAATGTACAACTTAGTAGTGGGAGTGAAGGATAGGAGATGCAATCCGACAGGACTTGTTTACCTGACGAGGGATGGTAAATAACTGGAATATTCCAGTTAATCCGAATTTTTGATGGGTGGCATTTGTGAGACCAGTTGATTTGAGCATTTTGGATGATCCAATCTTCGATTCAGAAAATAACTGGACATATTCCCCATCATAGATGGATCATACTCAATTTCTCAACTAGTTGATTTGAGCATTTTGGATGATCCAATCTTCGATTTGGACTTTCCATTCATTCCATACAATAATGGGCAATGCTCTTGAAAAAATCACAATGATTGGATAATGCGATGAAATGCCAAATATATCAGGAAATGATTAACAAAATAGCTAGTAGAAATTTACAAGTTAAATGAACTAAGTGTAAAAAAATAATATTTATTAATTTTCGTAGCTACATGTGGATACTTCAAAACCATTTTCATTTATATGATTGAAATAAGGAAATACCAACATTACCCACGAAGATCCCAATCTCCTCTTTCCTTCGCACACATCTCGAATAGACAGAGGAACATTTCCATTAGTGGGCCACATTGAATTATGGTCACACAAATATGGTTTTGGGACAACACAACCATTAGCTTGATCCAAAACTGTTGTGTGCCCCCCCTGAGAAACAGTGTTGATGGAACATCCACCGTTGTGTGCTTTGAGAAACAGTGTTAATGGAACATCCACCAAGATTCGGGATGTCCTTTAACGTCCTAAAATATCTCACTTAAGATCTTTAGTTGATAATATCGGATCCTGACGATCTTGAGAACCACTCATCTCGTAGACATCCCAGATTACAACTAAGATATCAGGCGAGAGTCCTCCTGAAATTGTATTCTGGTTCTCCTATAAATATAGAGGTACCTCCACTATCCAATGTATGTTCATTGAGAAACCCTAACCTACTTGATTGATATCTCTTTTATGGAGATCCTACCCTACTCTATAAGAACTCGATATTGACTTAGCCATCGGAGAGTCCCCTGTATTGGCCAGGGCCTCCTATGTTCTTCTTTCTACTTGTGCAGGTCCAGGAAAGGTCCATACAAAGGGTCTACTGGAAAACTGCATCAACACATTTCATGTACTCCCATCCAAACACAACTAGTAAGTCATTTATTTTCAATTCATTTACCTCCATTTTCCTTTTCCATTTAATTTCATTTATAGGCTACTGTACGTGCCCTATATTTGATTTGCAGCCAAGTATTTTTATCTTTTCAATTTTTTGATGCAAGTAGACTCCTCGAACTTCTTCTCTGTGTGGAGCCATTAAGGAGCATAGAAGTAGGTATACTATGTAACTAATTAGTTGTTGCAGGGCCATTGTAATGGCATTGTAAAATCCATATCACACATGTTTGTTGGTTAATGTTATGATGTGAGAAGAAAAATCTTGAGTAGGCTATAGCTTCAGTTATAGTCCAATCACCTATCATTGTGACCAATTACATACATCTGGACGGGCCCCATGGCAAGGGCCATCACTACCCAATCCGAGTCCCAGATCAAGCATATGTTTGTATTTAATCTATGTTAATGTTTGTGGTTAATGTAAGGGCCATAAAAGTTTTGGATTGAGATGATTTTTGTTTTTCCCCTTCATCTAGGTGTGTATGAGCTAATAAACAGATTGGATGCCAAATAAATAGTATAGTGGGTCTTATGAGGATTTTAATGATGGACATCCAATCAGTATTATTTTCATGTGGTGCCGTCCACTTGATATTTATATACCTCTCATTTTTGGGCCCCACCAAGATGTATGTTTTATATCCAAACCTTCCATCCATCTGGAGAGATCATTTTAGGGCAATATCCATATTTAAATCCAGAGCTCTAATGGGCCATAAAAAACAGTGCGGACAGTGACACCCACCATTAAAAACTTGTAAAGGTCACAAAAGTTTTAGATCAAGCTGATATTTGTGTTTTACCTTATTTCATGTCTTTTTTAACTTTTGAACAGGTTGGATTTCAAATAAAAATTATGGTGGGCCTTAGGATACTTTCAATGGTGGGAATCACTCTCGCCCGTGTTTTCTATGGTGAGGTCGACTACATGTTTTTATCTACCTCATTCTTTGGGTCATGCCCTAATATAATATCTCAAAATGGATGGATGGCGTAGATACAACACATACATCATAGTGGGGCCCACACAACTTGGTGACATCGTTGCAGTAGCCACTGACCCCCGTCCATGAGAGAAACTGCCCTAATCAGCGGCAGTCTCTCTCTCTCTCTCTCTCTCTCTCTCTCTCTCTCTCTCTCTCGCACCCTCTCCCTCCTCTCGCTCTCTATCTCTCTCTTCCTCTCTCTTTGTCTCTCTCGCCTCCTGTCCCTCCTCTCTCCAAACTATCTCTCTCTTTCTCTCTCTCTATCTCTCTTACCAAACGGGAGCGGATGAGGTGCGGACCGTTGCCAGACGCCCTACCCACACACTCCCTCTCTCTCTCTCTCTGTGAAGCTCGGTTGAAGGTCATTCATGACAGTGAGGTATCTCTCTCTCTCTCTCTTAATCTCTCTCAATATTAATGCCCATTTAGGAAATTGGGAGTTAGTAGTTTGTAGAATCTTGATTTGAATGTGGACCCCAAATTTGGTTTTTCTAATTTTACAAATTGGGGATTTAGAGATTTTAAGGATTTTGGGGATTTGAGGACTTTTGAAATTGGGGATTTTCTGATTTAAAAAAACCCACAAAACCCAATTGATAGGAGAAAGGCTAAGATGGTGATGGTGGTGGTGGGTGTCTGATATCTATATCGAAAATGCTTGCATGTTGTTTGTGGTTTTTAAGTTTCAGTGCTGATGTTAGGTAGAATTGTAGGGAATCCTGTGTAATCCGGCATGAAAGGAAAATATGTCTTTTAGCATTAGAAATTATGATATAATTATATGAAGAAAGACTTCCAGATTTCATTATTTAGGTGGATTGACAAAGGATTCTCTGATTTCCTATTTGAGGAATGTTACCATGACAATGTGGTTTATAATGAACTCCATGAAGCACAAACCAAAGCATCTCTACTATAAAATTGGTTCCCTTCTCCATCATGCCCAAAGGCATTGGATGAAAGGGGGTAGTCGATCCCGAAACTCGATTTGTTTCAAGTGTGGGAAGGTTGGAAACTTGAAGAAAGATTGCACCAACTAGACAAATATAGACTTTCACATACATCCCCATAAGTAAAAAGTGGGCCACCTATGAAAATCACCTGTGGCAAATCAGGTTGGTCCCCTCAATGGATGGGCTGCATCGTTGAAATCAATCGAAAGCCAATGGTCCTACTCAATGCAGGTGTGTTACTCACCTAGTGAGTCAATGGACCAAATTTTGATGACATGAAATGATCATTATGCGACTCATATTTGATGACATGAAATGATCATGGTGCGACCCAAATGACATAACCTCCCTCTCTCTCTCTCTGGCTACTCTCTCTTCCTCAAGCGCTCTCTCCCTCCTCTCCCTCTTCTCTCTCGCTGACTCTCTCTTCCTCTCTCTCGATCTCTCCTCCTTGTCCCCTCTCTGTTTCTCTTGCATCCTCTGCCTCATCTGTCTCTCTGTATCTCTCTTCCTCTCTCTCACAGACCGTTGTCGGATGCCCTAGCCATGCACGCCCAGACTTTCTCTCTCTCTCTCTCTCTCTCTCTCTCTGAAGCTCGGTTGACCATGAGGCAAATTCTCACTCCATTATGAATTTCCTTGCGCTCTTGTACTTTTTTTTTTACATTATTAGATAGGATGAAGTGTTGCATCAGTAAACATACAGTTTGAAGGGATTCATTTGATATGCTTTCGACAGTTATTCACATCCATGCATATGTATGATTATGTGAAAGCACAATTTGAAACAATTCATTCCATACGCTTACAGGGTGTTAAAATTCATGCATGTGTATACGTGTAGCCAAGCATTTATGTTTCTCAATTGAAACCATCTAGATAAATAAGGCCCATTATAAGTTAGCGACAACTTGAAAATCATACCAACTGAATGATCCTAGGTGTCAAACTGTGGAAATCAAAAGGAATGGTAAATGAAAAAGAATAAGTGGTCTAAATTAGACAAACAAATGTCCAATATTCATGAGTATCTGAAGAGATGGTGAGTATCTGCCATCCAAAATGAGGATTGTTATGGTAAGGAGAGGGTTGCCTAACATAGTAGGCGAGAAGCAAAGGGGGCACCGTGATGTTTGTGAGAAATGAACAGATTGGGTTAAGACATGGATTAAAAAATGATGCCTTATTTGTTTTTTTCCTTATGTTGTTTCTTTATGACCTGTATGAATGTAGTTTGATGGTTGTTATAGTCTGTGTGGCTGTTTGGCTAGGGGTAGATCTTCTTTATGGGTTTTTCTTTCCCTATGTGTTAGTTCAGGATCACCATCATGGGCCCACATGTACAGATGATCCAAAGATTGGAACCGTTCATCATATGTGTAACTACCATATATGAGCTAATAGTGTAATGACAACACCCCAAGAGTGACCCTGACATTTGATTTTGTCGAGTTAATGTGATCCATTGAAATTTAGCTTCACCAATCTCACATACGTATGTCTTAGCATGTGTGTCCATATATAGTCAGGACATGTTCTTGTATAGATGGTAGTACACAACTACACATTATCCATAAATACATAATCCACAAATACTACACAAGGGATATATATATATATATATATATATATATATATATATATATATATATATATATATATATATATATATATATATATATCTTACTACATATAGATTGTCACACCATTTTAATCCTTGATTTTCAATGACATGTGGGGTCCATGGTCCAATAATCCAAACCCATGCTTATTTGTCCCAACAGTAGATGGACTACGCTCAAGAATCTCCTCGATAGGACAATCCTAACCTATCAATTTCTGGCTTCTATATAAAAGGTTACGTTGTCTTCTCTCACTCATGTACTATTTCATGTTATAAAATTTCCAAATAAATTGTACGAGGTTTATAGTAATCTTGAAGATTAGAAAATTTCCAAGTACGTGCATTTTAGTCTGAGTTATTTCTCTAATGACGATAGCCTTGGGAGGGTTGATACGAGGGATGGGTTGATTGCAAGAGTCCGATTAAAACTATATTGGGTTATCTTGCTAGTCCTGAAATGAATATGTCCGACAAGATAACCCAATATAGTTTTAATCAGGCCTCTTTTAATTAACTCATCCCTCGTATCAACCCTCCCAAGGCTATCATGATTAGAGAAATAACTCAGACTGAAATGCACATACTCGAAAATTTTCTTCACTCTAAATACAATTTACTTGAAATTTTCATCAGCTGTAGGTCATATGGTATAAAGAGCTTGTCCGTGTCTACTAACTGAACATAAAACACAAACTCAATGGCAATTTTTCATCCTATGAATCTTGTGTATATGCAGAAAAGCAACAGAAGTGGTTAATGCTTTTAATCATTCAATGTCCAACTACTATCCATTGTAGGGACTGCCTGATGAATAGTCTTCAAGATTGGTTTTCATCCATAAAAAAAATAGATGCCTACCTTGTTTTTAAATGTATTTGCTCGAAATTGATAGAGTAGACCCGGATGTGCATCGGAGCTATCCGGATGTTGAGCAGGGGTCCCTAGAAGGTGAAAACCGCTGTTATGACCATGATGAAGCTATCCATTTCCTATGGAGAGCATTGGAGGGGCTTGACCATTTGGACAGGCTGTGTTTATGTATTTGCTCGAAATTAATGGAGCAGACATGGATGTGCGTCAAAGCTATCCGGATGAATGGGGGTCCCTAGAAGGTGGGAACCGCTGTTATGATCGTGATGAAGCTGTCCATTTCCTATGGACGACATTGGAGGGGTCTAGCCATTTGGATAGGCCGTGTTTATGTATTTGCTCAAAATTAATGGAGCCGACCCGGATGTGCGTCGGAGCTATTCGGAAGAGCGGGGGTCCCTAGAAGGTGGGAACCACTGTTATGACCAAGATGAAGCTGTCCATTTCCTATGGACAACATTGGAAGGGTCTGGCCATTTCGACAGGCCGTATTTATATTTGTATTTGCAAGGACCACACCCTTAACCTAAACCCGAAATGATTCTTAAATCCAAAAACCTATAACCTAAACCAAAACCAAAATCTATAACCTAAACCAATACCAAAATCCATGACCTAAACCCAAACCCAATCTCAAATCCAAAAACCTATAACCTATCCCTAAACCTTAACCTATGGCCTAACCTAAACCTACACTTATAACTTAAAACTATTCCCAAATCTAAAAATGTATAACCTAAACCTAACCTTAACCTATACCTAAACTTATAACCTATAACCTTAACCAAAACCTATAACCTAAACCAAAACAATAACCTATAACCTAAACCCGAACCCATTCTCAAATCCCAAAACCTATAACTTAAACCAAAACCAAAACCTATAACCTAAACCAAAAACAAAACCTATGACCTAAAACCGAACCCATTCTCAAATCCCAAAACCTATAACCTATCCTTAAACCTTAACCTATGACGTAACCTAAACCTATACTTATAACCCAAAACAATTCCCAAATCCCAAATTGTATAACCTAAACCTAACCTTAACCTATACCTAAACATATAACCTATAACCTTAACCAAAACCTATAACCTAAACCAAAACCAAAACCTATAACCTAAACCCGAACCCATTCACAAATCCCAAAACCTATAACCTAAACCAAAACCAAAACCTATGACTTAAACCAAAATCAAAACCTATAACCTAAACTCGAACCCATTCTCAAATCCCAAAACCTATAAACCTAAACCAAAATCAAAACCTATAACCTAAACCCGAACCAATTCTCAAATTCCAAAACCTATAACCTAAACATAAACCTTATACTAAACCTATAGCATATAACCTAAACCAAAACCTATAACCTAAATAAAAAATAAAACCTATAACCTAAACCCGAACCCATTATCAAATCCCAAAACATTTAACCTAGCCTAAACCTATACTTATAACCTAAAACTATTCCCAAATCCCAAAATCTATAACCTAAACCTAACCTTAAATTAAACCTAAACCTATAACCTATAACCTTAACAAAAACCTATAACCTAAACCTAAACCAAAACCTATAACCTAAACCCGAACCCATTCTCAAGTCCTAAAACCTATAACCTAACCTAAACATATACTTATAACCTAAAACTATTCCCAAATCCTATAACCTATAACCTAAACATAACCTTAACCTAAACCTAAACCTATAACCTATAACCATAACCAAAACCTATAACATAAACCAAAACCAAAACCTATAACCTAAACCCGAACCCATTCTCAAATCCCAAAACATATAACCTAACCTAAACCTATACTTATAACCTAAAACTATTTCCAAATCACAAAACCTATAACCCAAACCTAACATTAACCTAAACCTAAACCTAAACCTATAACCTATAACCTAAACCAAAACCTATAACCTAAACCTAAACCAAAACTTATAACCTAAACCTGAACCCATTCCCAAATTCCAAAACCTAAAACCTAAACCAAAATCAAAACCTATAACCTAAATCCGAACCCATTCTTAAATCCCAAAACCTATAACCTAAATCCGAACCCATTCTTAAATCCCAAAACCTATAACCTAAACCAAAACCAAAATCAAAACATATAACCTAAAGATGAACCCATTCTTAAATCCCAAAACCTATAACCTAAACCTAAACCTAAACCTTATCCTAAACATATAACCTATAAACTAAACCAAAACCAAAACCTATAACCTAAACCCGAACCCATTCTCAAATCCTAAAACCTATAACCTAAACCAAAACCAAAACCTATAACCTAAACCTGAACCCATTATCAAATCCCAAAACCTATAACCTAAACCTAAACGTAAACCTTATCCTACACCTATAACCTATAACCAAAACTAAAACTAAAACCTATAACCTAAACCCGAACCCATTCTCAAATCCCAAAACCTATAACCTAAACCTAACCTTAACGAAAACCAAAACCTATAACCTATAACCTAAACCTAAACCAATAACCTAATCCAAAACCAAAACCTATAACCTAAACCTGAACCCATTCTCAATTCCCAAAACCTGTAACCTAAACCAATACCAAAACCTATGACCTAAACTCAAACCCATTCTCAAATCCCAAAACCTATAACCTAAACCTAACCTTAACCAATACCAAAACCTATAACCTATAACCTAAACCTAAACCTATAACCTAAATGAAAACCAAAACCTATAACCTAAACCCAAACCCATTCTCAAATCTCAAAACCTATAACCTAAACCAATACCAAAACCTATGACATAAACTTGAACCCATTCTCAAATCCCAAAACCTATAACCTATCCCTAAACCTTAACCAATAACCTAACCTAAACCTATATTTATAACCTAAAACTATTCCCAAATCCCAAAATGTATAACCAAAACCAAACCTTAACCTATACCTAAACTTTTAACCTATAACCCTAACCAAAACCTATAACCTAAACCAAAACCAAAACTATAACCTAAACCCGAACCCATTCTCAAATTCCAAAACCTATAACCTAAACCAAAACCAAAACTAATAACCTAATCAAAACCTATAACCTAAACCTGAACCCATTCTCAAATCCCAAAGCTTATAACCTAAACCAAAACCAAAACCTATAACCTAAACCCGAACCAATTCTCAAATCCCAAATCCTATAACCTAAACCTAAACCTTATCTTAAACATATGACCTATAACATAAATCAAAACTTATAAACTAAATCAAAACCAAAACATATAACCTAAGCACGAACCCATTATCAAATCCCAAAACCTTTAACCTAACCTAAACCTATACTAATAACCTAAAAGTATTCCCAAATCCCAAAATCTATAACCTAAACCTAACCTTAACCTAAACCTAAAACTATAACCTATAACCTAAACCAAAACCAAAACCTATAACCTAAACCCGAACCCATTCTGTAACATCCCAAAAATCGGGGGTTGGGTAGAAACCCAACTCCCAAGTTCCAGAACACTACTTATGCAACATTTTCAATGATGGATGAATGTCGGCGGTAATGGTACTTAAAACATGAGGTGGATTAAGCCAAAACAGCATATCATACTCTAGAGACAGTTAACTTAGCAAGCGGAAGAATGTGATAGATATATAAAATATATGAACTGTTGTAAGTCTCCAGAGTGTGAACATGTTACCAGGTTAACTAAAAACATGTATACTCCAAAATAGAAAGAAAAGAATATACATGAGTGCTCCAAAAATATAAAATGACAAGTGTCATGGTGTCTAATGAACCTCCCTGTAATCCCGTCGGTCAGAACACGCATATAGGAGAAATCCTCCTCCTCATCATGAAGTTCGGCTCCACTTCACAAGCAGCGCCATCATCTGCAACTAAAACAGGGACTGGTTGGTGTGCGTGACACCGTCCAGTAATGTAGGAGTGAGTGATCAACTCAGTGGAATCATAGAGCAAAGATTAGCATGTTATCAAATCAATCACGCGATAATAGTAATGCAAGCAATCAAACATTCCTAGATACTGTTGTTAATGCAAGCATGAAATGACATGATGGATGCCCTCACCGACATACTCCCTCATGCGGCATCATCTTACGCCCGTGGCATGCTTGCGTTCCTCAGTGCTCCACATCTTCCAAGCACATGCAGTGCGAAATGGATAATGATTACCGAGTTGTTATTAGTCCATTCATACAGCAGTATTGGGAAACTAATGTACCTTCCTTATATCAATCCCAACACAGATCCTGTCCAGGGTCATCACTCCTAGTAATCTCATACGATGTTATATTTATATGTCGCTGCAAGGGCTGTCAGGGCTGTTGCTCGCACTCGTTACACCGCTCACCCATCACCTTATCAATACAGGCCTAATGTACTCTTGTCGCTACGGAAGGGTCGTCGCCTCCCGTAGACTCAGAATGCGCTCGAGGTCACTACAAAGGGCTCGTCACCAATCAGAGTAGGCCGACAGCTCGAATGTAGTGTCCCATACCACCACAATCGGCTCACGAGTAAAAGGTGCTCATAGGTCACTACGGGAAGGTTTGTGGCCCCAGCGTAAGCCGACAGCTCGACCACGGTGTCCCATACCACCATGCCTGGCTCATGAGTCTTTATGGATCAAGGTACCATGGTTAACAGGATTTTTAGTGGTAAGTTCAGTACCCTAGGTTCAAGCAGTTATGACTCATACAAGGTGAATATACAATGGCCAGTCGGGTTACTTGACGGGCTCGACTAGTACAAGCGCATCTCAAGCTGAGCGACATGAAGTGCATAAAACACTTCGTGTGGCCTAACCACTGCCAGCAACCCAAAACACGACTCGCGTTCATCGACGCGTCCTTCGTGGCAAATAGAAGCCAACCACGAATTCAAACCATTACCGACTGCTTGGACTAGGTTATAGCCCCAAGCATTTGTAAATCAACATCAGTAAGCTTATGAGAGTAACAGAAATGAATATAAACAATACAAGCATGTGGTCACATGTTATAACATACAACGTAAGCAAATCAACCAACACATGCATTCCATATATATAATGAAATCAATTCATATAGCCAACATGGTGGAAATCATATACATCAGCATATTAATTGAGAATTCATTCTCAAAACTAATTCACAACACCATTTACTCAATACATACTAATACAAACATTTATACAAACACTTAGTCTGCACACTTTAGTCTACATAGCGTATGTCGACCCAAAGTGCGCATTAGGGCAAATCTCTTCGCCAAATAGATCATGCATGCATTTTTAATATCTTAACACGACAAATACCCATGACAATCATTTCAGCAAAATACGGACGTAAACAGTATTTTCTACAAATGCCTAAAATACCCTAAATCTCAAATTCACCGTACGTATACGAAATGAAAAACAGACAGCATGTTCTACATATCAAATGGCATTCTCGTCGATAATCTACTATTAAACGACATTGAAAGCTTTGAAATCAGTCAATCTAAGCGTCTAAAATCCTCACCTTTCGCCGTAGATGCGTATCGATTCGAATAGAATGTCTACGCTTCGTCAACGGTGTTATGGCGACCTAATGCACAAGATACATAAGCTATTTCAATATTTCAATTGAAAGAATCCTTAAAACAACTATAGGTTAGGGTTTTCTTACCTAGAAATGAATTAGAATCACCGGGAAAGTGATTTGAATGCGGTGAATAAACACGCGTAGAGGATGTAGCAAGTAGCAGGAAGTCTCTCCCACAACTCACTCACAATCTCTCTCTTTCTCTCTCTTCTCTTTCTAGGGTTTGTTGCAAATTTGGATGGGAGAGATATGAGAGGGTTTAAAGCCGTTATATAGGCTAAAACCTCACCTAAATAGACTTGGGACAAGGGTATACTTGGATTATAACCAAATCGGGTCTTTTCCGATCCAAAAGAGTGTTTCGGGAGGTCCCCTGGCCGAACGCGGTTGGACTTAAGCTCATGAATACCGGATGTTGATCACATTAAGTTTTCAGTCTGGTAGAGTTCCCAGATCGCACGTGGCGGACCAGTTTCAGTTCAGCGGTCACGGAGACTCGATCGAGGATTCTGAGTACACTGACCTGAGTGAGAAATGTTCCCTGATCCGAGGTTGTATCTGGGTTCGATTCCGACGGTCTGAATGCTTATACTTAACCCGCAAATGAAATGTGCCAGATTCATTTAAATCCCATTTAAATTTTAATGAATTTCACTCTTTCTCACACTCCCTGCTCTAGGCTCAATGAAATAGCCTCAGAGCATCGGTTGGGCTTGATTGTTAAAACGATTATCAAGTCTAGCTAAGCGGTCATAACGGTCTAAGATTGTGGATATCAGACTTTCGACGTGCGGTCTAGATCCAATATAAAGTTTCAAAGGGTTCTTGAGAACAAACAGGTTTAGAGTTTGATCCTAGGTTTTAGGGTAACGTAGCGGTAACAATTCTAAAGGTTTTGGGTCTTATATATCGTATTTAAAGTGATTAGTGCTAATTTTACAGGTAATTTAGCGTAGCGCTAGTTAATTCACGTAAAATTTCTAAAGAATTTGGTTCTAAATGATTTCTTTAGCTTTGGAATTGGGTTTTGAGAGGTTACCAAGGCGTTATGGTTGGCCCATTGCCTAAGGACGTCTAACCCCAGGTTGGCAAAAATCCAGGGTGTTATAATCTACCCCCCTTAAAATAAAATTTCATCCTCGAAATTGGCTAAGGGTAATAAGTACTTAAAGAGACTTTCGTATTGACATTCTAAGGAAGGTTCAAATCCTATTTAATTTAATGACCTAACCTTACGTATAACCTAAATTAATTGTTTCGATCCCGGGCCAGTGGGGAAGGGGCTAACCACGCTTCCGCTGCGCCACTCTGATCTAACGGTTGCATTGGCTGACGTAACTAGATTGGGCTCAAAATGTTCTACCCCCCTTAAAACTTAGTTCTACTTAAGGCTCAAAAATCTGTCTCGATCCGTATATCGGAACGAGGTGTAACTTAGGACCTATCCTTGACATAAATTGGGAAATAATCTCTCGCTGCATTGGTCTTCCTTTGTTAATGATGCGTTCTATAGTATTGTTACTTATGGTTGTAGAAAGAAGCCTAATCTCTCTATTGTGGTTGAGTTCAGGAGCAGGTATGAGTTGGTGGGAAGATGTCTAATTCTCTACTGGCTATAAGTCCTTGTCATTTCCTAAAGATGAAGCGATAACTTTTGGTTGTAGGTGGTTTGGCCAACACGGAAGAAAAGTTGTGTAGTGGGTCTGAGTCGGATACATAGACTTTCTGTCTAGCCAGTACAGAAAATTTATTGTATCAATTCTTAATCCGAGTCGATGCCGATCCTCTGCTTGATCAGAGCATTGGATTCATTGGCAACTACTAGGATTAAGAAGTCGATTCAAACCGTGAATACATCGCTTACATACAGTTCCTTTACTCTGTGTTCCCGAATGCAATAAATCCTTGGGAAGGCAATTCTAAGGGGCGTGCTGGTTTATTCTAAGTTCAATCTGAGGGATTTATAAGTTTTTCCTGAGAGTAAATGGTTCTAAGTTAAAACAACTTTCTTAAGGGTTATAACAGAAGTCTATAAGTATTAAGGGGATCAAGCGAAGGAATGAGGTTCTACTCCAACTAAATCTAACCTACTATTCCTTAACATATAAAGGCTTTACACTACTTAAGGTAACTAGTAGACTAGTCTGTAACTCACTAGCTGTAATCCAAAACCTAAGCCTATACACTAAATGGTTTCATACCACTTCTACTACAGGAGATTGTTCTATCGCTTAGAGTCTAGATTATCTAATTGAAATTGGATTTCCTATATCGTCAGATCTTTCAAATCTAGGAGTACTAACTCTAGGTCCAAAACTCTAGATGTCCAAGCATAGATGGTCATTGTTTATGGACAAAGCTACCGTATTTAGTCTCGCCCGACGGTAAAGCTGAGAGATCGAGAAGACAGCTATAACTAGCTCGAAAGAGCCATGGAAAATGAAGGAAATGAAGAAAAAGGGCTGACCTAATGGGATAACACAAATCTAGGTCCTATAGAGGAAGGAAATAGGACCCCAAATGCTAAGATTGCAAAGGAAAAAGAGGGCAATGGGTTGGAATGGAGGCTTACACGATTTTTAGCCTCCAATAGAGGATGAGAGAGCTTCCACGGATGAAAATGGAGAGGAAAGGGAATGCCTACTGCTGTGGACGATGGAGTGGCATCGGTTATAGCAGGAAATGGGATTGGGGGCGATTTGAAATGGGTTTTGAGAGAGGAGGCAGCAAGAACTTGAAGAAAGGAGAGCTTGGGGGATGTTTTTGTGAAGGAGGTAGGGTTTTGGGGGTGATTTAAGGGATGACCCTTATGCACAGGGGCTACACTAGCCCCCAAATGGCATCGGCCCAAAGCCCAGCCCGATCCAGGCCCATTGTACTGCGAGGCCTCGCCGAACCGGCGAGGTCCTCATTGACCAACTTGCAATTTGGCGATGCTTGGCCATCTGGGCTGGGTCCCCGTCCTATGGGCCTAAAATTGATAAGGGTCCCACCCTGGATCATGTTAGATCAGCATGGGTGGGCCCCCCACTCCATTTCGTTCCGTTTCGATTCATTCCAAGTACTAACAGCTGCACATTCGCATTTTACGACTTCTAATGGCTGGGATTGCGTCCAAAGAAGTCTAGACCTGCCCACACATGATCTAGAAGTGGTCCGGGGTCGTTTCATGCGACCACGGATGCACACGGACTCGATCAAAATGGTCAGTTTGAGTGAACTTTGCCAATTGGCGAAATTGAAGTCCTACGAGTGTTTCTAGGTTTTTCTCGCACCCACCTAAGTCAAAGGGGCGACAGCGTACGTCGCGTATCCATAACCCAGGTCCGGTTTAATCCAAATCATGCTCTGAAACCATCTATAACATCCCAAAAATAGGGGGTTGGGTAGAAACCCAACTCCCGAGTTTCAGAATACTACTTATGCAATATTTTCAATGATGGATGAATGTCGGAGGTAATAGTACTTAAAACATGAGGTGGATTAAGCCAAAAAAAACATATCATACTCCAGAGACAGTTAACTTAGCAAGGGGAAGAATGTGATAGATATATAAAATATATGAACTGTTGTAAGTCTCCAGAGTGTGAACATGTTACCAGGTTAACTAAATACATGTATACTCCAAAATATAAAGTAAAGAATATACATGAGTGCTCTAAAAATATAAAATGACAAGTGTCATGGCGTCTAATCAACCTCCCTGTAATCCCGTCGGTCAGAACACGCATATAGGAGAAATCCTCCTCATCATCATCAAGTCTGGCTCCACTTCACAAGTAGCGCCATCATCTGCAACTAAAACAGGGACTGGTTGGTGTGCGCTACACCGTCCCGTAACGAGGGAGTGAGTGATCAACTCAGTGGAATCATAGAGCAAAGATTAGCATGTTATCAAATCAATCACGCGATAATAGTAATGCAAGCAATCAAACATTCCTAGATACTGTTGTTAATGTAAGCATGAAATGACATGATGGATGCCCTCACCGACATACTCCCTCATGTGGCACCATCTTACGCCCGCGGCATGCTTGCGTTCCTCAGTGCTCCACATCTTCCAGGCACATGCAGTGCGATACGGATGATGATTACCGAGTTGTTATTAGTCCATTCATACAGCAGTATTGGGAAACTAAGGAACCTTCCTTATATCAATCCCAATACAGATCCTGTCTAGGGTCGTCACTCCTAATAATCTCATATGATGTTATATTTATAGGTCGCTGCAAGGGCTGCCAGGGCCGTTGCTCGCACTCGTTGCACCGCTCCCCCATCACCTTATCAATACAGGCCTAATGTACTCTTGTCGCTACGAAAGGGTCGTCGCCACGAAAGGGTCGTCGCCTCCCGTAGACTCAGAATACGCTCGAGGTTACTACAAAGGGCTCATCATCAATCAGAGTAGGCCGACAGCTCGAATGTAGTGTCCCATACCACCATAATCGGCTCACGAGTCAAAGGTGCTCACTGGTCAATACGGGGAGGTTTGTGGCCCCAACGTAGGCTGACAGCTCAACCACGGTGTCCCATACCACCATGCCCGGCTCATGAGTCTTATGGATCAAGGTACCATGGTTAACAGGGTTTTTAATGGTAAGTTCAGTACCCTAGGTTCAAGCAGTTATGACTCATACAAGGTGAATATACAATGGCCAGTCGGGTTACTTGACGGGCTCGACTAGTACGAGCGCATCTCAAGCTGAGCGACATGAAGTGTATAAAATACTTCATGTGGCCTAACCACTGCCGCCAACCCAAAACACGACTCACGTTCATCGATGCGTCCTTCGTGGTAAATAGAAGCCAACCATGAATTCAAAACATTACCGACTGCCTGGACTAGGTTATAGCCCCAAGCATTTGTAAGTCAACATCAGTAAGCATATGAGAGTAACAGAAATGAATATAAACAATACAAGCATGTGGTCACATGTTATAACATACAACGTAAGCAAATCAACCAACACATGCATTCCATATATATAATGAAATCAATTCATATAGCCAACATGGTGATGTTGAGGGTCAAATATTGCATATTAGACCCCAGATATTGTCTGGATTTACGAATATAATGCTGTCTAATGGCTCGTTTTCTCATTCTTGTGTGGCAAAGTGATTTTATGAGCATGGATGGAAAAAGGACGTTAAAAGTTGAGATTTAACGATCTGATGACGCCAAAGGCAAGGGACACACTCCAGGGGACCAAGATTGACAAATATACACGGTCAGAAATTCGAGAAAAGTTAGAAATTGAAGCTCAAGTGGCCTGAAGGACGTCCAGAATGAAAGATTACGAGGTTCCCACCATCCGTTCGGCTCGAAACTTCATACGTCGCCTGAGGACCATAAATTAACCGTACATATAAAATTTCAGCCATTGAAGATCTCGGGAAGTGCCCCAAGTGACAGATCAGCCCATAAACCGTTGATTCTGGGCCCACCTGATATCTGAAACTGTCTCAAAATTATTATTGACGCCTTAAATGAGGAGTCAAAACAGATGGACGGTGCAGATTTCTCCAAAACAGTGCAATGGACCCCATATGAGATGAGTGTGTACAGTGCACATGTGCACTCACCGTGCATGGCAAGTGTCAGAGACGGCTTGACCGTCTCTGACCGAAAGAAAAAAAATAAAATAAAATAAAATAAAAAATCGCACAGCGGACGCACGGCCGCTGGCCGTTTTTGCGAACGGTAGTGGGCCCCACCCATTGTTCGTTTGGCCAATCTGATCCGTCCACCGTGTAGAGGGCTTCGAGAACTACAAAACCATGCTGACCTTTTGCACCCATGCGTGCACACGTGTGAGATACAGAGGCCACAAAAGGGCTGCCCGGTAGCTTTCAAATCTAATCTTTTAGTTATTTCTTCTCTGGGACACGTCAATGAACGTTCAAAACTACCCATTCTTGACTGAAATTTCGTTCTGAATCCAATGGACGGGGTGAATTTTCCAGAAAATGCTTCTGTGGGGCCCACCGATCACAACAGTGAAATGGTGCGAAAGGTTTCGCACATCCGCGAAAACTGATTTTTTCGGACAGTTTTGGCCCACCATCTTTGATCATATGGCAGATCTGAACCGTCTATCATGTAGAGGACCCAATGAAATCCTAAGGGACGGTGTTTCTTTGAAATTTGAGCAAGGAAAGTGGCGTGTTTCGAGGCACCGAACTTGGCTGCGAAAAAGCTTTCAATGGGCATGCATAGCTTTCCAAATCCGATTCAAATCCGATTTTCACCACTCCAGCAGCTATATAAGGAGGTTTTGGATGTGGGGAGCATTCACTCAGGTTTGGGGAGGAAGAACAGAGGGCTCGAGCTTGGGTTTCAACGTGGGCAGAGGAGAGAGAGAGGAGCTTGGTTTTTTCTTTCCCTTTTCTTTTCCTTTTCTTTTTCTCTTTATTTATTTGGATTGAGCCCATCCATGGCAGGCTAAATCCTCCTAGCTAGGGCTAGGAGGTGAAGCTTGTAGTGAGATGAGAGATTATATGCTTTTAATTTAATTTTAATTTTTGAATTGAAGTTGGTTTTAGTTTGATTTTAATGGAAATATTTTTGGTCTTTAATGGTCTGTTGTGACTGAAATTACAATGGGTCTGTAATGCTTTCAATATTTTCTTATCCCTTTTATGTTTATGACGTTAGGACGTCCCGTTGTTCACCATAGTCTCCTGGGCATGGTTGGATGTCGGTACCCTTCCTAACTTTCATACATGTGATTGGGTGGTAATTAGTTTAATTCTGTTGTTTGCCATAGTCTTTGGGCATGGTTTGGTGATGGAATCCATTCTAATTCATACACCTTTCATCTCTTTGAAAACTAGATCAACGGCAGTTCAGTAATTTCCATAATTTTTGATGCAAGCATAAGTTCTCCCTGATTTCTACAAGTGGATCCTCTGAATCCCTAGTTTCCTTTTCTCTGATTTCTCCTAAAATTTAGATAAATATTCCATCATTATTTCTTAAAATTCTATTTGATTTAGAGTGCATCTTAGTCTAGTTCTAGTTCTATTTAATTTTAGATAACGTACAAGTTTCAGTCCCTTGGGATTCGACCTCGGTCTTACCGAGTTATTACTACATCACAACCCTGCACTTGGGGAGTGAACAAGTTTTTGGCGCCGTTGCCGGGGACTGTCGGCTACGTTTTTCTGAAATTAATTAGTTTTACGATTAGTTTAAGATTAAGATTTTTACTAACTTCAGTTTTAGGTTTAGATTTTTCTGATTTTTTTTTGAACTAACTTGTCTTTCCTGTTTTGTAGGATTCTGAGATAGAAACTTCTAATTTGGTGATATCTTTTCTAATTTCTTTATTTTTTCTCTATTAGGGTTTTTAGAAATTTTATAATCTTAGACTAACTGTTTTAGAAACTAACTTGTTTTGTTTTTTTTCTGCAGGATCTTAACATAGGAACTTCTTATTTGGTAACACCCTTCTAACTTCTTCTCTTTCTTTCCATATTTCTATAGGACTTTTCTTTTATTTTAGGATTAGACTCAGAGTCAGGGTTCTACTATGGAATCGTGGGTACATGCATATGCTGAGATGGATAGGAGATATTGGGGAATGCCCGAGGGTTGTGGAATTCAACGTATACCTCAAGATTTTTCTCCATCACAAACAGACATTGAGAACCGACTAGAACGTTATCCTCCATCGGTTAATAGGGCTGTATACGATCGTAATTATGGGAATGAGGATTATTATCAGCCATCATATTCTCCCATGTATGATCAGTATGACTATAACCAGTGGAAACATCAAAGCTGTGAAGATGAACCAATAACATGTTATAATGATTATTCTCTTGGATCCCCTACCTTTGAAATCCATCCAGAAACGATCCAAGAGGATTCGTATCAGCGTAATCTTTCGGCCTGTCTTGTGGAAATGAGAAAAGTAATGGAAACAATGAAAGGACTCGATGCGCGTCTTGATAGGATAGAGGAGGCTCGGTCATCCCAGCCATGACCTAATCTAGAAAAATAATGCGAAAAAGTGATCCGCACCCACTTTTAAAAGAATTCAGAATTTGGAATGTGGAGTTAGATTCCATTAACGAGCATATGGTCCAATTTACCGATGAGTCGATTTCTATGACTGTTCAAAAGAATGGGGAAGAGACATGGCTATCTTTCAAATATATTGATACACTTTAATCACATGACACACTAGATTCTAATGATGATGAAGATGTTAGTTTATGCGAATCTCAACCCATTTTAGGTGAAGAATATGAGGAAAGTGATTTCATCCCAAGTGTGCACTGCACTGAACCAAAATATGATAAGTATTGGGATGACAATCCTGAATGTATAACCACAATTCCCCTGGAACTAATCTCAAGTTTGGTCCAAGTTAATGATCAAGAAGTACGCGAAGAGAATGGTCATAATGAGATACTTCACTCACCTGACATGTCTGATCTAAAAGTGGAGGAGCCCCTTATGACCGACCCTTATAAATCTTGTGAAACATATTTAGACCACTCCCCTGAATTGAATGATGATATGATTCGGGAGAAAGAGGAGTTGCGCGCTACGACTCTGGAATTTGAAACCACCCAGTTGAGGCCACCATCTAAACTGTTGAATGTGGACGATTCAATGCCTCTTTTGAGTAATTTCAATGAACAGAGTGATCATATCAATGTTTCGCATACTGACCCTCAATCTGTCTGTGCAGGGCTGGAGCAAGAGAGCATACATCCGTCCACTTTTAAGGATGATGGATTCCTTGAGCAGATCATCACGAGCTCCAAGGTAGAAAATAAGTCACTCTCAGAAGAATGTCCCAACTCTTTTGATGATTGCTTGACATACTTTGCAGATTCAAATGATCCCATGATAAGAGACATAGTGAATGCCTTGCAAGACAACATCTCGGCAGTCAGCACTGACCGAGAGAACCCTTACTCTGAAGCCCTTTCTTCCACAGATCCTGAATGTTTACCATTAGGGGAGGAGGAGCTGAAAATTGAACCGAAGTCTGAGACTTCGGAATGTGTTGAGACTATTCCTTTTCCTGAAAATTTTTCTCAACTTGATCTATCTGTAGTCTCTGATTCACCATGGGATACTAACTCTGAAACTTTTTCTGACACAGGTGATTCATTTATACTTTGGATACCTCAGGCGGATCAACAACAAATTTTTAATGAGGTAAATAAGTTTCTCTGGAAAGTCAAGCTCCAGGGCATCCAAGCCTATTGTAAAAAGGGCTTTTGGATGATCCTGTTGAGAAACTTACTGAGAAACTTATCAAGATATTGGCAGGAAGAGGAACTTTATGGCATGATCAAGTTCCATGATCGATTCAATGTTTGTGGGTAACATTACTGCAAACCCTCACGAGACTACAACTCGTCCACTAGGGGTAAGCTAGGGGTTTAAAGGCTTGTTGCATTCGCTAAATGTAATCGAGAGCACCTGCGAAAGTGGTATAGGTAGGATTTTATTTTCGTTATTTTTGTTCTGCTTTCTCTCTCATGCTGACAAGCTTCCATGCCGTGATCTCTTGGAAAGTCTCTCTCTTGATTTGTTATCCAGGTACTATCCTCCCATCACTTTACTTTCGTTGTTCCATGTGCATTGCATGCTCATATCTTTTACATTGAGGACAATGTAGATTTTAGGGTGGGAGTGGGAGATTAAGTTTCCTAATCAGTATTTTCTTGGTCTTGAGCAGAAATTGTGAAATTTTTTTAAAATTTTTCTGAAAATTACTGTGAATTCGAAGTGATTTTGACAGATATCCCTAATTTATATTTTCAAGATACATGATGTTGGTAATTTCGGACTCTGGGATTCAGTATCTATTAAACTTCACAGTTAAGATCGAGTTATTAATCCATGATTAGAAGTTGTAAACATTGATAGAGCCATGATTTCACATGTCATATCTCGCTTTTACTTTAAGATTTCAGTTCCATATTAAAGGATTAACTTGGTAATCACTAAGCACAAAAGGAACCAGCCTGAAAAAGTTATCAATCATGATCAATAGAAAAAGAAAATACCCAGGGTTGGGAAAATGACCTTCACCGTAGGTTTGCTCCCCACAGGTGAAGGTTTGATTCCCCAAGGTTAACATTCAAAAATTATTGGGCGACGGGTCTTTACCATAGGTTTGCTCCCTATAGGTGAGGATTCGATCCCCATCCTTGGCATTACTTCTAAAGAAAAATCAAAAGATGGAATTTCTGAGGCAGGTTTGGTTCGGGTTTTAGGTGTCCTGAATACTCTTGTGGTTACCAATGCTATCATGAAATAATAAATTGAATTTTAATGATGATAGGCTGAGATTACACTATCCACCCATGGAATTCAATGTTTAAAATTTTTCTAATTGATGGATTAATACTTTACACTTGATTATGAAGTCTACCGTGCGCTTGAGCTCAGGAGAAAACGATTTTCAACATTCATGAATATTAAATTTCTAGTATCTTGTTCAAAATCTCACTCGATTTCATAGAAAGTTCTCCTATAATTCTCAACTTATTTTTCGCATACCTTGCTCGGGACTAGCAAGATGCTGGTTGGGGGTTGTGTTGAGGGTCAAATATTGCATATTAGACCCCAGATATTGTCTGGATTTACGAATATAATGCTGTCTAATGGCTCGTTTTCTCATTCTTGTGTGGCAAAGTGATTTTATGAGCATGGATGGAAAAAGGACGTTAAAAGTTGAGATTTAACGATCTGATGACGCCAAAGGCAAGGGACACACTCCAGGGGACCAAGATTGACAAATATACACGGTCAGAAATCCGAGAAAAGTTAGAAATTGAAGCTCAAGTGGCCTGAAGGACGTCCAGAATGAAAGATTACGAGGTTCCCACCATCCGTTCGGCTCGAAACTTCATACGTCGCCTGAGGACCATAAATTAACCGTACATATAAAATTTCAGCCATTGAAGATCTCTGGAAGTGCCCCAAGTGACAGATCAGCCCATAAACCGTTGATTCTGGGCCCACCTGATATCTGGAACTGTCTCAAAATTATTATTGACGCCTTAAATGAGGAGTCAAAACAGATGGACGGTGCAGATTTCTCCAAAACAGTGCAATGGACCCCATATGAGACGAGTGTGTACAGTGCACATGTGCACTCACCGTGCATGGCAAGTGTCAGAGACGGCTTGACTGTCTCTGACCGAAAGAAAAAAAATAAAATAAAATAAAATAAAAAATAAAAAATAAAAAATCGCACAGCGGACGCACGGCCGCTAGCCGTTTTTGCAAACGGTAGTGGGCCCCACCCATTGCTCGTTTGGCCAATCTGATCCGTCCACCGTGTAGAGGGCTTCGAGAACTACAAAACCATGCTGACCTTTTGCACCCATGCGTGCACACGTGTGAGATACAGAGGCCACAAAAGGGCTGCCCGGTAGCGTTCAAATCTAATCTTTTAGTTATTTCTTCTCTGGGACACGTCAATGAACGTTCAAAACTACCCATTCTTGACTGAAATTTCGTTCTGAATCCAATGGACGGGGTGAATTTTCCAGAAAATGCTTCTGTGGGGCCCACCGATCACAACAGCGAAATGGTGCGAAAGGTTTCGCACATCCGCGAAAACTGATTTTTCCGGACAGTTTTGGCCCACCATCTTTGATCATATGGCAGATCTGAACCGTCTATCATGTAGAGGACCCAATGAAATCCTAAGGGACGGTGTTTCTTTGAAATTTGAGCAAGGAAAGTGGCGTGTTTCGAAGCACCGAACTTGGCTGCGAAAAAGCTTTCAATGGGCATGCATAGCTTTCCAAATCCGATTCAAATCCGATTTTCACCACTCCAGCAGCTATATAAGGAGGTTTTGGACGTGGGGAGCATTCACTCAGGTTTGGGGAGGAAGAACAGAGGGCTCGAGCTTGGGTTTCAACGTGGGCAGAGGAGAGAGAGAGGAGCTTGGTTTTTTCTTTTCCTTTTCTTTTTCTCTTTATTTATTTGGATTGAGCCCATCCATGGCAGGCTAAATCCTCCTAGCTAGGGCTAGGAGGTGAAGCTTGTAGTGAGATGAGAGATTATATGCTTTTAATTTAATTTTAATTTTTGAATTGAAGTTGGTTTTAGTTTGATTTTAATGGAAATATTTTTGGTCTTTAATGGTCTGTTGTGACTGAAATTACAATTGGTCTGCAATGCTTTGAATATTTTCTTATCCCTTTTATGTTTATGACGTTAGGACGTCCCGTTGTTCACCATAGTCTCCTGGGCATGGTTGGATGTCGGTACCCTTCCTAACTTTCATACATGTGATTGGGTGGTAATTAGTTTAATTCTGTTATTTTCCATAGTCTTTGGGCATGGTTTGGTGATGGAATCCATTCTAATTCATACACCTTTCATCTCTTTGAAAACTAGATCAACGGCAGTTCAGTAATTTCCATAATTTTTGATGCAAGCATAAGTTCTCCCTGATTTCTACAAGTGGATCCTCTGAATCCCTAGTTTCCTTTTCTCTGATTTCTCCTAAAATTTAGATAAATATTCCATCATTATTTCTTAAAATTCTATTTGATTTAGAGTGCATCTTAGTCTAGTTCTAGTTCTATTTAATTTTAGATAACGTACAAGTTTCAGTCCCTTGGGATTCGACCTCGGTCCTACCGAGTTATTACTACATCACAACCCTGCACTTGGGGAGTGAACAGGTGAAATTCATATACATCAGCATATTAATTGAGAATTCAATCTTAAAACTAATTCACAACACCATTTACTCAATACATACTAATACAAACATTTATACAAACACTTAGTCTACACACTTTAGTCTACATAGCGTATGTCGACCCAAAGTGCACATTAGGGCGAATCTCTTCCCCAAAACGATCATGCACGCATTTCTAATATCCTAACATGATAAATACCCATGAAAATTATTTCAGCAAAATACGGACGTAAACAGTATTTCCTACAAATGCCTAAAATACCCTAAATCTCAAATTCACCGTACGTATACGAAATGGAAAACGGACAGCATGTTCTACATGTCAAATGGCATTCTCGTCGATAATCTACTATTAAACGACATTGAAAGCTTTGAAATCAGTCAATCTAAGCGTCTAAAATCCTCACCTTTCGTCGTAGATGCGTATCGATTCGAATAGAACGTCTACGCTTCGTCAACAGTGTTATGGCGACCTAATGCACAAGATACATAAGCTATTTCAATATTTCAATCGAAAGAATCCTTAAAACAACTATAGGTTAGGGTTTTCTTACCTAGAAATGAATTGGAATCACCGGGAAAGTGATTTGAATGCGGTGATTAAACACGCGTAGAGGATGTAGCAACTGGCAGGAAGTCTCTCCCACAACTCACTCACAATCTCTCTCTTTCTCTCTCTTCTCTTTCTAGGGTTTGTTGCAAATTTGGATGGGAGAGATATGAGAGGGTTTAAAGCCCTTATATAGGCTAAAACCTCACCTAAATAGACTTGGGACAAGGGTATACTTGGATTATAACCAAATCGGGTCTTTTCCGATCCAAAAGAGTGTTTCGGGAGCTCCCCTGGCCGAACGCGGTTGGACTTAAGCTCATGAATACCGAATGTTGATCACATTAAGTTTTCAGTTTGGTAGAGTTCCCAGATCGCACGTGGCGGACCAGTTTCAGTTCAGCGGTCACGGAGACTCGATCGAGGATTCTGAGTACACTGACCTGAGTGAGAAATGTTCCCTGATCCGAGGGTGTATTTGGGTTCGATTCCAACAGTCTGAATGCTTATACTTAACCCACAAACGAAATGTGCCAGATTCATTTAAATCCCATTTAAATTTTAATGAATTTTACTCTTTCTCACACTTCCTGCTCCAGGCTCAATGAAATAGCTTCAGAGCATCGGTTGAGCTTGATTTTTGAAATGATTGTCAAGTCCAGCTAAGCGGTCATAACGGTCTAAGATTGTGGATATCGAACTTTCGACGTGCGATATAGATCCAATACAAAGTTTCAAAGGGTTCCTGAGAACAAACAGGTTTAGAGTTTGATCCTAGGTTTTAGGGTAACATAGCGGTAACAATTCTAGAGGTTTTGGGTCTTACAGATCGTATTTAAAGCGATTGGTGCTAATTTCACAGGTAATCTAGAGTAGCGCTAGTTAATTCACGTTAAATTTCTAAAGAATTTGGTTCTAAATGATTTCTTTGGCTTTGAAATTGGGTTCTGAGAGGTTACCAAGGCGTTATGGTTGGCCCATTGCCTAAGGACGTCTAACCCCAGGTTGGTAAAAAACTGGGGTGTTACACATTCTCAAATATCAAAACCTATAACCTAACCTAAACCTATACTTATAACTTAAAACTATTCCAAAATCCCAAAACCTATAACCTAAACCTAACCTTAACCTAAACTTAAACCTATAACCTATAACCATAACCAAAACCTATAACCTAAACCAAAACCAAACCCTATAACGTAAACCCGAACCCATTCTCAAATCTCAAAACCTCTAACCTAACCTAAACCTATACTTATAACCTAAAACTATTCTCAAATCCCAAAACCTATAACTTAAATCTAACCTTAACCTAAACTGAAACCTATAATCTAAACCAAAACCAAAATCTATAACCTAAACCCGAACCCATTCCAAAATTCCAAAACCTATAACCTAAACCAAAACCAAAATCTATAACCTAAACCCGAACCCATTCTCAAATCCTAAAACCTACAACCTAAACCTATCCTTAACCTATACCCTAAACCAAAACCTATAACCTAAACCAAAACCAAAACCTACAACCTAAACTAAAACCAAAACCTAAAACCTAAACCCGAACCCATTCTCAAATCCCAAAACCTATAACTTAAACTAATACCAAAACCTATGACCTAAACCCGAACCCATTCTCAAATCCCAACACCTATAACCTAAACCTAACCTTAACCTATAACCAAAACCAAAATCTATAACCTAAAACAAAACCAAAACCTATAACTTAAACCTGAACCCATTCTCAAATCCCAAAACCTATACCCCACACCAATACCAAAACCTATGAACTAAACCCGAACCCATTCTCAAATTCCAAAACCTATAACCTATCCCTAAACCTTAACCTATAACCTAACCTAAACCTATACCTATAACCTTGAACTATTCCCAATTCCCAAAACCTGTAACCTAAACCTAACCTTAACCTTATCCTAAACCTATAACCTATAACCTTAACTAAAACCTATAACCTAAACCAAAAAAAAAATCTATAACTTAAACCTGAACTCATTCTCAATTCCCAAAACCGATATCCTAAACTAATACCAAAACCCATGACCTAAACCCGAACCCATTCTCAAATCCTAAAACCTATAACCTATCCCAAAACCTTAACCTATAATCTAACCTAAACCTATACCTATAACCTAAAACTATTCCCAAATCTCAAAACCTATGAACTAAACCTAACCATAACCTAAACCTAAACCTATAACCTATAATCTTAACCAAAACCTATAACCTAAACCCGAACCCATTCTCAAATCCCAAAACCTATAACCTAAACCAAAACCAAAACCTATAACCTAAACCCGAACCCATTCCCAAATCCCAAAACCTTAACTTAAATCAAAACCAAAACATATAACCTAAACCCGAACCCATTCTCAAATCTTAAAACCTATAACCTATAACCTAAACTAAAAACAGAACCTATAACCTAAACCAAAACCAAAACCTATAACCTAAACCCGAACTCATTCACAAATCCGAAAACCTATAACCTAAACCTAAACCTAAACCTTATCCTAAACCTATAACCCATAACCAAAACCAAAACCAAAACCTATAACTTAAACCCGAACCCATTCTCAAATCCTAAAACCTATAACCTAAACCAAGACCAAAACCTATAACTTAAACCCGAGCCCATTCTCATATCCCAAATCTTATAACCTAAACCTAAACCTAAACCTATAACATATAACATAAACCAAAACCAAAACCTATAACCTAAACCCAAACCCATTCTCAAATGTCAAAACTTATAACCTAAACCTAACCTAATGAAAACCAAAACCTCTAACCTATAACCTAAACTAAAACCTATAACCTAAACCTAAACCAAAACCAAAACCTATAACCTACACCCAAACCCTTTCTCAAATCCCAAAACCTATGACCAAAACCTGAACCCATTCTCAAATCCCAAAACCTATTACATAAACTTAACCTTAAACTATAACCTAAACCAAAACCTATAACCTAAACCTAAACCAAAGCCTATAACCTAAACCCGAACCCTTTCTCAAATCCTAAAACCTATAACCTAAACCAATACTAAAACCTGTGACCTAAACCCGAACCCATTCTCAAATCCCAAAACCTATAACCTAAACCTAACCTTAACATATAACCTAAACCAAAACCAAAACCTATAACCTAAACCTAAACCAAAACGTATAACCTAAACCCGAACCCATTCCCAAATCCCAAAACCTTAACCTAAATCAAAACCAAAACATATAACCTAAACTCGAACCCATTCTCAAATCTTAAAACCTATAACCTATAACCTAAACCAAAACCAGAACCTATAACCTAAACCAAAACCTATAACCTAAACCCGAACCCATTCCCAAATCCAAAAACCTATAACCTAAACCTAAACCTAAACCTTATCCTAAACCTATAACCCATAACCAAAACAAAACCAAAACCAAAACCTATAGCCTAAACCCGAACCCATTCTCAAATCCTAAAACCTATAACCTAAACCAAGACTAAAACCTATAACTTAAACCCGAGCCCATTCTCATATGCCAAATCTTATAACCTAAACCTAAACCTATAACATATAACATAAACCAAAACCAAAACTTATAACCTAAACCCGAACCCATTCTCAAATCCCAAAACCTATAACCTAAACCTAACCTAATGAAAACCAAAACCTCTAATCTATAACCTAAACTAAAACCTATAACCTAAACCTAAACCAAAACCAAAACCTATAACCTACACCCAAACCCTTTCTCAAATCCCAAAACCTATGACCTAAACCCGAACCCATTCTCAAATCTCAAAACCTATTACATAAACTTAACCTTAACCTATAACCTAAACCAAAACCTATAACCTAAACCTAAACCAAAACCTATAACCTAAACCCGAACCCTTTCTCAAATCCTAAAACCTATAACCGAAACTAATACCAAAACCTGTGACCTAAATCCGAACCCATTCTCAAATCCCAAAACCTATAACCTAAACCTAACCTTAACATATAACCTAAACCAAAACCAATAACCAAAACCAAAACCTATAACCTAAACCTGAACCCATTCTCAAATCCCAAAACTTATAACCTAAACCAATACCAAAACCTATGACCCAAACCCGAACCCATTCTCAAATCCCAAAACCTATAATCTATCCCTAAACCTTAACCTATAACCTAATCTAAACCTATACCTATAACCTAAAACTATTCCCAAATCCCAAAACCTATAACCTAAACCTAACCTTAACCTAAAACTAAACTTATTACCTATAACCTTAACCAAAACCTATAACCTGAACCAAAACCAAAACCTATAACCTAAACCCGAACCCATTCTCCAATCCCAAAACCTATAACCTAAACCAAACCCAAAACCTATAACCTAAACCCGAACCCATTCTCAAATCATAAAACCTATAGCCTAAACCTAAACCTAAACCTAAACCTTATCCTAAACCTAAACCTAAGCCTTATCCTAAACCTATAACCTATAACCTAAACCAAAACCAAAACCTATAACCCAAACCCGAAACCATTCTCAAATCCCAAAACCAATAACCTATCCCAAAACCTTAACCTATCACCTAATTTAAACCTATAATTATAACCTAAAACTATTCTCAAATCCCAAAACCTATAACCTAAACCTAACCTTAACATAAACCTAAACCTATAACCTATAACCTTAACCAAAACCTATAACCTAAACCAAAACAAAAACCTATAACCTAAACCCGAACCCATTCTCAAATCCCAAAACCTATAACCTAAACCAAAACCAAATCTTATAACCTATACCTAAACCCATTCTCAAATGCCAAAACCTATAACCTAAACCTATACCTAAATCTTATCCTAAACCTATAACCTATAACCTAAATGAAAACCAAAAACTATAACCTAAACCCGAACCAATTCTCGAATCCCAAAACCTATAACCTGAACCAAAACCTATAACCTAAACCCGAGCCCATTCTCAAATCCCAAAACCTATAACCTAAACCAAAACCAAAACACATAACCTAAACCCGAACCCATTCTCAAACCCCAATACCTATAACCTAAACCAATACTAAAACCTATGACCTAAACCCGAACCCATTCTCAAATCCCAAAATCTATAACCCAAACCTAACCATAACCTATATCCTAAACCAAAACCGATAACCTAAACCAAAACCAAAACCTATAACCTAAACCTGAACCCATTCTCAAATACCAAAACCTATAACCTAAACCAATACCAAAACCTATGACCTAAACCCGAACCCATTCTCAAATCCCAAAACCTATAACCTATCCCTAAACCTTAACCTATAACTAAACCTAAACCTAAACCTATAACCTAAAACTATTCCCAAATCCCAAAACTTATAACCTAAACCTAAACCTAAACCTATAACCTATAACTTTAACTAAAACCTATAACCTAAACCAAAACAAAAACCTATAACCTAAACCCGAACCCATTCTCAAATCACATAACCTATAACTTAAAGAAAAACCCAAACCTATAACCTAAACCCGAACCCATTCTCAAATCCCAAAGCCTATAACCTAAACCTATAACCTATAACTTAAACCAAAACCAAAACCTATAACCTAAACTCGAACCCATTATCAAATCTCAAAACCAATAACCTAACCTAAACCTATATTTATAACCTAAAACTATTCCCAAATCCCAAAACCTATAACCTAAACCTAACCTTAACCTAAACCTAAACCTATAACCTATAACCTTAACCAAAATCTATTTCATAAACCAAAACCAAAACCTATAACCTAAACCCGAGCCCATTCTGAAATCCCAAAACCTATAACCTAACCTAAACCTATACTTATAACCTAAAACTATTCCCAAATCCAAAAACCTATAACCTAAACCTAACCTTAACCTATAACCTAAACCCATAACCTATAACCTAAACCCGAACCCATTCCCAAATCCCAAAACCTATAACCTAAACCAAAACCAAAACCTATAACCTAAACTCAAACCCATTCTCACATCCCAAAACCTATAAGCTAAACCAATACAAAAACCTATGACCTAAACTCGATCCTATTCTCAAATCCCAAAACCAATAACCTATCCCTAAACCTTAACCTATAACCTAACCTAAACCTATACCTATAACCTAAAACTATTCCCAAATCCCAAAACCTATAACCTAAACCTAACCTTAACCTAAACCTATAACTTATAACCTTAACCAAAACCTATAACCTAAACCAAAATTAAAACCTATAAACTAAACCTGAACCCATTCTCAAATCCCAAAACCTATAACCTAAACCTAAACCAAAACCTATAACCTAAACCCGAACTCATTCTCAAATCCCAAAACCTATAACCTAAACCTAAACCTTATCCTAAACCTATAACCTATAACCTAAACCAAAACCTATAACCTAAACCTGAACCCATTATCAAATCCCAAAACCTATAACCTAACCTAAACCTATACTTATAACCTAAAACTATTCCCAAATCCCAAAACCTATAACCTAAACCTAAACCTAAATCTTATCCTAAACCTATAACCTATAACCTAAACCAAAACTTATAACCTAAACCAAAACTAAAACCAAAACCTAAACCTAATCCTAAGACCTAAATGTATTCTCAAATTCTTAAACCTATGCCTACACCTAATCCTAATCTCAACTACTTAACCTAAACCTAAACTTGAAAACCCAAACCTAAACTCGATCCCAAACCTGAACCCGATTTCCTAAACCTAAACCTTTACCTATTCTCAATTCCCTAAAACTATAACCTATAACCTATAACGTAAACCTAATCTAAACCTATAACCTAAACCTAAACCTAAAACCTAAATATATTCTCAAATTCCTAAACCTAAACCTACACTTAATCCTAATCTCAACTACTTAACCTAAACCTAAACTTGAAAACCTAAACCTAAACCCGATCTCGAACCCGAACCCGATTTCCTAAACCTAAACCTTAACCTATTCTCAATTCCCTAAAGCTATAACCTATAACCTATAACCTAAACCTAAGCTAAACTTATAACCTTAATCTAAACTTAAAACCTAAATGTATTTTCAAATTCCTATACCTAAACCTACACCTAACTCTAATTTCAACTCCTTAACCTAAACCTAAACCTAAACCTAAACTTGAAAACCCAAGCCTAAACCCGATCCTGAACCCGAACCCGATTTACTAAACCGAAACTTTAACCTATTCTCAAATCCCTAAACCTAAACCTACACCAAATCCCAATCTCAACTCCCTAACCTAAACCTAAACCTAAACTTGGAAACCCAAGCATAAACCCAATCCCGAACCCAACCCGAATTCCTAAACCTAAACCTTAACATATTCTCAAATCTTAAAGCTATAACCTATAACCTAAACCTATAACCTTAACCTAAACCCAAAACCTAAACCTTAACCTAACCCAAAACCTATAACCTTAACCTAAACCAAAACTTATAACCTAAACGTTAACCTAGGTTAAGGTTGTTTTTCTTTTCATTTGTTTGGATCATCTCCCATACGTTCTCTCTTTTCATTTGTTTATTTTCCATAGGATTGTTTATGTCTGGATGGATGCAGTTTATGTTTGGATGAATGTAGTTTATGTCTGGATGGATGCAGTTTATGTTTGGATGAATGTAGCTTATGTCTGGATGGATTTACATAGTTTCAGTTTACATGGATGTGAATATGAATATGATGAAATATTTTATATAACAAGTATATATCAGGAAAAATACGATGAAAGGAAATTTGAGATGAAATTTTTTTAAGAAAAAGACTTTAGCGACAAAAATTTTCGTCGCTAAAAGCTCCAGCCATGTTTTTTAGCTACGAAAATATTTGTAGCTAAAAAAAAACCTTTGGATTTTATTTCAAGAACTCTGCACACATTTAGCGAGGAACTTTTCGTTGCTAAAAGTCCCAGCCATGATTTTTTTAGCTATGAAAATTTTCATAGCTAAAAGTAAAGTTTTCATTTTTAGTTACGAAAATGTTTGTAGCTAAAAGTAAACCTTTGGATTTTATATTGAAAACTGTTTACACATTAGCAACGCTAATTTTCGTCGATAAAAGTTCCAGCCACATTTTTCAGCTATGAAAAGTTTCGTTGCTAAAAGTCAACCTTTGGAAAAAGTGTTCACACATTTAGCGAGGGAATGTTTCGTCGCTAAAAGTCCCAGCTAAGTTTTTAGCTAGGAAAATGTTCATTGCTAAAAGTAAACCTTTGGATTCGTTTTGTTATTTTTTAAAAAAATGTTCACAACATTTAGCGACGAAAATGTTCGTTGCTAAAAGTGACTTTTAGCTACGAATTTACAATTTCGCTGCTAAATGTAAACTTTTAACAACGAATTTTTTTTTCCTCGCTAAAAGTCACTTTTAGCACCGAAAAAAATTTCATCGCTAGAAGTTTCGTCGCTAAAAACCCCTTTTCTTGTAGTGATAGTTATTAATCAAGTATGTGATGAACTAGGCAATGCCGGTGAGCGTTTCCTATGCATCTCTCCTCAATTTTTCCTTAGGACATGTCCCAAAATAGATGATAAAAAGTATGATATGTCTGATGAGCCTTATTTGAATGCAGTTGGTAGTGTATGCCATGGTCTGTATTAGACTAGTTATTTAACAGTCAATTGGTGTTTTGAGCAAATATCCCTGCAAGAAACATTGGATGGCAGTGAGATGGTTACTTCAATACATTCGAGGTACAAAGGACTATGTCTTATCTTTTGAGAAGACAAGAAGTAAGGCAGAAGGGTATGTAGATTCTGATTACACAGGCAGTGTGAATTCTAGCAAGTTGACTTCGGATTACTCGTTTTTGCTAGTTGGGGGAGCAATTAGTTAGATGTCCATGTTATCCGATAGGTGCTTAAGGAAGGAGGCATAACACTAGAGAAGATTCACACCAACGTGAATCTGGAAGACATGATCACCAAGGTTGCTCCTGCAAAGAAGTTTAAGTTTTGTACAACTTATCTGGGCCTAACAATGGCATAAAAGAAGGACGGAGTGTGCACGAGAAGCTATGATGTGATGCAGAGATAAGAGAAGAGGTTAAGAAGCTACATGGTTAAAGATTTGAAGACATGGTGGAGATTATTGTAAATAGATATTTATTGTAAACAAATGTCTTAAATCTTGGTTCACCGAGATGCTCGACCAATCGAGTGACTGACTCGACTAGTCGAAGGTCTCTTCAACTGGTTGAAGCAAGTTCGACTCAAAGTATAGAAATAATGTATCTGAAATTTCTAAGGTCTTCGACCAGTCGAGGGATAGGCTCGACCAGTCGAAGGTTATGCAGATGGTGCATGGATTCTACGCAGACTGCATAAATTTGAGGTAATTTCAGAGAGGTGTGTAATTGGAGTTTCCTAAACTATAAATAAGAGTCCCTAGGGCCATTTTAAGGTATGTTAAGGCCTTTTAAAGGAATTATAAGAATTTCTAAAAGGGTTTTAGGGTTTCAAATGGTGTAGCAAGGGTGAGATTTAAGGTTGTTCGAATCGGGTAAGTCCTTTCTCTTTGTAATTTATGCTTTCATAGTGAAATTCTGTTGCTTTATGCCGTGGTTTTGTCCCAAGAAGATTTTTCACATTAAATATTTGTGTTCTCCTGTGTTTGTTTGGTGCCATTGGATTGCTATTCTAGATCCATCTCTATGTGATTCCATAGCACAAATCCCAACATCTTGCACCAATGACTGAAGAGCCTGAACGATAATTTATTGGAGGAATGAGATGTGGAAAAATCTAAAAGCATGGATGCATGATAAGAGAGCCCGACAATAAATAAGAGGCCTTATAATTTCCAAAGATGCTCATGTAGGCTATGGTAACAAGGAGCCTACCATGTCTATACTCGATTCTTTAGGCATTAGTGCTAAAGTTTGATCATGAAAAGATATTACTTGATATAACTATATTTTCAATTCCATTTATGGACAAGAAGTTGTTAAAGTGTTCAATGTGCCTCATGTTTGGATCAGAGTCCCCACACTTTTCTTGGATAAATCTTATGCAATAAAGGTTTATGCAAGGACCCATGGGTCTACCATTCCCACTCATAATTGAGAGATGTTAGTGATAGAAAAATGGATCTATGCATCCAATCTAGAGAATGTAAGATACAGGAAACATACTTGTGTCAGCCATTGATTATGTTCTTCTATGCCTGCTAAAGAAGATGATGTATAACGTGATCACCTTCCTCTCCTTCTCACCTGCGTGATCGATGGGGCTTTTGCATGCCTAGGATCGAGTGAGTGGAGAGGGGTGCCACTACTCGTCTTTATAGTATGATTGACGACGATCGAGAGTCCCTCTCATCATCGGATTCTCGGCATTCGAAACATGCCCACATTTCTACTTGGTGAGGAGAGAAACCCCCTTTTAAATACAACTAATTGTATGGTACTCTGCAAGGAACCATATAATCATGCACACCCAGCTATGGTGGCCTCGACATGATGCCTTGCTCTACAATCCAATCCGTCCATTTCATAATGTCTCTAGCAAACGTCATTTATGGCTTATTTAATTCTTACTCTTTCCCACTTAGGACATATATGAAATTGCCATAAAAATAACGAAATATATATGTGTCCAACAAAAATATGAGCATATAATTTTACTGGATACCTTTAATGGATCACGAATAGTAAAATTATATGCTCATTTTTTTTGGAGTGTAGTCAGGTATTGTTAGGCTCAATCGAAGTTTGCATGTGTGCATGTGTGTGTGTGAGTATGCATTTCATTTATTTTTGTCCCGCTGTCCTACCAATCAAATTCTGGTGACACGCGACCCTCGGATAGTGCTTGTGGTCATCCTTGAGTTTGGTTACATACACTTGACTCGGATTGACTTAAGACCTATGCCATTGGAACGGCATCGTCGCCACACTTCCAACGCCCCTTTCTATCCATTCCATGGATGTTGGCATCCCATTTGCTCCATTTTGGATACATGCAATGAGTTTTATGAAGGGTGTATGGCCTGAATGTTTGTGGGGCCCACTAAGGTGGACCACAACAAAAATTTTATGGGGTATTTCTGTAAGTGCTATAGTGAATAGCCCTTGTGATTGTCAAATTTGTGGTGATAAAGATACTTCTTTGAAGCTTGTGTATGTGATGAACAAAAGATCTATTCAAGACACAAGATTGGCTTCAAGTATATAAGCACAACTTTTCAAGTTGAAGACCTTGAAGGTTTAGGTTGATATCAGAAGCTTTCAAGTTCTCAGAAGCCTTTCAAGCTGGAGATCTCAAAAGCCTTTAAAGTTCAAGTTCTCAAAAGTTTTACTGAAAATCTCAAGTTCAAGAACTCAAGCTTGTTTATACTCAAGGTCACTGGTGTTCAAGTTTCAATGTCTTTACTTCTCTTTTGAGATATGACTGACCTTAGGTGGACCTTTAGAGTAGGTCACTTTGGATACATAATTCATATATTTTTTATAAGTAATTTTGATCTGTTCTACGACTAGTCCTGGACCTTGTTCGACTAGTCCTAGCACTGGTTCGACCAGTCCAAGAAATTCCTCGACCAGTTCTAAGTTGTTGAGGATTTTTGGGATTTTCTGGCTATTCTTCGACCAGTCCTGGAGACTGTTTGACCAGTCTTATGAACAATGTCGACTAGTTCTTCGACTGGTGTGGTTCTTCGACTCAAAGTACAATGTTAAGATTGGCCATCTTTGACCAATCGTATGGGACCTACAACCAGTTGAAGAGGACCTTCGACCAGTTGTAAGGTACTCACGACCGGTCGAGCAATAGAAAATCTTATCGCACCTAATTTATTTAAAATTCTGTTGGATCTTCGATCAGTCGTAGATATCTTAAGACCAGTCGAAGATGAGTTTTGCTCAGCTATAAATAGAGCACAAATCTCAGATTAATGATAAGAAATTCAAGCTAATTATTCTGGCATTCTGAGAGATTGATCTGTGCTCCCTTTTAAGCTAAGTGTGCTTATTTAATTTTCTCTTTCTTTAGCTTTATTTAATTGATTTTGTTTCTGGTATTCCAATTTAATTTGAAAAGAGGAATTTCTATTTCCTTTTCTTTGGAATCAAAATCAATTAAGGCTAGCCCTATTTTGGTTTAATTTTAAAATCAATTAGAACTAGAACCTTTGTAATTGAGTACTGGACATTGAACTTGGACATTCATTCATCTACTTTGACTTGGTTCTTCTGGGCTGCTACATCGAAGGAGAAAATCAGGTATTTTACTTTTAAGTATAAATTCCTTTCTATTTTGATTTCTTTTGGGATTTGCCAGAAAAATCTCGTTATTTTGGTTATCTGAGGAGAACTAGGAAAACTCAGAAGTGGGGTTTTTAAAATTGTGTAAGCCCACAGATAAAGACACAACTGTAAAGGTTTTTGGTGAACCTGTGAAAACCTATTTTGTTAGTGAATGCTAAAATCCCCTGTGTGAGGATATTAGGAGTAGAGTAGCATTCTGTGTGGCTGTTGTACAATAGTTGGTGAACACACAGGCGAACCACTATAATCCCTTGTGTTGTGGTTAAATGGTTTTTATTTTATATCTTTATTTATTCAATTGAGGGATGTACATGTGGTTGTGAATGTTGTAATCTTTTGTTTCAAGCATTGTGGGGAATGTTGTAATAGTTTAGAATTTATTTCTTGCTATTCATTTATCAGCTTGATATTATTTTGTTCTAGTAAGGTTGCCTTGCCATTCTTATGGTGCATGGTTGTCCTTAGAACAATACATATTTGTGATTACAATTTATACTTCAGTGCAGTTTGTATTTATTTTTCTATTCCACTTTGGTTTGAGACTTGATACAAAGACATTTCTAGAAATCAGGTTGTCCTACCATAAACTCTAGTTTTTGGTGTAAGGTTGTCCTTAGAACAACATTTGTATCAACCTCTAAAGATCTGAATTTTGAGGTTGCCTTACTATCTTGCATTGTGGTTTATTTTGTTATCTTGTTGGCTATCATATTTCTTTAATTTCCCCTGTTATAAATTTTATTTGGCATAGTCCTATTCACCCCCCCCCCCCTCTAGGACATATAGCTAGGCCTTTTCAAGTGGTATCAGAGCCTAATAGCTCATTTTTTTTCTTATTTTTTGGATTCAATTTCTGAGCTAACGATTTAAGCTATTTAAGATGTCAAATTTTGATAGCATATTAGTCACTAGCCCTCCACCCTTTGATGGCTCCAATTATGCCTACGAGAAAGCCATAATGAGGATCTTCCTCAAATCAATGGATGAGAGAGTGTGGCAAGCCACAGTGACTGAATGGAAACCTCCTACCACTGAAGTGACTGGAGTCAATGGTTCAAAATTAATGAGAATAACTCTTTATTTCTCTTGGACCACCCTTCAGAAAAATGAGAGTAGTGCCAATGCAAAAGCACTAAATGCAATTACTTGCGCACTATCACCGAATGAGTTCAAGAGAATCATATCCTATGATACTGCAAAGCAAGCTTGAGATATATTAGAAATGACACACGAGGGTATTACAATTGTCAAAAAATCTAAAGTCCAACTCCTCACAACCAAATTTGAAGAAATTCATATGGAGGAAAATGAAACATTTATGGACTTTTATACAAGACTAAATGATATTGTAAACTTTATTTGAGGTCTTGGCGATACAATCCCAGAAAGTAAAGTGTATGCAAAGATACTACGCTCTCTTCCTGAATGGTTCAACTCCAAAGTAACTGCGATCTAGTAACTTCGTGATATGGATAATATGATGGTAGAAGAACTTGTTGGTTCTTTACAAACCTATGGGTTAAACTTTACAGCTCCTAAAAGTAAATCTATCGCTCTAAAATCTTTTAAATGTAATTCTAAAGAAAATTCTGATTTTGAAGATGATATGACTCTTTTAGAAAAAATATTTTATAAAATATTCAAAAGTAAGAAAAGAGTAGATTTTTAAAAATTAAATGAGAAGAAAAGATCTAAACCTAAATCTAAAACTTGAAAGTCTTTGAAAGATAGTCAATATTACAACTGCCAAGAATATGGGCATTTAGCAAAAAAATGTCCTAAAAAGGACAAACCCAAGAAGAAGGGTATGTTGGCTACATGGGATGAATCATCTGATTCTGAAGCTTCTTCTAAATTAGAAGATTCTGAAACCGAGTTGGGTAATGAAACGAAAGCCTTTATGACTCTAGCCAAGTTCACTTTTTTAGACCATGATGATTCAACTAGTGAGGAAAATCTGAATAGTGATTGTGAAAATGAAGATGATCTTCAAGATACTTACAAAGCCCTATACAAAGAAAGTTGTAAAATTGCTGTCAAACTTAAACTTCAAAAAGAAAAGTTTTTTAAACTCAAAGAATGTTTTGAGTCACTTGTTTTAGAAAAATCCCAAATTTCATATTGTTTTGAAAAATCAAAATGCGATTTAGAATTTAAAACATCCCAGATTGAAAATCTAAAATCTGAAAATGAGAAACTTAAAAATGAAGTATCTTCTCTTCTGAGTTTAAAGGACACATGGAGATATGCCAAAGGAGATCCTAAGTTAGAGAAACTATTATTCGGATCAAGAAAATGTGGCGACATATCTGGGTTGGGCTATGATAAGAACATATCTCCTAAACAGAAGAATACTCCTCCTAAGTTTGTGAAAGGAGAATCCTCAAACTCAAAAGGAAAAAGTACTTATCAAGATTTTTCCAAAAATTCAAAATCTTTTCAAAAACCTAAAAGTAGTCATGTCAACTTTAATCAAAAATGAAATTCATTAGCTGAAAAGATAGTTGATTTACTCAAGGAGCTCTTAAAATCTAACTCTATAGGTCATTCTTACAACAATAGATATAAGAAGATCAACAATTCTCCTAAACCCAAAACAATATTGAAATGGGTTCCTAAGGCTGCCTGCTTGGTTGCCACACTGCTTTTAAAGCTTCAAGCCATTCAAAGTGGTACCTAGATAGTGGATACTCCAGGCACAGGACAGGCAACGGAGCTCTATTCACCGATCTAAAAGATATGATTGATGGTTCAGTCACATTTGGTAATGGGAGTAACTGCAAGATTATGGGCCAAGGTATGGTTCAACTCTATAACCTTCCATTATTTAAGAATGTCTTATATGTTGAAGGTTTAAAACATAACCTACCTAGCATATCTCAAATATGCGATAATAACCATAGTGTACGGTTTTCTAATCAAAGCTATGAGATTCTAAACAATAAGGGTTCTGTAATACTAACTGGAAGCAGAACATCTGAAAAATGCTATATTGTTAGCGAATCCAGCTCATCTAATCAAACATGTTATATGGTTCATACAGACGAGACTGATTTGTGGCATAAACGTCTTGGACATGTACATTACCGAAATTTATATAGATTGAGTAAACGGGAACTTATAAGAGGTTTACTTAAGCTTCAAAAATTAGATAAAATATATGGTGAATGCCAGATAGGAAAATAAACAAGAACCTCACATAAAAAGGTGAATTCAAATACCACATCAAGACCACTCGAACTCCTCCATATGAATTTGATAGGACATACTAGAACGGAGAGTCGAGGTGGCAAAAGGTATATCTTGGTAATAGTGGATGACTTTACCAGATATACATGGGTAGTTTTCTTAAGGGACAAATTAAAAACCCTTGAAGAAGTAAGAAAAGTTCTCAAAAGGATTCAAACGGAAAAAGGTTCTCAAATTAGTAAGATTCGTAATAATCATGGATCCGAATTTGAGAATAGCAGTTTTGAGAAGTTCTCCATCAACCAAGGAATATTACATGAATTCTCAGTGCCCAAAACTCCACAAAAAAATGGTATCGTGGAAAGGAAGAATAGAGTGCTTCAAGAAATGGTTAATGTCATGTTAAATAGCATGAAGCTCTCTAAGAATCTTTAGGCTGAAGCGGTCAATACAGCTTGCTATATTATTAATCGTGTCTACACTAGCAAAGATAATAATAAAATGGCTTACGAAATGTGGTTCGATAAAAAGCCTACTGTCAAATACTTTTGAGTTTTTGGCAGCAAATGCTATATTTTACGAGATCGTGAAAATTTGGAAAAGTTTAATACGAAGAGTGATGAAGGAATTTTCCTAGGATATTCCTTAAACAGTCAAGCTTATAGGGTTCTGAACAAAAGAACCGGTGTGATTCAAGAATCCATCAATGTTGTCATTGATGATCACTTAAACACACCAGTCTCAAGTTCGGATAATGATGAAGTTCTAGAAATTGATAAATCTGATACTTCATCTAGTCAGAATGATTCTGAGATAAGGACTATTAAAGATCATCCAACCACACAAATTCTTGAAAACCCTCTCATTGGTGTTTGCACCCGAAGATAACTTGAAGATATATGTAATTATGTGTGTTTTACATCCTAAATAGAACCATCTAACGTAAAAGAAGCTCTTGCTGATGAAAACTGGATTGTTGTGATGCAAGAAGAACTTAAACAATTCGTAAGAAATGATGTTTGGTATCTCGTACCACGACCTAAGGATAAACACATCATTGGAACTAAATGGATCTTTAAAAATAAGTCTGATGAGCTTGGAAATATAATTAGAAACAAAACTAGACTAGTGGTACAAGGTTACACTCAAATTGAAGGTATTGATTTTCATAAAACCTTGGCATCAGTAGCACGTCTTGAATTAATCAGATTGTTTATATCCATTGCATGTTTTAGAAAGATTAAGATTTATCAAATGGATGTGAAAAGTAAATTTCTAAATGACGATTTGTATGAGGAAGTTTATATGGAACAACTAATGAGTTTTAAAGATCCCAAAAAATACTGATCATGTGTATAGGCTTAAAAAGGCACTTTATGGATTAAAGTAAGCGCCTAGGGCATGGTATGAGAAACTAACAAAATTTCTGTTCAGCCATAATTTTCAAATGGGGTCTGTTGAAAAAACTCTGTTTGTTAAAAAACATAATGATCATATTTTGATGGTACAGATTTATGTTGATGATATCATTTATGGATCTACTTGTACTGACATGACTATTGAGTTTACAGATCTGATGAAATCACAGTTTAAAATGAGCATGGTTGGGGAATTGAATTATTTCTTAGGGTTGCAAGTAAAGTAACAACCTAATGGAATATTCATTTCTCAATCTAAATATGCCCTGAATTTAATTAAGAGATTTGGATTTGAGAATGGTAAGAACTTCGATACTCCTATGAGTACTACCATGAAACTCTCAAAAGACATTGAAGGTAAAAATGTTGATCCGAATTTTTATCAGAGTATGATTGGTAGTCTATTGTATTTAACTGCTAGTAGATCGAATATCGCACTAAGTGTTGGTATTTGCGCTAGATATTATTCTAGTCCTAAGGAATCGCACTTGATTGCTGTCAAGCGGACCATGCGATATGTCGTAAGCACTATGAATCTCAGTCTTTGGTATCCTCATGAGACTATCGTTCAATTAGCTGGGTACTTAGATGCTGACTGGCTGGTAATCTCGATGATAGAAAGTCAACCAGTGGTGGTTATTTTTATATAGGAAACTGTTTAGTTTCTTGGTTTAGCAAGAAACAAAGTTCTATGTCACTTTCAATTGCTAAAGCTGAATACATCGTAGCTGGTAATGCGTGTACGCAGCTTATTTAGATGAAGCGAATGTTAAGTGATTATGGAATTAAACAGGGTTCTATGGTGTTATATGGTGATAATTCCAATGCCATTAATATTTCAAAAAATCCTATTCAGCATTCTCATACTAAGCACATTGACATTAGATTTCATTATATCCATGAATTAGTAGAAGAAAAGGTTATATCTCTGGAATATACACCTACCGATAATCAACGTGTTGATATTTTCACGAAACCACTAGATAAAAGTCAGTTTAATCAAATCAAATTTGATCTTGGCATGTGCATTATAAGATGATATTTTATGCATTTTTGTATCATATTGTATATGTTTGATAGGTTAGATTTCAATTTTTTGCAAAATATTTTGAAAAAAAAAACTTAAAATTTTTTTTTTGACTGGTACTCGAACAGTCGTGGAAATACATGACCAGTCATAGCTTGACCGGTCGTGTACATCCACGACCAGTCGAGGAACTCGTGAAACCTTTTAATTTGGAAAAATCTTTCATCTTCCTCATTTCTATTTCCTCCTCCAACTGGCCGAACCTCGACTAGTCGAAGCCAACTCCCAAAATCTTCATTGTAAGTGCTCCATTTGTATTTTTCTTCTAGATTTGAGTCTAGAATACTTCTCTTTACTCTTGAAGCTATTTATTTCAAGTTTCATTGTGTTTTGGGGTTGTTATTCTAAAAATTCTGATCTTAGAAAAACCCATTTTCTTTTCTTTGCAACTCCTTTTATTCTTGAACTCCTTGTTGCAAATGGCTTCTAGAGGAAGAAAATCAACTTCTCGTGGTCCATCATCTTCCTCCAGATCAGCCCCTCTCACTAAACATCATCTTAGGGATTTTGAAGATGATCTATCATATGTTCGTGACATTCGTATGCGAAATGTAATCGTTGAACACCTTGTTGATCTTAATCATACAGCTCTGTTTGATATCTTTCCCATGCTACAAGCTGTAGGTTGGGATAACTTACTACATTTGGGTGGACCTGCATATCGGTCTATTACTCAATCCATGTTTGCATGTATATGTAATTATTCACTTGAAAATCTGACATTTAAAATTGCCACAAAAGAAGGACCATTTAATATTGATCGTCACTTGATTTCTACTCTTATGAAAATTCCAGTTAATGATGAGGGAGTTCTTATTCATACACTATCTGAAAAACCCTCTCAATCTAAAAAACGCATGCTTTTTAAGGATTTATGCAATTTGGATGCTCCATGGACACCTAAAGGAAATGTGCTCCCCTTAAGGTATCTGTTACCCAAATACGGAGTGTTGCACAGGATTTTTCTGTCTAATCTATATCCTCGGTCAGGTAATAAGACTAAGTTAACATCTTTTATGGTTCGTATTCTTCATAATGTAGCCCGAGGTGCTCATCTCTGCCTGTCTTCCTTAATTTGTCATTCTATCATTCAGTTTCGACTCCATCCTGGTCATAGTGATATTCCCTTTAGATATTTGATGACCATATTGACTTCTCATAAATTAGTCGATATGCTATTCGGAGAGGCCCCTATCCATCACTTGATATTTAATAATTCTAATCTTAACAAGAAGAAGCTGGAATTTCTTCCTAACCAAGTTGATGGTGGTGGTGCAACTGAATCTAAACATGAGGAAGATGCTGGTGCTCTTCCTCCTGATGATATTAATATGGATGATATCTTTGAAGAGCTTGATTCTGACTCTGCGAATGATCCAGATTATCCGCCTTCTACTTTCAATGCAAGCTTGGTTGCATTGGAAACTAAGGTTGAATCTTTAAATGCTAGGATGGAAAACATGTCTGTTACCCATGATTTACAATTCAAGTATATGCGTAAATGTCTTAGGCGCTTAAACAAGGGCATGCACAAACTTGATCCTTCCATCTCTGCTCCTTCATCTGGGTCAGATTAGTACATTTTCTATTTTCTGGTCTGTAAAAACTTTCTTTATATCATGTTCACTTGACTGGATTTGCTATTGTCACTATCACTGTTTATGGCTCAGTTTATCTATTATATGTGTTGATTACGCTATGTTTTCCATTCTTATTTGGTTACCTCCTTGATTATTACTCCTTTCTAATCTATTTTGTTCTTCCTTTGTCATATTATGACAAAAAGGGGGAGTAGATATATACTTTTGCTAAAGTTGGATTTTTTTTGCTAAATTAGGATTGGTGAAATATGTTACTCAGGGGGAGGATGTACAGTGATGGACTGTATGAGCATGAGTATATGAGTATGGACTGCTTATTGGTTGAATATTGATTTGTAGGTTCATGAATGTGTGTCGGTTTAACAACTGGTGCATGATTCTTTAATCAAATAATTTGTGATATGTATCCTATCTTAGAAGTGTGTTTTGTGACAAATTTGACAAGGGGGAGATTGTAAGTGCTATAGTGAATAGCCCTTGTGATTGTCAAATTTGTGGTGACAAAGATACTTCTTTGAAGCTTGTGTATATGATGAATAAAAGATCTATTCAGGACACAAGATTGGCTTCAAGTAGATAAGCACAGCTTTTCAAGTTGAAGACCTTGAAGGTTTAGGTTGATATCAGAAGCTTTCAAGTTCTCAGAAGCCTTTCAAGATGGAGATCTCAGAAGCCTTTAAAGTTCAAGTTCTCAGAAGTTTTACTGAAAATCTCAAGTTCAAGAACTCAAGCTTCTTTATACTCAAGGTCACTGGTGTTCAAGTTTCAATGTCTTTACTTCTCTTTTGAGATATGACTGACCTTAGGTGGACCTTTAGAGTAGGTCACTTTGGATACATAATCCATATATTTTTTATAATTAATTTTGATCTATTCTAAGACTAGTCCTGGACCTTGTTCGACTAGTCCTAGCACTGGTTCGACCAGTCCAAGAAATTTCTCGACCAATCCTAAGTTGTTGAGGATTTTTGAGATTTTCTGGCTATTCTTTGACCAGTCTTGGAGACTGTTCGACCAGTCCTATGAACAGTGTCGACTGGTTCTTCGACTGGTCGTAGTTCTTCGACTCAAAGTACAATGTTAAGATTGGCCATCTTCGACCAGTCGTATGAGACCTACGACCAGTAAAAGGGGACCTTCGACCAGTCGTAGGGTACCCACGACCGGTCGAGCAACAGAAAATCTTATCGCGCCCGATTTATTTGAAATTCTGTTGGATCTTCGACCAGTCGTAGATGTCCTAAGACCAGTCGAAGACGAGTTTTGCTTAGCTATAAATAGAGCACAATCTCAGATTATTGATAAGAAATTCAAGCTAATTATTCTGGTATTCTGAGAGATTGATTTGTGCTCCATTTTAAGCTAAGTGTGCTTATTTTAATATTCTCTTTCTTTAGCTTTATTTAATTAATTTTGTTTCTGGTATTCCAATCTAATCTGAAAGGAGGAATTGTTATTTCCCTTTCTTTGGAATCAAAATCAATTAAAGCTAGCCCTATTTTGATTTAATTTTAAAATCAATTAGAACTAGAACCTTTGTAATTGAGTACTGAACATTGAACTTGGACATTCATTCATCTACTCTGACTTGGTTCTTTTGGGCTTCTACATCGAAGGAGAAAATCAGGTATTTTACTTTTAAGTATAAATTTCTTTCTGTTTTGATTTCTTTCAGGATTTGCTAAAAAAATATCGTTGTTTTGGTTATCTCAGGAGAACCAGGAAAACTCAGAAGTGGAGTTTTTTTTTAATTATGTAAGCCCACAGACAAAGACACAATTGTAAAGATTTTTAGTGAACCTGTGAAAACCTAGTTTGTTAGTGAATGCTAATATCCCCTGTGTGAGGATATTAGGAGCGGAGCAGCATTCTGTGTGGCTGTTGTATAACAGTTGGTGAACACACAGGCGAACCACTATAATCCCTTGTGTTGTGGTTGAATGATTTTTCTTTCATATCTTTATTTATTTAATTGAGGGATGTACATGTGGTTGTGAATGTTGTAATCTTTTGTTTCAAGCATTGTGGGGAATGTTGTAATAGTTTAGAATTTATTTCTTTCTATTCATTTATCAGCTTGATATTATTTTGTTCTAGTAAGGTTGCCCTGCCATTCTTATGGTGCATGGTTGTCCTTAGAACAATACATATTTGTGATTACAATTTATACTTCAGTGCAGTTTGTATTTATTTTTCTATTTCTCTTCGGTTTGAGACTTGATACAAAGACATTTCTAGAAATTAGGTTGTCCTACTATAAACTCTGGTTTTTGGTGTAAGGTTGTCCTTAGAACAACATTTCTATCAACCACTCAAGATTTGAATTTTGAGGTTGCCTTACTATCTTGCATTGTGGTTTATTTTGTTATCTTGTTGGCTATCATATTTCTTTAATTTTCGCTATTATAAATGTTATTTGGCATAGTCCTATTCACCCCCCCCCCCTCTAGGACATATAACTAGGCCTTTTCAATTTCTCCCTTTACTCGATGGTTATGTTCAGTTATTTTCAGACATACCTAGCTATCCAGAAAAATTCTAAACTGTTTTTGAGTTATTTTTGGAAAGGATTATAGACCGATTTGAGGGATGTTTTACCCCCATTATTAGACTATTTCTGGAGGTATGAATCCTATATAGAAGTATGATGAATTTCACCATCATCCATACCTGTTCGTTCACCCAAAAGAGTGGGCCAAGGAGGGTGGATAGTGCAAATTTCCTGGACTGTCTAGCCAATCTACTTACTGTACAAACATAATTATCAGTTTGTTTCTGAAATGGTGGGCCACATTGTGGACCCCACCTTGTAGCATACTTGTATTGGGATGTTGACCTTATATTTTCTCAAATTTTGGCAGACCCGGGCCCACTCAAATGGGGTGCGTAAGTCAAGGGTAGCAGCATTGTTTCAGAAGGAATTATTTCTGGACCTTGTTATTCATAAATTGCATGAGTTAAATAAAATACTTTTACGATCCCAAATATCCTAAAATTTTGCAGAGAGGTATCCCACCCATGATAGGACCCACCTGCAGAATTTTAGGGCCAATGGATCCCATTTGGGCATACAAAAGGGTGGGCCAATACAGTGGATTGCCAAAAACATTTCTGGTGTGCAGTCCAGCAGCATAGTTCCCATAAAAATAAACTTTTAAAAATATTTTCTCAAAAGCTGGGCCATATTTCCAACAATATTTTCTCAAAAGGTGGGACAGTTATATTTTCAACAATATTTCACCCTAGAAAGATTATAATTTTGAAATTTATTAAAATACTTTTGAGCATCTAAAAATTATGAAAATTTATAGGGAGGTGGCCCACCCATGATGGGACCCACATACAAATTTTTGAGGCCAATAGACCCCTATCCACACCATGGAAACGGCAAGACTAGCCCACCACGTTTGGACATTCAGGTCAGTCTGATTTTTCGGGATAAACTAAATTATTTAAATTAATTAAAATATTTTAGGTGTCCATAAATCCTGAAATATTATAGGGGTGTGGACCACCCATATAAGTGTCACCCTGTAAAATTTTAGACCTAACGGAGATTTAAGCTGACCGTGGTGCAGCCGGGAGTGGCCCACCTAGTAAGGACGCCCAGGCCGGGGCGTCCAGCCTGCTTTATGGGCCCACCTTGATGAGTTGTATATCCCACCATCCATCCATGTGGGGTCCTTAGGGGATTGATCATCCTCCCATTTTTTTAGTATTCAATTGGGGTCCATTAGGTGAATTTTTAGGCCAGATACCCTGGGTCCATAGAGCTGCCTACACATGGGACATCCTTGCCTTAGGCTACTGCTGGGCCTGTATTCCAATGGCCTGACCCACTTGATATATGTGTTGCACATCCTCTCTCATCAGGTGAGGCCCATATTGATGTGTGTGGGCCATTAGGGATTAAATATACTAAGAAATGCTTCTATTATTGGACTTTAACCAACCTAGAAATTTGGGTGCGTTGAAATTTAGCATTGAGCCCAATAATTGTTGCCTATAAATGTTATTTTGGGGAAATATAGCCCACTAGATTTGAGGAGGATTTAAGTCATTTATCTTACCATCTTAATTTTATTTTTTTGGGCTTAATTAGTGCATGATTAAAGGCCCATTCCAATTGGATTCTTTTTTGGGGAGTCTCCTAGTTAATTATGGGTCTTATAGCCATGATTAGGTTGGAACTTTTGATAGACCCGTTAGACCCTTCGGTCCTATATTTACCATACCATTGTGATGGGTCTTATGGACCAAATACTCAAGTAGTTGGGCTCTTGCTTGCCCACTATAATAAGTCTATACTTGGGGCGAGATGTGAGGCCTAACTTACTTGTATTAAGTATAAGGATTTCCCATATGTTGGGATAATGGGCTGCCCATTAGGCCCACCACAATGAGTGAACCCATGACCCTTATGGTTGGGCCCTAACCTTACTTAAGGGCCCACTAGGTTACCTATGTATTGGGCTTAGTGTATGGCCACTATGCCATGGATTGATTGTGCCTTGGACCTTTCTTTACATACATAGCAGGCCACCTTTTAGGATCTAGTTGAGGTTAGATGTCCTCCTTGGTGGCCCTAAGGTAGGCACATAGAGACTCTTATAGGTGGTTGAAAGCCCACCATGGGCCTGGCTAGGACCGTTCCTCATTAAAATTATAACTCTCTTAGCTTGTGGGTCATCCCAAAGTATTAGGCCCCCACTAGAGGATTCTTCTTCTCCTTAGAACTCCTGTCTATGTGCCTAGACCTTAACCCTCCATAGAATGGAGGATTTCATATTTCACAGTAGCACACTTACATTTTTGGGACCCATATGCAGCATCTGTATGAATTGATTTCATTGTGTGGTGGTCATTGAGGGATAGAGTTTCTCCCCTAGTGCACATTGTGTGCCTGCAGCTAGTGCATGATTTGTATATGTGACTCATACATTGACATCACATTTCATGATGATACTGCCCTTGCTTCATCAAGGCCTTGCCTCTACAGGGACATTCGTGGATGGCTGTATGTGTGAACATCGAAAATATAACTTAAGCATACACGGTGCATTGGATGCCCATGGGTGAAATTCTTAAAACTTCCATGGTACCAAGGATCTGCACCAACGCCGCGACCGAGTGAAAATAATGAGCACACGAGGGCCTTATACCATTTAGCCGCGACTCCCACTATCGTGTAGTCGGTTGGATAGGGGTGTGGCCTTACCTGCCTGGTGTGAGGAGGCGTTACTACGCTGAGTCTGACGAGCTTATAAATGGGTTCGCTACCATCAGGCCTTGCTGGTGATTAGCTATCCACCGGTGGTTAGTGAGGTCTCTTACCCTCGTTTGACTGTGCGTAGTCTGTAGAGCGGCAGTCATTCAGTAGTGCAATGGACCCTGGTGATTTCCTTATGATTAGAAATGTACTTGACATATGGTTTGGATATGAGCATTGACTTTACTTGCATCGCATTAGCATTGGTTGTGTAAGCCCCTTCATGCATTACCTTGGCATGACATCCAATACTTATTTCATCGTACTCATGATAAGCCTTGGAAAGGCTAGTGATATTCTCATTGAGCATATTTCCTTCCATGTACCTCCTGCTATTCTTCTGTGCAACATTATCACACACTTACACCACCCTTTAAGCTTCTACAAGCTTATGCACGATTGATGAGTGTTGAAGATCCTAGGCAAGCGTCATAGTGACAGAGCGTGAAGTAGAGTTGAGCTTAAGGACACAAGTGTTGCTGATTTCTCTCCCTTTTCCTATTACCTTATGCATGCCCTTTTGAACCTGATGTAAGCTTGTAAAAGTTTAAATTCTTAGTGAATTTTGTGATGTTTGCCCCTTATTATTCTTAGATGTACTTACTATAATCTTGGATATACTCGTATTGGAATGATTATACTGCTATGGGACTCATCATTGTAGGATCCCAGGATCAGAACCTGTCTCAGGAGCTGAGAATGGGGTACTATGGAAGTTGTTGTGTCCAGAACCAGCCATCGGGTTTCTTATGAGTCCGATTACCGAGTCTGGGTCATGACAGGAGTTGGTATCATAGCATTGCAAGTAATTTTGGAATAACTCAGGGATAACATCTCATGTATGCTTAGGGCATAAGACGAGTAATGTCCCAAGACCTTTCCTTTCGCTTTGTATCGAGCCTGTAATTGTCCTGATTCTCCACGTTGTCATTGTTTAATAGACAATGCCACCTAGACATGGCACCCATGGGTGTAGTGCCCGTGATTGTGGTACTCGTAGTCGAGGCGTCCGAGATACCCTTACTACTCGAGCACATCCTACTCTTGTTGTTGAGGATCCAATTCTAGAGGTCCCGATCCAGCCTATTACTCCGATTGAGCCTGTAGCACACGCTCCTTCAGTTGCTCCAGCTCCCCTGCCGGTTCCCCCTCCTAGCCTGCTATTCTAGTTATAGAGGCTCCTACCCTGGCGATCACACCCGTCCCTTCATCTGAGATGAGTGTTGCCCCTGCTTTTTCGATAGTACCCAAAGGAGCCGAGCATTTTCAGCAATTGATGTAGCTTATAGCTACTGCATTGCAGACCTGTCAGCTTGCTATTGTCGAGGTTTTTGGGTAGTCTGATTTACCTCGTGCTAGTGCGACAGCTCGAGAGTTCCAACAACATGATCCCCCGAGGTTTAGTGGTGATCCTGACCCTTCTGCCGTCGAGGCTTAGCGCACTGAGGTTACGAGGATTTTTGACAATATTTAATGTCCTGTGGATCAGATAGTATCCATTGTGACCTATCTTCTTCAGGGTGAGGCCCGTCATTAGTGGTCATCCATATCTAGGATGGTCGGGTCTTAGTTCGTTCGGACATGGGAGGAGTTTGTGGTCCATTTCGACTAAAAGTTCTTCCCTGAGCACGTTCAGATCCAGCGAGCGATCAAGTTCGAGACCCTAGTTCAAGGTGATTTGTCTATATCTCAGTATGAGGACCGTTTCTTGACTTTGTATAGATTTGCTCCTCATCTCACTAGTGATGAGAAGATGAAGGCCTATCATTTTGTGACTGGTTTGCGTCCTGCCCTTCGCAGCTGTGTGGTAAGCATTGTTCAGAGACGTTCTACCAGGTCGTTCGTCGAGCACTGGTTTATGAGGAGGACTGGGCTATGACCCAGAGGTTGAGAGAGCAGAGTTTTGGTGGAGGCTGGAAGAGGAGAGCACCAACCGGTAGTTCCAGGCAGCACCATCAACAAAGATGGAGGGGTAGATCAGGGTTTCGGCAGCCTGCGATTCAAACAGTAGCTTCATCATCATCTTCAACACCGCTAGCTTCTTTATTTTCCAGCCTCATTTTCGGTGTTTACTTTAGTTGTGGACAGGCTGGGCATCGGAGGCGTGAGCGTCGTCTTCCCATACAGCAGAAGAGGCCACCGTAGTTGCCTCCTCCCCATCCTCAGCACCAGCAGAGGGCATAACTTCCACTAGTCACTCCTAGGGCTCCTCGTCAGTAGCAAAGGCAGCCAGGTAGACCTCCTTAGCAAAGACAGCCACAGCAGAGATAACAGCAGTTGCAACACTAGCAAAGGGGATATCCGTATGTCCAGTCCTTAGGTCAAGTTTATATAGCAACAACACGCGCAGACTTAGGACCCTCAGTCTTCCAGGTTGCTTCCCTTACCAGCTCAGGGCCACATTTATTCTTTGTAGCACGCGCCAGGTCAAGACCCATAGTCATCGACCGGTGGACTCGTTGAGGGTATTCTTCTTATTTTCGCTTGTGTTGCTCATGTTTTGTTTGATTCTGGTGCTTCTCATTCTTTTTTAGCAGAGCAGTTTTACCGATCGACCGATATTCTGTCGGAGGTCGTGTCTGAGGCCTTGACCGTTTCGAATCTCATGGGAAGTCTATTGTGCTAACCTGTTGCTTTCCTTCTTGTCAGGTGTTAGTGGGCGAGATGTTTCTTCCCGCCAATCTGTTCATGATGCCGATGGCAGGATTTGATGTGATTCTAGGTATGAGCTGGCTTGCAGAGTATTGTGCCATCTTAGACTGTGCCATGAGAATGGTTACTTTTCTCATTCTAGGATTGCTAGTATTCCAGTTTATCGCCTAGCCTAGAGGAGATCCGTTATCCAGCTTTTTGGCTTAGGTCATTGAGGATTCTGTGGTAGAGAGTATTGAGCAACTTCCAGTTGTTTGTGAGTACCAGATGTGTTTCAAGAGATTCTGGATTTGCTGCCACATCGACAGGTGGAGTTCCAGATTGATTTTGTGCCCGATGCTGCGGCTATATCGAAGGCCCCTTACCAGATGGTACCATTGGAGTTGAGGGAACTACAGGAGCAATTGGATGAGCTCCATGAGTTAGGTTTCATTTGTCCTAGCAGTTCGCCTTGGGGAGCCCCAGTATTTTTTGTGAAGAAGAAGGATGGTTCGTTGCGACTCTGTGTGGAATATCGTGAGCTCAACAGAGTCACCATCAAGAACTGATACCCACTTCCCTGTATTGATGATCTGTTCGATCAGTTGCAGGGTGCACAATATTTTTCCAAGATAGACTTGCGCTTCGATTATCATCTGATTCGGGTCCAAGAAGAGGACATTCCGAAGACGGCTTTCCTAATGCGCTATGGTCACTTTGAGTTCTTGGTCATGTCGTTTGGACTAACCAATGCACCCTCCATATTCATACAGCTGATGAACGAGGTTTTTTAGCCGTTCCTCGATCAGTTCATTATGGTATTCATTGATGATATTCTTATATATTCGGGGACTCGAGAGGACCATGCTTAGCACCGGTAAATTGTTCTTAAGACCCTCCGTGCCCTTCAGCTGTATGTGAAGCTGGAGAAGTGAGAGTTTTGGCAGGAGGAGATGAAGTCCCTCAGTAACTTGGTGACGAGGGAGGGTGTCATTATGGACCCCTTGAAGATTGGCCAGCCCACAACCTCATCCGAGATCCGTAGTTTCCATGGTCTAGCCGAATATTACCAACGGTTTATCGAGGGATTCTTTCGTATTGCTGCACCGCTGACCTGATTGACGAGGAAGGACATCAAGTTCATTTGGAGTGACGCCTGTGAGGAGGTATTCACAGAGTTGAAGGATCGCCTCACCTCCGCTCTTGTTCTCACTCTTCCTGATGGGAGTGAGGGTTTCGTTATTTTCACCGATGCCTCCAGAGTTGGATTGGGTGTTGTACTGATGCAGCATGAGAAGCCAGTGGCATATGCCTCGCGCCAGCTTAAGGTCCATGAGCTGAACTACCCCACTGATGATTTAGAAATTGCAGGGTTTTCTTCGCACTGAAGGTGTGGAGACATTATCTATATGGGGTCAAGTTCAAGATCTTCTTGGATCATAAGAGCTTGAAGTATCTATTTTTATAGTCCGAGTTGAACCTGTAACAGAGGTGATGAATAGAGTTGTTGAATGACTATGATTTTCATCTTCAGTACCACCTGGGTAAGGCGAACGTGGTGGTAGATGTGCTCAGCCGTCAACTACGAGGCCTGGTGTCACATATGATGGTTTGACAGTGGCAAATGCTCAAGGATGTTTTAGAGTTTGACTTTGAGTTTGGTCTGTAGTCTTCCATTGTTCATCTTTCGAGCTTGTTGATTCAACCCTCTTTGGTGGCTAGGGTGATCGAGGCTCAGCAGACGGACAACTCACTTCTAGAGGAACGAGCAGAGGCCGCATTCGTAGAGTAGTCAGACTGGCAGATTGGTTCCGATGGTGGATTACGCTTCAGAGGCCGATTGTGTGACCTGGACGTGCCAAAGTTGTGTTGTAATCTAATGACTGAGGCACACCGATCGAGACTTACTATTCACCTGGGCTCTATAAAGATGTATCGTGATATGAGGAGACAGTACTTTTGATAGGGAATGAATCACCAGATTGCTAGTTTTGTGGCCAAGTGTGACACATGTCAGTGTGTCAAGGCCGATCACCAGAGACCCTTTGGTCCCTTGCAGTTGTTGAGCGTTCCAAAGTGGAAGTGGGAGCACATATCGATTGACTCCATTGTAGGTTTACCGAGGACTCAGTACAATCATGATACCATTTGGGTTATCATCGATCGTCTGATAAAGTCGGCTCATTTTATTTCAGTGTGTTCTTCCTGGTCTATGGACTGGCTAGTGAGGATATTCATTGAGGAGATAGTGAGACTGCACGGCATCCTAGTTTCTATCATTTCAGACCGAGACTCCAAATTTACGTCTCAGTTTTGGAGGAGTTTTCAACAAGCGTTGGGGGTCACTTTGCATCTCAGCACCACTTATCATCCACAGACAGATGGGCAGACCGAAAGGGTCAACAAGATTCTTGAGGATATGCTCAGGGCTTGTGTGATTGACTTTGCGGGCAGTTGGGATGAGCATATTGATTAGAAAAAATTTTAAACATTAGGATCCATGATTGTATAGTATAATCTTAACTTAACAACATTAAGATTCAATTCATTATTTCACGATATCATAGGTAACCAACAAGAGTACTCAGGACAACCAAAACCTCATACAAAACTTGCCTCACAAATCATCCTTTATTTCTACCAACTTTCAATTTTTCCATTAAAAATAACACTAAGGACGGGAATTAAATCCTCACCTATAGGGAGCAAACTTATGGTGAAGACCGTACACCCAAACCTTTTTCACATATCATCTATGGGGAATCAAATCCTCACCTATAGGGAGTAAACCTATGGTGAAGATTATTCGCCCAACCCTTTACAAAGGTATTTGCTTTTTTTTAAAAAAAAAAATTATTTTTAAATTGATCATGATGGGCAAATTTTCAAGCTGGTTCCTTACATGCTTAGTGATTACCAAGTTAACCCTTCAATATCAAACTGAAACCTTAATGTGTAAGCAAGATGTGATGTGTGAAATCATGGTTCAATCAATGTTTGAAACTTCTAACCATGGATTAATAATTCAAACTTACTGTGAAAGTTAAAAGATAACTGAATCCAAGAGTCATAAATCACCAACATCACCTATCTTGTAATTCTAAAATCACGACTATCCCTCAAAATCATTTCAAATTCACAAGAAATTCTAGAAATTTTTTTTTAAAAAAATCATAATTTTTTCTCATGACCAAGAAAACACTGATTAGGTTTCTTAATCTCCCACCCCCAACCTAAAAATCTACATTGTCTTCAATGTTAAAGATATAAACATTTAATGCACATGGGACAACGAAAGTAAACGAAAAGTGATGGGAAGATAGTACCAGGATAGCGAATTGAGAGAGAGATTTTCCCAGAGATAGCAGTATGAAAATCGGTCAGCACGAGAGTGAAAATACGAAAGAAAACTATCATAAAACAACGCATCAAGCAAACTAACCTAATGACATAAAATTTTCTATCCTAAAACAACATAAACAAAACTACCCTAGTCCTATGAAAGCAGGGAAAAACTACTAGATCATGTCGCAAGGTTCCTCTTCCGGCCAATATCGTGATAAGTTTCTAAGTAAGTTCCTTAACAGGATCATCCAAAAGCCCTTTTTGCAATAGGCTTGGATGCCCTGAAGCTTGACTTTCCACAGAGACTTGTGTATCTCATTAAAAATTTGTCATTGATTCGCCTGAGGTATCCAAAGTATATATGATTCACCTGTGTTAAAAAAAGTTTTAAAGTTAGTATCCCATGGTGAATCAGAGACTACAGGTAGATCAAATTGAGAAAAATATTCAGGAAGTGGTGTAGTCTCAACACATTCCGAAGAAACAGACTTCGGTTCAATTTTCAGCTCCTCCTCCCCCAATGGTAAACATTTAAGATCTGTGGAAGAAGGGGCTTCAGAGAAAGGTTCTCTCGGTTAGTTATGACTACCGAGATGTTGTCTTGAAAGGCATTCACTATGTCTCTTATTATGAGATCATTTGAATCTGCAAAGTGTGTCAAGCAATCATCCAAAGAGTTGGAAAATTCAGTTGAGTGTGACTTATGTTCCATATTAGAGCTCGTTATGATCTACCCAAGGAATCCATCATCTTTAAAGGTAAACAGAGGTGTGCTCTCTTGCTCCAGCCCTATACAGAAAAATCGAGGGTTAGTATACGAAGCATTGATGTGCGGACTCTATTCATTGATACTACTTAGAAGAGACATTGAATTGTCAACATTCAACAGTTCAGATGGCAGCCTCAACTGAGTGGTTTCAAAATCCAGAGTCATATCGAGTAACTCGTCCATCTCCCGAATCATATCATCATTCAATTTAGGAGAGTGGTCCAAACATATCTCATAAGATATAGAAGGGTCGGTTGTAAGGATCTCATATACTTTTAGATCAGACATGTCAGGTGAGTGGAGTAGCTCATTATAACCATTCTCTTCATGTACTTCTTGATCATTGACCTGGACCAAACTTAAGATTAATTCTAGGAGAACCGTGGCTGCACATTTAAGATCATCATCCCAATACTCATCATATTCTAGTTCAGTACAGTGCATACTTGAGATGGGATCACTTTTCTCAGATTTTACACCTAGAATTGGTTGAGGTTTGTATAAACTAACCTCTTCTTCATCATTGGAATCTAGTGTGTCCTGTGAGTGAAGTATGTTATCATCATTATATTTGAAAGACACCCATGTCTCTTTCCCATTTTTTTGAATAGTCATCGAGATTGACTCTTCGAGAAATTGAACCACATGCTCGTTAATGTAATTCAACTCTTCATTCTAAATTTCAGAGTTTTTCAAAAGAGAGTGAGAATCACTTTCCTTGTATTGTATTTCTGGATTGGGTTGTGGCTGAGAAGAATTAGTCTCCATTAGCCTATCAAGGCGTGATTCAAGTAGTTCTAATAATTTTCTCATGCAGTAATATAATCTGTGTAACTTAGAGATAACTCCTCTTGGATCGTTTCTGGTGGATATTCAAAAGTGGCTGATCCACGAGGGTTCTTACCATAATATTTTACTGACTCAACTTCAAAATATTTCTGTTTCCACTGATCATAATCATACGGGTCATATGTCGGAAGTTGATACGCGTCACCATTCTAACAATCACGTTCTATTTTCTTAACTTGTGGAACGCAATTATTCTCCCGCAAATAATCACCGAAAGACTTCTTAATCTGTGGAGCATCGTCTTCCGATTGGTTTTTGAAGATATTTTCAGAAAAATTTTGAGGCATAGGTTGTTTTCCATAAGCTATCTCAACATACGGACGTGCCCACTCATTCATATACATGGTGAAACCTTAACTTTGAATCTAATCCTAGAGAAAATAAAAGAAAAATTCTATAGCAGTATGGAAAGTAAACGGGGAAGAAGTTAGAAAGAAGTTACCAGACTTCGAGTTCTATGTTAAGGTCCAAATTAAAAATTTATGTCAGGATCCTACAAAATAGAAAAACATGTTAGTTCTAAATAGAAAGAAAAATCTAAACTAAAGTCAGTAAATCCTAATCTTAATCTAATTCTAAAATTAATTAATTTCAAAACTACGTAACCGTCAGTCCCCGACAACGGCGCCAAAAACTTGTTCACACCCCAAGTGCAAGGTTGTGATGTAGTAATAAACTCGGTAAGACCGAGGTCGAATCCTAAGGGACTAATACCTATACATTATCTAAAACTAAGTAGAACTAGAACTTAAATAAGATGAAATCTAAATTAAGTGTAATTTGATGAATAATTGTGAAATATTAATCTAAAACTTAAGGAATTTAGGGAAACAAAACTCAGGATTCAGAGGATCCACTTGTAGGGATCAGGAAGATCTTATGCCGGTATCAAAAACTCAAACGGACTTTAGAGTCCATCTTCATCCAGTTGAAAATTGTAACCATGAAAATTAAACTGAATTTTCGTTGATATAGTTATAAAGAGATGAAAGGTATATGAATTAGAAAGGATTCCATCACCAAACCATGCCCATGAGACAAAGTAAACAACAGAATTAAACTAATTACCAACCAATCAACATGATATGACGGTTAGGAAGGGTACCGTCATCCGACCATGCCCAGGAGACGATGGTGAACAACAGGGCTTCCTGACGTTATAAACATAAAAGGAGAAAGAAATACTCAAAACCATCGCAGATCTATTGTAATTTCAGTCACAACAAACTATTAAAAACTGAAAGTATTCATATTAATCAAACTAAAATCAACATAAGTTCAGTCTAGCATAAATTAAAGCCATAGGGTCAGTCCCATCATGGCACAAACTTCACCTCTTAGCCCTAGCTAAGAGGTTTAGCCAACCATAGTTTTGATTAACTAAATCTTTAAAGAAAAGAAAAGGAAAAAAAAAGGAAAAAGAAAAAAAATAATAAAACAAACTGTCTCCCTGCTCCACATCTAACCCAAGCCTCCAAGATAGCCTCCTCAGATCCACACTTCTCCCTTTTATAGCCAACAAAGGATGGTGGCTGGGTGTTTTTAGAAAGTCCTACAAAAACTCTTTATGCAGCAAGGAGTTATGTGCATAAGAAAAGAGAGAACAACTGCGTAAAATCCAGTTTTTAGAATGGTTAACCGTCATTCCATCTAATCTAACTTCTTGCGTGTGGTCAGGACCACCTCCTCGAAGCTCTGGGCAGTACGGATTGGCCGGCCGACCTCGATCAAGAAAGTCGTATGGCCCACGGTGATCGGTCATCCGTTATGCACATACGTGCGTATGGAGTTACGCTGGGATGCTCGGATGGCCCCTGATCATCTCTACAGAAGAGATCCACTCCGTCCAATGAATCGGCGTCGTAAAATCATCTGGGATAGGCCATCTTTTCTTGAATTTTATATGGCCCATTGGTTGTTTTTCTCGCTACTATTTATCTTCCGTTTGGATGATCGGAAACCATTCTTTGCTATCTTCTAAGATTCTGTCACCTAGGTTGTGATAATAGGATCAGTAAGATTTCAATGGACGGTTCAAATCCGACCTTTGATGCATGGTGGTGGCACACAAGATTTCTCCTCAAGCTCTGTTGCAAAACAGAGCTTATGGATGTGGCTGTGATGATCAATGGGCCCCTTTATCGGATTCTACCGAGAAATCCACTCTATTAATTGTGATCCTCTCGAAAAACTAGTAAGAAATGGCTAATTTTTTATTAGATTCTGTGTGGCCCACTGATGTTTTTCTTCCACCGTCCATCCTACTTTTAACGGTGATCCATGCATATCCACGTACATGGAAGAAAAACGTAAGCTTGTTGAAGGTTGTAGCCACCCCCCTGAGTGAATGGATGGGTCATATCATCCATTCGGATGATGTGTGGGGCTCACTAGCCAAACAACGGTCGGACAGCATTGGACGTTGTCTCCATGAGGAAGAAGGTCTGGTCAGCCCACCTTGACCAAAAATTCTGGTCTAGTGCACGGCTTGAGCACCCACGTTGTACATGTGCAATGCACATGTGGGTCCCACGGTGATGTATATGAAATATCAGCTCCGTCCAACCTGGTTGCCATATAATTTAAATGGTTAACACCAAAATTGAAGTATTTCAAGATATCAGGCGGGCCTCGGATTTGATGATTTGTAGGCTGATCTGTCCGTTGGGCCATTTCCACAAAGATCCAAGGCTGATTTTCAACGTGTACAGTTAATTTATGGTCCTCAGGCCATATATAAGGTTTTGAATTGAACGGATGGTGGGAACCCGGTGATCTTACATTCAGGACACTTTTTAGGCCTCTTTAACGTGAAGGACTTGACTTTCTTGGGTCCCTGGCGTGTAAACTCTTCAATCTCGGTCCGTTGGAGTCCCGTCCATTTCCTTAGTGATTCCTGAGCGTTAAATCTCTACTTTTAGCATCTTTTTCAGTCTAGGCTCCTAACTTCATCTTGCACCACAAACACGATTAAAATAGACCGTTAAGCAGTATCATGTTCGTAAATTTAGGTAGAAACTAGGGTGTAATATGCAATATTTGACCCTCAACACATATGCACCTCGTCGGGTTCGCATATAACAATAGCTATTAGACGACTATTAGCATGGCTCCATTTGAGGCACTTTTATGGTAAACTGTGCAGATCTCCTAGTTGTTGGACTGAGGTAGGAGAGCGTCGTCTCTTAGGTCCCGAGCTTGTGCAGCAGACGTCATAGGCTATTGATGTTATCAGGCAGAGGATGAGCACAGCTCAGATCTGGTAAAAGAGTTTTGCTGATCTTTGGCGTCGACCCCTTGAGTTCGCAGTCGGAGACATGGTTTATCTTATGGTCTCGCTTATGAAGGGCATGGTTCATTTTGGTGTGAAGGAAAAACTCATCCCAAGATTCATTGGACCTTTTGAGATTACTGAGCGCGTAGGCGTTGTGGCCTATAGGCTTGCCTTACCTCCTGAGTTGTTCGATATCCACGACATGTTCCATATTTCTATGTTACGAAAATGCAGGTTGGACACTATTCCTGTGATTGATTGACAGCCACTTGAGGTCCGTGAGGATGCTTCCTACATTGAGCAACCAATTTGTATTCTTGATGGAAGGGGAGTAGGTCCTCTGGACCAAGGTCATTCCCTTGGTGAAGGTGCAATGGGGTCATCATTTGGAGGCCAAGGGGTCTTAGGAATGCAAGGCCAAGATTAAAGAGTGTTATCCTCATTTATTCGATGATTGATTGCTTATATTTCTTGCATTGCCTTCTCTTGTGTTTGATAATTGAGGTATATATATATGATGATGTTTATGCATTTTATTTTGTCAATTTTAAGGATAAAATTTCTTTGTTGGTGGGGAGGATTGTGAGACCTGACCTAAGTTCACATGTGTGCATGTGTATGTGTGAGTAAGCATTTCATTTATTTTGGTCTCGCAGTCCTACCGGTCAAATTTTGATGACCCGGGACCTTTAGATAGTATTTGCGGTCATCCTTAAGTTCGGTCACGTAGACTCGACTCGGATTAAACCAAGACTTATGCCATTGCGACCGCATCATCATCGTGGTTCCAACACCGCGTCTCGTGTGTAAATTCGATGTGTTCATCAAAAGTTGTAAGTCGCGCATTATTTGGCCTGTTGATTGCATTTTGGTGGGACCCATGTGGTTTGCACGTTTCCCCATGTGCATTATTCCCCATGCAAGCCACCCCTAACCTAGCAATGATGCTTTCTCTTTTTAAGAGAACATCATGAGATTTGTTTTCTCTAGGTAATCATAACTCACCCTATCCCATGAGTAATGAGTAATTTCTCTTCTCAAAATTCATCTTTTCCTAAAAACTAATCCTAACACCCCTACAACCCTTTCATATCTCTCTCTTCCTTCACTTCCTCTTCTTCCCCTTGAAAGAAAACCCAAACGTCCCACCTTGTTAGAATTTTCAGCAACTTCTGTAAGCCCCGTATCCTAGATTGTACCATTCCATAGGCTTATGCAGTATTTTTGATCGAATTTCGGTAACCTTCGACCTTTATTTGACGTTTATGCACGATCCTAAGTCGAGTCCTGTATACCGAAGTCGGCTTGACCCGAAACTTGTACCCTAGCGGCCGCGCCGTCGCTGCGAGTCCAACGCCGCGACTCGCGCACTGATCCGCTACCCGGGACAGGAGATGTAGGCCCGTGTTCAGTTCGAGGAAAATGCCGCGTGTTGCAAATCCATAGAGAATCCATCACATCAATCACTTCACTTGTCAAAGTACACCCATCAAGTCAAGTACCCTATCCCATTCCCCAACTACACAACACCATCCCTAAAGTCAACCTTTCTATCCCATCTTTTACACACCCTATCACTCCTCTCCTATCATCTCATTCTCTTTCATTCTCTCTCTCATTTTCCTCTCCAAGCAACCCACGTCCATGGCTCTCCAAGGGAGGAGCTTTGTGTGGCCACTCTCTACCATCCAATCCAATCCTTTAAAGCCGATCTCAGCCGTTGAATCACACCCATTCGAGCTCTAGATCGCATTGGCAGAAGATAGAAGAGAAGATTAAAGGTGAGTGCTTCTTTCTCTCTCTCTCTACCTCTTTCTTTCCCATCTTGTGACCCACCTTAATGAATGGGTTTAATCTCCACCATCCAACCCATATGGCCATCTGTCCTAGACAGGCCCGAGATGAAGGCAAAACACAAATTTGAGCTTGATTCAAATCAGGTGGGCCACATACACGTGGACCCACCTTAATGACCCACGCCGTTCATCCATGCAAACTCCCAGTGGATCCCATAGTGTTGTACCTTGCATGAGTGGCCACTGTGACGTGAATGTTCTGTGCAAGCCCCCTGGCCACTAGAAGTGGACCCCACCTTGATGTATGTATTAAATCCATATCGTCCATCCCATTTCCCAACTTATTTTAGGCATTGAGCTAGAAAAAGGAGCCAATCCAAATCTCCAGTAGGCCACACCATCAAAATCTTTATTTTAATAGTGAATAAATATCAAGGCACACCAAGATGTTGTTATGCATAAAAAATGTTGAACATAGGTCTTGTTAGACCCGTCACGAGCTAGAGAACCCAATCAATGGAGTGGATCCTCCATATGTGGGCCCCATCTAAAAAAAATCACTCGAAAAAATTAAATAAAATACATAACTGACACTACTGCTGCTAGCGTCCAGAGGACGCTACAGCCAGTAGCGTCTTGATGCATGTAAACGGGCAAGGAGAGTGCACCCCACCTCATGCCCCAACATTGATGCATGTAGAGTACACCGTGCATTTGATGGGTACCCTTTAGGCACGAGATTACCCCAAAAATTTACCATTAATGTCACTCAGGTGGTCCACACCACTAATGGCATGAGAGTGAATGCTTACCATTGAAACCCTTTTTGGGTCAGAGGGATTGTGGATCTTTATGAAATTTTCTTTTTCATCTTAATCCAGGTCGCTGTGGCCTTATTAACAAATTGAGTGGAGAATAGACGTTATGGTGGACCACACGTGTGGCCCCACCACGATGGCTGTGTTGCATCCTCACCGTCCAACCTCTGGATAGTGGGAGGCTAGGTCCGCTAGAGTACCTCACACCAGCTGGCATAGTTGTTGTACGTTATGTCAGCAAGTTTTGTGGGACCCAATTGGTGCATGGGATCTCCAAGCCGTCCACCTGTTTTGCTATGTGGGCCACACCGCGATGTATTTGTTTCATCCACTCTGTCCAGATGTTTGGACGATGAAGGTCATGTTTGGTCAGTGTTGGATACAGTTGTACGGTGTTATGACCCACTTGATGAATGTATTATCCACACCATCCACCGTTTAGGACAAGTAGGCTGCCCACCATGATGTATGTATTCTTATACCCACACCCATGAGGACAGTGGGTCCCACCATATCCAAGCCGTCCGTCAGCTGCGTCCAGATGCTAGACTCATACTAGTAATAATATAATAATATTATATTATAACGTGCAGAGGACGTGTTGTTATAAATAATATAATAATATTATAGTTTATATAATATAATATATGGTGTATATATAAAATAAAGTATATTATGGTGGGCCCCATGTGAGAACCCACCATGTTGTATGTAACATATATACATCCACCGTCCATGTACTTTGGACAGTGGGGCGTTTGCCCTGGAAATGGGAAATCCAAATTGTCCGTCCATTTCATTTGGTGGGCCACATGTGTGGACCCCCCCCCATGAGGTATTTGCTTTATTTATGTCGTTCGTCCCTTCTAGACGGGCGAGACCCACGTTGGTGCACTTATTATATCCCTACCGTCCATCTAATTTTCAGGACAGTGGGTCACACTGTTGACTGACTTCAGCAAGTTCTGTGTGGGCTTACCTTATGGTAAGAATTGTACTCACATCGTCCCTCCATGGGACCCTGATGATGTATGTTTTGTAATCTACACCGTCCAGAGTGTTTGGACAGTGCTAGACCACCTTTGGATGGTGCTGTGGACCCCACCTATATGTATGTATTCTATCCACACCATCCAGAGTGTTTGGACGGTGCTGGAATTTGTCAGGTAGGTGCTAATTTTCATGGATAATGTTAGACACTGCTGATCATCATTGGTGCCATGTGCCCCATAGAATGATAGTGTATAGCGTTATACATGTTACACTGGCAACTAGTGAAGTGATTTTTGGTGTGGTCAAAGCCCATTTGAGGCCCATATGTGCGGCCTAATTAGGGGTGCACACGGTTTGGTTTGGACCGGTTCTGGGGTGAAACCGAAACCGAACCGTTCCTAACGTATCTGGGAAATTTGGAACCGGAACCGGACCGTTGGCACCCTAGAACTGAACCGGAACTGAACCCTTAAAATCGGTTCGGTTCCAGATCGGTTCTACGGTTCTGGGCTTTTTATAATCCAGTCCAATTACATGTTTAATTTTATTATCTAGCCCATATCGATTCATGTTGTGGTCCATTTGATGAATGGTTTAGATATTGTATAAGGTGTGCAAAAATACATTTATGAAAATAATTAAATGGTGCATTATAAACCATAAATCATGAGTCAAATATGGAAACAATCAAAGGATTCTTGGTTCGGTTCCAAATTCAGTTCCAGGTTCGGTTCCACGGTTTGGTTCCACGGATTGGTTCTACAGATCGGATCCACGGTTCGGTTCTACGGATCGATTCACAGTTCGGTTCGGTTCTACATACCGCCAAACCGAGAACCGAACCGATGTTAATGGTTCTTTAATTTTTAGAACCGTAACCGGAACTGGTGAACTCTAGAACCGGACCAAACCAGACCGTTTGGTCGGTTTCAGTCCGCTTCCACGGTTCTACCGGTTAAATGTGCACCCCTAGGCCTAATGTGATGTATATATGGCCTATTTTCGAGACCCAATAAGATGTATACCTAGCCTAGGTGTTGGGGCCCATTGTGATGTATATAAGACCCGTGTATTGCAGCTCATATGATATATGTGATGCCCATCGGTTGCGGCCCATTACGATGTATATTGAGGCCCATGGTTGTGGCCGTTATGATATGTTTGAGACCCATGGTTGTAGCCGTTATGATATGTTGAGGCCCATGGTTATGGCCCATTATGATGTGTTTGTGGCTCATTTGGTAAGGCTCAATAAGATATATTTTCAGCCCATGGGTCGAGGCCCATTGTGACGTATTTTCAGCCTATATGTCATAGACCATGGTGATATATTTTCAGCCCATTTGGCGATTCCTGATGTGATGTATATAAGGACCATATGATTAGGCCCGACTCGATGTATATAAGGCCCATTAATGTGGCCCATTGATACGGCCCACTTAATGTATATTTGGCCCATGAGTGAGGCCCATTATGATTGTACTAAGCCCTTGAGTGAGGCCCATGATGATCTATACTAGGCCCTTGTGTGAGATCGTGGGCCCACTATACGTTCGACCCTATGTGGGCCACTCCTTAAGAGCAATGTTGGTTAAAGGAACACATTGATGGGCAATGATGGTTAAAAGATAAGTCCACATTGTGACCTTCCCTTAGGCCTTGTTAGGCCCATTCTCATCATTCTCTAGTGGGTTAACCCAAACGAATAGGTCTCATTGATATTGTTTGGACCCTCATCGGCTATCCATCTATGAACCCCACCTTGAGGCCGATTCTGATTATCCAGGTCGAGTATCGAGGACGATTTCGATTGACATGACCGATTTATCGAATCTGATTATCAATTGATTCTGATTGTTAAGGCCGATTGCCGATTCTGATTGACATGACCGATTTGCCGATTGTGATATCAATCGATTTCGATTGTCATGACCGATTGCCGATTCTGATTGTAATGATCGATTACCGATTTCGATTGACGTGACCGGTTTATCGATTCTGGTTATCGATCGATTCCGATTATCACGACCGATTGCCGATTCTGATCGACATGACCGATTTTCTAACTTTGATTACCAATCGATTCCGATTGACGCGACCGATTGTTGATTCTGATTATCGTGACTGATTACCGATTTCGATTGACGTGATCGATTTGCTGATTCTTATTACCGATTGATTTCGATTATTGTGACCGATTGTTGATTCCGAGTATTGAGGTCGATTATTGATCAATTCCAATTGTCGTGGCCAATTAACGGTTCTGATTGTCGTGACCGATTCCGATTATTGAGGTATACTCCGATTTTGATTTCAATCGTTAAGGACAATTTCGATTATCAAGGTTGATTACTGAGACCTATATGATGTATATGTGACCCGTAGTTGAGGCCCATTGTGATGTATCTATGGTCCTTGGGCAATGCCTACTGTGTTGTATATTAGGGCTTTGTGTGAGGTCGTCGGCCCATTTTGTGTTTGGCCTTATGACAGTCATTCCTTGGGGAAATGTTGGTTGGATGTCTACATTGTCGAGGCCAATTGTTGATGCTGGTTATTAATACTAATTATGAGTATATGACAGCATTGCATCATAATACATATGCATCATCTGCATGTTTGTTATGAGATGTGATTGACTATCGCATATACCATAGGGCAGGTTATTCATGGGGCTCCCTAATAGGCGGGGTTGTCTCACATGAGCACATGGTATGCGTAGGATTTATGCATGATTGCACTGTGTGATTCATGTATCTCACATTTGTGTGACATGACCACCGTATGCCCTAACGACATTAGGGTTGTAGCCTCCACAGGAATATCGTGGATGGCCAGATGGGACACCGAAAATCTATTCAACATGGGGCGCTATAGATATCCTTGGAGAAAGTCCCAAAACCCTCTTAGTTCCAGAGGTTGCTTCAACATCTAAACTGAGTGGATGCATGAGCACATGAGGGTCGTATACCGTTAGGCCGCATCTCTCACTGTGTCGTGGTTGGTTGGAAGGGGGTATACCCTTACCTGCCTGAGAGGAGGGGGCAATGCTAGGCTGAGTCTAACCAGCTCAAGGAATGGGTCCGCTATCGACGAGTTGGGCCTGATATTGGTGAGAAAATGTGAGGTGTCTTCTCCTCGCCTTGTTGTGCGCGATGGGGCGGTAACCTGGTTTGGAGTGTAATAGACCCCGGTGATTTTTTCAAAGAGGAACCGTACTAATGTGTGGACTTATTGAGTAGGAGTTGCATGCTCATTTATTCACTATCCACTCGGGCTAGTGGTGCGCAACCAATTATTGTGTACCTTCGTTATGGTAAGGATTTCAGTTGGCCGCATGACTAATCAAAGATCAGGAGTTTATCACGTTGAGACTGACTATCCAAATTTAGGTATGAGACTAGTTTGGTTAGAAGTCCCTTGTAGTGGACCCTGTGGCCTGTGATACTACGTACTATCATCCCGACTTCACACTTCAGCATGGTAATTTCATCCGCATCGCATATTACATTACATCCGCAGGCATATGGCATTTTGGGTTGCTATATTTCTGTACTTATATGACCTAAACAGACTTAGCAGGATTTGTATATTCCATTGCATCCTCGGCATCTGATATTTGGCTCTTTATGACTCCTTATTACATAGTTGTTCTATATTGCGTATTCTGATATTGATTGACTTATGGACTTATCCATACTTCCATTTACTTTATTATTGTATGATTTATGATCTTGTTAGTATTTCTGTTTACTTTGATAATTCCTGCTCTTATCAGTATTTCTGCTTATTCTAATAATTCATGATCTTGTTAGTATTTTTACTTATTCTAATAATATACGATTTATGGATTACCAGTAATTTCGGTATTGTATGATGATGACATTGTATTGAATACTTGAAACTTACTTTATGCACACACTTACACCACCCTCTAAGCTTTCTATAAGCTTATGCACGATAGATGCGTGCAGGTGATGTTAGGTTGTAGCAGTGTTGAGCTTGGAGCGTGCAATGATCTTCTGGAGCTTGATTTTCAATTTATATATTTCCTTTCTAGCTTTGTACTTAAATAATTATATTAGTGGATATGTGACGATGATGTTGCCTTTGTGAATTGGGTAATCTGGTGGTTATGCTTATTACGAGTTAAATGTACCTTTAAAAAAAATCCTCCTTGTAGGATCCCAGGATCGGAATCTGGCATATGGACGCTAGGAGTTGAAAATGGGGTACTACGAAGGCTGTCAGCACCAGATTCAGCAATCGGGATTCCTGTGAATCCGATTTTCAAGTTTGGAGCGTGACAACTTCCCTTTCATCTCCCTCCTCATATAACCCTCTACTTTCAATCTTGACCCTTCATCCATGATCCTTGGATCCTAAGGAGTCCAATGCAACAAGAATCTTGAAGATCCAAGTAAGGTGGGTGCCCTTAGACTCTCTTTCATCTCATTCTTAGGAGCTTGTGGGAACCATCAAGTGATGATGGAGGTCCCTCATGTCTCCATGATTGAGGCCAATGGCCCATTTCTTTGCATGCATGATCCATGGATAGGGTCATTCTCCATGGACTCCATCATGGAATTTTCTTTTAATGTATGTCTTATAAGGGTCATCTAAACCATAGATATTAATGGGAGAAGGCATTCCCACCGTATGATTGATTCCTAACTCCATGCATGTACTAGATCTAGATTTTCTGAACTGTCTAGCCACTCTGCTTGTTGTACAAATATAATTATCAGTTTATTTCTGAAAAGGTGGGCCACCCTTGTAGACCCCACCTTGTAGTATAATTATACAGGGATGTTGGCCTTATATTTTTCCAAATTTTGATAGACCTGGGCCCAGTTAAATGGGGTGCATAAGTCAATGGCAGCAACATTGTTTCAGCAGGAATTATGTCTAGACCTTACTGTCCATAATTGCATGAGTTAAATAAAATACTTTTAATATCTCAAAAATCCAAAAATTTTGCAAAGAGGTGCCCCACCCATGATAGGACCTACCTGCAGAATTTTAGGGCCAATGGACCCCATTTGGGCATCCAAAAGGGTGGGCTAACACAATGGATTGCTAAAAATATTTTTTCTATGCAGTCCAGCAGCATAGTTCCCATAAAAATAAAATTTTAAAAATATTTTATCAAAATTTGGGCCATATTTTTTGGTCCCAGCTTGTTGTATGCTTCATGAGAGACCTTGGGTCCAAATTTTAAGAATTTTGGAGGCCCAGAACCTACCCATTTGGATGGCCCATATTCAGGACAGTCATATTTCCAGCAATATTTCATCGTGGATAGATTGTAATTATGAAATTTATTAAAATATTTTTGAATATCTAAAAATTATGAAAATTTATAGAGAGGTGGACCACCTATTTTGGGACCCACTTACAAAATTTTTGGGATAATGGACCCCTGTGCTCACCGTGGCAAGGGCCCAGGTCAATCCAATTTTTCTGAACAGACTAATTTACTTAAATTAATTAAAATATTTTTAGGTTTCCAAAAATCTTGAAATTTTATGGGGGTGTGTCCTACCCATGAAAGTGTCACCATACAAAATTTTAGATCTAAATGACATTTGATCTGACCGTGGTGCGGACAGGAGTGGCTTACTAGGCAGGGACGCCCAAGCTGGGGTGTTCAGCCTGGGTTGGCCGTCTAGCCTATTTCGTGGGCTCACCTTGATGTATTGTATATCCCACCATCCATCCATATTGGGTCCTTATGGGATTGATCATCCTCCCTTCTTTTTTTTTGGTATTCAATTACGGCCCATTGGGTGGATTTTTAGGCCAGATACCCCGGGCCCATAAAGTTGCCTACACATGGGACATCCCTACCTTAGGGTACTGCTAGGCCTGCATTCCAATGGCCTGACCCACTTGATATATGTGTTGCACATCCTCTCTTATCTGGTAGGGCCCACAGTGATGTGTGTGAGCCAGCAGGGATTAAATATACTAAGAAATACTTCTATTGTTGGACTTCAACCAACCTAGAAATTTAGGTGGGCTGGAATTTGGCATTGAGCTTAATAATTGTTGCCTATAAATGTTCTTTGGGGGGCAGTATGGCCCACTAGATTTGAAGAGGATTTAAGTTATTTATATTACCATCTTAATTTTATTTTTTTGGGCTTAATTAGTGCATGATTAAAGGTCCATTCCAATTAAATTCTTCTTAGGCTAGTCTCTTAGTTAATTATGGGCCTTATAGCCTTGGTTGGATTGAAACATTTGATAGGCCCGTTGGACCCTTGGGTCCTATATTTACCATGTCATTATGGTGGGTCTTATGGGCCAAATACTCAACTAGTTGGGCCCTTACTTGCCCACTATAATAAATCTATACTTGTGCAAGATGTGAGGCCCAACTTACTTGTGTTAAATATAAGGATTTTCCATCTGTTGGGATAATGGGTTGCCCATTAAGCCCAACACAATGAGTGAACTCATGACCCTTATGGTTAGGCTCTAACCTTGCTTAAGGGCCCACCAGCTTGCTTATGTATTGGGCTTAGTGTATGGCCCACTAGGCCATGGATTGATTGTGCCTTGGACCTTTCTTTACATATGTAGCAGGCTATCTTTTAAGACCCAGTTGAGGTTGGATGTCCTCCTTGGTGGCCCTAAGGTAGGTTCATAGAAGCCTTTATAGGTGGTTGAAAGCCCATCATAGGCTTGACTAGGACCGTTCCTCTTTAGAATTATGACTCTCTTAGCTTGTGGGTCATCCCAAAGTACTGGGCCCCCACTAGAGGATTCTTCTTCTCCTTGGAACTCCTGTCTGTGTCTAGACCTTAACCGTCCTTAGGATGGAAGATTCCATATTTTATAGGTAGCACACTTACATTTTTGGGACCCATATACAACATCTGTATGAATTGATTGCATTGTGTGGTGGTCATTAAGGGATGGAGTTTCTCCCCTCGTCCACATTGTGTGCCTGCAGCTAGTACATGATCTTATGTGTGACTCATGCACTGGCATTGCATTTCATGATGTAACACCCTGAAAATCGGGGGTCGTGTATAAACTCAACTCCCGAGTTCCAGACCGTCACTTATGCAACAAAAATGATTATGATTCAATGTTGTCTGATTTAAAGCATTCACATGAGTAAAAGTATACCAAAACTACAATTCATACTTCAGATCCAGTGATAAAAGCAAGCGGAAGACTAAACAATATATATATCACTGTATGGAAAAATAAAGTAAATCTCATCTGTCTCCAAAGTATGACTACATCTCTGAGTCTCATATACATATACATGAACAAAAATGTAATATTCAAAATAGTCCCACTGAAGTCCCATCGATCCAGGTCGCCTACGGGAAGCCATCGTGATACTGCATGTACGAGAACTCATCCTAGTCCTCGTCGATGTCTGGCTCCACCTCCTGGATCTCAGCCTCACCTGCATCTACAACAGGGTCTGGTGGGTGTTGCAAACACCATCCCGTAATGTGGGAGTGAGTGATCAACTCAGTGGAATCAAAGAGCAAAGATTAGCATGTTCACAATTCAATCATGCGATAATAGTAAAGCAGTAAATCAGACAATCCTAATACTGTTGTTAATGCAAGATGACATGACGTGATGTATGCCCTCACCGACGATCTCCCTCATACGGCAATATCTTACGACCGCGGCATGCCACACTCCCTAGAGTGCTCCACATCTTCCAGGCACATGCAATGCTATGGTGATATGATTTCCAAGTTGTTATTAGTCCATTCAAACAGCAGGATTGGGAAACTAAGGTACTTTTCTTATATCAATCCCAACACAGATCCTGTCTAGGGTCGTCACTCCTAGTAATCTCATACGAGGTATATTTATGTAGGTCGCTGCAAGGGCTGCCAGGGCTGTTGCTCTCACTCGTTGCACCGCTCCCCCATCACCTTATCAATACAGGCCTACCATACTCTACTGCAACGGAAGGGTCGTCGCCTCCCGTGGACTCAGAATACGCTCGCGGTCACTACAAAGGACTCGTCGCCTGATCAGTGTAGGCCGACAGCTAAAATATAGTGTCCCATACCACCATAATCTTCTCACGAGTCTAGGTGCTCACTGGTCACTACGGGGAGGTTTGTGGCCCCAGCGTAAGCCGACAGCTCGACCACGGTGTCCCATACCACCATGCCCGGCTCATGAGTCTTCGTGGATCAAGGTACCATGGTTAACAGGGTTTACAATGGTAAGTTCAGTACCCTAGGTTCAAGCAGTTATGACTCATACAAGGTAAACATACATCGGCCAGTCGGGTTGCTTGACGGGCTCGACTAACGCGATCGCATCTCAAGTCGAACGACATGAAGTGCGTAAAACACTTCGCATAGCCTAACCACTGCCGCCAACCCCAAACACGAATCGCATTCATCGACGCGTCGTTCGTGGCTATGACCAGTCAGCCACGAATTCGCTCGGTTACCGACTGCCTGGACTAAGTCTAGTCCCAAACATTTATGGAATCACATTAGCAATTTATGTAAGAGTGTTGGACTTGAAATACAATCATGTGAGCATGTTAACACATGTTATAACATTCAACTTAAGCAAATCTTCAACACATACATTCCATGCATTGTAATGAAATCGTGCATAAAGTCAACATGTAGGAAACCATTTAGGTCAGCATATTAATTGAGAAATCAATCTCAAACTATCTCATAACATCATTTAATTCAATACATACTAATACAAACATTTATACAAACACATACACTACACACTTAAGTCTACATATAGTATGTCGACCCAAAGTGCGCAATTAGGCGGATCTCTTCGCCAAACTAATTATGCACGCATTCCTAACTTCCTAATGCGACAACAAACCATGTCAATCACGTCAGCAAAATATGAATGTAACCCGTACTTCCTACAAATGACTAAAATGCCCTAAATCTCATATCCTTCGTTAATTTACGAAACAGGAAACGGAGAGCATGTTGTACATGTCAAACGGCGATGTCGTCGATAATCTACTATTAAATGACATTGAAAGCGTTGTAAACCGTCAATCAAAGCGTCTAAAATCCTCACCTAGTCTCTTACGGATGCGTGATTTTGAACGGAGCGTGTACGCTTCGTCTACGGCAGTAGGAGGACCTGATTTATGAAGTACGTTAGCTAACACGCTATGAATCTAGGTAAACCCTAAATCAGCAAGTTCTAGGGTTATTTTATACCTGAAAAAGTGGAGAAATCACCAGCCAGGTGATTGGGAAGAGTTGCTGAAGCACTAGCAGTCGGTGGCTCGGAGACGGGAAAAATCCCTTCCACTCTCTCTCTCAAACTCTCTCCTTTTCTCTCTCCCAAAGCTAGGGTTTGCAATTTTCGGATGGGAGAGAGGAATGAGGGTTTCAACCCCTTTTATAAGCTTAAAAATGCCGGAAACAGGCTCCGGAACGAAGTTTACTTGGTGCCTATCCATTTCGGGGCTGTTTCGGTCCAAAAGTTTCTTTCTGGTGGTCCCCTGGTCAATTGCGATCGGACTTAAGCTCATGCGTACCAGATATAGCACGTATTAAGTTTTCAGTCCGGCAGGATTCGCAGATCGCATGTGGCGGACCAGTTTCAGTTCAGCGGTCACCGCACGTAGATCAGGGCTGAAAGTCTCATGATATGAAATAGAAATTTTTCCTGATCCGAGGGTGTAATCTGGATGAATTCTGACGGTCAGAACGCTTAATACTGACGTGTCAAGTCGTGTGCCAGATTTGAATTTAAAATTCCAATTCTGTCCCTATTCGCGGTCTCTTCCGTCCGGGTTCAACGAAATAGTCTGTGATTATCGGTTTGACTTGATTTTCGAAATGATTGTCAAGTCCAGCTAGGCGGTTCTAACGGTCTAAGATAGGAGGTATCGGACTTTCGACGTGCGGTCTAGATCCAATACAAAAATTCAATGTGGTCCAGAGAACAAACCCGCTTAGAGTTTGATCCGAGGTTATAGAGTATTGTAGAGTTGTTTGTTCTACTCGATTTGGGTCTTGTAGAACGTATTTAAAGTGATCAGGGACTATTTTCCAGCTACTCTAGCATTGCGCTAGCTAACTTACGCTTAATTTCCATAGAAATTAATTCTACGTGATTTCGGGTCGAGTTGGTACTCGAGCCCAAGTACGGATTTTTCACGGGCGTTACACATGATGATACCGCCTTTGCTTCATCAGGACTTTGCCTCCACAGGGACATTCGTGGATGGTCATATGTGTGGACATCGAAAATATTACTTAAGCATACCGGGTGCTTAGGATGTCCATGGGTGAAAATTTCAAAACTTCCATACTACTAAGGATCTGCTCCAACGTCATGACCGAGTGAAAATTATAAATGCACGAGGGCCTTATATTGTAAGGCTGTGACTCCCACTATTATGTAGTCGGTTGGATAGGGGTGTCTCCTTACCTGCCTGGTTTAAAGAGGCATTGCTAGGCTGAGTCTGACCAGCTTGTAAATGGGTTCACTACCGTCAGGCCTTGCTGGTGATTGGCTATCCATAGGTGGGTAGTGAGGTCTCTTATGCTCGTTTGACTGTATGGGGTCTGTAGAGCGGCAATCATTCAGTAGCGTAATGGACCCCGGTGATTTCCTTATGTTGGAAATGTACTTGACATATGATTTGGATATGAGCACTAGTAATACTTGCATCGCATTAGCATTGACTGTGTAAGCCCTTCCATGCATTGCTTTGGTATGATGTCCAGTACTCATTCTATCGTACTCATGATAAGCCTTGGTAAGGCTAGTAATATTCTCATTGAGCATGTTTCCTTCCCTATACCTCCTGCTATTCATATGTGCACCATTATCACATACTTACACCACCCTTTAAACTTCTATAAGCTTATGCATGATTGATGCATGCAGGAGATCCTTGGCAGGCGTCATAGTGACAGAGCATGGAGTAGATTTGAGCTTAAGGACTCCATTGTTGCCGATTTCTCTCTCTTTTCCTATTACTTTATGTATGACCTTTTGAACCTGATGTAAGCTTGTAAAAGTTCAAATTCTTAGTGGATTTTGTGATGTGTGCCCCTTGTTAATCTCAAATGTACTTGTTGTAATCTTGGGTATGCATGTATTGGAATGATTATATTGCTATGGAACTCCTCCTTGTAGGAACCCAAGATCGGAACCTGTCCCAGGAGCAGAGAATGAGTTACTACGGAGGCTGTTGTGGCCAGAACTGGCCATCGGTTTCCTTGTGAGTCGGGTCACTAAGTCTGGGGCATGATAGATATCCTTTTATTGGCCTTTCTTTTGAACACAAAGTAGTTTTGAGGCTTCACTAAGCTTGCATTTGAAGATTGCATATTAGTCTTTGTAAGAGCCTTTTTTTGGGGCTAATCTTATCTGAAGGATTGAAAGTTTCACAATCTTTGCATGTAAAAGGCTTACACACATACTCCATAGGTCAAACAATTATTTTCCCTTTGCATTTGATGTTAGTTATGTTTGGGAGAGTAGGTGAGACCTAATAGGAAGATGGTTGAACATATCTAGCCTAAGTAGAAGAATGTAAGGCATGTATTAGGTGACCCACATGTTTGGATATGACTATTGTATTATTTGGAGTGAGCAAACTGGTGAGCATCATAATAGTTGTGGTCAGTTTAGATACACAGGAGTGGCGTGCTTGGACTGTACCACATATACATAGTATTTGTAAACACCTGACACTAAGCGAGGTTGAATCTCATCTCGTCAACTTCAAGTTAGCCCTCGTCAAAGCACCTATACGACTAAGGGCAAGCTACAGGTGGCAAGCCAAAGGAGGAGCACCGTCTCAGGTGTACTCACGGAGTGAAGATCAATTTTGAAAAAGTCTATCAACCTATAACCAGCCCTTGAAAGGCTGGTTATAGGTGAACTGATCTTGTAAAGACTAATTCCATGTAGAACTGGCCTACGAACAACAAGTACTGCACAAAACCCATCCTTAGTCCACCAGTTATAGGTAAATGGTGTACTAACCCAAAGGCAGGCCCTGCAAAGTCTGCATGTCATGCTCTAATTCCCCAGGAAAAGCACTTGTCACGTTATGATTTGCTAGTAAAGAGGATGGAAAAGCCCCTTTCACCTATTTAAATAGCCCTTAGGACAGAAGAAACCATAAACAGAGTGTAAGAGTGTAGAGGTGTCGAGGTTTTAGAGAAATTGACACGTTGTAGAATGTCTACTCAACTGACCTTTCAAAGTTACTTTTGACTATGGCTTGGTCCCCATTTCTCAAAGTTACACGTACTTAAAACCACTTACCCCTCTCTGATCTTTGAAAATATCTCTCTGCCAGTCTACTTTGTCTAATCAAAGTCAAAGGTAGGAAAATATAGAAGTGTCACACCCTGAAAATTGGTCACCCAAAATGGGGATTATACAAGCCATAATAAACATATAAAAAAATTATCACATAGAGCACACCTAATCAGAGACTCTAACATATACATGCATAAAATTAAAATAAATATAAGGTTTTTTAATTTTTTCCCGACACTCCTATGACTTCACCGCGAAAGTGTAAGGTGGTCTAAGCCTACCCGCAAGAGATCTCAATAGTACCTACATCAACAACATCACCCGCTTGGTGTTTAAAAATACCATCTTAGGTGGGAGTGAGAAGGTAACTTAGTGCTTCCATTATTTCTAAGTTACACATGTTATCAACTCAATCAGCAATGTAATGATAGAACAAGTAGACAATTACTTCCTAGATACTATTGTTAAATGTAGTATGAAATTATGATATGATGCATTCCCTTATAATGCAACACTCCCTCTCAAGCAAATCTAACGGTTATTTTGCAAATGACATTACTCCCTCACAAGCGCCTCTAACGCCAAATCGCAACAATCTAACTAATGTAATGTGATTGATGTATATGTTAGCCAAATAGTTATTAAGTCACATTCATCCAGCATATTGGGAAAACTAGAGTACCACTATTTTAACATTAACCTCAATCGAATCACTAGGATAGGGGAGGTTGTTGTGACTCCTCAACCGTCTCCCTTGATCCATTTTAGGGTTCATCACCCAAATCAATGCCTTAGCCGATGTGGGACTAAACACTAGTACAACTGATCCCAAAGGACCTAGATGACATAACTTGGATGACGCTAGGCTAAGCACTACATTGATAGGGTGGAGTACGACCACAAATAATGCAACTGTCGTCACCCAAATGTAAATGTGGTGAAGTCACAACATTAATTCTATTTATGATACAATATTCCTTTGTAAGTGCTCAATGGTCACTAAAGGGAGGATCGTCACCCTAGCGTAGCCGACAGCTTGGACACAATGTCTAATACCACTATGCCTGATTTGTGAATCTTATGGATCGTATCGTGAATGATTTTTAGTAGACTTATCCAATGGGAATGGGTATCATAGATTCAATTGGTCGTTATCATATATTTTGAACATACTGATCAATCGACCATTTAGACTAATTTGATTAATAAAGGAGAACCTCAATACAACCGACATTGGGTGCAAGCATCTCGCGCAGTCCATCTACTGCTGGTCATTCATATTTGACCCTGGGATCAATCGAATGAGCCTAGGGTGGCCGATCTAACTTGGGTCGTCCTTTCCACTTTATCGATTTACTGATTGACCAATAACTTATACAATTATAAATATTAATATGGACTAAGCATACATTAGGCAATCAAGTGAGACTTTGCATAATCCTAAATTTAGTAATTCATTCATTCAGCCATTTCATCGAACATGTGAGCATCCAAATGTAATAATATGCATTGAAATCAAAATTGGAATATAGACATGTTAGTATGTAATAAGCTATCACAATAAGACATCATTAACTGAGACCCTCAAGAATTAATAAAAGGCAACCTAGGAATAATGGTCCGCACATTAGAGGGTTTCACCAATTCATAATGTAAAGGAAATATCATTTGTAGTAAGTAAACTATGTATAGGTTATAAAATCAAATGATTGAATGCAAGTCTTACCTTCAGTCACAAGTAGCGGTAGATTTGGCGAAGGATTGGGTAAGTCTAAGGGTTTAATCGATAAGATGCTAATCTTCAATGACTAAGATCCTTACCTCTCTCTCACACTCACTCTCTTCCTCTTTCCCTCTTCTTCTCTTTCTCTCTTCTTCTCTCTTACTAGGGAAAGTCGTATGGAGTGGTGTAATTGGCCCTAAGGGGTAAGGTTTTAGTGTATTAAACTTATGGGAGGGTATTTCCAACTATTAGGGTCCACTAGAGGGTATATGGGTTGATATATGTCATGGGATAGATGACCATAATGATGATCTATGCATGGATATGATCGACCTGCCATTTGGATGCGCCAATCAACGAGTATAATAAGAAGTCAATTCGATGGTCACCGATCGTCGATTAAGGTTGCGGCTATAGAGATAGGTGCAGGATATTCACTTAGATTGGTGTCCTAAATTTAGTCACGATCTAATGGTACGAAAGCCACAACTTAAGTAAAGACCAGATATATACAACTAACTTAAGTTCTTAATTAATTTCAAAATATTCACACATCTTATGCACTATCCTTTCAAGTCCAAGTTGAGAAATTTAAGATATGATCTCAGCTCGATGTCCCATGATGGATGTCAAGCCCGTTAAGATGATCCTCTTTCTATAGTCTCGGGTTTAATGGCCCACTAATGAGAAATCTAGAGCTTATTCAGATGATTAGGGCATTTATGGAATGAATTAGGTAGCGAGACTTCTTGTGCACAATGATTAGAGTGTGTATTAGCTAAGATCATAATGTGGCCTATTTGCAATTGAGGAAAATGCTGATTCAATCCTAATCACCATAAATCGTTAGTTCTTAGGCTAAAAGAGTAATTAGGTACTTTTGGTTTGTTAATTTAGATGCGACCCCTATATGTCCTAGCTTTAGGTAGGTGTTTATTTAATTACGATTGTCTTAATTTGTCAGTGATAGATCGGCTAGATTTGGATCTTAGATGAACAAATCATGAGGCTAGACTCAATGTTTAATTGATCGGGTGAATTTGTTGGCTTCCTACGGTTGATTAATTGGATTTGTGTAGATCTTTACTGGTACACTTACGTATAGACTCACCTTAAGTGTTGAGGGTCAGTAACTAACAACGTAAGCTAATTATAATAAAAGAATTTTAAGGGTCCTTAGAAATCCAAAATAGTAAAAATCTAGAACATTACATGAAGTCAATGGGCAGGGTCAGAATTCGGGAATCCGACCATCCATTTTTTCTCCAAAAAGAGCATTTTTTTTTCATTTTCTTTCTCACATCTCGAATCAAATCATGTTCCGTTTTACACATATAAGAAAACAAGTAGTACACACACTTACATTTTTATTTTATTTCTGTAATCCTCTTTCCTAACTACCTGCTTTTCATTTTTCTTACCTACCTAGGGTCTTAAACCCTACGAAGTAAGTTTAACTTCTATTTATCTTCCTATTGCCTACCTAATGTCTTAAACCCCGTGTAGTAAGGCTAGGTCCTAGTTATTTTCTCTTTTGGTCTGCTCAAAATATTTATCATCCCAATAAAAGATTCCAAGTGGGTGAAAAGTACGAAAGATCAAAATACTTTCTCATCAACAACATAAGTAAGAATGGTTTCCCATTAAGATATATGATTCTTATTAAGTACATAAAATCTTATTAATCAATGCATATAGTACTCCTTTATTCCATAGATTAATTTAACATGGGTTATATAGGAGTGACTCGAGAGCCTGATCCTTTGATAGCCTGGGTCTAAAGATCCAACTACCAAAGTGGATTGTTAGACATTAAATACCGAGTGCTCCAAATTCTAATTAAATCACATTGTAAATATCATAATCTTAGTGTTTAAAATTGTTCTTCATCTAAAGTTGGGTCAGTTTAATTTGAGCTACATATATACCTGACATGTACAAATGCAAATCCATGCATATCTTTCATCATACCTTTCTCGAGTATAAAATAACTCTTTGTGCAAATTGTTTCCTCTCACGTGCCAATGTTTATAGTTAATTATAACTAAGAAGCTCGACTATTGATCTGCACCATTCATCACTTGCCCCCTCCTTGATTGTTCAATTTTTTCAACACTCTAATTACAAAGTCTTGATTTTTCAAATAATGGCCATCAAGTAATAGTCCCTAATGTCTCAAATCATCAATTTCAACCACCTTTCCATGGGCCGACCTTTAGTTTCTGGTGGGCTCTTAGTAATCACTTTAATTGGATGAAAGACCCTAACAATCCCATTAAAATTTTAATTTTATTTACAGACAGACAACATCACTCAATCAATGGCAAGGAAACTGATGGTCCATATTAGGTCAAATCATCAATTTCTATTACTAAGAGATTTCTTAAATTTTTATATGCTGGTTCGACGACATTGAACCAGCTTTGATGTCATCGAAGCTAGCTCGATGACATCGAAGCAAACTCGATGAAATCGAATTTTTTCACAATTTTCAGCCTCGGTCGCCAGACAGTTTTGGTCCTTCTTCGATGACATCGAACTAGGTTCAATGTCAACGAAGGTTTATGTAGATTCATTTGCGGAAACATAGATTCTGCGAATTTTATTTCCAATTTTGCTTAGGTTTCTTTCTAAACCTATAAATAAGCATGTATACAGGACTAGGAGCTATTCTAAGGGGTTCTAAGTATTTCTAAAAGGGTTCTATGGTTTCAAGGAGTGCAGAAAAGGAGAGGTTTGAAGATTGATCAAGCCGGTTAAGTCCTCTATCTTTGTAATTTGTGCTTTCATAGTGAAATTTTTTGTTGCTTTGTGTCGTGGTTTTTTCCGCAAGGGTTTTTCACGTTAAATCTTTATGTTCTTTTGTGTTTGCTTGGTGCTCTTGGATTGTTATTGTAGATCTAGATCTGTGTGATTTCACAACACAAATCCCAACAAGTGGTATCCAAGAGATCGTTGGGGCACGGATCTGAATCTGAAGGATTAGTAATAATGGGAAAGGCCAAGTTTGATATTGAAAAGTACTCAGGAAAAAATAATTTTGAGTTATAGAAGGTTAAGATGATTAGCCTATTAACCAAGTAAGGTGAGATTAAGGCTCTTGAGGTGGGAAAATCTTCTATAAAAGATAAAGAATGGGAAACCCTTGATAGTAATGCTTTGACTTCTATCCGTTTATGTCTCACAGATGAGGTTATTTATAATGTTTTAAGGGAGAAAACTGCGGCTAATTTATGGGCGAAGTTAGAGAACATTTATGCAAAGAAGTCCTCTGAAAATTGCCTACACTTAAAGCTACAATGTAATACCTTCAAGATGGAAGAGGGTGGAGATCTGGAAGCACACATTAACAACTTTAATAAATTAATCTGTACATTGCTGGATATGGAGGAAGTGGTTAAAGATGAAGAACAGGCATATATATATATATATATTGTTGAATTCCCTTCCTACAACGTATGAGTCATTCAAGGACACAATGTGCACCATAAATAAAACCATGAGTGTAGACATTGTTATCTTAGCCCTTCAAGAGAATTTCATGAAAATGCTAAACGGCGACATGGGGACATTTTCCGATGCACTGATTATGAGGGGAAGGAATTCTGAGCACGGTACAGGATCTTTAAGATCAAGACTTAAGTCCATGGCAAAGGCAAATGTAAGTTAAAGTGTTAGAATTGTGGGATGAAAGGACATATGAAGAAAGATTGTACAAATTCTAAATTTAAGAGAGAAGAATTTGAGGCTTTGTACAGAAAGGCTAACGTTGCCACGTTAGATGGATTGAGTGGATGTGATGGTAATATCCTGTCTATGTCTACGATCAAATGCCCATACGATGATCATAAGGGCGAGTGGATTCTAGATATAAGGGCATTTTTCTTATGACTCCTCATTGGAGTTGGTTCACTAGTTATAGAGAGTGCAATGGTGGACAGGTATTTATGGGCAATGACAGTGTTATAATATTGTGGTTGTTAGTATGATGTATGGCAAGATGTTTGATGGGACAGAGCGTACCCTGATTGAGTGAGGCACCTTCTTGACATAAAGAAGAGCCAGATTTTTCTTGGTGCGCTCGAGGCTATAGGGTGCAGTTCACAAGTATTGATGGTATCCTTAAAGTATCTAAGGGGGCACCGGTGATCATGAAAGTGCAACGACTCGAAAATGTTTACAGGTTGATTGGGAGCACTTTAAAAGGTGGAGCTGTAGTGGCTATAGCAGATTCCACCTCTGTACATGTGTGGCATACTGGGCATGACCACATGAGTGAGCAGGGCATGAAGGCTGAGACGCACGGATAAAGATATAGAGCAGGTGGAGCAACCACCTGTGAGAAGAATCATACCACATAATTATAGGTGATCGGCAAGGTATATGGATGACTCTAATATCGCAGGGGATCCGTCTTCTATTTAGTGGCTTTAGGTGAGCCTGGTGCCTAGAAGTGGAAGGTGACTATAGGTAATGTGATGGACTCGTTGTACTAGACCAATACATGTGAGCTAGTGGAGATTCCAATGAGCCAAAAAGTGATTGGATTCAGGTGGATCTTCAAGGCGATATAATATAGATACAAAGCGAAGTTGGTAGTGAATGGCCATGTTCAAAGAGAATGGATCAGCTTCTCAAAAATATTCACAATGATGGTATAACAGGTGTCTATAAGAATCATATTGGCGCTGGTTGGCCAATGCGATCTTGAGCTGGAAAGGATGGATATGGAGTTTGAACTTCTACAAGAAAAATTGGAAGAGCAGATCTACATGAAGTAACCAGAGAACTTCAAAGCTTAAAGGGGCTAAGAGAAAAGTTTTTAGGAGGTCGTTGTACAGCCTATCGCTTAGACAGTAGTATGAAATTTGATTCCTTCATGGTGAGTCAGGAAATGTATGTTGATGACATGTAAATCGCCAATCATGACATGTCTGATATCAACAAACTAAAGACTCGATTAAGTGGGACATTCATGATATTTATAGAGACTGGAAGAGAAGGTTTTGATTATCACATGTAGAATATCTTATGTAGGTATTGATCAAGGATGTGATAGACCAGGAAAAGCCAATTAGCGTTTCCTACGTAGCTTACTTCAAGTTTTCTTCAGGTCATGTCCCAACACAAATGTGGAAAAGCAGGATATGTCTCATGAGCATTATTTAAATACGATTGACAATGTATGCCATGGTCTGTATTAGACCGGTTATTTCACAAGCTATCGGTGTTGTGAGTAAATACCTCGGTTAACATCATTGGATGGCAGTGAGATAGTTACTTCGATACATGCGAGGTATAGAAGATTATTGTCACACCCCAAACCTGGGGACGGACAGCTTCCGTGATGCCCCAAATCCAGCACTCGACTTCTATCTAACAAGTTTCGAGTTCGGCGCACCACAAGGAAGATTTTTGACTGAATTTTTTTTGTTTACACATATATAATAATACCTGAGCATAAAGATCCACCATTAAATTACCAAGCAATATTCTCCAATAGAAATCCTGATGGTCACAAGTACAGTGCTTTCCAAAAGGTACACAACGTCAACATTGCCAAATCGAAAAATAGATGCAATGCATCGAGAAGGCAAAGTCTTCCAAGCTACTCTAGCCCTGAAAAAAAGGGAAATAGGAGGCTTAGGAAAAAGCCTAGTGAGTACATACATGTGTGCAGTGTGTCCTACATGCAAGCAAGATAAATATGTTACAAGGAAATCATATAAGTGAAAGACGTGTAACACGTAAAGTATAATGTCAATGCCAATGCAATGCATATGCATCATAATAATACTCCAAGTCAATGCCACCAGATATTTTCATTTCTCCTATAACACAGCCATAACCATGTTATACGCATCCATAATCACATCATCATTATCATATTGTCATGTGATAGTTATAAAATAGCAAAAATACGTCAAATAATATCAGAATATGCAATACAGATCAACTATACAAATGAGGAACAATATCAGGATACGAGATATAGATCAACTATACAAATGAGGAGTCATAAAGAGTCAAATATCAGATGTCGTATCATATTAATGCAGATTTACATGTAACCCAAAATGTCATATGCCGTGGATGTAATGTAATATGCAGTGTGAATGGAATGACGATGCTGGAGTGTGAAGACGGGATGATAGTACGTAGTATCACAAGCTATGAGTATTATCACAAGGGACTTCTATCCAAACCAGTCCCATACCTAAATTTGGATAGTCAAACTCAATGTGGTCAACTCCTGATCTCAGGTTAGTCGCGCGCCCCAACCGAAATCCTAACCATTGCAAAAGTACACATAACAAACAGTTACGCACCACCAACCCGAGTGGATAGTGAATGAATGAATGAATGAATGGGTATGTAATCTCTTAATCAATAAGTCCACATATCAGTAGAGTTCTCTTTTGGGATCATCACCGGGGTCTATTACACTCTACGTCAGCTTGCCGACCCTATCCAAGCGCACAACTAGGTAAGTGGAAGAGACCTCACTATCTGGATGCCAATATCGGGCCCGACTCGTCGATAGCGGACCCATTCCTCAAGCTGGTCAAACTCAACCTAGATATTGCCCCCTCAATCAGGCGGGTAAGGTCACACCCCTTCCCAACCGACCACGACACAGTGGGAGACGCGACCTACTGGTATACGGCCCTCATGCATTCATATATCCACTCGGTCTCGACGTTGGGACGTCTCTTGGCCACGAAGGTTTAGGAATTTTCATCTAGGGACATCTATGGCACCCGTATGCTAGAACTAAACATTTTTGATGTCCCATCTAGCCATCCACGATGTGTTTGTGGAGGCTACGGCCCTAATGTCGCTAGGGCGTAAAGTAATCATAATGCAAGATGCATGAGTCATACAATCCAGTCATGCATCAGTCCTGCACATATCGTGCGCTCATGTAAAATAACCTCCGCCATCAGGGAGTCTTATAACAACATGCTCAATGACATATGCGATGATCAACCACATCTCATAACAAACATGCAGATGATGCATATGGGCATGTATCATGATGTTATGCTTTCATGTGCTCATAGACGGCCTCAACAATGTGGACATTCAACCATCATTGCCCGTCAATGTGGAAATTTAACCAACATTGCCCTAAGGGGTGGCCTACATAAACATCAATACATACATCATGGAAAAATCACACATCACATCGATCCTCATATACATCGCTTTGGGTCTCACATAAGGGCCGCACATTCATCGCATTGGGCCTCACTCATGGGCCGCATATACATCACATTGAACCATATCATATGGGCCTTACACATCACAATGGGCCTCGGTACATGGGCCATGAATACACCACATCAGGCTTAACGACCCATGGGCTTCAAATACACAATAGGCGGACCCTACACATGGGCCTCAAATACATCACAATGAGCCACAACCCATGGGCCTAAAATACATCTCAATGAGCCATGCCCATGGGTCTCAAATACATCACATTGGGCCTCGCCCATGGGCCTCGAATACATTACAAGTGGCCTTAAATCTATTTCACAGGTAAGCCACATACCTGGGCCTAATACACATTACTATGGGCCACATCACATGGGCCGAAAATACATCACAATGAGCCTCATCATATGGGCCAGAAATATATCTCAATGGGCCTATAATCAATCTGTCACAAGTCCTAAGTTCATGTACCCAGGAAGTTACACCATCGGTAAAGTCCATGAGTCTGAGTAATCACATAATTTCTCATATGCCCACACGGTCTTATGGCCACTCCATTATTAAAAGTTCATATGGTTGAGTGGCCACACCAATGTCACTTTACTTGTCATAATAAGGGACTTAAGGTGAGATGGTTACTTATTATTATTATTATACCATATTTCGCATAATGGGGCAACCGCTTTACTAAATTTTTACGTAGTCAGGCAGCCAGTACCACAATTTCACATAGTTTAGTAGTCACCAAAGCACCACTTGATCATATGGTTGGGCTACACATTCCCCATATACTCACATGATTTACGGCTATCCACGTCACGCATGATCACAAGATTTATGAGCTACATATTCACCACCATTTAGTCAAATCTAGTTATTACTCATCCCATCAGTGATCATATGATTAATGGCCACGACAATCATAAATCTACTTAGACAAGTAGTCACATGATTGCCCCAATTTTCATATAGTTAGGTGGGCTATAAAAATCAAGCACTCACATGTGGTGGTCCACATAACTTCCACCAATCCACACTACTAGTTGGGCCACCTAAGATCCTAAATTCCTGTAGTGTAGTGATCCACATGATTTCTACCAACTGGCAGACTAAATAAGGAATAACTATTACAATGGGCACCATGAAAACAACTTAGATTACAGTAGATATATAGGCAACCCCACACTCTAAATTGACCTAATCGAAATAGATGAATGGCTAGTAAAACATGTATATTAGGTGGTCCATGATCGGTTAAAAGGAATAGATGAATAGATTTCTCATAAACATTACTGCAACTCTAGGAAATATTTGACGGTGGACAAGTGATCAATATTGCTCCTGTGTCTTGAGATTTGGATTTGACTAGTCTATGGAACCATTCCCTAAAATGATGAGGACCGATGAAAGGCATGGATCTACATCATACTACAAAGTGGAGTCCATGGTCAAGGAAGCATCCCAGTATATAAGTGCACACTAGAGCCTAAGAATTTCCAATGGTTATTACACTGATTCTACTTGTAGCGTGACCTGGCCCACCTAAAATTTAGTTCTACTTCATCTTGTGTCCACGAGCAAGAGGTGGGCTCACTTCCCAAGTGACTGGAAAATATATAGGCAGTGTGGGTATACAACACATGCACCTAGGTGGGCTTCACATGCATCACATTATGTCCAGGGAAGCTTTTCATTGGTAAGCATGCAATTCACTTTCCTTATTATTATTGTATAATTGTGAGTCCCTTTGACATGGTGGGGTTCACCCCATGAACAATTCATATAACAAACAACATCATAGCTAATACTACCCAGTAGATGAATGACATGGATATAAGGTACATACATCGGGTGAGACTTATAACACATGGATGGTCTAAATGATGGACGACTGGGATGTAAAATACATGTAAAGAGTTGGCTCCACGATCTAATGGCTGACCCAACTTTGGTTGCAGTCACACATCACAGTAAAACTCGAAGGATTTAATAGTAGGGAATTTTATTCCCACTGTTTCTTATAGTGTGGTCCACCTAAGTTATGGATCTGCCTCATTCTTTTACTCATGACTTAAAATGGTCTGAAGGAGTGGATGAATGGCCCAGATATACCTTTCATCACTAAGGTGGGCCCTAGAAAAATCTAAGTATTTTGTGTACATTTTCCATTGTCCAAGTGGCATGGCCTACATGAACTTCTAATGGGCCTGATTTTTGGGACCATATAATAAATGGTGCTAGTAAGATGGATGAATGGTGTGGATTTAGCACATACATCATGGTGTGGCCATGATCGGCCCACAAAATTTTACCCCAAATGTGGACGTCCAGTGAGGACATCACTTCCTCACACCATTATTTTATTTTGATATTATTATTATTTTTTTATTATTATTTATATATTTTCTCATCAAGGTGGGTCACTTGAGAGATCCAGTCCATCCATTGTGTGTGTCCCACTTGGTGGAGGGGTCAGTCCAAGTTTCAGATGCATAAAAGTTTCAAGTGGGCCCCAGAAAGTACTTCTATATGTTTTAGCATGTCTTTAAATGATTTTTAATGGTGTGGGCCACCTGAGTTCTGTGTACGGTTGAAATTTGGGGGTGACCCATTTTCAAAAGGGACCCATTAAATGTATGGTGTTGATGTTCAAGATACATCAAGGTGGGGCCTGTGGTGGGGTCCACCTCTTTTCAGCGTCAGCAGCAGACACTGCTGCTGCAGCGTTACATTTTATTTTATTATTTTTTTTCCATACATGGGGCCCACAACAGGACGATCTAGTCCGTCTGTTGTATGTGTCCCATGTGGTAAACAAGTCATTTCAAGTTTCAGATGCATCCAAATTTCAGGTGGGCCCCAACGAGTACTTTTGTAAGTTTAAGCATGTCTTTACATGATTTTAGACGGTGTGGTTTACTAAAGTTTTGGATTGTCTTCATTTTTCGGCTCAACGCCTAAAATGATCTAAAATATTGAATGAACGACGTAGATTTAATACATACTTCGTGAGTGGGTGTCACGCCCCAAACTTGAAAATTGGATTCATAGGAATCCCAATCACCGAATCCGGTGCCTACATCCTTCATAGTATCCCATTCTCGGTTCCTAGCATTCATATGCCAGATTCCGATCCTGGGATCCTACAAGGAGGATTTTATTTTTTTTGAAATATACATTTAACTAGTAATAAGCATAACCACAAGATTACCCAATTCGCAACGGCAACATCGTCATCACATATCCACTAATATAATCATTTGAATACAATACTGAAAGGGAAATACATAAATAGAGAATCGAGCTCCAGAAGACCACCGTACGATCCAAGCTCAACACTGTTGCAGCCTAACATCACCTGCACGCATCTATCGTGCATAAGTTTATAGAAAGCTTAGAGGGTGGTGCAAGTGTGTGCACAAGGTAAGTGCCAAGTATTCAATACAATGTCATAATCATGCAATACCGAAAATACTGGTAATTCATAATTCGTACATCATCGGAATAAACAGAAATACTGACAAGTCCAAAAGTCAATAAATATGAGGATACGCAATATAGAACAGTTATGCAATAAAGAATCATAAGGAGCTAAATATCAGATGTTGAGGATGCAATGCAATATACAAATCCTGCTAAGTCTATCTAGGCCATAAAAGTGCAGAAACATAGCAACCCAAAATGTCATATGCCTGCCGATGTAATGCAATATGCGATGCGAATGAAATGACCATGCTTGGAGTGTGAAGTCGGGATGATAATACGTAGTATCGCAGGCTACGAGGTACGCCACAATGGACTTCTATCCAAACCAGTCCCATACCTAAATTTGGATAGTCAGACTTAACGTGGTAAACTCCTGATCTCAGGTTAGTTGTGCGCCCAACCGAAATCCTTACCATAATGAAATTATACAATAATTAATTACGCACCACCAGCCCAAGTGGATAGTGAATGAATGAATGAATGAGCATGCAACTCCTACTCGATAAGTCCACATATCAGTACGGTTCCTCTCTGGGAAATCACCGGGGTCTATTACACTCCAAACCAAATTGCCGCCCCATCGTGCGCAACAAGGTGAGTGGAAGAGACCTCACTATCCGCCTGCCAATATCGGGCCTGGCTCGTCAATAGCGGACCCATTCCTCGAGCTGGTCAGACTCAGCCTAGCATTGCCCCCTCTTCTCAGGCAGGTAAGGTCGCATCCCCTTCCAACCGACCATGACACAGTGGGAGACGCGGCCTAACGGTGTATGACCCTCATGCGCTCATGCATCCACTCGGTCTAGACGTTGGAGCAACCTCTGGAACCAAGAGGGTTTAGGGCCTTTCACCCAGGGATATCTATAGCACCCCATGTAGAACAGATTTTCGGTGTTCCATTTGACCATCCATGATATGCCTGTAGAGACTACGACCCTGATGTCTCTAGGGCATATAGTAATCACAAGACACAATACAAGATGCATGAGTCATACAATCCAATCATGCATCAATCCTGCGCATATCGTGCACTCATGTGAGACAATCTCCGCCTATCAGGGAGTCTCATAACAATTAACACTATGACATATGCAATGGTCAATCATATCTTATAACAGACATACAGATGATGCGTATGGGCATGTATCATGATGTTATGCAGTGACATACTCATAATCAGTATCAATAGCAAGCATTGACAATCGACATCAGCAATGTGGACATTTAACCAACATTGTCCCCCAAGGAACGATCCACATAAAGCCTAACATATAGTGGACTCATAGCCGCACACAAGGGTCAAATATACAACACCATGGGGCTCACTCAAGAATTTAGTATACATCACGATGGGCCTTTCGCATGGGCCTAACATACATTATAATGGGTTCCATCGCCGAGCCCTCAAATGCATCACAGTGGGCCTCATCACATAAGCCTCATATACATCACATTGGGCCTTAAACACGAGCTGGATACACACCACAACGGGCCTCAAATACGGCTCGCATATACATCACATTGGGCCTCGACAATCAGAATCGGCGATCAGCCACGACAATCAGAATCGACAATCGGCCACGATAATTGGCCTTGATCGATAATCGGCCTCGATAATCAGAATCGGTCAATCGGCCATGACAAGAAGAATCGGTAATCGGCCACGTCAATCGACGATCGACCACGATTAGTAATCGGTCACGATAATCAGCCTCGATCGATAATCGGTAAATTGGCCATGACAAACAAAGTCAGTAATCGACCACGTCAATCGATAATCGGCCATGATCAGTAATCGGTCACAATAATCAGCCTCGATTGGTAATCGATCAATCGACCACGATAAGCAGAGTCAGCAATCAGCTATGTTAATCGATAATTGGCCACGATCGGTAATCAGTCACGATAATCAGCCTCGATTGCTAATTGAAAATCGGCCACGATGATCGGAATAGATCGATAATCAAAATCAATAAATTGGTCACATCAATCAAAATTAACAATCGGTTATGATAATCGGCCTTAATAATCGATCGAGCAAGGCCTAAGGGAAGGTCACAATGCAGACATTAAACCATCATTACGCTCAAGGAGCGGTCCTCATAGGGTCAAACATATAGTGGGCCCATAGTCTCATATAAGGACCTCATACACAACATAGTGAGCTACATACAATCTCAATGGGCTACATGCATGGGCCTCATCTACAACACATCGGGCCTCATCCATGGGCTAAAAATATATCGCGATGGGCCTCATCTCATGGGCTAAAAATACATCACATCAAGCCTTGCCCATGGGCCTCGAATACATCACAATGGACCATGTCCAAAAAGGGTCATAAATACACAACAGGTGAGCCTTGCACATGGGTCCCATACATCTTAAGTCGAGCCACGACCCATGGGCTTCAGATACAATAAGTGGGCCGCATCAATGGGCCTCATATTCCTCAAGTGGACCGCATCAATGGGCCTCACTGATGTGTCTAGAAAAGTGAATGAACCGTGTGCATGTGACACACACACATCCTGGTAAGCCGCGCAAATGAATGACATAAATATACAATACATGTATCAATTGTAGGCCCCACGTGGCATCGTCCAAAGGTGGACGATGTGAATATAGAATACATACACCAAGGTGGGCCTCATCACATGTACATAATAGGTGGGCCTCGCACATACAGCCAATAAACCCCACCAAATGGGCAGCATGGGCTCAACGTACATCACGGTGGGCCGCATAAGTGGACGGCATAAGTATACAACATATACTTAAGGTGGGTCTAACGTTGGCAGCCAAAATAGGTGGACGACGTGGCTACAAAGTTTATCAAGGTGGGTTCCACCATCAAGATGGTGAGAGGCAATGAATACATCATGGTGGGCTACAAATATATCAAGGTGGGCCTTATAGATGGGCCCATAAGCTTATAGAAAGCTCAGAGGGTGGTGAAAGTGTGTGCGCAAGGTGGTAATACATTTATGCAGTATCAGAGTAATGCAGAAAATGTTGATGAATCCATGAATACCATTAGCTGTACCAAGGCTATGTGATGCAAGACATGAGTTATGTCGACCATACCAAGGCCATGCAATGCGAGATGCAACTCAAGCATACGAATCCTTATCTAAGTCCACATGTTAATACAGCTTAAATCTGAAATATCACCGAGGTCTAGCACACTCTAAACCAGATCGTCGCCCCATCGCACGTAATAAAGTAAGTGGAAGAGACCTCACTATCTGCCTGTCAATATCAAGCTTGACTCATTGATAACGGACCCATTCCTCGAGCTGGTCAAACTCAGCCTAGATTTTTTCCCTCCTCTCGGGTGAGTAAGGTCGCACTACCTTTCCAACCATCCACGACACAGTGAAAAGCACGACCATCTGGTAAGCGGCACGCGGCGCTCCTGTACCCACTCGATCTAGACGTTGGAGCAACCTCCTGGTACCGTAGGGGTTTAGGGACTTTCACCCAGAGATATCTATAGAGCCCCATGTAGAACAAGATTTTCAATCTCCAATCCTACCAACTACGATATGCCTATGGAGGCTACGACCCTGATGTCGCTAGGGTGTACGGTAACCATATCACACAATGCGAATGTATGAATCACACTATTCAGTCATGTAACAATCATGTGCGTATCATGCGCTCATGTAGGGTAACACCATCTGTCTAGGAGCCCTTAAATAATCTACCCAAAGGCATATGCTATGATCAGTCACTCATCTCATCACAAGCAGATAGATGATGAGCATGAGCATGTATCATATGTTGTCACATACACATAATTGGTATTGATAACCGACGTCGGCCTCGATAATCGGCACTGATAATTATCACTGGTAATTAACATCGATAATCAGGGTCGATAGTTGGCACCGATAATCAAAATCGGCATAAACAATCGGCCACGACAAATCAGAATGGGCCCAATAAGGCCTAAGGGAAGGTCACAATGAGGACATCTAACCATCATTTCCCATTAATGTGGATGTCAAACCATCATTGCTCCCAAGGATTGGCCACATAAGAAATTCATAAATAATGTAATGGCCACATACATACATTACTTTAGGCCTTGCTCATGGGCCTCATATAAACTACATCGGGTCTCGAATACACATCAGGTGAGCCTCGCACTGGGGCCTCAAATATATCACATTGGGTCTCTTATGTCAAGCGGGCCACATCACAGGGGCCGCACCAACGGGCTTCATATATATCAAATGGGCCCCACTGATGGGCCTTATTTATATCAAATCGGGCCTAACCTTATGTATACTTGAGATCCGACCCATTCATAAGTTAACATAGAGAAAAATGAAGTGAAAATAATATCAGCTTAATTGAAAACTGCCATGGCCCTTAGAAGTTGAACGGTGGATGTCACTGTCCATTATTGGAATGGGGGGTCCACTTGAACCTTAGATCTGACCCATTATTTTGTTCATGCCATAAAATGATATTTCAAATGATTGGACAGTTTGTACACAACACATGCATCATGGTGGGTCCCATAGGTAGACGGCGTGGATGGAACAAGTGGGACCCAATAAGCTTGCTGCAGTACACAACACCTGGTGGTGGGGCCCACTCTCCTGTGTATATATATAGAATATAATATATATATATATATATATATATATATATATATATATATATATACATACATATATACTATAACTGCAATAGCAGCTATATGCATTAAAAGACATCCATATACATAAAATATATAAAATGAAAAGTAGCTGCTGTGGAGGTGGGTTCCACGTAGGGCCCACCCTCTCATATGCAATATATGTATTAATATATATATATATATATATATATATATATATATATATATGTATATATATATATATATATATATATATAAAATCTTTTCTGCATTTAAAAGAGAGGTGGGTCCCATGTAGGGCCCACCACAACAAGTACATAAAATATAATATATATATATATATATATATATATATATATATATGTTATATAATATAATATATAATATATATAATATAATATACTGTATATAAAACATATCTGACGTCCAGGCCATCCAAGGCCTCGACGGTCACATACATCAGGGAGGGCCCCACATGTGGTGGTGTGTCCCACCGTCAGATGGACGGTGGTCACAATACATACATCGTGGTGGGGCCATCTTATACGGATGAACGACATGGATACAACACATACAGTGGTGTGGCCCACCGGAATGGATGAGTGCCCATGCCCGTACACCTATGTCAGCCACCACCACAGGATCGATACCAAGACCTTAAGTGTTGGAAGGAGACATCTTTCACTCGGTCTGCCACCTGAGCTATGGATTGGGTGGGTCCTAGCATTGAATTGGGGTATCTTTCACTCAGTCTTCCAGTTGAGCTATGGATTGGTGTGGAAAACGGAACCCACGTCCAGGGGTGGTTGATAGTTTAGATGAAACACACACCATGGTGTGGCCCATCAAAAGGGATGGACGAGGTGGGTGGGTCCCATGGACCCCATCATCATCACACACTTCAATGGTTAGTATACCCCTTGTCAGTACACACTTCACTGCTAGCACACCCCCTGTCAGTTCACACTTCACTGTTAACACCCACCCAGCGTCAATTACGTCCAATGTCCTTGGACGGATGGGGTGGATGAACAACTCATCAAGGTGGTTCCCATATGGCCCGCCTATTTTAAACCAGCCTAATATTTGTGTTTCCCTTTCATCAATGCCTATGTGACCGTTTGGTCATGCTGGCCCGAAATAGGGGTCATGGTGGCCCACCAAAATGGATGGCTTGGGTAAAATGCACAAATCATTGGTGGGCCATGATCATGAAAGAGAGAGAGAGATAGAGAGAAGACAGATGTAACACCTCAGATTTTTGCCAACCTGGGGTTAGACGTCCTTAGGCAATGGGTCAACCATAACACCTTGGTAACCTCTCAGAACCCAATTCTAAAGCCAAATAAATCATTTAGAACCTAATTCTTTAGAAACTTAACATGAATTAGCCAGCGCTACACTAGATTACATGTAAAATAAGCACCAACCACTTTAAATATGATCTGTAAGACCCAAAACCTATAGAACCATTGGCGCTACCTTACCCTGAAATCCAAGATCAAACTCTAAACCTGTTTGTTCTCAGGAACCCTTTGAAACTTTGTATTGGATCTAGACCGCACGTGGAAAGTCTGATATCTATAATCTTAGACCATTATGACCGCCTCGTTGGACTTGACAATCATTTTGAAAATCAAGCCCAACTGATGTTCTGAGGCTATTTCATTGGGCCTGGAACAAGGAGTGTGAGAAAGAGTGAAATTCTTTATAAATTAAATGTGATTTAAATAAATCTGGCACGTTTCGCTTACGAGTTAAGTATAAGCATTCAGACCGTCGGAATCTGACCCAAATACACCCTCGGATTAGGAAACATTTCCCACTCAGGTCAGTGTACTTGGAATCTCTGATCGAGTCTCAGTGACCGCTGAACTAAAACTGGTCCGCCACATGCGATCTAGGAAAACTATCAGGTTAAAAACTTAATGTGATCAGGATCCGACATCCATGAGCTTAAGTCTGACCGCATTCAGTCAGGGGACATCCAGAAATGTACTTTTGGATCAGAAAAGACCTGTTTTGGCTGTAACCCAAGTATACCTTGGTCCTAAGTCTATATAGGTGAGTTTTTAGCTTATATAAGGAGCTTAAACCTTTAGCCTTTTAACCCATACGAATTTGGGGAAAACCCTAAGAGAGAGGAGAGAAAAGAGGGAGAAAGTGAGGGAGAAGTCAGGGTTTTCTCCTGGGATTCGTTCCTGCTGCTCCACGTGCCAAATCCATCCACCTGCATCGTTATTCCGGCGATTCTGGTTTCTTTCTAGGTAAGAAAACCCTAACCGTAACCTGTTTTAAGGCTCCTATGGGTACAAGTAGCTAAGTAGCTGACTCACCTTGTGTTGTAGGTTGTCAATCAGTCGTTGACGACGACGTAGAGTTCCTATTCGATTCATTACGCTCCTACAGCATAAGGTGTGGATTTTAGACGCTTTGGTTACCATTTTTCAAAGCTTTCAATGCCGTTTAATGGTAGATTGTTGACAAGAATGCTATTTGACATGTAGAACTTGTTGTCTATTTTTCATTTCGAATACGTACGAAGAATATGAGATTTAGGGTATTTGGGGTATTTGTAGAAAATACTATATACGTACATATTTTGCTGATATGATTGTCATGAGTATTTGTCGTGTACCTATACTAGTTATGTGTGTATGATCTGTTTAGTGAAGAGATTCGTCCTAATGCACATATTGGCCGACATATGCTATGTAGACTAAGTGTTTGTAGAAATGCCTAAATTAATATGATTTTATGCCTGCCATATGTTTTGAATGTAAGAACATGATTGTTGTGTATTAGACATCTCCTTGACATAAGGATCTGTCATATTATATGCGAAAATCAACATACGTCAAGTACGTTGGAGTTGTGTAGTCTAAGTGTATGTATAAATGTACGTATTAGTAAGTATTGAGTAAATGGTGCCGTAGATTAGCATTGAGACTGGATTCTCAACTAATTTGATGATGTACATGATTCCTCCATGCTTGTTGTATTTCAATTGATTACCTTATGTGTGAAGTACTCATGTATGGTTAACTTCTTATGATGTATGTTATAATATGCTGATAACATGCTGAAATTTCTTGTATTTCAATTCTATCTCTCTCATATGATTATTGATTTAGATTACATGTGCTTGGGGCTATACTATAGTCCAGGCAGTCGGTAACAGTTTAGAATTCGTGGTTGGATTCCATTCACCACGAAGGATGTGTATGACGAACCCGAGTCGTACTAGAGTTGTCGGCAGTGGTTAGGCCACACGAAGTGCTTGTGCACTTCATGTCGGTCGATTCAATGTGCGCTCGTGCTAGTCGGACTCATCAAGTAACCCGACTGACCATTGTATGTTCACCTTGTATTCGTCATAACTGTTTGAACCTAGGGTACTGAACTTAACAGTGATAACCCTGATAACCTTGGTACCTCGATCCCCCATGGTGGTATGGGACACCGTGGTCGAGCTGTCGGCCTACGCTAGAGCCACAAACCTCCCCACAGTGACTAGTCAGCACTTTACTCTGAGCAGATTATGGTGGTATGGGACACTATATTCTTACTGTCGGCCTACATTGATAAGGTGATGGGAGAGTGAAGCAACGAGTGCGAGCAACAGCCCTGGCAGCCCTTTGTAGTGACCTTGAGTTTATTCTGACACCGCATGGGGGCGACGAGTCCTGATGCAGTCGTAAGGATATAAACTAGGCCTGTATTGATAAGGTGATGAGGGAGTGGTGCAACGAGTGTGTGCAACAGCCCTGACAGCCCTTGCAGGGACCTAGAACCGTACTTCGTATGAGATATGCTAGGACTGACGACCCTAGAATGGATCATTGTTTGAGTATTGATATAAGGGAGGTACCTAGTTTCCCAATCCTGCTGTATGAAAAGGACCAATAACAACTCAGTAATCATATTCATATCGCACTGCATGTGCCTTGAAGATGTGGAGCACTGAGGGAAGAAAGCATGTCACGGACGTAAGATGGTGTCGCATGAGGGTGTATGTCGGTGAGGGCATCCATCATGTCATTTCATGCTTGCATTAATCACAGTATTTAGGAATGTTTGATTGCTTGCTTTACCATTATCGCATGATGGATTTGATAACATGTTAACCTTTGATCTATGATTCCACTGAGTTAGTTACTCACTCCCACGTTACAGGATGGTGTTCCGGACACCCACCAGTCCCTATTTTAGTTTCAGATGATGGCGATACTTACGAAGCGGAGCTGGACTTTATGATGATGAGGAGGATTCCTCCTACATGCAGGTTCTGATCGACGGGATTACAGGGAGGTTGATTAGACGTCATGATACTTGTCATTTTATATTTTTTGGAGAAATCAAGTATATTCTTTTTTATCAATTTTGGAGTATACATGTATATGTTTAACTTGGTAACACGTTCACACTCTGGAGACTTACAATAGTTCATATATTATATATATTTTTATCACATTCTTTCGCTTATAAATTTAACTGTCTCTGGAGTATGATATGCTGTTTTGGCTTAGTCTCAATCTTGTTTAATGTCATTCTACAGACAGCATGCATTCATCATTATCTATGTTGCATAAGTGATGTTCTGGAACTCGGGAGTTGGGTTTCTACCCGACCTCCGATTTTCAAGGCGTTACAGATGGTATCAGAGCATGATTTGGATTAAACCAGACCTGGGTTATGGTAAAACGATGCACAATGACGCACTCTGACTTAGGAAGGGGGCAATGAAAACTTAGAAATCACATTAGAACCCCCAGTTTCATCGACAGGTGAGACTATGCGGTAATTTAGTCCATAATGTATCTTTGGTCGCGTGAAGCAACCTAAGTCACCTCTAGGCTGTCAGTCGACGGGTTTGAGTCATTCCCTGGAGAATTCTAAACCTAGAAATGAATGTCCTTGGGTTTTGGGTCAACTACAATCCCTACACTCAATCTCAAGGCCTAAAACCCCTTTTTATCCAATTTCTTCAAAATCTCTCCTTTCACTACCCCATTCTTCAGCTTTTTCTAAGTCCTTTCATACTAGATATAAATCCTAACATATAAATGATTGAGAATCATGCTTAAACAAAAATTTACTATAAATAGTAAATATATGTATAAATTGGACATTTGACCATTCCAATTATGGAATCTCATGGAATAAGTGGGTTAGTTGGATGGATTAGCCTCTCCTACCCCAAAATCATATGTTACATGATGCATAAACTAATTTCAGTTTACAAAATGACCCGAAATAGTTCGAAACGGAGTTGTGGGCCTACCCACGCTGATCTAGAATGATCTAGGGTGGGACCCAAATATATTTAGGGTCCTTAGGGTAGGAGGACATCGCCCAAATGACGAGGCGTCGCCGATCAGCATAGAGGTCGGTGAGGCCTCGCCGTACAATGGGTCCCATTTGGTTGGGCATTCGGGCCGATGCAGTTTGGGGGGTAGGGTACCCCCCCCCCCCCAAGTGTGAGTTGTCAGTTAAAAATGCCCCAAACCCCTACCTCCTTCACAAACCATGCCCATAAGCTCTCCCTTTCCCTCCTAGTTACTGATTTCTCTTTCAAATCCCATTTCAAATCACTCTCATTCCCGTTTTCTGCTACAACCGACGCCCTTCATTGGTTGTTGTGGTACGCAATCCCCTCTCTCTCCATTCTCATCCGTTGGAGCTCTCCCAAGTTCCATTTGAAGTTCAATTCGTGTGAGCTTCTAACCCAACCCATTTCATCCTTTTCCCTTTACAATCCCAGCCTTTTGGGACCTGTTTTCCTCCTCTATCAGACCTAGATTCGTGGCAACCCATTAGGTCAGCCATTTTTCTTCATTTCCTTCACTTTCCATGGCTCTTTTGAGCCAGTTATAGCCGTCTTCTCGACCCCTGCGCTTCTACCGATGGATGAGACCGAGCGCAGTAGCTTAGTCCATAAACAATGACCATCTAGTGCTAGGACATCTAGAGTTTTGGACTTAGAGTGGTACTCCTAGATTTTGAAAGATCTGACAATATAGGAAATCCAATTCCATTTAGATAATCTGACCCTGAGTGATAGAACGATTCCTTGTAGTGGAAATGGTATAAAATCATCTGGCGTATGAGCCTAGACTTTGGATTACAGCTAGTGAGCTACAGACCAGTCTACTAGTTATATTAAGTAGTGTAAAGCCTGTATATGCTAAGGAATAGTAGGTTAGATTTGGTTGGAGTAGAACCTCATTCCTTCGATGGATTCCCTTGATACTTATAGACTTCTATTATAACCCTTAGGAAAGTTGTTTTAACTTAGAACCATTCACTCTCAGGGAAAACTTATAAAATCTCTCAGATTGAACTTAGAATAAACTAGCACGCCCCTTTGAATTGCCTTCTCCAAGGGCTTATTGCATTTGGGAATGCGGAGTAAAGGAACTGTATATATAAGCGATGTATTCATGGTTTGATTCTACTTCTTAATCCTAGTAGTTACTAATGAATCTAATGCTCTGATCAAGCAGAAGATCGGCATCGACTCGGATTAAGAATTAATGCAACAAATTTTCTGTCCTAGCTAGGCAGAAAGTCTATGTATCCGGCTCAGACCCACTACACAACTTTTCTTCCGTGTTGGCCCAACCACTTACAACCAAAAGTTATCACTTTGTCTTTGGGAAATGGCAAGGACTTATAGCCAGTAGAGAATTAGACATCTTGTTGTAAGCTCACACCTGCCCTTGAGCTCAATCACAATAGAGATTAGGCTTCTTTCTACAACTATAGGTACCAATGCCATAGAACGCATCATTAGCAAAGAAAGACTAATGTATTGAGAGGTTGTTTCCCATTTCTTGTCAAGGATAGGCCCTAAGTTACACCTCGTTCCGATATACGGTTCGAAACATAGATTCTTGAGCCTTAAGTAGAACTAAGTTTTAAGGGGGGTAGAACGTATTAAGCCCAATCTAGTACAACCGTTAGATCAGAGTAGCGCAGCGGAAGCGTGGTTGGCCTCTTCCCCACTGGCCTAGGATCGAAGAAGTTGACTTAGGTTGTATGTCAGGTTAAGTCATTAAATAGGATTTGAACCTTCCTTAGAATGTCAATACTAAAGTCTCTCTAAGGACTCATTACACTTAGCCAATTTCGGGGACGAAATTGTATTTTAAAGGGGGTAGATTGTAACACCCCAGATTTTTGTCAACCTAGGGTTAGACGTCCTTAGGCAATGGGTCAACCATAACACCTTGGTAACCTCTCAGAACCCAATTCCTAAGCCAAATAAATCATTTAGAACCTAATTCTTTAGAAACTTAACGTGAATTAGCCAGCGCTACACTAGATTACCTGTGAAATAAGCACCAACCACTTTAAATACGATCTGTAAGACCCAAAACCTATAGAACCATTGGCGCTACCTTACCCTGAAATCCATGATCAAACTCTAAACCTGTTTGTTCTCAGGAACCCTTTGAAACTTTGTATTGGATTTAGACCGCACGTCGAAAGTTCGATATCTATAATCTTAGACCATTATGACCACCTCGTTGGACTTGACAATCATTTCGAAAATCAAGCCCAACTGATGTTCTGAGGCTATTTCATTGGGCCTGGAGCAAGGAGTGTGAGAAAGAGTGAAATTCTTTATAAATTAAATATGATTTAAATAAATCTGGCACGTTTTGCTTGCGGGTTAAGTATAAGCATTCAGACAGTCGGAATCTAACCCAAATACACCCTCGGATCAGGAAACATTTCCCACTCAGGTCAGTGTACTTGAAATCTCTTATCGAGTCTCATTGACCGCTGAACTGAAACTGGTCAGCCACGTGCGATCTGGGAACACTATTGGGCTGAAAACTTAATGTGATCAGGATCCAACATCTATGAGCTTAAGTCCGACCGCATTCAGTCAGGGGACCTCCAGAATTGTCCTTTTGGATCGAAAAAGACCCGATTTGGCTGTAACCCAAGTATACCTTGGTCCTAAGTCTATATACGTGAGTTTTTAGCTTATATAAGGAGCTTAAACCCTTAGCCTTCTAACCCATACGAATTTGGGGAAAACCCTAGGAGAGAGGAGAGAAAAGAGAGAAAAAGTGAGGGAGAAGTTGGGGTTTTCTCCTGGGATTCTTCCCTGCTGCTCCACGTGCCAAATCCATCCACCTGCATCGTTATTCCGACGATTCTGGTTTCTTTCTAGGTAAGAAAACCCTAACCCTAAACTGTTTTAAGGCTCCTATGGGTACAAGTAGCTAAGTAGCTGACTCACCTTGTGTTGTAGGTTTCCAATCAGTCGTTGACGACGACGTAGAGTTCCAATTCGATTCATTACGCTCCTACGGCGTAAGGTGCGGATTTTAGACGCTTTGGTTATCATTTTTCAAAGCTTTCAATGCCGTTTAATGGTAGCTTGTTGACAAGAATACTATTTGACATGTAGAACATGCTGTCTGTTTTTCATTTCGAATACATACGAAGAATATGATATTTAGGGTATTTTGGGTATTTGTAGAAAATACTGTATATGTACGTATTTTGTCGATATGATTGCCCTGAGTATTTGTCGTGTACCTATACTAGTTATGTGTGTATGATCTGTTTGGCGAAGAGATTCGCCCTAATGCACATATTGACCGACATATGCTATGTAGACTAATGTGTGTAGACTAAGTGTTTGTTGAAATGCCTAAATCAATATGATTTATGCCTGCCATATGTTTTGAATGTAAGAACATGATTGTTGTGTATTAGACATCTCCTTGATATAAGGATTTGTCATATTATATGCGAAAATCAACATACGTCAAGTACGTTGGAGTTGTGTAGTCTAAGTGTATGTATAAATGTACGTATTAGTAACTATTGAGTAAATGGTTCCGTAGATTAGCGTTGAGACTGGATTCTCAAATAATTTGATGATGTACATGATTCCTCCATGCTTGTTGTATTTCAATTGATTACCTTATGTGTGAAGTACTCGTGTATGGTTAACTGCTTATGATGTATGTTATAATATGCTGATAACATGCTGGAATTTCTTATATTTCAATTGTCTCTCTCATATGATTATTGATTTAGATTACATGTGCTTGGGGCTATACTATAGTCCAGGCAGTCGGTAACAGTTTAGAATTCATGGTTGGATTTTATTCACCACGAAGGATGTGTATGAGGAACTCGAGTCGTACTAGAGTTGTCGGCAGTGGTTAGGCCATACGAAGTGCTTGTGCACTTCATGTCGGTCGATTCAGCGTGCGCTCATGCTAGTTGGACTCATCAAGTAACTCGACTGACTATTGTATGTTCACCTTGTATTCGTCATAACTGTTTGAACCTATGGTACTGAACTTACCAGTGATAACCCTGATAACCTTGGTACCTCGATCCACGAAGACTCATAAGACGGGTATGGTGGTATGGGACACCGTGGTCGAGCTGTCGGCCTACGCTGGGGCCACAAACCTCCCCGTAATGACCAGTGAGCACCTAGTCTCGTGAGCAGATTATGGTGGTATGGGACACTATATTCTTACTGTCGGCCTACATTGATAAGGTGATGGGGGAGTGGAAAACGAGTGCGAGCAACAGCCCTGGCAGCCCTTTGTAGTGACCTTAAGTTTATCCTGACACCGCATGGGGGCGACGAGTCCTGATGCAGTCGTAAGGATATAAACTAGGCCTGTATTGATAAGGTGATGGGGGTGCGGTGCAACGAGTGCGTGCAACAGCCTTGATAGCCCTTGTAGTGACCTAGAACCATACTTCGTATGAGATATGCTAGGACTGACGACCATAGAATGGATCATTGTTTGGGTATTGATATAAGTGTAACACCCCGAATTTTGGCCAATCTGGGATTTGACGTCCTTATGCAGTGGGTCAACTAAAACACCTGGAAAATCGCTCAGAACCCAATTCCATAGCCAAAGAAACCACTTAGGATTAATTCCTTTAGAAACTAAACATAAGTTAGCTAGCGCAACGTTGGAGTAGCTGAGAAACAGTCCCTGATCACTTTAAATACATTCTACAAGGCCCAAATCGAGTAGAACGTATGACTCTATAATACTCTATAACCTTGGATCAAACTCTAAGCTGGTTTGTTCTTTGGACCACTTTGAAATTTTGTATTGGATCTAGACCGCACGTCGAAAGTCCGATGCCTACTATCTTAGACCGTTAGGACCGCCTAGCTGGACTTAACTATCATTTCGAAAATCAAGTCCAACCGATAATTACAGGCTATTTCATTGAGCCCGGACTGAAGAGAGTGCGAATAGGGACAGAATTGGAATTTGAAATTCAAATCTGGCACATGACTTGACGTGTCAGTATTAAGCGTTCTGACCGTCAGAATTCATCCAAATTACACCCTCGGATCAGAAAAAATTTTCTATTTCATATCATGAGATTTGCAGGCCTGATCTACGTGCGGTGACCGCTGAACTGAAATTGGACCGCCACGTGCGATCTGCGAACCCTGCCGGACTGAAAACTTGATGTATGCTAGATCCAGTATGCATGAGCTTAAGTCCGACCGCATTCAGCCAGGGGACCACCAGAAATGTCCTTTTGGACTGAAACAGCCCCGATTTGGTTACCCCTCAAGTGAAACTTGTTCCCGAGCCTATTTCGGGCAAGTTTGGGCTTATAAAAAGGGATGAAACCCTCACTCCTTTCTCCCATCCGAATTTGCAAAAAAAGCCCTAGATTGGGAGAGAGAAAAGGTGAGAGTTTGTGAGAGAAGGTGGGAGAGAATTCCCTGCTGCTTGTGCCACGTGCTGCAAGTGGTTAAGCCACGTGCTCTAATCACCTGGCCGATGATTCCTCCACTTTTTCAGGTATGAAATAATCCTAAAAAGTTGCTGATTTGAGGTTTACTAGGATTCATAGCTTGTTAGCTGACGTAACTCGTGAATTAGGTTCTCTTATCGCTGTAGACGAAGCGTATACGCTCCGTTCGAATTTACACATCCATAAGAGACAAGGTGCGGATTTTAGACGCTTTGATTGACTATTTTCAAAGCTTTCAATGTCGTTTAATAGTAGATTATCGACGGCAACGCCGTTTGACATGTACAACATGTTGTCCGTTTCCTATTTCGTAAACCGGTGAAGAATATGAGGTTTAGGGCATTTTAGTCATTTATAGGAAGTACTGATTTCATTCATATTTTGCTGATGTGATTGACATGATTTGTTGTCGCATTAGAATGTTAGGAATGCAGGCATAATTAGTTTGGCGAAGAGATTCACCTAAATGCGCACTTCGGGTCGACATACTATATGTAGACTTAAGTGTGTAGTGTAAGTGTTTGTATTAATGCTTGTATTAGTATGTATTGAATGAAATGATGTTATGAATTAGTTTGAGATTGGTTTCTCAATTGATATGCTGATGTGAATGATTTCTTACATGTTAGCCATATGCATGATTTCATTATATGAATGAAATGCATGTGCTTGATGATTCACGTAAGGTGTACGTTATAACATGTGCTTGGTGATTTCATTATGATTTAGTTTGAGATTGAATTCTCAATTAATTTGCTGATGGAAATGATTTCCTATATGTTGGCGATATGCATAATTTCATTATATGTATGAAAGGCATGTATCAGGTGATTTTCTTAAGTTGTATGTTACAACATGTGTTAACATGCTCATATGGTGGTATTTCATTTCCAATTCTTTCACGTTCTTTGCTGATGTGATTCCACATGTTTGGGACTGTACTTAGTCCAGGCAGTCGGTAACCGAGCAAATTCGTGGTTGGCTTATCTTTGCCACGAACGACGCTTCGATGAACGCGAGCCGTGTTTTGGAGTTGGCGGCAGTGGTTAGGCCACACGAAGTGTTTTACGCACTTCATGTCGTTCAACTTGAGATGCGATCATGCTAGTCGAGCCCGTCAAGTAACCCGACTGGCCGTTGTATGTTCACCCTGCATGAGTCATAACTGCTTGAACCTAGGGTACTGAACTTACCATTGTAAACCCTGTTAACCATGGTACCTTGATCCACGAAGACTCATGAGCCAGGCATGGTGGTATGGGACACCGTGGTCGAGCTGTCGGCCTACGCTGGGTCCACAAACCTTCCCGTAGTGACCAGTGACACCTAGTCTCGTGAGCAGATTATGGTGGTATGGGACACTATATTCTTGCTGTCGGCCTACACTGATCAGGCGACGAGCCCTTTGTTGTGACCGCGAGCGTATTCTGAGTCTACGGGAGGCGACGACCCTTCCGTAGCAGTAGAGTACAGTCGGCCTGTATTGATAAGGTGATGAGGGAGTGGTGCAACGAGTGCCAGCAACAGCCCTGGCAGCCCTTGCAGCGACCTACAAAATATACATCGTATGAGATTACTAGGAGTGACGACCCTAGACAGGATCTATGTTGGGATTGATATAAGGGAGGTACCTTAGTTTCCCAATCCTGCTGTTTGAATGGATTAATAACAACTCGAAAATCATATCACCATTACATTGCATGTGCCTGGAAGATGTGGAGCACTTTAGGGAGTGTGGCATGCCGCGGTCGTAAGATGGTGCCGTATGAGGGAGATCGTCGGTGAGGGCATACATCACGTCATGTCATATTGCATTAACAACTGTATTAGGATTGTTTGATTTACTGCTTTACTATTATCGCATGATTGATTTGAGAACATGTTAATCCTTGCTCTATTATTCCACTGAGTTAGCTACTTACTCCCACGTTATGGGATGGTGTTTCCGGACACCCACCAGACCCTTTTGTGATTGCAGATGATGGCACGGCCTGCGAGGCGGAGCTGGACTTGATGATGAGGAGGAGGATTCCTCCTTTATGCGTGTTCTGATCGACGGGATTATAGGGAGGTTGATTAGATGTCTTAACACTTGTCATTTTATATTTTCAGAGCACTCATGTATACTTTCTTTCTATTTTGAGGTATACATGTATATGTTTAACCTGGTAACATGTTCACACTCAAGAGACACACAACAGTTTATATATGTTATACATATTATCATAGTCTTCCGCTGGTTAATTTAACTGTCTCTGGAGTATGATATGTTGTTCTGGCGTAATCCCACTCATGTTTCATACATTAATACAGACAACATTCAATTATACATATCTATATTGCATAAATAACATTTTGGAACTCGGGAGTTAGGTTTTTACTCGACCCCCGATTTTCAGGATGTTACAATAAGGGAGGTACCCTAGTTTCCCAATCCAGCTGTATGAAAAGCACTAATAACAACTCGGTAATCATATTCATATCGCACTGCATGTGCATGGAAGATGTGGAGCACTGAGGGAAGAAAGCATGTCGCGGACGTAAGATGGTGTCGCATGAGGGAGTATGTTGGTGTGGGCATCCATCATGTCATTTCATGCTTGCATTAATCATAGTGTTTAAGAATGTTTGATTGCTTGCTTTACCATTATCGCGTGATGGATTTGATAACATGTTAACCTTTGCTCTATGATTCCACTGAGTTAGCTACTCACTCCCACGTTACGGGATGGTGTTCCGGACACCCACCAGTCCCTATTTTAGTTTCAGATGATGGCGATGCTTATGAAGCGGAGCCGGACTTTATGATGATGAGGAGGATTCCTCCTACATGCAGGTTCTGATCGACGGGATTATATGGAGGTTGATTAGACGCCATGATACTTATCATTTTATATTTTTTGGAGCACTCATTTATATTCTTTTTGATCATTTTTGGAGTATACATGTATATGTTTAACCTGGTAACATGTTCACACTCTGGAGACTTACAATAGTTCATATATTATATATATTTTTATCACATTCTTCCGCTTGCAAATTTAACTGTCTCTGGAGTATGATATGCTGTTTTGGCTTAGTCTCAATCTTGTTTAATGCCATTCTATAGACAATATGCATTCATCATTATTTATGTTACATAAGTGATGTTCTGGAACTCGGAAGTTGGGTTTCTACCCGACCGTCGATTTTCTGGGCGTTACAACAGAAGAGAGAGATCGGCGAGGATAGAGGAGCCCTGCCACTATGGACCCCTCTTGCATACAAACATACATCAAGGTGGGTCCCACATATTTGGACCCTTAAATTAAAAAAAAAAAAGAATGAAAAATAAAATCTAATATCACCCATCGCCTTCTTCTTGCTCCCTTGGCTTCCTTTACTCCTTAGCTTTAATTCCAACAAAGGAGATAAGGTTTGCATGGTTGAGATGGGAGATGAAAGGGTAGGAAATGTGGGTCTCACTTGTAGCTTGGAAGAGATGGAGAGAGGTTTCGACATGTGGTGGTTTTTTTTTTTGGGGGTTTGCTTGGAATGAGATTTGAAAATGAAAGAGAGAGAGGGTTGTAAAGAGAGAGGAGTGATGGGTGATGGATGTGGTGAGTGATGGGTGTAAGAACTTTTTGACTTTGAGGTTGTTTGGTGTAAGAAAAGTATGGGCTTATGTAAGAACTTTTTGACTTTGGGGTTGCTTGGGGATGGGTGAAAGGTGCTGTGTACTTGACATGCACTTGACATGATGGGATTGATTGATGTGACAAGTCGTAGAGATTCTCTTAGAACTCGCATGCGTGGCATTTTTCTTGCATTGAACTTGGGCCCACATCTCCTGGCTTGGGTATCGTCTTGACGCGCGAGTCGTGGCATTGAAACCGGGGCGATGGAGCGGTTGCTAGGGTACAAGTCTCAGTTTAAGTCGATTCAGGTTGATAGCGTGTGACGCAGGGTTATGTGCAGATGTCGGTTAAGGGTCGAAGGTTACCAGAAATCTACCGGGAAGATAACAGAAGTCTATGGAACAGTACGGTCTAGGATACAATGCTTACAAAACCCCTCTTAAGTGATTGACCTGTACATTGTTCCTACCAACATAATTTATTTGGGTAGCATATGGATGGTCCCCAAATTAATTGCCACTTATCTTAGGGTGTTTAGGTGCATCTGATGATAACCAAATCAATTCAACTACATTGATTTTGAACTTCTAGGTGTATTGATGATACACAAATCATAGCAAAATCCATGCAACTCCACTAAATATGGTGAATGCTCATTCTTTTATTATATTGATGGGCACAATCACATTCACCACTTTTGTACCATATCACCATTTAGAGAAGAATTAGAATGTGAATAACATCATGATATACAGATGCAAGTGCAGTCCATGGTTTGATGATCGAAAGAGTTGATGCGATGGTTCCCATGGAGCACTATAAGCTTTACCAAGTTGAAGATTGTTTCGACAAGAAATAAATGGGTTTAATTTGGGGGATTATCATTCAATAATAACAAAGAAAGAATGAGAGAACAATGATCACAAAGCATTTTATTCATTCTGAATTCATTTACATCCTTGTATTTTCCTTGATTCTCAAAACAAAGTACAATGAATTAACACAATGAATGAGAGGAGGAGAAGCTCAATGGCACTTTCGGTGGCATTTCGGCGTATTAGATGTTCATCATAAAGACAGATGAGTGGTGAAAACTTTAGGTCCTTGGTTTGCTTGCATGGTAGACACTAATTGTCTTTCCACTCTTTCCTTTGACTTCTCCATCTCATTCTGAATTCTTCGCTCCTTGCTCTTAATGTCCCTTCAAAATAAATGGTTATGTGGATGAACTACTTATGCGGATGGACTTTGCCTTCTTCTGGAGCTCTCTAAACGTAAAAACTCCAGTTGTGCATGAATTTTGTTGTGTAGAACTTCTATAGTGCACTACACAATGATATTTCTGGGAGAACTTCTGTTGTGTACCACACAACAATACTCCTAGGGCAACTTCTGTTGTGCACCGCACAACTCGACTCCTAGGGAAACTTCTGTTGTGCACTGCACAGCTTCTGTTATATACCGCATAACTCAACTACTGAAGAAACTTTTGTGGTGCATCGTACAACTCAACTCCTGCAGCAACTTCTTTTATGCATCGTGAAAGTGCACCTATTAGTGCCCTGGTTTGTCAATTAGCATGCGCATTGAGTCAGTCGGAATGCAGAGCCTCACAGGAAGAACAATTCAAGTGTCTGCCTCAACCGGATGTGTGAAAGCTCGTCATAGGTAAATCATAGCCTCACATCCCATGTCCCAAAACACCAAGTGATTAAAACTCTTAAAAACAACGTAAAACATATGAGGGATTTTGGATAAGTGAACTTTTTCAAACATGAGAAAATCTCTAAGTTTGCTTGCCCTGTCGATTGTATCGATACACATTTCGATATGATCGATCTGTGTTGTCGATGTCCTCGACTCTTAATCGATATTATCGATAAGAGGACTAAAAGTGTCCAGCAACTGCATACTCATCTGGACAGATTTATCGATATATCGATACAACCATCGATATCATCGATATTAAAAAATCGAGCCCATCGGAAGTGGGTTGATAATATCAACAGGTAGATTTTCGGCGCCCCTATTTTTCTAAAGAAAACTATTATGAGCATCGATATATCATGACTGTGCCGATTCAATTTGAATTCAAATATCAATCATATTAGAAGTCCATCGATCATATCGATAGTAGGCGCGCATTTCTTCTAGCAAAATATTTCAGGATGTTCTTAACCTTGATCGGGGGCCACTCGAGGAAATCGATATTCTTATGTTAATGCTATCGAGTCCAAGTCGATTGGATCAAGACTAGCCACAAACTGTCCAACGTGATTATAGGTAAATTTATACGATTTATCGATCTATCGACGTGGTCTCAATATCATCGATATTCAAATTCTGATGACATCGGTTGACCCTCGATCATATCCTATAAAACCTGAAATATTTAAGATAGTCTCTCTCATTTTTTAAATTTCGATAGATCGATCCCAGTATCAATGGTATCGGAGTTCGAAATTCGATAACATCGACACCAGTATCGATCCCATTGACCAGCTGACAAAAGGTTTGAAAAGCATATGACATTTGAGTTTGTGTTATCGAGCGAATAGTCGATCCCATCGAGAGTATACACACGATGATATCAAACTCTGTCATAAATATGACCATTTTATATCCATTAGAATCTTTTGCCTATATAAAGAGAAACTTGTCCATATTGCTGGTAGAGAAAGAAGAGAGTGCTTTTGTGTGTTTTATCTCTAGATCATATACCCAAAGCCCTTTCTCTCACGGGAGTTCATCTTCCAATCAACTCTCATTCGTTGAAATTCAATAGAGTGGATTGGGAAATGAACTTTCACATTTAAGGATCCTTCAACAACTATCTTAACAGTATATCATTAAGCTGGGATGCCTTGAATGAATAGATGACGGGAATCACTCTATCTTCCTTATAAGAAAATCTAAAAGAGTAGATTTTCGTCATAACCTTGACCCAACCCGAAGCCAAGTATTAGTATATCTATTGTGTTACGGATTAAGGGAGCTGAACACTCTTCAACAACAAGAAGGAGATCTTCATTACTATGCTAAAAGGGACTCATTAACTTACTCTAAGTACCTAGAGTCCATAGGACACTTATGATCATTCTTTTCTAGGATTGGGTCTTAAGTGTTGATCACCCTTTGAAGTCCTCATAGGAGGCCTCCAGTGGGAGTGTATGTTATGGGTGCATCGTGTGGACCCTTGCTGGAGAGCATAAACATCTGGGTGCGTTGTGTGGACCCTTGCTCTGTGTGGGCATAAACATCTGGTTAGGAGTGCACCAAACTCCAAGGTTAGAGGTGAACTGAGTAGAAACCTCCATGTAAAGGTTGAAGGTGAACCTGATTTAAAACCTTAGGTTTGAGGTGAATCCTGGGAAGCCTCCTTAGTAAAATTCGGTACACTCATGGGTTGAGTGCAACAGCCGGGAGTGGAGTAGACAAGTAGTCGAACCACTATAAAAATGACTGTGTTTGAGTTTGTTATTGTTTTTCATTATGTGATATTCCTTACATGCTTTTATATTTGATTGTCTAAGATCACACCTCATATACACACACAGTCCTATCCATCACAATCTTAAATGCAACTTGTTTATCTTTCAAACAGTTTGTGATTGGATCCTCTACAAGGCTTGGAAGCCAGTAGAGTTACATTTGAGTAATCCTGATAATTGTATATCTGATAGGATTAGTGCAATAGGATTTTAAATATTTCATAAAATTTTAAAAAGTCCTATTCACCCCCCTCTAGGACATATTGGCATATTCCTACTTCGACTCAAGCGGTCTTCACCGCTATTTCACACTGCATAGCTTCTGTTGTACACCGCACAACTCAACTCCTGAAACAACTTCTGTTGTGCACCACACAGCTTCTATTGTGCACCATATAACTCAACTCCTGAAGCAACTTCTGTTGTGCACCGCACAACTCAACTCCTGAAGAAACTTCTGTTGTGCATCGTACAACTCAACTCTTGGAGCTCCTTAAGCTTCTTTTACTTCCGTCCTCCTTAAATGAAGATAAGCGAGGGGTATTTATAGCTTCTCACACGTGTGAAGGCCATTTGCGCACAACACAACCATGGGTGCACAACCAGGGGTGCACAACCCATTCCAAGGTATAACTCATTCCGGCGCACAACCCATTCTAGTGTGAAACTCTTTCTAACGCACAACCCATTCTAGTGTACAACTTCTTCTAGCGCACAACGCACTATTCATTACTTAACACTAATCACCTCGCATAATGCACTATTCATCACACACAACACACTATTCACCATGCACAATGCACTATTCATCACGCAACACTATTCATCACACACAACACACTATTCATTCATGTAACTATTCATCATAGCATTATTCATGAGTAGAACTATTCACGAGAGATTTAATATAGAGAGAGGGCTGCACAATGGGAGAAATTCTATGTAAAATGAAATGTCCAAGGAGATAGAGAGGGTCGCGTGATGGACAGGGCTGCCTATCTTAGAATCTTGATGCGCAACAAACCAAACTCCCTTTGACTTGTGTATTTTTTGTTCCCCAATAAATTCCTCCTCGATCATTCTTTGATTAATTTATAAAGTTAAATGGAGGATCGATCTTCTTATGCGCAAAAATCCTTTCACTTTAGAGAAGGATTCTTTATGAAAATAGAGTTGGTTGCATAAAGGAGAAGGATCGCTCAAACAGAAAAATGAAGAGCCATTCTCAAAAGAAACATGCTCGAAGGTATCGTATTCAAATAAATTGATGTCAAACGAATCATGATCGAAGGAATCAAGCTTGAATAATTGCAATTGAGGGATGACTGATGATCGTGCTTGAACGAAAGACTGAATGATCAGCATCGAACGGAAGATTGAATCCCCCAGTCAGAAGTACCGAGTGATGTTGAGGGTCAAATATTGCATATTAGACCCCAGTTTTACCAAAATTTATGAGCATGAACCGTTTAACGGCCCGATTTAATCATGTTTGTGATGCAGGGTGTATTTACAAGCTTGGACTGAAACAGGGTTCTAAATGCATGGATCTGACACGTCAAAATCACCAAGGCAAGGGACGGACCCCCGGGGACTAATATCAATGGATTTACATGCCAGAGATCCGAGAAAACTCGAGAAACTGAACCTCAAGTGACCAGACTCAAGTGACCAGAAAGTCAGCCAAAATGCAAGATCATAGGGTTCCCACCATCTGATCGGCACGAAACTTCATATATGGCCTCAAGATCTTAAATTAACCCTACATGTCGAATTTCAACCATTGGATCCCTCTGAAAGTAGCCCAATGGATAGATCGGCCCATAAATTGTTAATCTGGGGCCCACCTGATCCTTGGATAAGCTTTAATTTTGGTCCTAACCATTTAAATGAGTTGAGAAAATGAATGGACGGAATAGATTTCTCGAGAACATCACAGTGGACCCCACATGAGGGTGCACGTGCATCCAATGCACGCGCACGCGAGCCGCACCGGACGGTCACCCCGGTCAAAGACGGGTTGACCTGTCTTCTTTTTGTGCATGAATAGCGGACAGATGCTGTCCGTCTATTTTTCAGTAGTAGGGCCCACTCATCATCCAAATGGATGATCCAGACCATTCATTGCATCTCTGGGGTAGGTGTGACCCTTGCCTAGGTGTCTTTTTGGTCCCATGCACATGTACGGACGTAGATCGATGAAAAACTCTGGATGGACGGTAGCGAGCAAGATTTAAGGGACCACATCAAAACTCGAGAAAAATCAGCCTGTCCCGAATGGTTTTCTAAGGAGAATGCAATGGACGGGGTGGATTTTTCCATCTGACAATGATTTTAGGCCCCACCATCGTCACAACACGAGTCGCACAGCCTCTGTTTCACAATAAAACCTGCGGGCATTCGTTGTGGACCACCATCGTACAGAGAAGGGTCGATCCGGACTGTCCATGAGTCTCACACGACCCCTCTCACTGACGCTTAGGTGTCGGACTTCCTGAAAAAAGTGGTGACAAGTTTTTCACTGTCCAAACGGTAGACAGACGGTGTCAAGATAAATCTTGTGGGCCATTCCAAGATCAATCTAATCTTGTCACTCATGAATGGTTTTTCATTATGCATCTAATGAACTGCGTGGATGGCTTAAACATCAAAGAAATCTAGGCCCCACAGTATTCACCGCAACTTACTCAAGGACTGCGCGTCTGGATGTTCCAGAACGTTGTGGTTCCTTACCATTGATCGGTCTGTCCATATGAACGGTCCACATTGTTCCCACAATGGGACCGGACAAAGCTAAGATAACTAAATGGCTCGGATCTTGTATGAGGAATGTCCATGGGCCGAACAAGCGTCAAAACGCAACTCCTCTTGCGTTTCTGCGTTTCCTGCGCACATGGCTGCTAAAGATCCACCGACTCTCCCTTACTGGCTATAAAAGGAGATGAGAGAGAGAGAGGGACATCTAAAGTTGCAAGGGGATTCAATCTTGGGGTCGGAGGCAGCCTTGGAGTTAAGAGAGAGTTTTCTTTGTTGTTTTAGGATCTTTTCTTTTCTTTTAATTGAGATTAGCCCAATCATGTCAGGATAAACCTCTTAGCTAGGGTTAAGAGGTGAAGCTCGTAGAGTGATGGGAGACTCTACTCTATGCCTTTGGTTTAAATTTAATTTGTGAACTGAACTTGTTATTAGTTTGATTTTATGCAAATGTTTTTAGTTTTTAATGGTCTGTTGTGACTAAAATTACAATGGGTTTGTGATAGCTTCGAGCATGTGCCTTTCGTTTTATGTTTATGACGTCAAGAAGCCCTGTTGTTCACCATCATTTCTTGGGCATGGTCGGATGACGGTACCCTTCCTAACCTTCATAGCATGTTGATTGGTTGGTAATTAGTTTAATTATGTTGTTTACTTTGTCTCCTGGGTATGGTTTGGAGATGGAATCCATTCTAATTCATATACCTTTCATCTCTTGAAAACTATATCAAAGTAAGTTCAGTTTGATTTCCATGGTTACACTCTTCAACTGGATGAGGATGGGACTGTAAGTCCAATTGAGTTTTTGATGCAGGTATAAGTTTTCCCTGATCTCTACAAGTGGATCGTCTGAATCCCTAGTTTCCTTTCCTCTGAATTTGTTAAGTTTTATATTAATCTCTCACCATTATTCCTTAAATTTCATTTGATTTAGATTACATCTTAGTTTAGCTCTAGTCCTACTTAGTTTCAGATAACGTACAGGTATCAGTCCCTTGGGATTCGACCTCGGTCTCACCGAGTTTATACTACATCATAACCCTGCACTTGGGGTGTGAACAAGTATTTGGCGCCGTTGTCGGGGACTGATGGCTACGTATTTTTGAAATTAATTAGTTTTGGAATTAGGTTAAGATTATGATTTTTCTAACATGTTCCTGTTTTATAGGATTCTGAGATAGTCTTCTAAATTGGTAATTTCTTTCTTAAGTTCTTCCTTTCTATTTCTAAAGTAGGATTTGTCTTCCTTTTTAGCAAGCTTCTAATTCTGACTCGTTTAGAATCTAACTTTGTTTCCTATTTTATTTCTAGAATTTTACTATTTATAGACTTTCTGTTTAGAAACTAACCTTCCCATTTTATAGGCTTTTAAGATAGAAACTTTTAATTCAGTAAGCTCCTTCTAACCTCTACTGTATATTTATCAGATCTCTTTTATTAAGTTACTTTCTAGTCTAGGACTTTCCTAATTTATTTTAGAAATTTTCTACTTTCTTCTTTTTAGGAATTTCTTCTTTCTTTAAAAACTAACTTATTTTATTTTATTTTGCAGGTCTTTAACTTAAGGACTTTAATTGGATAACTTCTTTCAAACCCTCTATTTTTCTTTCTAGATTTTTATTTCCTTTCTTAGGATTAGGTTTAGAATTTGATTAAGGGCTGTGAGTGTTTCATGCCCAAGTGGGCCCATGACAACACTCGACGTCTCTTGACTGAAGGAGGATTAGTTGAGGTGTTGACTATCCATCGCAGGACTAGAAACCACTCGAGATCCCCAAATTGAAGTAATGGCTGCAAATCAACCTGACGCATTACCTCCACCAACGGTGGAGGACACTCAAGCTGAGAATGAGGTGCATCAAGCACCCCCGCCTCGTACTTTATGAGATTATTTACAACCGGCTGGGGTGAGTATGCCCTCATGCATGATTTTTTTAAAAAAATACAGGACATATGGATATTAAACCAGGGGTTATCCAATTCCTTCCTAAGTTCTATGGGCTTGAGTTTGAAGAACCATATCTACATCTGAAAGATTTCAAAGAGATTATAGCCACCTTATACTTTCCTAATGTATCTGAGGATACAATTAGGCTGAAACTCTTTCCATTTTCCTTGAAAGAGAAGGCTAAGACGTGGTTAAATTCATTACGTCCTAGATCCATTGGCATATAGAATGATATGCAGAGGGAATTCATAAAGAAATTTTTTTCACATCATAAAACGATTACCCTCAGTAAAGCAATCATGAACTTTTCCCAAAAGGAAGATGAAACATTCTTCCAATGTTGGGAAAGGTTCAAGGATTTGGTCAATTCATGCCCACAACACGGCTTTGAAATGTGGCGCATTATAAATTTTTTCTACGATGGACTGACATCTTCCATGCGCCAAATGGTCGAGACAATGTGTAATGGAGAATTCATTAATAAAAATGTTAACGAGGTATGAGATTACCTCGATAGTCTTGCTGAAAAAATACAATCATGGGACTATTACCCAAAGTCGAACACCACGTCTAAGCTGACTCAATCTAAGAAGAAAGGTGGATTGTATCTCTTGAAAGAAGAAGATGATCTAAAGTATAAAGTGACTATGCTTATAAGAAAATTTGAGGCCATGGAAGGAAAGAATGATAAGGTTAATGAAAGTGTTTGCGGCATCTGTGATTGCAACATTTATACAACTGAAAATTGTCTTACAACACCTGCCTTTCAAGAAGTATCGAATGAACAATCCAATACTGTAAATAACTATCAAAGACCTTTCAATGGACCGACCTCTAATACGTATAATCCTGGTTGAAAAAATCATCCCAATTTTAGTTGGAGGAATGGACAAACTATTACCCCTTAAGGTTTCTTCAATCAAAATCCAAATCAGGGGAAACCTCAAGGGGAATCGATTCAAAATTCCATATAAGAGCTGGCTCAGGCAATACGAGGATTTACAGATTTTATGCAAAAAAATGGATTTACGTATGACGGTTATAGAAAAGGGGATGCTTCCTACATAACCACTCTCCAATCTTAAACCGTAATATGAGATAAGTGATCACAGCTCTTCAAATTAAATGGAGCATACTAAATCCATCACCAATCTTAGGAGTGGGAAGACTATTGATAAAACTCTTCTGGTTAGGCCCGAAAAGCCTCAAGAACCAGAAGAGAACAACAATGATAGATCTAGTGATGCCCCACAAGAAATAAAAATAAAACTTCTAGAAAAGCCAATTGCTCTATTTCCCCAACGATTGGTTGCACTAAAACCTCTCTCTAACTTTCAGGATATCTTAGAAGTACTAAAACAAGTGCAAGTCAACATTCCTTTACTTGATGTCATAAAACAGATACCTTCATATGCCAAATTCCTGAAGGACCTATGCACGACCAAACGACGGTAAAGTGTTTAAAAGAGGATTTTCTTAACTGAGAAAGTGAATGCCATCCTAAAACAAGATATGCTGCAGAAATTCAAAGATCCCAGTAGCCCAACCATATCATGTGTAATAGGGATCTATCAAATTGATCACACACTTCTTGACTTAGGAGCGAGCGTTAATCTGATTCCCTACTCGGTATACAAACAGTTAGGTTTGGGTGAATTAAAACCCACCCCGACCACACTGTAACTTGCTGATCACACTATTCATGTACCAAGAGGGATAATCGAGGATGTGTTGGTCTAGGTCAATAGATTTTACTACCCTATAGATTTTATCATCCTGGATATCGAACCTATCAATAACATGAGTACTCAGATTCTCATCATTCTTGGTCGCCTATTCCTTGCCACTTCAAATACAATTATCAATTAGAGGAATGGTGTCATGACTATGTCTTTTAGAAATTTGACATTGGAATCAAACATCTTTTTCAATAATGGAAGCAACTCAGAGGATGATGACGATTTTCACGACAATAACATGATTGATTCTTTCGTGGAAGATAGAACGCCTTTTACCTTATCCTCTGATCCTTTAGAGACGAGCCTGGCCCACTCCCATGATTTTGATGATAACATGATTAGGGAGATATGTGTCATGCTTAATACTGCACCGGTACTTGAAGTTAACCGGTGGAGGCCACAATTTGAAGAATTACCCCAAACTGTTGTAGAGCCTCTACCGTCTAACCTCAAGTCGCCGAAGCTTGACCTAAAACCTTTGCCCTCTGATTTGAAATATATTTATTTAAGTCAAGATGAGACATACCCGGTGGTGATCTCTCCCCACGTGGAGAAAGAATAGGAGAGTATGCTCATATCTACTCTCATTGAGCATAAGGGAGATCTTGGATAGACGATAGAGGACCTCAAGGGAATCGATCCCTTGATTTGTACTAACCTCATATATCTTGAGGATAATACGAAGACTGCTCGACAATCACAACGTAGACTAAATCCAAACATGAAGGAAGTGGTTAAGGCCGAGGTTCTTAAACTATTGGATGTGGGTATCATATGCCCTATATTCGATAGTCAATGGGTGAGTCCAACTCAGGTGGTTCTTAAGAAGTCTGGGATCACCATCGTAGCCAATACCAATAATGAACTCGTGCCGACCAGAGTTACTACTGGTTGGAGAATGTGCATTGACTACAGGAAGCTGAATACCGTCACGAGGAGAGACCACTTTCCTTTGCCCTTCATTGATCAAATCTTGAAAAGGCTAGCTGGTCATTCCTAATATTGTTTCCTTGACGGGTATTCAGGCTACAATCAGATTGAAATCGACCCCGAGGACTAGAAAAAGACCACATTTATATGTCCCTACGGCACCTTTGCTTACAAAAGGAGACCATTCAGGCTATGTAATGCTGCTGCCACCTTTCAGCGATGTATGATGAGTATTTTTTCTGACATGGTAGGGAAATATCTAGAGGTCTTCATGGATGATTTCTCTGTTTTTAGTTCATCTTTCAGCGAGTGCTTAGAGAGTCTTAAATATATGTTAAAAAGATGTGAAGATAAAAATTTAGTACTTAATTAGGAGAAGTGTCAATTTATGGTTCAAAAGAGAATTATCCTTGGGCATATCATCTCGTCCAAGGGAATCGAGGTAGATAAGGAAAAAATCGATCTTATCTCTAACCTACCTCCACCTAAGAATATCAGAGACGTGTGATCCTTGTTAGGACACGCAGGATTTTACAGGCGATTCATAAAGGACTTTAATCTCCTCTCTCATCCTTTATGTAATCTTCTGCAAAAGGATACACCATATGAGTGGACTGAGCAATGCTAGGAAGCTTTCACCAAGCTTAAGGGTATGTTAACCATTGCACCTATCATGTAGCCACCCGCTTGGAGCCTGCCTTTTGAGCTTATGTGCGACGCTTCTGATTATGCTCTTGGAGCGATTCTAGACCAGAGAAAAGATAAGAGGCCCTACATCATTCATTATGAAAGTAGGACTTTAAATCTTGCCCAAGTGAACTACTCGACTACGGAAAAGAAACTCTTAACAGTAGTGTTTGCCTTAGACAAATTTAGGTCCTACCTGATCGGATCTAAGATTATTATCTACACAGATCATGTGGCACTCAAGTATCTTCTTTCTAAGAATAATTCTAAGCTCCGCCTGATACAATGAATCCTTCTACTCCAAGAATTTGATTTAAAAATTAAAGATAAAAAGGGAGTAGAAAAGGTAGTGGCCGATAACCTTTCTTGCCTTAATACATCTGATTCCCTTGAGGCGACCCATATTAAGAATATGTTCCCTGATGAACAACTATTCAGAGTGTCCCATTCACCTTGGTTCACTGATATTGCTAATTATCTTGCTACAGGTTCCACACCGACACATTGGATGGCACAAGATAAGAAGAAATTCTTTACCAAGGTGTGCAACTTTTTCTGGGACGATCCATATTTGTTTAAATATTTCCCAGACTAAATCCTAAGGAGATATGTGCCAGACGATGAGCATCAGAGTGTCATATCCTTCTATCACTCACAGGCTTATGGTGGTTACTTTTCTGCTAAAAATACCACGGCTAAGATTCTATAGTATGGCTTTTATTGGCCCACAATATTCAGGGACACTCATGAGTTTTGCAAGGCTTATGAGCGTTGTCAAAAATTGGGAGCATTGTCTCATCGAAATATGATGCCCTTAAATCCCATCCTTATCATAGAAGTATTTAATTGTTGGGGAATTGATTTCATAGGACCTTTCCCCTAATCCTTTGGAAATTTGTATATTTTGCTCGCTGTGGACTATGTCACTAAATGGGTCGAAGCAATTCCGTGCCGAAATAATGACCATCACACGGTCATTAAATTTTTAAAAGAGAACTTCCTTTCGCGGTTTGGAATGCCTCGAGTCATCATTAGTGATGGGGGCTCACACTTTTGTAATAGACCATTCAAGAGCTTAATGAAGAAATATGGTATCTCTCATAAGGTGAGCACCCCATACCATCCACAGACAAGTGGACAAGGTAAGATTTCCAATAGGGAGATCAAACATATCCTAGAGAAAACGGTTAACCCTGATCGTAAGGATTGGTCAACTTGATTGACTGATGCCTTATGGGCATACCGTATTACTTTAAAACCCCTATTAGAACGTCTCCCTTTAGACTTGTCTATGAGAAGGCTTGTCACTTGCCTGTGGAGTTGGAAATTAAAGCATACTGGGTGATCAAAAATTAAAATTTTAATCTGGACAACGTTGACTCGCTACAAAACTTCAGTTAAAACAACTTGAAGAAATCAGGAATGACGCATACGAGAACTCAAGAATTTACAAGAACAGGATGAAGGCATTTCATGATCAACATATTCTACACAAATCATTCATGCGATGTCAGAAAGTCCTTTTGTATGACTCTAGACTACATCTCTTTCCAGGTAAGCTTCAATCTCGTTGGACCAGTCCTTACATTGTTATTACTGCTTATCCTCATAGGGCCGTTGAGATAAGAGATCCCGACAATGGCAAGGTGTTTAAGGTAAATGGACATCGATTAAAATCATTTGTCGAGAAATTTGATTCAGAGATCTGTTCATGCCTCTGACTGCTCCTGTTTGTCAGGATTGATCTCCTAGTCTGAGGGAGGTATAGGTAGGTTTATCGCTTTCATAAGACTAGGGTAGTTTGCTTTATTTTTCTGGCTGAAGATGGTAAACTTAACGCTCCTGGGAGGTTACCCAGCTTTTCATTTCATTTCATTTTCCTAATTAGTTAGTTCAATGTTTGTGGGTAACATTACTGCAAACCCTCACGAGACTACAAATCGTCCACTAGGGGCAACCTAGGGGTTTAAAGGCTTGTTGTATACGCTAAATGTAATCGAGTGCACCTCCAAAAGTGTAGGTAAGATTTTATTTTTGTTATTTTTGTTTTACTTCTGTTGGTTTCTCTCTTGTGCTGACTCACTCTTACTTAGATATCTTTGGAAAGTATCTCTCTCGATTCATTATCCAGGTACTATTTTCCCAACACTTTTCCTTTACTTTCGTTGTCCCATGTGCATTGCTTGCTCATACCTTTTACATTGAGGACAATGTAGATTTTAGGTTGGGGGTGGGAGATTAGGTAACCTAATCAGTGTTTTCTTAGTCTTGAGCAATAATTGTGAAAAATTTTAAATTTTTTTGGGATTTCTTGTGAATTCGAGGTGATTTTAATGGCCATCTTTAATTCAGAATTACAAGATAAGTGATGTTGGTAATTTATGACTCTTGAATTTTCACAGTTAAGTCTGAATTGTTAATTCATAATTAGAAGTTTTAAACATTGATTGGGTCACGATTTCAAATGTCACATCTCGCTTACACATTAAGGTTTCAGTTCAATATTGAAGGATTGACTTGGTAATCATTAAGCATGAAAGGAACCGGCCTGGAAAAGTTACCGATCATGATCAATAGAAAAAGAAAAAGAAGAATGGAAGAAAAAGAAAATACCCAGGGTTGGGCGAGTGGTCTTCACCATAGGTTTGCTCACTATAGGTGAAGGTTCGATTCTCCACAGTTGACAGTCAAAAAGGGCTCGGCGAATAGTCTTTACCATAGGTTTGCTCCCTATAGGTGAGGATTTAATTCTCTTCCTTGGCATTACTTATAATAGAAAAATCAAAAGTTAAAATTTATGAGGTAAGTTTTATTTCAGGTTTTGGTCGTCATGAATCCTCTTATCTGTTACCAATGATACTAAGAAATAGAGAAGTAAATCTTAAAGTTGTTAAGTCGAGATTACACTATACACCCATGAAACTCAATATTTAGAATTGTTCTAATTGATGGATTCATACTTCGAACAAGATGATGAAGTTTCTCGTACACTTGAGTCCAGGAGAAGTGATGCCTAACATTCATGAATCTTAGAATTCTTGTATCTGGATTATTTTACAAAATTCACTCAAGTTCATAAAAATTGTCTTGTAATTCTCAACTTATTTTTCACATACTTTGCTCGGGACTAGCAAGATGTTGGTTGGGGGTTGTGTTGAGGGTCAAATATTGCATATTAGACCCCAGTTATTATCAGATTTTACGAGCATGAACCGTTTAACGGCCCAATTTAATCATGTTTGTGATGCAGGGTGTATTTACAAGCTTGGACTGAAATAGGGTGCTAAATGCATGGATTTGACACGTCAGAATCACCAAGGCAAGGGACGGACCCCCGGGGACCAATATCAATGGATTTATACGCCAGAGATCTGAGAAAACTCAAGAAACTGAACCTCAAGTGGCTAGAAAGTCAGCCAGAATGCAATATCACAGGGTTCCACCATCTGATCGACACGAAACTTCACATATGGCCTCAAGATCATAAATTAACCCTACACGTTGGATTTCAACCATTGGATCCCTCTGAAAGTAGCCCAATGGATAGATCAGCCCATAAATCGTTAATCTGGGGCCCACCTGATCCTTGGATATGCTTTAATTTTGGTCCAACCATTTAAATGAGCTCAGAAAATGAATGGACGGAATGGATTTCTTAAGAACATCACAGTGGACCTCACATGAGGATGCGCGTGCATCCAGTGCACGCACACGCGAGTCGCACCGGACGATCAACCTGGTCAAAGATGGGCTGACCCATCTTCTTCTTGTGAATGAACAGTGGACAGAAACTCTCCGTCCATTTTTCAATAGTAGGGCCCACTCATCATCCAAATTGATGATTCAGACCATTCATTGCATCTCTGGGGTAGGCGTGACCCTTGCCTAGGTGTCTTTTTGGTCCCATGCACGTGTACGCACGTAGATCGATGAAAAACTTAAGATGGACGATAGTGAGCAAGATTTAAGGGACCACATCAAAACTCGAGAAAAATTAGCCTGTCTCCAATGGTTTTTCGAGGAGAACGCAATGGACGTGGTGGATTTTCTGTCTGACAATGATTCTAGGCCCCACCATTGTCACAGCACGAGTTGCACAGCCTCTGTTTCGCAACAGAGGCTGTCGGCATTCGTTGTGGACCACCATCGTGCAGAGAAGGGTCGATCCGGACCATCCATGAGTCTCACACGACCCCTCTCACTGATGCCTAGGTGTCGGACTTCTAGAAAAAAGTGGTGACTAGTTTTTAACTGTCCAAACAGCAGACAAACGGTGTCAAGATAAATCTTATGGGCCACACCCAGATCAATCTAATCTTGTCACTCTTGAATAGTTTTTCATTGTGCATCTACTGAACAGCGTGGATGGCTCAAACATCAAAGAAATCTGGGTCCCACAGTATTCACCGCAACCTGCTTTACACAAGGACTGCGCGTCTGGATGTTCCAGAACGTTGTGGCTCCTCACCATTGATCGATCAGTCCATATGCATGGTCCAAATTGTTCCCACCATGGGACCGGCCAAAGCCAAGATAACTAAATGGCTCGAATCTTGTATGAGGAATGTCCGTGGGCCGAACAAGCGTCAAAATGCAACTCCTCTTGCGTTTCCGTATTTTCCGCACAAGTGGGTACGAAAGATCCACCGACTCTCCCTTACTGGCTTAAAAAGAGACGAGAGAGAGAGGGGAATCTGAAGTTACAGGGGGATTCATTCTTATAGTCGGAGGTAGCCTTGGAGTTAAGAGAGAGAGTTTTCTTTGTTATTTTAGGATCTTTTCTTTTCTTTTAATTGAGATTAGCCCAATCATGTCAGGTTAAACCTCTTAGCTAGGGCTAGGAGTGGAACCTTGTAACGTGATCGGAGACTCTACTTTATGCCTTTGGTTTAAATTTAATTTGTGAACTGAGCTTGATATTAGTTTGATTTTATGGGAATTATTTTAGTTTTTAATGGTCTGTTGTGATTAAAATTACAATGGGTCTGCAATAGCTTTGAGCATGTTCCTTTCCTTTTATGTTTATGACGACAGGAAGCCTTGTTGTTCACCATCGTCTCCTGGGCATGGTCGGATGATGGTACTCTTCCTAACCTTCATAGCATGTTGATTGGTTGGTAATTTGTTTAATTCTGTTGTTTACTTTGTCTCCTGGGCATGGTTTGGTGATGGAATCCATTCTAATTCATATACCTTTCATCTCTTGAAAACAAGATTAAAGTAAGTTCAGTTTGATTTCCATAGTTACACTCTTCAACTGGATGAAGATGGGACTCTAAGTCCAATTGAGTTTTTTATGGAGGCATATGATCTCTCTGATCTCTACAAGTGCATCCTCTAAATCCCTAGTTTCCTTTCCTCTGAATTTATTAAGTTTTAGATTAATCTCTCACCATTATTCCTTAAATTTCATTTGATTTAGATTACATCTTAGTTTAGTTCTAGTTCTACTTAGTTTCAGATAACGTACAGGTATCAGTCACTTGGGATTCGACCTCGGTCTCACCGAGTTTATTACTAAATCACAACCCTGGACTTGGGGTGTGAATAATTGAATGCTTCAATAGGGAGGATAATGTAGTAATGAAAGCACTCTGTCTTTATAGTAGTCAATCGAATAGAATACTTTTCTACGAACAGGGCTACAATTGCATTTTCCACCGTTTTAATTTCCTTATTAATATAATTCCCTTTTCATCGAAACTTGCCTTTATAACAGCTATGATGATTTCATCTTTGAGTAACTTGATCAGATAACTATCTTTCAATGTTGCTCTTGCTACAACAATTTCTTCAATCAAATCTGGTGACTCTCTCTTTGAACTTAGTGGTTAGGGAATTATTTTTTAATGTTGTTCCTGCTGCAACAATCCCTTCAATTATCTCCATTATTCATGGTCTGCATAATTCAAGATTTCGAATGGTAATCTTTCCTGCCAAATTAATCAGAATTAGTATATTAAGATATCATAATTTTTCAATTTAGTGTCATGAATTATTTATAATTTTGAAATATATTGAAAGCTTTTAAAATGATTATAATATTTGGAATATGATAATGATTTAGTCATTCCATCTTTGTGCTTGTTAACGTGCTTTGTATTGCATTTGTTGCATTCTTTGTTCATTGTATCGTGCTTTTGGAGATATCATTTCCGGCTCTAAAGGTTCAACCATCGAGTCTTTTCTTAGTTTGTGCTCATTAGCATTTCTTCATTAGCTGGTTAGGAGTATATTTTCCTTGAACCTTTGCTGATTTAAAAAAATAGATAAGACTTCTTTCAATTTCCATTTACTAGATTTCTGAAGGATATATAAGTGATTAATGATGGTTCCATCTCTTTTGGCAAACATTTGTTCCTTGTCTCCATCAGGTCTACTACTATTTCATTGAAAGAAAGTAACAAGTTCGAGTGAGAAACATATTATCTCAACTAATTTGCTCATCAATTTAGTTTTAATCAGATAGTACTGGATACTTTTAATGTCATCACTAGATCAATGTGAAATTATGGCATTAGACCATATAACTGGGCCTTAATATGAGAACAACTTTTAAATGTTCACACTAGATCATACTTCATAATTCCCAGCTATAATTATCTTGTTCATGCTTCTTATAGTTGGATGCATTAGTGGGTTCATTAATTTTATTTAGTGCGTGATTATTGCCCAGTTGATTGTGCTATATCGCTTCATCCATTGTGCATAAGAAATTATCAGAAAGACCAAGGCATATATTACTTTGAAGAAATAGATCAAGCCCCCTCTTTAGGCCATCTTTGCATAAAGATTTCTTTAGAAGATAATAGGTACAAAATGAAGTATGTTGATACCTTTGAAGGATGGATAGTATTTAGTGCTGAATCCAAAGAATACATCTAAATTTTAGATCATCCAAAAGATAATGATAATTCTTCATATTTTCATCCTCCTCCGTCTCTGCAAATTTTGTGAGATAACTTTCCTTCATTGACAGGAAAGCAAGAGATAGGAAAGCATCGTTATTCTCTTTGGAAGGATATACATATTATAATTGAAGACTCGTAGTCGATCTTGAAGAATTTAACTTTTGAACAAAAGTAGCAAGTATTTTGAAAAAAAAAAGTTGTTATTACTGTAATTTGAACCTGATTCAAGAAAAATGCATTTTTATATGTTGTTTAATCAGTGTTTGAGATTTTCCTCAGGAAATTACATATTTGAGTATATCTTAAGTAAAATACATAATCATATATATGTAGTATTTTGATGCTACACATAGTTTAAGCTCTTGAGTAGTGGAGCTAGTATACTTTGACTGAACATACTTTGACTGGACATGACTTGACCTGACTGAACTTGACTTAACTGGAC